>JAWNOI010000046.1:0-699258 GCA_035046045.1 Zaprionus bogoriensis
AAGTAAGGTGCCTGTTAACATTACGAAGAATGTTTGATTTTCAACTTTTGGATGCCACGCCCACCGCCCCCAAACTATTGCATTTTAAGAAAAGTAGGGAAATAACAAAACATTTTTTTTACCACTCTTGTAGCTTACCATAGTACAGATCTACCCCATAAATTTCAATCCGATCGGACAATAAACAAAGAAGTTATAGGCGCGAGAAGTTTCCCTTACATCAGCAGAGGCCCGACGCCGACGCCGACGCCGACTGCGCAGGCACAGTCGTCGCGTAGTCAGCGTTCAGTCGGCATGTGCCATTTGCGTCCATGCATGTGTATTATTTGACTTAGAAAATATGCGATGCGTTGTTTTTAGTTCGACGAATAAAAGTAATTAATATTAAAATATATCTTACTGGATGTTGCAAAAAAAATAAAAAAAATCAGTTGTGTTTGGCATTCGAACCTGGGACTCAATGTCACGGAGCCGACAACTCTCACACCAAGCTACCGACGGCAATCAAATTGCCGGTTACAAATTTCGTTCTAATATCTCAGTTGAGGCGCATTGTCTGTTTCTAGTAAATACATACAATGTTTGTGTTTATGTATGCATGTTTTAAGCGCGAAAATTTTTTCATACAGTAGAAGCTCGGCGTCAATGCTTGCGCCGCGCACGCACAGTCGCCGTGCAGTCGGCATGTGCTATTAGCGTCAATGTGTATCTAATTTCGGAAATATGCGATGCGTTGTTAACTTACTTAACTTAACTTACTGTCGAGTGCACTCGACTGTAGTTTTCTTTAATTTTTATACCATTTACCCATTGAAAATGGGTAAAAAATGGTATATTAACTTTGTGAAAATGTATGTAACATGCAGAAGAAGGCGTGGCAGACCAGACAAAGTATATATTACAATCCGTTCGGACAATAAATAAAGAAGTTAAAGTTGTGGGCGCTTAGAATTTTCAACTAAAATGTTGAACTGACGCAGCAGAGGGCCGGCATCAATAAAAATCTCATTTGCCGATCGCACTGTGTAACTGTGTGTGGTCGTGATGGTTGGCTTGCAAGTTTCAAATGCAGGGGGTCGCGGGTTCGAATCCCGCGCTGGACGATTTTTTTTATTATTTTTAAATAATTTTGCACTGTACCGAAAAATATAGTATGATATTTTTAATCAAATTGACGAACATAGATGATGCAAAAAAAATAAGAAAAACCAATAATTTGTTCTTAGCAATACAGAAGGAAGCCTGTGTTGGGAATCGAAACTGAAAATTAAAGTTATGATGCAAAAAAAAAAAAATAATTGTTTGTTCTTTAGCCCGCTGGGAATCGAACCGGGTACATAAAGTTACCAAGCCGACAACTATCACACCACACCACCGACGGCAATCAAAATGCCGGTTACAAATTTCGACCTAATATCTCAGTTGAGGCACATTGTTTGTTCCTAGTAAATACATATGAATGTATGTATTTATGTATAGTTATGTATGTATTTATGTATAATATATATGTATGTATGGGACGTGCAACCCAATGCGCACTAAGGAAACATATTGTTAATAAATGTATATTTATATTTAATTGCATTAATATACATTTATGGTATAATTCAATATTAAATTTTATTATCTTCGTGATTATATTTAAATGTCAACATATATCGATATCAGCGCATATCGATAAGTCGAACAACGTCTCTAAGGCTGCTCAATATAATCACTTTTTAGCTTGCGATTGGCGTGTGCGGTTGTGATTATTTCGTCGATACCGATTTTCGATTTTCATTAAATTAAATTATTTTTATTAATTTTCACTATTTAACTTTTAAATATTGTCTCTGAAAATAATTCGCGAATGTTGTCCGCTTTGATTTTATTAAAATTGTGAACAAAATTATATTATCGACAAAATTATTTACCGCGCATAATTTTGGCCGTGTGTGTGTGTGTGATAGTGTTAGTGCTTTTTAGGAACTTTGTGTATACGCATCTATACATACATGTATGTATGTGAAATTGCGCTCTTTTGCGTGCAGTTTTGTCAAAATACGTTACATGTGACGTATGAGTACATATGCACTTGCGCTTTGTATGTGAAATTAAATGACTGCAGTGTGTACGATTAAAGTGAATATCGGTATCGGTTCGTGCCGCGAAGCGAATAAGAATTAAAATAGATTAATAAATTATTATTCATTGGTGCTGCTGAAATCGCAAGTAACAAATTTATATTTATATATTATTATTTCATATTTAAATATATAAATAATATTGATGAATGTTAATAATACATTCAAAATTATATAATACTAATAGTGTTATTTATATATAATTATATAATATAATACTATATTATATTATTACTATATCTATATTTATATATATCATATATACATATAAATATATATATTTATACATATTTATTTATATATATATATTAATTAATTAATTTTTCTTTTTATTATTAATTCATACGTATATAAATAATGCCTAGGCTTAATAGAAGCACAGCTGACAGTAGGTCTCAAAGTCGAAGACTTAGAAATCAGTTTAATAGGTCCATTGTAGAATATGTTCAGCAAGAAAGGCAGCATAATGCAGAGTTTCAACGAGAACGTAGGGAAAATGTCGAGTTGAGCCAAGCTGATAGGGTAATCGATTCAATTCGGAGGACAATTCGTCGAACGAATTCCTCAGTTAGGGTAGTAGAACAGGTTGAGAATACTTCGCGTCGTTCGAGGCGCCGACAAGACCCGATTTATCGGGCAGACGAAAGAGGACAGGATTCTGTTCGTAGGACAATTCTGCGAACGAATCCTTCAGTAAGGGCACTAGAGCAGGCTGACAACACTTTGGGTCGATCGAGGCGCCGACAAGACCCGATTTATCGGGCAGACGAAAGAGGACAGGATTCTGTTCGTAGGACAGTTCGGCGAATGAATCCTTCAGTAAGGGCACTAGAGCAGGTTGAGAATACTTCGCGTCGTTCGAGGCGCCGACAAGACCCGATTTATCGGGCAGACGAAAGAGGACAGGATTCTGTTCGTAGGACAATTCGTCGAACGAATCCTTCAGTAAGGACAGTAGAGCAGGAAGACAACACTTTGCGTCGATCGAGGCGCCGACAAGACCCGATTTATCGGGCAGATGAAAGAGGACAGGATTCTGTTCGTAGGACAATTCGGCGAACGAATCCTTCAGTAAGAACACTAGAGCAGGCTGATAACACTTTGGGTCGATCGAGGCGCCGACAAGACCCGATTTATCGGGCAGACGAAAGAGGACAGGATTCTGTTCGTAGGACAGTTCGGCGAATGAATCCTTCAGTAAGGGCACTAGAGCAGGTTGAGAATACTTCGCGTCGTTCGAGGCGCCGACAAGACCCGATTTATCGGGCAGACGAAAGAGGACAGGATTCTGTTCGTAGGACAATTCGTCGAACGAATCCTTCAGTAAGGGCAGTAGAGCAGGAAGACAACACTTTGCGTCGATCGAGGCGCCGACAAGACCCGGTTTATCGGGCAATCGAAAGAGGTCAGGATTCCGTTCGTAGAACAGTTCGCCGAACCAATCCCGTAGTTAGAGCAAGGGAACAATTAGCAAATACATCGGGTCGATCGAGGCGCCGACAAAACCCTCTTTATCGAGCAGACGAGCGCGAACAAGATGCAATTAGACGAGCTAGCCAACGACAAGACTTAGAGAGGAGAATCTTGGAGAGAGCTTTAGATAGGAGTCAAAGGTCTCAAGTCAGAGATAATCCAATTCGTAGAATTCTTGAACAGGCACGCAATACAAGTGCAAGACGAAGTGCTCGAATTCGAGCAAGACAGGAGGCTTTTGATGCAAATAGGAGCTTATCGCAGAGAGTTAGTCAGTATAGAAGTAACTCTATAAATAGAATAGCAGAGAATAGGAGAAACTCGACCCGAAACAGGATAGAACGAGCGAATACCTTGCCAGAAGATAGAGTGTCTCGGAATAGAGTCGTTAGCTTAGATGCTCTAATAGCCACATTTAATATGACAGTAAAGCAGGGTCCTGATCAGGTTTGCATTTGCTGCAAAGGTTTGTGGTTTCCGCATCAAGTGGACAAAATCTCTCGTGAGTTTATAGAGGAAAAGTGCAGTGAGGCAGATAGTGTAGATATTTTATATCTTTCCTCTATATTCCCATCTCACAACGATAGGTATAGCTTTTGTAAAACTTGCAGCCACAGCATAAAATCAGGTAAAAAACCTAAGGCTTCCATAACGAATGGCTTAGATTTCCCAGAGCTTCCCGAATGTTTGAAAGGCTTAACGCCTTTAGAAGAAAGGCTTATTTCCCCACGCCTTCCTTTCATGATAATTAAGTCTTTAGGATATGGTCGTCAAAGCGCCATTAAAGGAGCAGTAGTCAATGTCCCGATTCCAGTTGCAAATGTTGTAACTTCCCTTCCCAGGGCATTTAACGAAGCCGATGTAGTTCAGATACACCTAAAGCGTAGGATGGAATATAACCATGATTTCATGGCTGAAACCATTAGGCCTTCAAAAATTGCTGATGCAATTAGGTATTTAGTCAATACAGAGCTCTATAGGAAACACCAAGTTACTATCAATGAACAGTGGTTGTCTTCCTATTCTTCTGAGACTGTACCATTTGTTGCATCGGCAGATGATAGGGATATTGTTTCCCAATTATTAGAAAGAGCTGCTCAAGGTAATGAGCAAAATAGAATTGATGAAGAGGAAGATTTAAATCCTGGAGGTCAAGAGACTTTCATGGAAAATGTTCCAGTTGCCCCCATTACCAGGATTGCTATAGCTCCTGGAGAAGGCCAGCGACCTCTGGATATGATTGAAGATTGTGATTCAGAGGAGTTGGCCTTTCCCACAATATTTGCGGGCATTAAAAGAAAATGTAAGGAGAGTTTTACAACCATTGTAAGGTCCGAGCTTAGGAATTTCGATAGAAGAGGTTGTAGAACTGATAAATTGTTTCATAACTTTAAAAAGTTAGAAATGATTAACATTAGGAATAACACGTCAATTTGCTTAAGAAAGCACTCCGCCACTCAAGGCATTTCGGCTGCAGACGTGCAAAATCAGGAAACATTAAGAAATTTAATTCTACACGACGATGGCTATAGGGTTTTAAGAGGTATTCGCTATTCTCCTGCTCATTGGGAAGAGGAGAAGAAGAAAGTTATGGCTATGATTAGGCAAATCGGTCTTCCGACTTTTTTTATAACATTTTCCGCAGCGGAAACTCGATGGACAGAGCTTTTAGTCTTATTGTCTAAAAATGTAGACAAGCAAGACATTTCTGAAGTAGCAGCTTCAGAATTAAGTTTTAATGAAAAAGCTCGTCTCATTAGAGCAGATCCTGTGACTTGTGCCAGATATTTCGATTACCGGTACAGACAAGTTCTCAAACTAATGAAGAAAGAAGGCGGTATTTTTGGTAGTCATAGGGTTATCAAGTTTTATTGGCGAGTAGAGTTTCAGCAAAGAGGCTCACCACATGTCCATGGCATGTTTTGGTTGAAAGATGCCCCTAAGCTCGATTTACAAGATGAGTCAACATTTGAGCCTGTCAAGAGCTTTATCGATCAGTTTATTACAACTGATGTCAGCTGCCCCGATGTTGCTCCATTTTTGGAATATCAACTTCACAATCATGGGCACTCTTGCAGGCGAGAAGTTAGGTCTAAGCAAATTTGTAGATTCGGTATTCCATACCCTCCCATGCCTCAAACAGAAATTCTATTTCCATTAGGAGAAGATGCTCCAAACTTAGCAGAGCATCGTAGGAACTTTGATAAAATTCAAAATCTGTTAAATTTTTCCTTCGATCGTGAGACCGTAGATAGCTTTAGTAATTTTAATAGTTTTTTGTCCCACGATCAACTTAACTTAAGCTATGAGTGCTACGTTAATGCTCTAAGATCGAGTTTAAAGAAACCTAAAGTGTTTTTAAAGCGATCTTTTGCAGCAATCAAACTTAACGGTTACAATAAGCACCTTCTTTTGCTGCAACGAGCGAATATAGATATTCAATACATTTTAGACCCTTACGCTTGCTGCAGCTATGTCGTTAATTATATTAACAAGTCTCAGCGAGGCATTTCGCTTCTAATGCGTGAAGCAGTAGAAGAAAGTAGGAGAGGCAATGTAACTATTAAACAGAAGTTACAACATTTAGGAAACAAATTTATCTTTGGCACTGAGATTTCAGCGCAGGAAGCCGTCTACTGCTGTTTAGGTTTGCATTTGTCTGCCAGCAGTAGTGCATGTGTTTATATAAACACAGAGGTTCCTGAAAAACGGGTCAGAATGCTGAAATCTAAACAGCAACTTCAAAATCTGCCCGATGACTCTAGAGACATATTTCTCGTAGGGCTTATAGAACACTATGTTCAGCGCCCAGACGCTTTAGAGAGCTTATGCTTAGCTGATTTTGCTGCTTTTTATAGCTATAGCAAATCGGAACGTGGAATTCGCCAGGAAAACTTGGATGACGTTGACGACGAAGTGTCCAGAGCTTCTGAATCAATAGTTTATGCTCTTCGCAATGGTAGTGGCTTTGTTAAAAAGAGGCTGACGCCATGTATAATAAGATATAGAAGATTTAATATTAATATTGATAGAAAAGACTATTTTAGGGAAGTTGTAATGCTATATGCTCCATGGAGAGATGAGCATTTAGATTTAATTACAAAAGACTGTGAATTGTTTTGTAGCCACAATCAGGAGTTAGTAGAGAACAATCGCAGGAAATATAATATATTAGACGACAGGGAACTCCAAGATGCTCTGAGCCATTTAGACAGAGAACAAAATCAGGATAGCGTGGAAAATCAGGAAGTTGAAGATGATGGTTTTAGAGTTTTAGGATTGCCAGAAATAGATCCCAATTTGAATGTTTTAAATGTGAATGGTAATAATGACAATAATGACTTAGAAGATAGTAATGTCCGTTTAATTAAGCTTCCCCCCTTAGTTTCACAGGAAGACTTAGCAAACATTGTTAGATCTCTTAATTTAAAGCAGAAGTTGTATTTTACACATGTCTTGCACAATGCCAAAAACAATTCAATATATCATGAATTCGTGGGTGGTGGTGCGGGAGTCGGAAAGAGCCGACTAATTTCAGCAATCTTTCAGGCGTTGTCCGTTATGTATAATATGATGCCAGGAAGTGACCCCACGTGTATAAAAATCCTTCTTTGCGCCCCAACTGGAAAAGCAGCATTTGGAATTAGTGGTTCAACTCTGCATTCCATGTTTTCACTTCCTATTAACCAATCCCGTGCATCGCCCTTAAGGGCCTTAAGTCATGACTTAGTTAATACTTTGCATTCAAGGTTGATAAACCTTAAAGTTATTATTATTGATGAAATATCAATGGTTAGTTCTCTTATGTTTGCTTATCTAGACTCCCGATTAAAGCAGATTTTCAAAAATACTAATCCATTTGGTGGTGTTTCTGTCATCGTTTTCGGTGATCTAAGACAGTTACAGCCAGTAGGTGGTGGTTGGATCTTTGATCCAAACTTCAGCGATCCCTATCATGAAATATTTGGTAGTTATCTCTGGGATCTTTTTAAGTATTTTGAGCTCACAGAGATAATGCGTCAGCGGGATGACCAACTATTTGCATCTGCTTTAAATAATATGGCATCGGGTTGCATGACAGCCGATGATATTAGCCTTTTCCGATCAAGGGTTTGCGAACCATCAGAAGTGCCCGATGATGCAATTCATGTGTTCTGCAGCAACAAAGAGGTAGACGCTTTCAACACACTGAAACTTAACTCAATTTCTACGGAGCAATTTTTTTCCACCGCTCAGGATTTTATTAAAGCTGGCCATTTAGATTCGGCTAGAAAGCAAAGGATTTTAGAAGAAGTAAAGGGGTTTAAAACGTCTGCTACACAGGGACTTTGCATGTCCCTGATCCTTAAAACTACTGCCAAGTACATGATGACGGTTAATGTAGATACCGGAGATGGTTTAGTAAACGGAGCATCAGGTATACTTATGCAGATAGATTTCGATGCATCCAACAGTCCCAATGTTCTATGGATGCAATTTTCCGAAGAAAGTGTAGGAGTTCTTGCGCGTTCAAAATGTATGCATAGTACAGAAACTTCATGGACTCCAATTCAGAAAATTGTAAGAAATTTTCAATATAGTAATAACGCGCAAGTTAGCATTGACCGTAGGCAGTTTCCGATTGTACCTGCTGAAGGTATCACTATTCACAAAAGTCAGGGAGCAACTTACAGCAAGGTGGTAGTCCATGCTCATTCCAGAATGCAGAGAGCTGCATTATACGTCGCTTGTAGTAGAGCAACTAATGCGTTAGGTCTTTATATTATTGGAACTTTCGTTCCCCCTAGACCTCCACTAAGTAATGATAAGGTGAAAGCCCAATTGGAGAAATTGCGGACTGAAAAACTACTGGTAACTCATTACGATTATTTAGTCGACAGTTCCGCCTTAGACATTATTTTCCATAATACTCAGAGCCTGAATATGCATCTTGACGATGTTCAATCAGATAGGCTGATGCTTCAGTCATCGGTATTATGCTTTGTGGAGACATCCATATCGAGTGAAAATGTCGAAATTCCAGGGTTCACAATTGTTGTCCGACTTGAAGCAATAAGGCCTTTAACAGGCATACTAGTCTATGTTAGAAATGAGCTTGTAGGTAAAGTTTCGCAATGCTCAAGTGGTAGAAAAATGATTGGTTCAGTAGTTTTTGAGTTCGGCATATTTAGGTATAATGCCATAAGTTTTATTATAATTTATAAAAGTCCGAATTATTGTTCGACAACATTTAAAACAGAATTTGAGGATCTTCTTGGGCAATATGAATGTTTAGGGTCGAATTTAATTATTCTAGGAGATTTCAACTTATGCTTAAAAAGTTTTAATAGGTGTAGGGAGATATACAATTCCTTGATAAGCAAAGGATATAGAAGCTTGATAGATTTGAAAACGTCCACTACCAATATGGACACACATATTGATTGGGCGTTCTCAAATATAGATTTTAATAGAATTAGTGCTAAAACTTTTGAGCTAGTTCATAGCCATCATAATGGAATCTCTGTTAGTGTTGAGGAGAGCAGAGATTAGGCAGCCCTAGATAGGTTTTTCATTTAAGTAGGTTGTGTTGAGGTTAGTAAGATTAGGTCTTGATTAGCTTTTTGAGTAGGTGGATAGGTATTTATATGTATATATGTAAATATATATAAATATTTTAAGTAATTAAAAAATAATAAGTTATGAACAGTAAGCTAATTACCCGGCCATTGAAAATGAGCGAAAAGGGTATATTAATTTATAACTTTTAATTTTTTTTGCCATTGAAGGCAAGTTTTATTAAACCATTTTATTATTTATTATTTTCTTGGGGAACTATGGAACCGATATTGATCAGTTCTAGTCGACTCGTAGGTCACCAAATCTCTGTTTTGGAGAATTGACCCCATTAATATATTAATGGCCTCCCCGTGGTGTTCCCTGGGTACCGATCATCGGATCGGGAGCAAATTCGAGCGGCGTAAATTATTGCTGTATATATAAAATATTATTTATTATTATATATATATTGAGGCATACAGGGTATTTTACATTCAAAGCGCTTGATTATAAAGTTTTTAACTAGATTTAATTTGTATTATTTCTTCGAATAGGGTAAATGGTATCTTACAGTCGCGCGCGCTCGACTGTAGCTTTCCCTACTTGTTCATCATCATCTTGTAGGTCACAATCGGGCTTAGGACCTTTGCGCAGTGACTGCGACAATATCCATTAATTGTTTGATTATCGTCTGCCCATATCTTTCCCTGAAGATACACAAATCTTAATTTTAGAATTCGAGTACTAAAAATAATAAAAAAGTAAAACTCACCGCTTTCTGCACCGTAATAACAGAGATGATACATCCAATTATGTATATATTCATTGCGCACTATTCACGACAACTGAAATCTTCAGAGCGAATCTACGCCTTTTATACTACTATACTTCCTCGTATTATAATTTTACACTTTAGAGCGTGTAAAATTAGATTTGCCAAGTTTCAGCCTGTATTCACGATTCGCTTGCGGCTGTATTTCTTCATACTGGGTGGTCACGTTGATCAGTAAAATACTGTATTGTATGCATTATTGGCTCAGAAATATACCATTCTTATTATTGTTTGGCTCATTGTCATGCCAGTTGGTATACACGGGCTTACGACCTGTCACTTCGGAAATGAACACACCCTCAGTCGCAAGATCATTCAAATCAAGCCAGTAGTCCAGCCCAGGCGCAAGCTTAGGTATGATAGAATCGAACTCTCGCTTATTTTCGCGCTTCAAACCAGTTGACTCTCTGGTCCGTCGCAATATAACAACAATTATTTCCAATTTTTTGAAATTGTACCCCGCCTTTTTTCGGTGGCTTTTTGGGTATGGGGCAACACTTGGAAGCGGAAAGGGATGCAATCTTCTTGAGATCATGAAGAATTTCATCTAACTTCTCGTTCAGCTTTGAAACTAAAGTTTCTTGTAGAGTAGCAGTCTTACTGTTAATTCGTGACTCAATAATAATGAAATTGTTCATTATATATTCACTTATATTTTCTTCTAACGTGGTAATTTTCTTTCTTAAAGATTCTTCGAATAATTATGCAAACAAAAATGATTTTAATTCATACAATTTGACTTTATTCGTTGGCTGTGAACTGTTTAACTCGGGTACTCGCAAATAAATGCCCATTTTTTCAAACAGGATTCATAATTCATTTGATGCCTACTTGTCCTGTAATATACCATGCCACAATTCTGATTTTCCCGCAGATTTATTGGTTCACCATCAATCCAGTCTATAAACTGGGGCGAACGACCGTCCACAGTGGAATAGAAGTTGCGTCCAGTCCCAAGATTGGTGAAATCAATCCAGTAGTCGATTCTAGGCATAAGCTGATTTTTGACAGCATTAAACTCTTCCTTACTTTTAAAGCTAGCGAAATGACTCTCCAAAGCCGCACACCTTTCACGCGCTTCAAACCAGTTGACTCTCTGGTCCGTCGCAATATAATAAAACTTATTTCCAATTTTTTCAAATTGTACCCCGCCTATTTTCGGTGGCTTTTTGGGTGTGGGGCAACACTTGGAAGCAGAAAGGGATACAATCTTCTTGAGATCATGAAGAATTTCACCTAACTTCTCGTTCAGCTTTGAAACTAAAGTTTCTTGTAGAGTAGCAGTCCTACTGTTAATTCGTGATTCAATGATAATGAAATTATTCTTTATATGTTCACTTATATTTTCTTCTAACGTGTTAATTTTCTTGATCAGCCCTTTCTCGACTACTTTCAAACCTTTCTCTAGACATTCTCGTATCTTAGACATTGTACTCTCTATCCAGTAAGCAAGTGTTAACTGTGGTTCATCCGTACAATCATTGGGTTCATCGATCATTGAGTTATTAAAAGTGGGCCGTAGAGATTCATAACATTGATTGGCACAAATTTCTAGAGCTATTTTATAGTGTCTGTCGCTCTGCCAAAGACAGATAAATCCTAATCTTAGATTTTGAATACAACAAATGATGAAAAAGAAAAACTCACCGAGAGGCTTCTCTGTATTGCGAAAACCGAGATTATAAGCCCAATAAGGAAAAGATTCATCGCGGACTATTTCCAAGTTTTTGGTTTTAAAATCAAGATCTGTACGAGAAATTCATTCTTCAGCGAGCCCGCTTAAATACTACATTCCTTTCACACTTTAAAACGTGTGAAAAACTTAATAATTCGATTCGACATGATAAGGTCTCGAAAAGGTCGTTAGATACTCTCTAAAACTCTGAGCGCTCTCCTCTTCAACATTGCCTTGTTTTAGCTCCAGCTGATAGCGAACTGAATCGTACGATCGCTTCCCAGTATTGCTGGCAATACTTTTTCGATGTTTTCATTAAAAATCACATAATAAAAAACCAAATGTATTTTTGCTTATTTTTAAACGATCTTACTTACATCAAACTAGCAACGCACAATTTTCAGTAGAGTTGGAAAAATGTTTCAGAACATCGATAGTGCAAAAAAAAAATCAATGTCATGAAAAAGGGATCCACAATCGCTAGTATCGATAGTGCTCCGATGTTTTGCCAGCACTAACTACTTCCCAGCATCGGTGGTTCAGTGGTAGAATTCTCGTTCGATTCCCGGCCGATGCAAAGACTATGTTTTTCTTAAATTGAGCTACTAACAATAATTGTACTTCTGTATCCACCGCCGCCGCCTCCCCTGCCACAACAAAGATTCTTAGAATAATTATACAAATAAAAATGATTTTTTATTCATACAATTACGGTTCTATTCGTTCGCTTCATACATATTTGAACTGTTTAATATGGGTACTCGCAAATAAATGCCCATTTTTTCTCACAGATATCAGTATTCATTAGATGTTTATTTCTCCTGTAATACACCATGCCACATTGCTCAGATTTCTGATTGTTTGGCTCACCGTCCATCCAGGTTACAAACAGGGGCTTACTACCAGTCACTACGGAAACGAACTCACTTTGATCCGCAAGATTGGTGAAATCAATCCAGTAGTCGATTCTAGCCGTAAGCCTAGGTACGATAGCATTAAACTCTTCCGCATTTTGAAAGCTAGCCAAATGACTCTCCAAAGCCGCACACCTCTCACGCGCTTCAAACCAGCTGACTCTCTGGTTCGTTGCAATATAATAAAAGTTATTTCCAATTTTTTCAAATTGTACCCCGCCTATTTTTCGTGGCATGTTGAGTACGGCGCAACACTTGGAAATGGAAGGGGATACAATCTTCTTGAAATCCCTAAGAACGTTTTCTAACTTCTCGTTCACTTTTAAAACTAAAGGCTCTTGTAGAGTAGCAGTGTTAGTGTTAAGTCGTGATTCAGTATAATTATAATATTTCATTGTATGTTCACCTACATCTGCTTTTAATATGCTCATTTTTTTTAACAACTCTTTCTCGACTACTTGAAAACTGTTCTCTAGACTTTCTCGTATCTTAAACATTGTGCTCTCCATCCAGTAAACAAGTGTTTTATGCGGTTGATCCGTACATGTATTCAGAGCATTGTACATCGATTTGCTAAAAGTGGACCGTAGTGACTCAAAACATTGACTGACACAATAATCTTGAGCTACTTTATAGTCTTCGTCGCTCTGCCAAAGACAGACAAATCCTAATCTTAGATTTTGAATACAACAAATGATGAACAAGAAAAACTCACCGAGAGGCTTCTCTGCATTGCGAATACCGAGATTATAAGCCCAAGAAGCAAAAGATTCATTGCGAACAATTTCACAGTTTTTGGCTTTAAAATCAAGTTTAGCACGAAAACTTAAACCTTTGCCGAGGAGCTTAAATACTATTTTGCTGTCACACTTTAAAACGTGTGAAAAAGCATAATAAATGGATTCGACATGATAAGGTCTCGACAAGGGCGTTAGATACTCTCTGAAACTCTGAACAGCAGTAGCAGAGCAACGACGATGTAAAACAATATCAAGGGCAAATCAGTAAGTTGTTAAGTCACATTTATCTGAAATTCTAAGGATTATTAGTCACTACTATGTTCTGTCTCCTCTTCAACTTTGCCTCGTACTAGCTGATATCGAACTGAATCGTACGATCGCTCCCAAGCATCGGTGGTTCAGTGGTAGAATGCTCGCCTGCCACGCGGGCGGCCCGGGTTCGATTCCCGGCCGATGCAAAATTTTTTTTCCATTAAAGGACAGAAATAAATTCTTTACTTTCTGAAACAATACAAAAAAAAAAAACTTTTAGAACTATTATTAGAAATATTTTAAAATTGTATTCATACTATTCGCCTTTATTTGTTCGATTCAATATTTACTTTTAATGAATGCATGTAAAATAATTTTGACAATCAGTATTGCTGATCTACAGTATATAATGCTTTACATTTTACCAATACGTTATTTGACCGTCCAGTTCCAGTTTATGATACACAGTTGGGCGTGCGACCTGCGATTATTGTAATGCCCTTAATGCCTTTGTGCCAAGATCATTAGGACCTTATAAATCATTGACTTTTAAATAAAGTAGCTATACACATTTTCCCGGCAGAAGTTGGCAGAAGTTTCCCATAAAAACGTCCAGCGACGCCACAAAAAGTTTGGTTATTTAAACTTGAAAATGAAGAGTATATGGTATCTTAGTGTCGAGTGCACTCGACTGTAGCTTTATTTACTTGTTTTGAATTGTGTGATATATATAATTATATATATATATGGTTCATATAAAAAATGTGTGCTCTCCCTCACTCTCTCTTTATTTGGAAGAATTCAGTTGTTCGCACTCATCGCTTCACAAATGAAGGCTTTTCGCTTGTTGCAATCGAAGTCGTTCATTAGATACTTACCATGGTGGTACCACAACTCGACGCAATCTTCGTTCCATAAGTTGTTGGGATTGCCGGACTGCCAGTGGATAAAGTGGGGCGCTCGGCCGGTGGCCGTCGAGCGGTATTCGCCCTCAGTGCCAAGGTCATTGAGGTCAATCCAATAACTGAAGTCCGTCTTGAGATGCACGGCCAGCGTCTGCAGCTCTTCGTCATTCTGAAAATTCACCAAATTTCCGCCCATAGAACGACACTTTTCGCCTGCCTCAAACCAGTTGACTTTGTCATTGTGCGCAATATAATAATATTTGAGTCCGATCTTCTCAAATGGCCTTCGAACTTGTGTTTTGTTGCTAACAACTGTAAATTGTTTTTCAACACGATCGATGCCAGCTAGTATATTCGAGATCTGCTTAGCATTGTGTTCGGCATGCGTCTGCAAGACATACTCAAGGGATTTTCCCAGCACCACGAGGCGTTTCTCCAGCTTCTCCTCGGTCATGTCCAGCCTCTTCTGCAGCTGCAGTTCGATCTGTTGAAGCTTTTGCAGTAAGCTACTCTCTTTATTGGCACATTCATTGAGTTTCATTTGCAGCCCCTTCGCATGGTCCAGTATTGGCCTCATCACAGTTTGGCAATGGATGCTGTAGTTACATTGCAAGTTCTTCGTTTCACAGCACATCTGAAGAACAGCAATTAGATTGTAGTGCATTTCACAGGCACTGGGCGTGTCTGACTCACCGAGAACTCACTGCGGTGCACAGCGAGAACTGCGATTAGAAGTGCAAGATCAAAAAATCCCATTGAATTAATTCACTCAAAATGCTGTCGAAAACTGAAACAGTCCACCAAAAGTAATGTAATTTTTATTTGCCAAAAATATACATATTTAATATATACATTGTGATAAATTTTGCTGAAAAACCATAAATAAATACAATAAAATTTATTTCCAGAAGGCGCAAAGAGAATTCCCGAGATTGCCGTCGGCTATGTATAGTATTTGTTATCAGTGCGGCGACTTATAAATTATGTAGAGTAACAATAATGTCAGGGTATTGTTTATATGTGTAGTAATTTTATAAAATATGCCAGTCACAGAACCCATACTAAATGGATGAATGGTATTAAAAAGTGTAGAAAAATAGAAAAATTTACATTTTGAAACCTTTTTAATTTTTTTCATGTGATTGAAGGTCAAATACAATTTAAGGAGGCAAAACTGAAAATAGTTCATAGTTTTCTCACAGTCAACAGAAGCTACTTGTGAGCAAATTCACAAATGAAGGAAATGTGATGCGAGCAGGGTCTGTCGTTCATCAGGTGCTTATTGTCGTGGTACCACAGCTCACCGCAATCTTCGTTGAATAAAGAGTTACTGGGGTTTCCCTCATGCCAGTTGGTGTATTTGGGTGGCATCCCGCTCACTATAGATTGAAATACGTTCTCGGTGGCGAGATCGTTGATGTCGATCCAATAGTTAAAGCCGGGTTTCAGGTGTGGCAACATGGCAACGAATTCCTGTTCGTTCTGAAAGCTTACCAAATGCCCGCCGATCGCAAGGCATCTCTGAACTGCAGCAAACCAATTGATCCGCTCATCATGCGCGATATAGTAGTACTTAGAGCCGATCATCTCGAATGGTCCACCGGGAACTTTTCTTCTTAGCTCATTGAATTTCTTCTCGAAATTGTTCTGTTGCTCGGCGAACATTTGCTGTAGTAGAACTTGCATATTTTCATAATTGGAAAGGTCTCTAGCACTCTGATCGTTCAGAATGTGTATTGCTCCATCTAACTTTTCGGAAATACTCTTCTTCAGATCAGAAATATCCTCCCTCCGGTTTTGCAATGTACTCTCTATGGATTTTTGAAGAACATCTAGCTTGACTACAAGCAACTCGATTTTCTCAATCTCTTGCGACATATTTCTTGTTCCCATATCCTTTGTTCTATTAGCTTCCTTGTGCAAGTCCTTCACGTAGTTAAAGAAGGGTAGAGTCGTTTGAAAGCAATGATTTTCGCATGGATCTTCAACTTTACGAGACTCTTCACATTTCTGTTTAAGTGAAATCCATTCAAAAATTGTAATTTCACAGTTCAGTTTTTAGATTTAAAGCTTACCGCTTGAGTTCCCTGCGCTACGCAAATTGCGAAAATAAACCCAAGTAAAATTATATTCATATTGGTTTATTCAAGCGATTCTGATTTCAAACAATGACTAAAATTGTCGTCGCAATTACATTCCTTATATAGCATATTATGATTCTATGGAAATATGAATATATATGCATATCGCTTTCATCAGCATAAGCCTCATCGTTCAGATCGAAATTGGCCACCCAAGTTTAATGCAATCGAAAAATGCCCCTAGGTATATGTGCTATGTGCTCTTATTGGGCTTATCTCCGCCAATTTTTGACTTGACAGAGATTAACACAGCTTTCTTGTTTTATAGCAAAATCGAATTCGCACATTTCTGTTCTTTCATTGCGTCATTTCAGTCAGTGTCTAAGTCGTTGTTTGTTGTTGTTTGTGTGAGAGCGGCTTATACATATTATCGTTTGTGTTGTGTTCATAAAAAAGGCATGTATGTGTTAGGTATTTATTTTAATTTTCAAGTGTTAATTTGAAGCTTCACAAATAAAAGACACAATTTCATTGCAACCGTAACACTTCATGTGAAACCTATACTTAGCAGACAAGGCAACGCAGCACTGATTATAATGCCATATATCTGGCCCACCGCGATGCCAATTATAATATTTTGCCGGACGTCCATCAGCGTGAGAGTAATATTGTCTTTTAGAACCAAGATCATTAAGACCAATCCAATAGTCGAAATCGGTGTTCAGAAAGGGCATAACTGCTTCGAACTCCTCCTGGCTTTGGAAATTCACCAAATGACCGTCCAATGCGCGACATCTGTTGGCTGCAACGAACCAGTTGACATATTCTTTGTTCTCAATATAATAATACTTGGATCCGATTTTCTTAAATGAGGCTGGAATGCTCGACTCTGCCTCATTAGCATTTAGTAGACCCTGTAGTTCTTTGGTGCGATTCAAGAGAGGCTCCAGTATATCGAGGCAATACTGTCCACAGACCTCCATCGATTTGTCCTCATCAATAGCACTCTGAGATAAACCACATTTAATTTCACATCAAATTTCACTAAGTAAAGCAGAACTCACCACACCGATCCATTGCGTTGCTTGCATCGAAAATATTAAAACAACTAATACAAATCGCATTGTGGTTTACGAGAATGTTGTTCACTCGACAGAAATCAAAAGACGACTGAAAATCTCTGCATTAAATAAAAATATGCGCACTATATACAATAAAACAAACTTTATCGCATGAGCATTGTACGAGTATTAAGGAAGTTAAGTCATGCACTGCAAGCTACTATACGTCATATTGATATGTATGTATGTTTATCTGAATTTAATTTGTTTCACCACCTAAACTAACTTGGACAGTTCGGGTATCAAAAGGCCTACCGAATTGGTATAATAAATAGATTCCTTGGTCATCATTTTTCGATATCATGAGAGAAATACTCATATTTGTGTACTCTTTCAATTTGAACGAATAGTCTATACTTCATTTTAATACTTTAATTTAAATTTTCTGTCATTAAAATAATTTTTATAGATACTTTTACAAACACACCTAATAAATCGTGCTTACCTATTGGAGTATGCATTGCAGTTGTGGAAAGCTGCGATCATAGAAGCATCGGTGGTTCAGTGGTAGAATGCTCGCCTGCCACGCGGGCGGCCCGGGTTCGATTCCCGGCCGATGCAATCAAATTTTTTTTATTACCATGTTTTTTTAAGAGATGTATTTTTTATAATTATTTGTACTTTTTTATTATTTAATTCAATTTGACTTTATTCGCTTCAATATTAATTTGTCATAAATATTTAAACTGCTCGCAAATAATGTTCCTCCTGTATGACATTCAGTATCATTCAGGTAGTGCTTTGATACTAATAATAATACTAGTACCACATAATACCACAAATTGTCAAAAATCATTTTCCCTGTTATTTGTTTAGTTTGTTGGCATGCCAGCTTCGATAGTTAGTCTTGCAATCTATTACTGGCCAAATAAATAAAAAAAAATTTTCGAAATAGCAAGCTTGATTGTTGAACTCGCATGATAAGGTCTCAGGCGATCTGTCTGGCGGCGTTGCCTACTTGTACGTCACTTGTGTGTTTGATACCCTGTGAAACTGATGCTGCTTCACGAACTTTTAAATTTGTCTACATTTATTTACACACTGAAACATGTTTCATTTGACGTCTGACATTTTTTGCTGATTATTAATTTCGAGTCACAACAAAAAAATATAAAAATACCCAATGGAAATACCAAGCGCCGTTGTAGTGCAAAATATAATACCCAATACACAATTCATTATAGCACTGATTGTAGTAAAATTTATTGATATTTTTCTATTTTTATTCTATTTACATTTATGTAGAGTGCATGCAGACTCACAAATGAAAGCGTTCGAAGTCCTACAATCAAAATCATTCATAAGATGTTTGTTTGTGGAATACCATATGCCACCGCAATGCTCCATTTGACTACCATTGCTCGGTTCATAGACATGCCAATTCAAATAAATCGGCTTGCGGCCAGTGACCACCGAAGTGAATTCACCCTCAGTGGCAAGATCACTGAAGCCAATCCAGTAACTTATGTTTTGTTTCAAATGGGCTAAAGTCATATCAAATTCTTCCTTATTCTGGAAATCCACCAGATGACCCCCCATATCTCTACATATAGCATCTGCTTTAAACCAGTTAAACTTCTCGACGTGTTCAATACAATAAAACTTATCTCCAATTTGTTTGAATTGCATATCCAGGAGATTACATTTGGAATGGCATTCCGCAATCTGACAAACCTGAACAGCTGTGCCTATCTTCTCGTTGACCTTTTTCTCGAGGTCATACAATTTCTCCAGAACACTTTTAACATCTTTATCTGTCGCTAAGGTTTTAATAATATTGGAATTATTCACTATATTTTCCCTTAAATTATTCTCCATCGAATTAGTTCTTGCTATCAACCCTGTCTCAATTACTTTCAAACTATCCACCAATTTCTGGTCTAGTCTATGTAAATTTTGGAACTCTTTTTCAATGTTTTCCAACTTGGGAACAAACTGAGCTATATTCCCAGCATTATACTCGATTTGCCTTTGTTTTTCTTTTAGATTTACTTGTAGCTGAAGTGATATATTCTGCATCCCATCAAGAAGAATTGTTTTCTGGTTATTCGTACAGTCACTGAATTCCTTGTGCATTACTTTAGTGTGCTCCAAAATGGGTCGGATTGCTTTAAAGCAATAGCTACTGCAGTAGTTTTCAATTTTCCGGTCATCTTCGCAGCTCTGTCAAAGACAGACAAAACTTAATCTCAGATTTTGAATACTATTGGTGATCGAATAGAATAGAATAGAATAGAAAGACTCACCGAGAGACTTCTCTGTATTGCGAAAACCGCGATTATTAAACCAAGAAAAAATATATTCATTGCGAACTATTCGAAGTATTTTTCATACTAAAATCTCGAACGAAAACACGCGACTTTTTATACCATTTTCGCACTTTAATGTGTTGCTGATTCAAATATATATTAAATTAAATACCATTTTTAAAAATTCCCAATGGAATTACCAAGTTCCGTTGTTGGATTCGCCATGATAAGGTCACAATAGGTCTCTCTTGTGCGTCGACAAGTGCGCTTGGTACTCTCTGAAGCTATTGCTCTTAAAGATGCTGCTATTATCTGCCTGCTGCTGCGAGCAGGCGGCGCACTCGTAGATGAATTTGCCGGGGTGTTTGCTCGTCTTCACGATGTGCTTGCGGAGGTTGTCGATGGTGCTGCACTGGAACTCACAGTGGGGGCACTGGTGGGGCTTCTCGCCGGTGTGGCGGTGCATGTGTCGCCTGAGATGGCCCTTGATGCGGGCCTTGAAGTCGCACTGATCGCACGAGAACCATTTGCCGCCCTCACTTAGTTCCTGTTCGCTCCCATGCGATTTGAGGTGTCTGCGAATGAGAGAGAGCATATATCTGTGTGTAAATAGGTGTGTGTGTGTGTGAGAGAGAGAGAGACAGAGAGAGAGAGGGAAAGAGAGACAGAAAACGAACTGTTACGTATTCACACTGCGAGGGGCCATATTTAAAATCTCGAACTCGATTAGGTGCTGAATTCCAGTGGCGGCAACTCTGTCCGCCGACTGCAAGGCAGCCTGGAGAACTAATTGCTAATTTCGCATTCGAATCGCAGGCCTGAAATCGAAATACGAATAGGTTGCCAACTTGGCGAGTTGGCAACTCACCCAGACTGGTCGCTTGACTTGCCAACGACTTTTTCGGTCACCAAAAAGGACGACTGCAGGCCGTACCGCTGTCCGGTATAACCGCTTGCATTCGCTATTGAGGGTGTCCGAGCGGGTCTCCCAGCTTGGAGAGCGTAGATCGGTCTGGGCAAACTGCGATCAACCTAGTGCTCGAGCTGTGGCGACTGCGCTGTGCGCTATGTTAGCATGTATATATATATAAACTAAGTCTAGCTGGATCTAGTGAGCATAAAAGCACTTCACTATAATTATGGGATTAAAGCTTATTGATACATATTTTTTTTAATAGGACCAAATCTTACTGGACCGGGTTAAGATCTCACAATGCCTGATCGCACTATATTAAACATTTTCTCATTTAGTGGCAATGATCGTTTGATGATATTCCGAAATATAGAAAATGCGATGATCTGTTAGCCAATATGCTCGACTTGCTCGCACACGATCACGAGCGTAGGGTGCACACAGTTACGCGCCTTCAATTACGACCGATTCGGACCTGAGACTTGTGCCCACAAGCAAATTCGAGGCATGTCTCTGTGTGTGTGTGTGTGTGTGTGTGAGTGTGTTGTCCACTCCACTTATCAGCTACTGTCGAAAGCGAAGACTCACAATTAATTGCCAATGTTCTGCGTGGTCGCCGAATTGGAATCTGTGTGAAATCTCAAGCACAACTCGAGAGCGACGGCTCATGCGCACTCGGTAGCCTTAATTAGCGGCGAGTAATGGACGACGACGACGCTCGGCAGTCGCATATATGTGTATGTACATACGTACCTTCACACACACAGGCACATACATCGTGCCACAAGTTGTAGGAGTCGCCTAGTTCAAGCTTTTGCTCGCTTTGAGAGGCCGACAACTCGCCGATCTTCTCTTTTCTTTTATTGGGTTGATAGCTAATTGAAGATCTTGGAGACGAGTTAAGCACAGCGTGGTTGCGCCTGTGTATGAGTAGAGGAACCTGCGTACAGACTATATTTCCCTTAGAGTATGAAAGCTATGGAAAACTGGAAAATTCACACATCATTTGTGAAACTAAAACAGCAGCGATCGGTATGATCATCTCCATATGCTTTGCGGGGTCTATGAAGTAAGGTCATATATCATACTACTATTTTGCTAGCTAAAGCAGCTCAAAGTGTATAAATTGCTTGTAAGCTTGTAAATGCTGAGTTTCAATAAATCTATATATAATATATGTTTTCAAAAAATATCAACATTAGCTGTAAGAATTTTCAAACACATACATATATAATATATAATACGTGCAATATAAGATTAGATTGCCTTACGACATATTCCTATTAATAAAGTATAGAAGTTCGCAAGACATATGACATCAGTTTGATTTACTATCTATATACAAGACATGATCATCATCGTGCACACATATTTACATATATTTTTTGCTACAGTTCACAATAGACGCGAACTACAAGTTGACTATTCAAATTCACAAAGTCGATCGCAATAATATACCTAGTCCGATCGACTGTGAGTATGCCTATGTTCGTGTGTGTGTGGGGCGGACAACTGCACAGTGGCAGGCAACGGTGGCAGTTGCGATTGGCCCTGAACGGAGCGAACCTGAGGAGCGGCACAACAACTGCAAAGATTTCACATTGGAAATATTACAAGAATTCAATGCGCATATCGCAGGCGATCGATAAGTCACGATTTTCTGTTGCGACTCGGGCGGCTTCTCTCTGCTCAGCTCTGCTCCTTGTTGTTGTTTTCATCAATTTATGCAATTGCCGTTGACCAGCTGCAATTATGGATGACATGTTTGCTCTTGTTGCTCCTTTTCTTTTTTCACGTTTACATTTTGTATACCATTGAAAATGGGGAATGTGCAAATGCCCAGCAGCAATTGGCTTGGCAAGCAATATAAGGCATATACCATATATATATAGATATATATGTACGTATATTCAAAATCATAATCCATGTGAACACATACATATATAAACCTTCGCTCGTGTATGGGCTAAAGACATCAAATTTGGCATGAAGGTTCGTATATAGCATACGCAGATAAAGGGTATTTCAAAGTTTGAGTGCCACGCCCACTGCCTCCTGAAATTAATATTTTCGCATATGACATTCGAAAATAAGCAAAATATAAAAGCAAAAACATTGTCATTTGTTACACAAGTAACTTATGATAATATACAAATTATACAAATATATTAATTATACATATATTATTTAAAGATAAAGAACGCAGAAGAAAAATGGAGACAAATTGAAGAAGAGTAGAGAAAGATATATATACACATATTTGTATTAATTAAAATAGTATAGTATAGGTATTTAAATTTAAAATATAATGGAAATATTATTGCCTAACTTTGACCTCAACGTTACTGTAAGTATCGTACATAGAACCTGGATTCCACAATAGGCTGATTTAAGGCCATAAGAACTATCGATTAATCGACTAACGATTAATTATGAAACAAAAGATTTTCAAAAAATTAAAACCGCACGTAATTGTCATTCGGTGCGACTTACCGTTTCAGATGAAGCTCACTTTTGCCCACGTAATTGCAGCTCTCGTGGGGACAACCATGACTGCCCCTGGCATGCGAGGCGAGGTGGGTCTTGAGGGCCTCGGGTGTAAGGCCCGAATACGGGCAGTTCTCGAAATGGCAGCGAAAACGGCGTTCCGTCTCACTGTGGCTCATTTCATGCTGTTTCAACGAGTATCTGCAATTGAGAAGAGCACAGAGATTAGAAGTGAGACGGTCGATGGAGAGCACACTGTGTGACATTCGACGTCACAATATGTGTTTTCTATTTCTATCTCTTCTTTTTTTTCGTATTTAGCATTTTAGTCGAAATTTTTTAATTACATTAAATCAAAGCTAAAGTAATTCGCACCAAAGTCACGTAGCGTTCACGTCTCCGAGGCACGTCTCAGCGGGCAACCGAGCTGAGCCGAACCGAACCGGACTGGACTGAACCGACCTAGAGCATGTCCATGTCCATGTCCATGTCCACTCAAAAAGGACTGGGCGAGCTGTCTGCAAACTCGTAGGCAAAACTTTTCTGCACATCAATTACGAATGCTAATTAATCGGAACAGCTGAGAATCGTTCTCGTCGCATCGCACTTTAAATAAGGTCGGACATTTGTTCGGAGTGGCGAAGCGACGGTGTTCTGCTGTACAATACAACACCAAATAAATCGACGGGGGCACTTAAAGTCCGTCAATAATCCCTGAATAATGGCAAATGTGTAGAGAGTATATAGAATATTTTAAGGAAATTTTTCAGTGATAGCAAATGTAATATAGGAAATATGTAACAAACTAACAAACCATATCAAATATTGGAGTTCCATGTATGGTTTCATCAATATTGGCAAATGAGTAGAGAGTACTATATAGAAAATATTAAGAAATCAAAAAAATCACTCAAAATTTGCAGTAATAATGTATTCTTAGCCTGTTAGAAAATACAATATAGGAAAAATTTAAAAACTATATCAAATATTGAAGTTCGGCAATGTATGGTTACGTTAAGTGGAAGTATTTCATTTACTATTTATTTATTTATTTTTAACAATAAAATTGGGAAAACGGTATCTTTCTGCTATGGATATATTTATAAAATAAGGAAACTACAGATAAATTGTTTTTATAAAAAAATATAATTATATAGAAATAATTTATACTACTTGGGCTTGATGTATATTTTCAACATACATTCGATTATAGTAAGGTAAATATTCTATTTATTAGAGCTTCTGGGTAAAGTCTTTTTAGCTATTTTAAAAATATTTATTAGCAATATTAACAATATTTTGCTAAGTATCGAGAAGTATGATATATAGAGAATCGTAGGTTTTTCGATTCACTAACAATGATAAGAAATCAAGCTTTTTATTTTGTTTATAGTACTTAACCTACCCGACTAACTGTACTAATTTATATAGTATAGTTCGCACGAGTCGCATAAATATTCAGTGGGTTCATTTCCGATTCTCATTCGGAATTTATGCAGAGTTCGTTCGAGAAGAAGATTCTTCTTAATAATGCGCGACATTAACAAAGTTTCAATCTTTAATCTAAATTCCTCTTAACGGCAACAAAGCTGGCAGACAGCAGGGATACGCTATACGCGATACGGGCCACTGTGGGCGCACTGGGCGTACCAGCAGCTGCTGCTGGTGGGTGTGGCCTGCTGGTGTTGGAGACATTGTCATGCATTTCTAATGATGCCGTCGCGTGGGCGACAACAACAGCAGCAGCAGCAGCAACAACAACAACAACGGCGTTGATATGTGAAATGTCACTTTGTATGGAGTTTGAATAGCAACGACAATGACAACGACAACAGGCTGATGGGCGTGGCAGGTGGGAAGGCGGAAAGGCAGGGTACTGCTGTCCAAGTCGAAGTCGATGCTGCCGTTTGAGACCTGACAAAAGGATGCCATTTCACCTGCAGGAGTTTGCCGTAAATTGTTGTTGTTGCTGTCGCTGTTGTTGCTGCTGCTGCTGCTGGCGTGCACAGGGATAATGGCGCCGGCAGCAGCAGCAGCAACAACACTGCGAATTAGATGCAACAACAAAATTATCTTTCGCTTCGTTCGCTCCCGCTTGCATTTTCAGTTATAACATTAACTTTTATTTGCCCAACTGCATTTCGTTTCAGCAGTTCTGCTCCTCTATTTCCCTGTTCTCCTCTCTCTCTCACTCTCTCTCTCTCTTTCTTTACGTTTGTCAGTCCTACGTTACTTTCTGCCCGATTCTGTAGATGCTTTTCTCCATGTCGGATAGTTATGGCCAAGGACATTAGCGTAAATTGAATTGGATTGTAAGTCCAGCTAATTGGCAGACAACTTTAGAGGCAGTTTATAGCAAGTTTTATAGCGATTTTATAGTAAGTATATATTTATTCTTGAACAGCCGAAAAGTTAACTTAATTTAGTTTTTCTAAGGAACTATACTTTTTCATATGTGATTGCAATTGGCAGAAAATTGTAGTTTATAGCGAGTTTTATAGCGATTTTATAGCATGTATATATATATATTTATATATATTCTTGATTAGCAGCAAAGTTGACTGAATTTAGTTATATTTTTCAAGAGAAAATTTGCTATACATTTTCATATGTGACTGCGATTGGCAGAAAATTGTAGTTTATAGCAAGTTTTATAGCAAGTTTATAGAAAGTGTATATTTGAACAGCAGCAAAGTTGACTGAATTTAGTTATATTTTTCAGAAGAAAATTTGCTATACATTTTTATATGTGACTGCGATTGGCAGAAAAGTGTAGAGGGATTTTATAGTAAGCTTATAGCGAGTTTATAGCAAGTTTATAGCGAATTCATAGCAATTGTACAGTGTATAATACATAGTTTATTTGACTATTTTTTGGCTTCTCTTTTTTCTGCTCAAAGAATTTTACAGCAAGTTTTAGTTTTTCCTAACGAGGTCGATAGATCATGGTAGTAGCACATTGACACGTTTCTAATAATCCGAATTGAATAAATGCATAATGCCTGAAGCTATATAATCTTACACAGTCAGGCAGATCTCGTAGTAGTTATCTATGTTACAGATAAATCGAAGCTATAACTAAATCGGATTGGGTCTATAATCTCATTAGTTCTAGCTTCAGGTATGGCAAAGCTGATCACTTGGATAAACTGAAAGCATTCGAAGCCGAACAGTCTAAGTCGCAGCATTTAAAACCTAAGAACGCCCGATGCCAATGCGAATGCGGATGCAGATTGTAATGCGGATGCGGATGCGAATGTGGATGTGGATGCGGATGTGCATGGAGGTGGCGATGCAGCTACAATGCGATTAGTTGACGAAACGTTTCACGCCTTGCGTCGAAAACTTTACCCTTTTGTTCTGCCAGCCAATGCGCAAGCTGAGCGCATGGATGGGCTGGGGAGGTGCGGTTCTCACTGTCTGCTTGCCCCCAAGGTGTTACCTGACTGGCGCTGGGCGCTGGGGCTGCCTTCAAAGTCTGCAGCTGGAGCTGGAGCTGGAATCGGCCGAGCAGCAGCTGCACGCGGCAAAGAAGCTGTTTGGCTTTGGCTGGCGCGGTGTTGTGTCAACTTTTGCACGCCATCCATTAGCAGCCGTAGCAGGGGGGGGGAGGAAGGTGGCGAAGGTGTGCAGGTGTGGGCGTGGCAGCTAAGGACAAGACAAGACTGGCGGAAGCCCAAGACGCTGAGCAAACATGTCGCGGGTGCGGCAGGTGCAAATGTATCCTGCTGCTGCTGCTCATTGTCA
The DNA here is from genome assembly GCA_035046045.1 of Zaprionus bogoriensis. NCBI lineage: Eukaryota > Metazoa > Arthropoda > Insecta > Diptera > Drosophilidae > Zaprionus > Zaprionus bogoriensis. Next base: position 27,054 of record JAWNOI010000046.1, read on the forward strand.
GGTGCGCTGCGCGCGTGTGTGTGTGTGTGTATGTGTGTGTGGCTGTGTGTGTGTGTGTGTGTGAGATGCTGTCTTAGACAATCGCATGTGTACTCTGCAACGGGCTGCAGGCTGCATTGTTGTTCCCAAAACTCGCATAAATATTTATGACAGCCTCCTGCTTGTCTTCCTTGTCGTGTCTTGTCTAGGTTATATCTCCCCTCTCACTCCCTCTCTCTCTCTCTCTCTCTCTCTTTCTTCCTCGCTCTTTTGCTCTGCTGCTATTGCCGCGGGTGTTAGTCAACAGTGCAGCGACAGCTTCCGGTGTCAGTCACAAGGATGTGCTCAAGTTTTGCCAAGCCCCCAACCACATATCCTTATACACACACACACACACACACACACACACATGTGCACACAATGCTTGTCCAAGTTTGGTGTAATTGGTACGTAAGTCTTGTGCCATCTTTCGAGTTGCAAGTTGTTGTTCGCTTGTGCGACATTAGCTGGATTTTGATGGCTCGTCCTGTGCTGCATGTGAAATTAGTTTTTATCAAGTCGCTGCCGCCCGGAAGTCGGCAGTGGGGGAGTGCCACACATCCCTGTGTAATTAGGGAAGTGCCCAAGAACACCTTTTCTTCATGCCGGGCTTATCTGGCTGCCGTGCAGAAGCTTGAATCGTCGCCGGCAATTACCGTTAAGTGTCACCCTTGCACTGCACAGTTTTCATTCTGCCTTTGCGATTTAATGAAATTATATAGAAGATTATCTACAGCATATCTCGCTACAGCTGCCTTTCTGCCTTCTGATCTACCTTCACAAATGTTATTTACCAATCAACCTAATATATTTTTATGTTATGTATGACATTTCATTAGAATATTTTTAAATATTTGTGACTTGGCCATGGGGGATTCAGAGTCTAGGATCTAATGACCTGTTACGCGGTCATAGAGCTAGTAATCTTTTCTTCCGAGGCCCTCAAGCCGGAAGAGCTAGCAAGCCCTCAACTCTCATATCAAATTCGCAACGTGGAAGGGCAGGACGCCAGCTACCGACTGTGTCTGAGGCAGGCCAAAGGAAAGGGAGACAGAGAGAGGAGAGAACACGTTCAGGCCGGGGCCAACCACAAACCGAACAATGTTCGACTCAATTTCGTTGATTCATAAAAATGAATGAATGCACTCTGGCAGGCGATGGGCAATAGTACAATCCCTTAAATCGATGGATCCAATGGCGGAGGCAATGGGAAATCAAGTTTTCTGAAATTGACTCTCAAGTGACGACTGAACGGAGAGCGAAATAGAAAGATAGAGAGAGTGAGACCTTCTGGTTGCAACCATTAAAATGAATTGCACTGCACTTTGTGCCATCAACAGAACTGAACTCAACTAGCGGCGCATGGAGCTGCGAACGAATGATGCAGAGCATGGCAATGACTTAAAATACAAAACAAAATAAACTAGAAAGCCAGACATGGGGAAAAGAGACGCAGCCGAAGAGCCAACAGCGAATTGAAAATGCCAAGCCGGCCAAAAGAATCTGATTTCGATTCCAAACAGAACACAACTGAACAGAGCATTGCATGCCATTTCAATAAAAGTGAATTGCCCCGACGCCGACGTCGCCTCAAACTTTAGACTGATGCTGATGCTATGAAAAGTATTCGCACACGACGCATCTAAGTGGTAGTCGGCATACTAGAGAAGGACCAAATATATAGTGGATATATAGTATATAAAATATAGCATATAATATACAGAATACAGTTTACACTATATATACTTATATAGTGTATAGTCTATACCATAATATCAATTTATGGGGTCGGTGGGCGTGGCAGCCAAAAGTTGAAAATCCGCATTCTGCATAATACTGCAAGGGACCTTCCTACCAAATTTGATGCTCTTAGCCCTTGTTATAATTGAGTTATTTGAAATTAATTGATTTATACTATATTGTATATAATGCTAAATATCGTTATGAATCACGCTGTTCATGTCACGTGTTCATCTCTGTTAACGCCATAGCAGCAACTCGCTGCCAGCAGCCGTAAAAGTTGAGTTAGTTCAAGTCTGGAATTCCGGAAGTGAGCTGCGCTGCGCTGCGCCGCTTGGCGCTGCGTTGACATGACTGACGACGTCGCGTCGTCCTCTCCACGATGCCGTTGCTGGAACTTTGTCGGTTCGTCTATGCCGCAGCCACAGTAGCAGCCGTAGACGGCGTCCCACTCCGGGGTCGAGTGCGCGTCGACCACTCGGTCTCGCTAGTCGTAAAAGCAAAGTATCTACATCAAAGCGCGCTCGACAATAACTTCAAATGAGCATTTTAATAAATTTTTCAAATAATCACTTGAAAAGTGGAAAATTCTCTGGCAGTTGCCAAGCCAAGCGTTGCTTTATGCATCCAGTTAGGAGTATTCCCAGTCATCTCAGTCTGCATCCAGGGGCTCTCGGTCTGCAATTCAGCTTAATGTTTGCTTAAGGAATTAGTTGCAACTTGGCAGCGTGGAGCATCAGCTATGGACATGTATGGTATGTGTGTGTGAATGCGACTGACAAGTTATGATTAGTTATGACTGGGATGTAATTGGATTGCCCTGAGATTCGGGTCTGTCAGGGCTAATGGCAGCTGACCACTGAAAGCTAAGAACATCTTACGGTGCGACAGATCCCTGTAGGATTACTACACAAACAGAATATATTTGGAGCATATTTTTCTTACAAGAATTTGCAGCTGTTTCAGCTTGGATAGACATTGGACTGCTTTATTTTACATTGGACTGGCAAATGAATGATTTGGCATGGTGACAAGGGGAATCATTCATAAGGTGTTTTCCGTCCTTGTACCATAGATCACAGCAATCTTCGTTGGCATATCCATTATTCGGCTCGCCAATATGCCACTTTAAATAATTGGGCGTTAGGCCTGTGACTACCGAACGGTAATCGCCTTCGGTGCCAAGATCATTGATGTCAATCCAGTAATCCACATTGGCCAATAATTTACGCCCTACTGCTTCGAGCTCCTGCCAATTTTGGAAGCTGACCAGATGGCCGTACATGGCACGACATCTGTCGGCTGCCACATACCAGTTGACCTTCGCTGTAAGCTCGATATAATAGTATTTCGATCCAATCAGTTGATAGGGCAGCCCGCTAGGTTTAACTATGGTCACGTTCCCAGACTGCAAGTTGCTGTCAATGTAAGCGTTACATTGTTGAACCTTCTGTTCGATACTTTCGATTTTGGCAGTGGTATTCGAATTATGTATCTCACAATTTCTAGACTGTTGCTGGATAGCATTTTCTGTTCGCAGACCCAGATTTTCCAATAGTTCACTGATCTTTTTGTCCTGTGCATTGATTTTCTCTTGAAGCTGTACTCCAATTGCTTCGAGCTTTTCCACGGCAGTATTATTTTCAATTCCCGCTTTCAGACGTAACTCTTTCATGTGTTCCAAGATGGGCTTTACGATGGTGAAGCAATAATGTCCGCACTCTTCTTCTTCAAAGTCCTGAAAGTGCGTCATGCTCAATTTACTGAGCTCGTTTCAGAAACGGCACAACTCACCGGATCATTTGCCTGCACCGCTGCGATCCAGATAAGAAGTACTAATGAAATGATTTTCATTTCGATTTACAACGTTAATAATCTGATTCACACAAACAAGGTGTCTAAGCGACTGACTCTCCTCGCGTATCAAGAGGCATTTATATTTACATCCATACGTATTTAAGTCATGCGTATAGATAATGATCTTTCTAAAATTTTATTTGTATGCCCTTGCAGAGAGTATTTTTAATTTGGCTAGACGTTTGCAACGCACCGAATAAAACATCTGTGTTCAGCTTGCTCTTTCTCTTGAGCTCCAATCTCTGCAATATTTTATGAGAATGAAACCGTCAAATCGAAACATACACACTGTCCAATTTAGATAATAAAATTGGAAACCATACAGTGTGAATAATAAGTGTGAATAATAAGTTTATCGCGAAACTGGACGAGACTTCTCAGTTAGCTAGCTTTATTTTAGTTTTCGTTGTCGATCTGCACTCACAATGAAGAATTTCTTGCTCGGAGTACTTATTACCGCTTGCATTGGGCAAAGTTTCAGTTCGGTTAGCAGACACAGCAGAACCTTGCAAAGGCAGTCTGAAAATAGTAGCCAATTGTCAGAGCCGTTAACTGTACGGCAACTTCAGCATAAACTGGAAGAACAAAAAAAGGAGCAGGAAAGAAACCTTCAACAGATTGAAGAGCTGCTTGAAACTTTAGGTGGAGTTGTAGGTAAGGCAATTTTAGAATGGGATCTAAGGTTCGCCGAGCTAGAACGCCGAATACTGCCCAAAGTTAGAGCACCCTTTGAGCAAATCGGCTCAAAGTATTATTATATTGAAAACAACAAGAATGTCGCATGGATTGTGGCTGAGCAGAACTGTCGTGCGCTAGGCGGACATCTGGCAAGTTTGCAGAACCAGGAGGAGATGGATGAATTAACCGCACGATTGACCAATCGGCACTATTGGATCGATATAAATAATATTGCGGACAACAAGGAATACGTATCGTTAACTACCGGCCAGAGAGCACCTTTCCTAAAGAGAAAACTGAGCCAGTCAAGTTCCACAGAAAATAAAAATTGTGTTACGATTAGATATACTGACAAATACGAAATGAACGATTATGATTGCAATCGGGAATTGCACTTCATATGTGAGATGAGCCAGTAATATATATATTTATTTAATATATAATATATGAAGAAAATACAATAAAAATAAACATAATAAACATAAATGATCTCCCAATCTATGTTTGTCTTTCAGTTCCCAAAATAAATAAACAAAAGCAACTAAAATATTCAGAGTAATTGAAGAGCAAAAGGTCGTCGTATAACAAATACGGTATTTACATTTTGTGAAATACCCGACATTGGTGCTGATAACATTTGACTCTGGTTTGATTGATACGTAATTTTTCACTATTCAACAAACAAATTATATGTTCATTTCAAGCACTTTATACTTTATAAAAGCTTCTTTGTTGTGTACCAGCATTTTGTAATGCAGTGCAAAAAATAATAATTTGTTTTAAGTCTTGACAAATCTGTTCAATTTGCCAACTTTAGTTCTGTCTAAGTTCTGTCAAAGCAAACACAATGAAGATTGTCTGGTTCGGACTACTCGTCGCCGCTTTCATAGGGCAAAGCATCAGTTCGGTACGTGGTATACTATATAAATTCATATATATTTATGTATATGGCAAATACTAAAAAGGGTGCCTGCTTTTTCTGCACAGAGCTGTCAGGAGTCGCGGGAACTGGAAGAAACCTGCAGCAGATATTGCTTCCAGGCTATTAGACCCATATTGGAGCACTCGAAGGCTCTGCAGAGCCAGTTAGACGTAAGGCATCAGCAACCTGTATGGCTGGAGCAGGAGCTGAAAGCACAGGGACAGACTCTACAACGAATCGCACAGAAAATGGATCTGCCAAAGACCGATCAAAAATCAAGTCGATATTCGAGTATGGAACCCGTTTGGAGGAAGATCGGAGCAAAATATTATTATATTGAAGAGAAGGTGCAGCTCGACTGGTTCGCCGCATTGCACAAGTGTGTAGCGATGGGCGGACACCTCGCGAGTGTACAGAATCAGAAGGAAATCGATGGACTTGTTGCGGCAGCCGGCAATTTTTACTATTGGCTGGATATCAATGATCTCAGCACCGAGGGTGAATATGTTTCGGTTGCGTCGGGATTGAAGGCAACATATTTGAACTGGGACCAATACGAACCAAATAATGCGTTCAATAAGGAGGATTGTGTACTGTTAGTTGCTTGGAAAAAAACCAGCAAAATGAACGATGATAATTGCGAGCGGAACCACTTTTTCATTTGCGAAAAAGAAGTCGGCGAATAAACCTGATCTATAGGAATGATTATAATATACTATTGTCTTGTGTATGGCATTGGTTGAGCAATTGCCTTGGGCATGACCGAACAGGCACAACAAGTGCATAGGCTGTAGGATACCCAGTACTATCAATGTAGGAGGCGTGGCAGACTCTAAGAGATCTCTGGTGTACTTAGCTCTCATGCTCAATTGTTGATGATAATGCAAAATGTACATATATATTTTTTTAATTTATTCATAAGCCTATCACACCCAAACAGCTTTGGTGCTGAGTATTAAGAGGCGAAACAACACAACAAAACGAACCTTATCAGAATTTGTTGAAATCCCTATCTGAATGGTGTCTCAATTTGGTATAAAGCAATGCTGATTTTCGATACCGCGCCTTCCTTGAGAGCATATCAGTTCTGTGGAAGGCACATATACATATATCAATAGATTTAGGGGTAATGCGTTTAATGTATAAGAAACTATCGGTTTTTCACTGTCATTTCTGTAGCACAATTACAAACGCCTGTAGGGTGTTTGAGAGTCGAGCATCGACTATAGCTCTATCTGTTTGTTTTTCACTGGTGCGATTGCACTTTTTGGTGGCAACGCCGCGGGCGCGATTTGCGAGTGCATTGCATACTTTGCGGCATTGCACACACACACTACATGTGTGTGGGTGTATGTGCGTGTGTATGTGTCGCTGTGTTTGTCTTTCTTTTGCGTAATTTAGCCGGAATGTCCAGCACTTAATGAGTTATTTTTGGTTACTTATTTTGCATCTCGCAACAAACGCTCTTGCCTCGGAATTTTTAATTAATGCAAAATTCGCAAATGCAAAATGCAGAATGCGCGCTTGCATGGATTTCTCATTTGTTGCATTTCTTTCCCTCAGCATGGACAACTATCAGAGCTGGAGAGTAAGGGTCGCGGTGGTTCGCTGCTGCTGTGTGTAGGGGAACACAATAAATTGCATGACATATGCATGCGAGCCACATTCGCTACAAGGCCCCACGGCGAAATTCCGTTTCTAATTAGCGTGCTTCGCGGAGGGCGCCTCAAAGGCTGCAGCATTATTTCGATATATGTACATGTATGTATGGTTGCATTTTCAAAAATATTCTACTTTCTTAGTAAACAACAGAACTAAAGCCTTCGCGCTTGCCGTTTTGGGCTTGGTTTGAAGTTTTAGGCTATAGTGCACTGTTTCTTAGTTTCGATTTTAATGCTAAGATTATACGAAATATGAACAAGTTCAAAAAACTACTGCGAGCTCACTCGACTGCTAGATACCATGCACACATTTTGTGCAATACAAACACCTTCTTAAATTTTAAATTTATTGCGATAATAATAAAAGACAAAAAAATATTATGTTGCCTATAAAATATTGTACATCCTGCAGTCTTGACTACTTCAAAAATTCATCGGTATACCGATATACCTATCGACTCCTTCGATTAATAAATAAACTGCTTGAGTAGTTGTTGTTCATATTGTTATATACATATGTATATGTATATATTCTTAGACAGAACACGGTGGGTTATGCTTATCTGTATTATTCAAAATCTAAAATATAGCCTGAAGACAGTCGAGTAAAACTACGAAAATCGAAAATCTTAAAGAAATTGGAACGTTAAAAAAAAATAAAAAAAAAGGTTATCCTCGACTTAGCAGAAAATCGCAGAGCCTCGCAAAGCAATGCAAAGTATATATTGGATTTTATATAATAATAAAATCATCTATATAATATAAAAATATATAAATAAAAGTAAAATATATATAAATAAAGTATAATATATAATAATATATAATTATATATAATTGTATAATTATAATAATAATTGCCTGTACTTACTTTTTGGCCAACACTTTGCCGCAGATGCTGCACTCGTATTTCTGCCTAGATGCTGGTGTCTTTTTGGGCGTCTTCTTGGCCACTGCCTGCTCTGTCGCTGCTTGGCCATGCATGCTGACCATGTGATTCTTGAGATTGTGCCGCCTGGCGAACTTCGCAAGGCACTCGCCGCACTCGAAGATCCGCTCGTCCGTGTGATTGCGCAAATGGGCGCGCAGCGAATGCTTGCGAAAGCGCTTCGGGCACAATGGACACTGCAGCAGCTCGTTCTTGCCGCTGCCAATGGACGCGTCGCGGCCGTGAAAGACGCGATGATAGAGCAGATCCGACTCGTAGTTGGCGCTGAAAGTGCACTGATCACAGTGCCAGCCGCTGCCCGCCGGCGCAGCCTCCGCAGCCGACGAGCTGGAGGCGATCGGTTGGCAGCTGCGCGTGTGGCGGCCCAATGCCTGCGCCGACTGAAAGCTACCGCCGCAGCTGAGACACGCATGATTGTCCATGGGATGCGAGACGCGACGATGCTGGACGAGCGCCTGCGGCGTCTCGAAGCTGAGCCGGCAGCTGGCACACTCATTGGCAGCCAGGCAGATCCGCTTCTCGTCCGGCGGCTCAGCCACGTCGAGCACCTCGCGCAGCATATGCTCGATATCGCGTTCTGAGGACGTGGTGCCCGACGCCACCAGCTGGCGACTCGGATGCCGGCGATGCTGCATGAGACTGCGATGGCGACGCGCCTGCAGCGGCGTCTCGAACTCCAAGCGACAGACGGCACAGTAGTAGCGGGTCACGCGATGCTTGTGCTTCTCATGGCGTTGCAGTGCCACGCGGGAACGCTGCGCGGCACCGCAAACGCCGCAACGGAAGCGGCACTGATACTCGTCCGAGGCGCTCTCCGTGGCCGGCAGACCGGCGTGCTCTGTGGCGAAATGGCGACGCAGCTGCACATTGTAGAGGAAGCACTCGCCGCAGACGGAGCAGCGCAGCGCTCGCCGCTGGGCAATGCAGACGGGCACCGAGCGGTTCAGCGCGAAGAGCACCTCCTTGTGTGTGGCATCATCCAGCAGATGCTGCCACATCTCGTCATTGTCCGCGCACTCGAACTGGCAGTAGCTGCACCAGAACTGTCCGCCCAGGCGCTGCGTCAGCTCGACATGCGCGGGCGAGCGCCAATGTGCCTACAAAAAGAATCATTTGAGTAAGCTTCGCGCTCTCTACACTCTCCCTGCATTCTCTGCTCGCGCTATTCTGTAGCCCCGTTGAATCTGCCTGTCCGTTTGTCCGTTTGTTGGTTTAAACTCGCAGAACTCAGTTATTACAAAAGCTAGAGATACCAAATTTGGCATGTAGATTCTATAATAGCATACGCTAAATAGCTTATAAAAATTCAAATGCCACGCCCACTGCCTCCGTAGATTATCATTATTTTTCATTTTTAGCTTCAATAAAAAGAAAAATTTAACAGCTACAGCATTGGCATTTGGTACACATGTACCTAATTATAATGTTGAGATTTGCAGCAAATTTCAACCCAATCGTATAATATAGACAGAAGTTTTTGAAAGTAGAAAATGCCCATACAAAAGTAATGTGTGTGGAATTAACAAATATGTAAAATCGTGCGTTGAATTCTTTCTTTTTGTCTCTCTCTCTCTCTCTATCTACTTGAGATAATCTTTATATTTACACTGCTCTCTCTAATCTATAGTCTTTAATTTCTATATATATATATATATATATATTTTGGGGTATATCTATTTCCTATTTTTTCTACTCTCAATACACTTTCCACTCTCTCTTTGTGTTTGTTTAGTTTTTCTAGAATTTACCAGATGTATTTTCACTCTCTCAACTTTCTGCCTCTACTGCCTCGACTCTCAAAACTCTCTCCTCAATCTGCTATCCCAACTCTTTCTACACTCTCTCCGCTTTCTCAATTCGTTCTCTTTCTACTTTCTCTGCCATATCTACCATATACTAACTACTTTCTCTCTCTACATTTTGAACTCATTTCACAGCCTCTCGTATATCCCAAGGATCCTTCCTACTCTCTTTATTATCTATAAATTGTATCTTCTTTTTCGCCTTGTCCCCTACCCGATCGCCCACTCTTAATTATCACACCCATTGTCAATTTATATACTCAATTAAATGTGTCTGATCCTCACCTGAAAGGCGATCTCCGTGTTGGCATAGAAGCGACAGGGCAAACACTGGAATGGCGCCTGTCGCACAATGCTCGCCATGTGCTCGAGGATGGCGTGCAGCGCGCTCTGGCGCAGCGGCGTCTGCTGCTGCTGCAGCCGGCGGTAATGATAGTGCGAGATCAGATGCTTGCCCATGAGATGGCGCGGCATGCTGTGCCGGCAGAGCTCGCAGCGCAGCAGATTGGCGCGACGCAGACGACGCCGCTGAGGCAGCTCCGTTGGCAACTGTTGCTGCTGCTGCTCAGGCTGCTCAGGCTGCTGCTGCAGTTGCTCCTGTTTCTGCTCCCGCTCTTCTTCTTCCTCCTCCTCCTCCTGCTGGCACTGCTCCTCGCTTTGCGTTTGAAAGTCCGTGGCCAACGTCAGTTGCGCACCCTCAAGCTGTGCCTGCTCCAGCTGGCGCTCCGCATCGGCGCGTCGCTGGTGGTAGCCGCTCTGCAGATGCTGCTCGTAGTTCGTGCGCGTCTTGAGGCGCCGGCAGCAGATGTTGCACCAGTAGCTGGCGTCGGGCTGCTGCAGCTTGGTCAGATCGATGTTCTCGCGGTACTCGAGCTGCTTGCTGCCAGGCACCCACTTGCCGTGCGTGTGCTCCGCCGGCGGGTGATCGTGATGCGACTCCTCGGCCAGCTCATCCCAGCTGGGCGAGATGCGGGCCAGATGCGTGTGCGTGTGTCGCAATTGCGGACGATGCTCGGGCCGCCACTTGCCGCCGGTATGTGTGGCCGGCACCGCGGGCGGTGCATCGTAATCCTCCTCCACATCCTGATCGTGATCGTGATCGTGATCATGCTCGTGATCCTGATCGTGATCATTGTCATGTTCCGGCTCATCATCCGCATCCTCGAAGTCATCTGCATCGTCGTCGTCCTCCTCATCACTCGCCTCGGGTGAGTGCACAAATTTCAGTGGCTTAAAGTCGGATTCCTCCTGCTCGCGCACCGCCTTCAGCAGCGGATCGGAGCAAGTACTCGTCGCATGCCAGTTGGGTTCGTCCTTGTTCTGACGCTCGGCCACTCGCCCCGACCCCGGCCCCGGTACCGATCCCGTCTTGCCGCCCGTGGAGACGCTCTGCAGCTGCAGCGACGAGAAGAACACATCGGCGCCCAGCTCATAGCTGGGCTCATACGAGTCTGTCAGGGATTTGGAGCTCTTGCCGCCATGACTTGCTGCCGGTTCGGCAAAGTGGAAGCCATCGTAGCTGTGCTCCAGCGTGCTGCGACTCGATGCGGCTCCTGCTGCTGTGGTTGATGTGCTTGATGCTGTTACTCCTGCTGCAGCTGGTGCATGGTCGTGCTCTCGCTTTGGCTGGTGCACGGTTCGTCTGGCCAGGCCTAGACAGTTGACCTTGCGATGTTCGATGTACTTGCTCAGGCCCACAATTGTCGCATTGCATTTGATGCACAGATGCGTGTCCTCCAGATCGTCCGACTCCGCGTTCATCTTTTATGGGTAAACTGTGAGCTAAAAATTAATGAAAAGAAAATTCAAGTTTGCTGAGATTAAAATAGAATTGTCGGGAATAGAAACATATGGAATGGACTATATCAATTGAATAAAATAGTTACAGGTATATATTAAATAATGCACATAAAATAATAAAATGTAAAAATAAATAATAAAATAATAAATATAAATAAAAGAGTTCATTGCAAAATTGTTTAGACATTTTCCTAAAATACATTATTATATATAATAATTTTATATTCACTTAAGTTTGTATAAATACAATGCATTATTTTATGCATTGCTGATTCCTATGCCTTTACTAAACTATACTAAGAAAGATTGGTTTTTTATCGCATACTTTTTCCCAAAATTTAAAAATCCTAAAAAATTTAAATAAATTTTGAAATTAGAGAAAACCGAAAACATTACAAAAAAATAATAATAATAAATATAATTCCCGACTTATATTTTGAGTATACATTTTTTAGTTGTAAAAAATCGAAAATGGAAATCTGAACAAATCTGCTCTGAATATTCCCATTAAAAACAAAAAAAAAAAACAAATAATATTAATTGAATTTTCACAAAAACTGGTCTTTAAACTTTTTAATAGTATAATTTAGAAATAATAATGGTAATCAAGAAATCGTTCAGAAAACTAAGCAGAATACCATATATCCGTAATACACTTCTAAAGACTTTTTGACCATGTAACCAATTCCAGCTCGTGTCGGCTGATTGAGCTCCGACATGATTTATTGAGATGCCAGCAGTCGTCGGCTTGGACAGTCTTCATGCCAAACTGAACTAAGCGCCAGTTATGTCTATCTCTTTTTGGAATATGGTATATGGAGAGTGAACTGGTGCAACCACCGCATCCGGCCGGGGTCATATTTCAAGCCCAGTTTATTCATTAACAACGATGCCAGCCAATCCTGCAAGCCAGCCAGCCAGCCGGCCTGCCTGATGTGCCCATGACCATTCCCACTGCATCAACATCACCACAGCGTTGACATGTGCCGTTGGGCGCGCCTGTGCGTATCCCTGTTCCTGTGCGACGGCCGCCCCCGCTCCCATCCTCTGCCTAGTCTCCTCCAGCCTGCGCCTGAGTTGCTGTTCCTGTTTATGTCCGTGTCCGCCTGTTGGCATTGCGGCCTGTCACAAATGAAGTTTATTGCGTCTGTGTTGTGTACGTGTCGCGCTCGAGCCTCCCTTTGCCCCTTCTCCACCTACTACCACGCACTCTCTCTCTCTCTCTCCCCCTTTTTTCTGTCTCTCTCGCACGCGCTTGTTCTCGCTTCGCGATGCTAAATGTAAAAGTGTCATTTCCGCCATATGTGAGCGCGATGAACGATGCGTCGATGCCGCCGCCAACGTCGACGGCGACTGCGACGGCGACTGCGACGGCGACGACGACGTTAGCGCTCCAGTTGGAAGCTGTTAATAATTTCACAGTACAATTGCAGTACACTTCAAAAAATAGTATGTTAAGTTTTTTGTCAAATAAAAAAAAACATTTTTTAAAGCAATTTTATAGGATATTAAAAAATGCCATTTGATATAAAAATATAAACTTCCAAGAATTTTTATTAGTAGATATTTCAAAAAGTCAGAACAAAAAATTTAAAAAAAAAAATACATATAATTTAAAAAAAAAAATACATATGCGTCGGCCGGGAATCGAACCCGGGTCAACTGCTTGGAAGGCAACTATGCTAACCATTACACCACCGACGCCGTTGAAATCTAGGGCTTCACTATGCACTGATTTCTTGGAGTATGAGAACTTATAAAAATTATTAGTCAAAATATTGAAGAATTTGCATTAAATATTTGTTTTAAAAATAAAAATAGCTTATAATCTCGAGAAAAATAATATCAATTATTGCCAAATTTTCCAATGTTAGGCTAGACACATAAAATAGTTTATAATTTCAGAAAAAATAATGAATTAATTAATTATTGTTGGAAATACTAAAATTAGGTATATAATCAACTACGTATCGATTGAGTAAGGCTAAGGCATGAAATTTTTTTAGAAGTATTTTAAATAAGATTTTTAAAAGTAGTACCTCAAACCTTCAAGAATTAACTGAAACTTGGGCTAGATTTCTCAGAGTGCAGCAGCATCAACAGCTGTTGGAATTTATACAAACGAGGCCCATGTCTGAGGTTAAATACGAAAAACATAACAATTCTCGCACTCGCTGCTCCTCTCTTTCGCACGCTCGCCCCTTCTCTGTCTACCCTGCTGTCCCTGGCGCTGCATGGGCGGATGTCAAAGCATTTGGCGCTGCTGTTGTTGATGATATGAATGTGTGGATCTGAATCTGAATCTGACGCTGGATCTGAGTGTGAATGCGAATGGCGAATGTGAAGCGAAGCGCAACGCAGCGCAGCCGGCAATGCTTTCATCCGTCTAACGACCGAACGACAAGGACAATATTGGCCCAGACTGTGCCAACGGTACAAGGATGCGCCCATTGTCATCGTTGTTGTTGCTGCTGCTGCGGAGTGATAAACGCACGTTTGTTTAACAATTAACGTGCCTGCAACACATGCACAGTTATTTATACAAGTACACCTCCATCTCCAACCCAGCTGCCACCCTCTCATCCCCATCCCACTACCAGCCTGTCTTCAACTATTGCGAGCAATTTCGACTGAGCTCTTACCAATTTTTATATGCCTAATTAGAAGGCCGTCTGATTTTCAACTGGATGGCAACACTTGGCTGTGAGTGTGTGTGTGTTTGTGTGTGTGCTTGCCTGCCTATGTGTGTGTGTGCTGTGATTCATGATAATTGCTTATTACACATACAAATATTTGGATGAGGCCTCCGCGTAGGCGTTTAAACAACTAATTGCAGTCTAATTGCACATATCCTGGAATTTATGTGCTGTGAACCAGAGAACGGCAGCGTCAAGACATGCGAGTCGAAATTGATGACAACCGAGAGTGAAGGAATGATATGAGGGACAAAGTGACAGTGCTGGAAAGTGCACGGCAGATTAAGAGCAAGAACATGATTGCTACAAGTGTAGATAAGTAAATATAATTTTTATAAAATAATATAATTTTTAAAAAATTAATGCATTTGGAAATTTATAACTATAACTATATAACAGTTGGCAGAATGATTAAAGCCGCAAGAGTTGCCGTTTGATTGATAGACTGAAATACTTACTGGCTGACTAATTATAATAGTGAGAAACTGATTAAGAGCAAATATATATTTATATTTTTAAAATATTTAACAGACTGGCAGATTGAGTGACAAATAGAATGACTGACTGACTGAAAAGTTTAAGAACTAACAGACAGATTGATTGATAGACAACTGATTGGCAGACTGACTGACTTCACTGATTTTCAATTGGAACAAATAACTGATTAGGCTTACAGTATAATCGTCTAACATAACGATTGACTGACAGATTGATTGAGAGGCAGAATGACTGACAGACTGCTAGATTGATTAACTAATAGGTATAAAGACTTAATAAAATAGTAGTTGACAGACAGATTGTTTATAACATAGATATAATACTGACAGGCCGATAGAAAAACAGATTATTTTGAAGATTCTTAGGTTGCCAGAAACCCGAACGATAAGATTGATTGAAAAACTGGCTGACAGATGCTCAAGACGGGCTTAATGACTGGTTGACTGAAGGACTAACTGATAGACTGACCAACTTCACTTTCAAATTTCAACACATCCTCAAAGTATGCTTTAAAATATTTAAGATCTATATTTTTTTTCAATTTTTCTTAGATGTCAAGATTTTCTGAGACTTGAATTAGTTTGCTGCTATAAAAATATAAATTATATAAAAATATATATTATATAAAATTCAAAACAAATCTTAGAAAATAAATTAGTTTTTAACAGGCATACATGTACAAATATCAACATATTTATAGTATATACACACATTAGTATATAATTTTATAGTTTCCAACGCACTCGAATGTGCATTACATCGATGTAATGAAAGAAGTGTAATGAGCACTTGCGCATGTCGAAATGCAGGCGTTACCGGGTTGTAAATATATATGTATGTGTATTGTGAGTGTGTGCAGAGTCGTACGCAACAATATTGAGGAATTAAATAATAAAAGCAGTTAAGAGCTGCACAAACACAATTGTGCCATTATTTGCATTTGTGACAACGGCGACGAGCATCCAAGCAACCAAGCAGCCAACCGACCCATCAACAACAATAAAAGCAATGGCAATGCCAGCAGCAACAACGTGCAGGGCAAGTGCATGCGCACGACTCTGATATACCCCGCACCCCTGTTAAACGTAAGAGTACAGGTTGTATACCAACAAATACAATTTAATTCACTTATGGGCGTGGCAGTGCTAACTTAGTAAAAGCAATCATTGCCTAAAATATTAATAAAGATATATACTAAATTTGCTATCTCTAGCTTATAGAGTTCCAGAGATCAAAGCACTTAAGGACGTTAAAATACATTGCATACGTTGCTTAAGCTATGCAGTAACTTATTACTCAGCCTAAGCTACTCTTTAACGCTGCTAGCGTTTACAGGGTACAATAACAATGCGAGCAACACAACATTGCGCCGAGGACATCATCGGCAAACAGAACAAACCGACAGGCAGGCAGTTAGACGAGGATATGGACGTGAAATCCTCGTGGTTGTTTGATTCGAAAATTGAGTTTTAGCGGGGCAAATAAAAATAAAACTTAGAACAACAACAAGAACAGCGGCAAAAGCTCAACCATTAAAAAGGAGTTATCACCCAATTTAGCACCACAAGCGCGAAATAACACACACACACACAGGAACAGGCACAAGGCTGTACACACACACACACACACAGTGTGTATAGAAAGTAGGGGTTAATGTATGTGGGATCTGTTGGGGCTCGACTGAACACCAAATAGACATACTGTACAACATGGCATTTGTGTCAAACCCAAGCGGTTCCATATGAATGGCTTGTGGGTGGTGCGAGAAGGTCAGAGCAGGGGTATAAGGCTGTAGGAGGGGTATACAAGCAAGTCTTATATGTGAAGTGATGTAAATTATATGTAAAATTGGCCATATGCAGTTGGTGGGATATTGCTGTTATCAGGCGTATATAAATATGTCAGTATATATATTCATGATCAATACTCGACATATTCAATATAAAAAAAATTTCAATTGGAAAAAAACCCGCAAATAACATTTGAGCAGTGTCGTCAGATTTCAAAAGATGCTTTAAAAAAATGTTTCCCAAAAATGTATCGATCACTTTTGTTATCGATAATTAACAATGAAGTAAAACGCAGTTTCATATGCATAGACCTGGTAAGAGACGAAAGGCAGTTATTATATCTTTAGTGTTGATAAGTCCGATTCGCCTGGAGGTAATAGCAGAAATATAGGTTAAGCTCATTTATAAATCGATAAATAATTTTTGGAAAAAGTATTGCTTATACACTATTTAATTAAAATATTATCTGGAAAAATATCAAAATAATTATGGCTTTATCTAAAAATTATTTACAATAATTAAATAGTAAAAGAATAAATCGAAAAGAAATCATTTATTCCTAACAATTACATTGAGTTAACAATAAACATTTCAATCGATATATGTAGACTCCAAAATTCCTATTGTATATAATCCAAATAATCGTCGATCATCTCTGCCAGGCGCTTGCATTTCTCCAAATCCGCAGCGATCTGGCGCAACTTGCCGCTGATGAGGCGAAAATCATCGATATACCTGAAGAACACTGCCTGAAGCCTGCCCAGCACCCACTTGAACCAGTAATCCATGTCATCGATGTCGGGCCTAGGTTTGTGCACCATCAAAACCTTCGCGCAACTCTGCACGATGTTGATGAGCAGACACTGCAGACGTCCAGCCTGTTTCTCCTGCTCCTCCGCATCGTCGCTGATCTTGCCATTCTGCTGGATGTCCTTCTTGGTGTACTTAATGGTCGCATTGATCAGCTCCCAGAGATACATGTTGCACAGATCGTTCTTGAGATGGAATGCCCACGTGACGATGACATTGGCGTCCAGCACCTTCATGTGCAGCAACTTCTCGCACAGCACGGCCTTGAGCTGCTCGTTGTTGATCCACAGCTCGAAGAGGGCGCCCAACAGGGCCAACTGAGTCTCCTTGCTGTTGACCAACATCTGTGGGCTTTGGGTTTAATCCCTGTCAAACTCAATGCCGTGCAAACCATCGCTCACCTTCAACACCGGCTTGAACTTGCTGAAAATAGCGAAAATATGCGTAAACGATTTGCAGCCGAGATGCAGAAAACTCTGCACCAGCACGTTGATCTTCAGGAATCTGTCCAGATCGGTGGTCGCCTCGATGAGGCCGCCAACTACCTCGGCGCTGCACTTGCTACGCATCGCCTCCAGCAGATGCTTGGCCAACTTGGCGCCCGGCAGCAGCTCGTTGAAGTACTTGAAGATCGGATCGGGCGAGAGCGGCAGCAGCGGCGTGAAAGACTGCGGCACCAGCTGCACAATGTGCTTGTAGTAGCTGAGACTGTGGAATCGAGGCCATGGCATGAGCGTTTAATTCGATAATGATAGTTTTATCGAAAGTAAAATCGAATAACAAGTCTTTTGAATTATCGAATGAGACTTCAATTGACATCAACCCAGAGCAACCCTCAAGCTAACATATGTATGGAAATTAACAAATATATCGATTAACTTATCGATTGCAAATGTGATTTCAATTGAATTGGTAAATAAATAATAATTTCAAAAATAGTATCGATTAATGTATCGACCGAAATATCGATTTCATTTCAATTATTAAATATCAATAATAGTAATCGAATATAAAGATCAACAGGTTGCTCAAGCCAACAGCAGTACGGCAATTAACAAATATATCGATTAAATAATTGACAGAAAATGTGATTTTAATGGAATTGGTAAATAAATAATTAATTCGAATAATAAATAGCTTTAAATTGGCCTATCGAAAAACCTAGCGATTAATTATCGACTATCGATTTAATTTCAAATGTTAAATATCAATAATAGTAATCTCTTTTCACCTAACCAAATCAGTATTAAATTGCATTTACATTTTTATATTCGATATGCTAAAAGATATATCGACTATAATAAATCGAAAACATCTATTGAGCTACAAATGATATATGGACGAGTGTATTGTATCGAGTGCCGTACCCACCGTATGCACTTCTTGAGCAGCTCCTGGACAAACATCGCGCTAGGATGGAGCCTGGGCAGCGTGGTGCAGCTCGCCCAGTCCTCCCAGTTCCACTGGTAACGAAAGTTGCTCAGATGATGCGAGAACCAGTTGACAAAGCGATCGAAGCTCGAGACGCTCATGGACTCGAGCTGATTGAAGAGCACATCCGCAGCGAGGGCGACGACGCGCGGAAACTTGTCCGGCTGGCGCTTGCACAGCTCGATGATGATGGCGCCATAGTTGAGCGTCATGTACGGCGAGTTGGGCAACTGCAGCATCTCGCAGAGCAGCAGCTCGACCACGCAGTGCTCCAGGGCGAACATGGGCTTGGCGGCACAGTAGGCGAGCAGCTTGTCGGCGCACTCCTTGCGCTCGAGATGATGCAGCTGCAGCAGCTCGCGTATATGCGCCTCGATCACATAGCGCTCGATGTCACTCTCCTCGGGCAGGCTCATGCGATTGGGAAAGTCGATCAGCTCGAACAGATGGAAGATGAGTCGTTCGCGCGGATAGCGCACCAGGTCGGGCACATGGGCGGGCGGCTTCAGCACCGAAAAGTGATGCTGCAGCGCCGGACTGAGCAGCTCGTCGAAGGCGACATACGGACGCTGCAGCTGATACTCGATCCAGTGATCGCGCTCGAGGCGCAGAATCTGCTGCCAGAGCAGCTCCAGCGACTCGTGCTGCGGCATCTCGCCGTGGTTCCAGATGCGCAAGAGCTGCACACTCGCCGCCTTGTTGCGATCCTTCTTCACGTACAGATGCAGCCGCTTGATGAGCATATGCAGCGCTGATTCCTTCTTTTCGTACAGCTCTCGGCCCACCAGAGGCAGCGTGATCAGCACGAGATGAGCATAGAAATCGCGACGTGGGGGCGGAGAATCCTCCTCCTTCTCGCAGACATCGGCCAGCACGTTGAGCAGCTGCAGCATTGAGTCCACGGTCACCACATTTGTATTGACCAGATCGGCCAGCAGCATGATCAGGCTCTGTGCCTTGTCCCAGCTGCCCTCGTACAGTGCGTGCAGAAACTGCTGCATCACGCGGGCGACACACTCGCCGCCGAACTCATAGCTGCGCACATTGAGCAAGCCCACCACAGTGGCATAGGCACCACTCTGCATGGGATGCGTGGCAACGCAATCGATTAGCAGTCGCAGCAGATCCTTCTTGTAGCTCTCCAGAGTGTCGCTCACAAAGAAGCACAGATCGTCGATGCGATTGCGCATCGTCAGGCTGTCGTAATCGCTCAGCCTGACCATCAGGTTCTCGAGGGTTTGCATCATCTCCTCGGAGTCGGGACGATAGGCAAACTTACCCGTGCGGATTGTCGGCTTCACGCCATCGTCCTCGTCGGAGGATTCCTCATGCACCCGACGGCACTTGCTCATGATTGCTCAAGTTAAATCGTTCGAAAATCACAATAAAATCGATCAAGGAATTCACAACTTTAGTGATTAACAAATTTAACAAATTTTCACTTGAAGCGTCGACGACTGAAGCAAACGAACGAATACCAGAAATGAATAACAGAGAACAAGCGGACCCCAAAATCTCAAGGCCTGCTGAAAGCTTGATTTCGATATAATCAGGGTTTATAGAATATAGTAAAAAAGTTACAGAAAAATATTTTCCATTTACCATTTACCTTTGGCTGTTAGAAAATAATTCTTAATTTTAAATACTTTTATTTTATATTATATTTCACAATGGTCAAAATTTATAAAAATTATGTTTTCCTACTGTCACGATTGAAAAAAGAAGAAAAATGCTGTTTTTACTACTCTCCCGATTGAAAGAAGATCCGCATCAGTTTCTGCTGTCACGATTGAGCGAACAATTCGTGTACCTGCTCTCACGATTGAAAGAAGAAGAACAGCTTCAACACTGCGCTCGCATATATTCGGAAGATGCGCTCACGATTGAAATAGGAAGAACACGACCAAAGCCCAAAGAGCAGCTCGTGCTTTTGCTCTCATGATTAATAGACGAAGATCAATTCGTTTTACTGCTCTCGCGATTGAAAGAAGAAGAAAAAGTATGATTTACTGCTCTCGCAATTGAAAGAAGAAGAACAGCTCGGTGTGCTCTGCACACGATTGAGAAAAGAACGACTGGGGCTGCTGTGCTCACGATTGAAAGAGAGCTTCTCGACAGCTCGGGCAATTTTCGGAAGAATCGCTCATGATTGAAAGACTTTAAATAGAGCCGCCAGTCAAATACTTTCTTCAATTGTGTTTTAAGTGTAGTGCAGTGCAGACGTGTTTCAAATAACTCCTGCTGAACCGCTCCTTACGACTGAAGCAGGAAGACCAACTCATGCTTTTTCTCAAAAGATTGATAGACGTAGCTAGGTTTTATTACTTTTCTTTTTTTCTTTTCTTATGAAAACTTCAAAATCCGCATTCTGCGTAATATTGCAAATCGGGAATCGCCAAAAACGGCAACAATTAAAGGTTTACTTACTTTAAGCTCTATTTATAATTTTATTAATACTATTCATGTGTTTACATAGCTTGAATATACTCTTTTTCACACATTTCCAACGGATGACGGTAATAATTAGTTTGAATTAAATTTATTAAAATTACCATTGCTTCTTTTTGTGTGTTCTAAATATAATTGTTGAATGAGGTCAATTCGTTAAATTATTGCTTAGCTCTGAGTCTCTCAAAATCGAATCGAACATAAATTTGTAGTTTTATGGCGAAAAAAACAAGCTGCAAATGAAATGCAGTTTGTGTCGCTGCGGGAACTGACCAAGAGACCGCAGAGAACAGAGGAGCAGAAGCAGAAGATGCGACAACGACAACTGCAATTTGACGAACGTCATCAAAACTTTTACGATCCACTTATGAACGAACCAAATAAAAATTATATGCCACATAAAGCTGATGACTGATCCCGGCGCCGATACAGCGCAAAGGGATTGCACGGGGAAAGGGGAACGGGCAGCAGGTAAGCCCAGTCAAGGTAGGGTAAAAGTCGGCAGTCATTATCGCCACAGCTTGGGCCGATGCACATATGTAAATGACACATGGTCGAACGGAGAGTTCCTCCGCTGGAGACGACATCCACGTCGACATCGACATCGACATCGACATCCGCAGAAGTTGCGACAATAAAACAGGCACAAAAGCCGCCTGCCTGCAGCTGACGGCGAGAAATCAAGAAATGAAATGAAATAATAATAAATTCCGGCCGGTAAATTACAGCGAGTCGTAAAAGAAAATATGCAAATCGATAGCATTAACTTAATAATGATGTGAATAATTTTCGATTTCGAAACGATCGACAGGACGGTGCACAGGCACAAATTCTGTTTGCCAAAGTTAAAGTAGTTTAAAGTTGCTTTTGATATAAAAATTGCCGACTTTTTAAAAGCAGCCTCAAAAAAGCTTAAGTCCCACCGGAATCATACAACATCTTGCGACTATTTAAAACCATACTTTTGAGGAATTGCAAAGCTTCAGGGTTAAGATAAGGACAAGGTATAGAGTTTTTCTTAAATTATAAACGTTAACTTAATTTAATGCTGAACTTAAAATAATAACAGTTACGAAAATCTTCTATTTACGTTTAAAGCTTTTTCTAAAATTGTTCTGCAATTTTAAAAAACGTTGAAGCTCTTACTACTCCTACTGACTATAGCTACTTCTAAATAATGCATATTTTAGATCAAGTTTAAAGCAATATCTATTACGTAACTCATCATTTAAGTTAAAACCACTTCAATTGCTTGAAAAGTTTCTCTAAGATCATCAATAGCGTCTCCCAAAACTTTAGACTATGCATAATTCAAACAACTGACCGAAATTCTTGCTCGTATGCCCTGATCTGATCGAACCACCTATTTAGGATAAACAGATCAACTCTCAGGCCGACTGATCGAGCCATTAGCATTCAAAATAAAGTCAATAAGAGGCGAACCGTGAAATCGCAGCACAAAAATTATGGAATGGAATTAACTGCAAATCGTTAACAATAATTCATCGGACAGTGCGAGAAGAGGAAGAGAAAGGGATCCGCGTCTAGTTTGCATGCGGCGGAGGAGGCGCAGATCGGATGGGATCGAATCGGAATGGTGGGGATATGCGTACATTTTATGTGCATATTTCACGCCAGGCGCGCCGCCATCTCCGGCCCACGACGAATTCATAAAGTATCTGGCACTTTTAATGATTTCTGAGTTACAAGCCCCCAGTCCGCAGTCCAATGTCCGTTGTCCGCAGTACCGGACTCTGAGCATCCGCCACTGAGCACGCAGCAGGTACAATGCAACAATTTGGCGGCAACTTATGACAGCGCCGCGATCGCAAATAAACCCAAATGGCCTGATCCTGATCTTAGCTCAGCTCCAGCGATCGAGTGAGCGAGTGAGCGAGCGACTTAGCCAGCTTCCAGTGTGGGGCGCGAGAATTTATGCAGCTCTTTGGCCGCGACGACGTCGTCGTCGTCGTAGTTAAACTTGTTATACCAATACCCAAAATGGTATATTAGTTTTGTGCAAATGTACATATGTAATAAGCAATAGAAAGCTGAGAACTAAGCTATTGTAAGTGATAAAAACATCAAATTTGCCTAAAAAGCAAAAGCAGATAAAGTTTAATATTTTATATTTTGAAACGTAATATTTAAAAAAATATCTAAGTTTATAAATAAACGCCACGCATTTTTTGAAATTTTCTGCTTGACATTCGCGTAGATTAAACAGAACAGTAACAGCTATAAACTTTCCATACAAGTTGTCCTAGCTAGGTGAAAGGTATCTAACAGTCGAGTTGGCTGGACTGAAACTTTCTTTACGTATTGTTGTTGTGCCCCTCGTTGTTGCGGCGGCTTTCGTGCGCACTTAAATTATGAATATTACCAAATGGGTCAATTCGAAATAAATAAGCAACGGTCCCACCAGCTCGCGTCCCAATCCCAGTTCCAATCCGAGTACCAGCCCAACCCAAGTCCGAGTACGAGTACCAAAGAGAACGCAACGTCCGACCGACCGACCGACCAAATAGAGTTGTCTCTGTCGCAATTTCTCATTGAGCTGTCGCTGGGCGCTCGATCGTCGCATCGCGGAACGATCGCATCGGGTTTTGGCATTGGGCGGCGTTTAATATCGCTCATGCATCTTGTAATCTATGCGCAATTAGCTGCGTACATCAGATTTAGTGTTCTGATTGCATTTGCTGCAAACCATCTCGCTGCAGCCCCGGCTTCTTCCCCACTCTGTATGTTTCTTCATTGCGCTCTGTCTCCCCGGTCGATTATTGGCCATAAATATGATATGAGATTTTGTGCAAAATATTTAGTAGACAAGCGGAAATCTATTTAATTCTTGTAATAAATGCGAAATTTGTGTCGGCAATTGGTTAAGCGAGAAATGCATGAGGGAACGTGCAGATACCTATAACTACAATTGGTCCAGGAAATCGAATGTGTGAAGAGTTGGAGTGGCGATGATGGCGACGATGGTGATGATATTACCCTATGAAAAGTGAAGATTGTATGACAACTTGCAGACAACTTTCTATGATGATTACTGTAAACATAATTTAACATATAATTGAAAATTATTATGAATGCTATAATATTAGATTTTAAGTAAGAGCTCAAGCCGCCGATCATATATTTAAATAGAAGACTTTTAATTTAAGTATATAAAAATTTCGCAGAGCTCTTAACTACTTAATTATCTATACTTATTATTATTAACTCTCTACGAGTAGTCAAAACTTGAGAACTTCTTTAATTTGACTTAATTGAACTTCGAAATTGTAACGACTTTTTTAGTGCCATTAACTCTGCACTCAGATTTGTTAGTTGGTGGAATTTTCCAGCTTTACATTCAATTTAATGTTCTCTCACTATTTTTATGTCTATATAATCAATTTCGAACAAGCAACAAGCACTGATGATGCCATTACATTAGTCCAGGGCAGCGGGCAATCGTCCCACATCACCGACTGATCGTGTCTGATCGTGCCTGATCTTTATGGCAGCTCTTAAATGTGGGTGGAGGTGATAAATCCGCGTTAAGTGCACACTTAACGACACATCATGCGCGTGACTCCGCAAAGAGAGAGAGAGAGAGACATAGAGAGAGAGAGAGAGAAAGAAGGAGAGTGAGAGGAAGATCGCGTGAGAGGCGCTTCCGTTTTTGACGCATGCGCAGCGCGTGGGATCCGCAACGATCGTCGAGGACCCGATCGTCGAGGATCGTCGTAAACTCAACAATTTGTTGAGGATCCGCAAGCTCAACATAAATTGCCAAATGCCATAAATTTGTATTAGTAGGGCGTGTGGGCGTCAACCGATCTACTATATAGCATGATCGTCTCAGATGTAGTACATATTGTAAATATTGTTTTGTACGATAAGGGCAGTAATTTCACGCCGCGACGATGATGACTTTGCGCAGAGTTCTAATTAAATAAACACCAAATGCCGATGGGGCCTCGAGCGGGCCTTGTCTTAGATTTAACGATCCGCTTTAAGTGCTCGTAAAGTGACACATTTAACGACCCTGGACATTATTTGACAGTAAACAAGGAACAACAGCCAGGTGAGCAGGCGTGACAGATTTGTCGTCCAGTTGCAGTTGCACCGTGGGCCGCAACCGACTTGTCACACGTCAAAATTCTTGACGCTCGTTAAAGACGAGTCCGGGTCGCCTCGGGTCGGACCATCAGCATCGGAGAGTGGCTTTTATTGTTCTTTAATTGTTGAACTGTGTTCCCTCGTACGCGCACATAAAACTTCATTTTATGTCGGCGCATAAAGCGAGCCATCGACGCGAGGGTCGTCGCATGGGTGCGTTGGGTCGCACGGGGGCCGTACTGTAGCGCACGTCGCAGTGCACTTCACTTCGCATAGTCCAAGCGACCCGCTGGTTTTAGTGTGAAAATCACTTAAGCGCGTTTACCGAATTTACGACCCAAACGACGACTGTACAATCGTTTCCGTTTTACGAGCTGCTGCTTTGGTATCGTCAAAATGATTTAGGGCCATTAGAAATGCATATCATGGGGACAGTTATGGCTGTTCCGCAAAGCAGCCAATACAGGGTATTGGAGTCGTTATAATTTAGACAGTTAAATATTTTTGAATAATAACTTGTTTATATGGAGTATTTTTTAATAAAAAGAAGAAAATATATGCATAGAAAAGTCTTCTTAGGCAACACACTTTACCGATTTGACATAAGTTTATATTAATTATATACATGTAAATACTCAGTTTATATTAATTATATTAATTATATACATGTAAATACTCATATATTTATTTTTTTTATTTATGTATTATTTATTTAAAGTTAGTTATATATTTCTCAATCCATCCAATCTATCTATCGACCTATTTTATTCCATCTATTTATGATAAATATAAATACATATATATTTATTTTTCAGCTTCCAACAGCATAGAACGCCCACCAATTATTGTTACTGCCCTCGCTGCATTGCCCTTAGCCAATTTTAATGCCTCATCAAATTGCCATCTGTATTTTTATAGTCCTCGTCGCATAGCACAACCGGCAGTTGCTCTATTGTTGCTCCCGAGTTGTCAATCTTGCATAAATCAGGACCACAAACATCGGCGCAAACGATTGCAGCTTGACCAATAAATCAGTCAAGACGCTCGATTTTGAGGCGAACTATAAATATTTGTGATGGACGCCGCACATAAAAAGGGAATTAAAAACACGTTAAATTCAGCGCATTTATGGAACACACCCCGTGTTTGTGTGTGCGTTTGTGTGTGTGCCGATGTGTGTGTTCTCACGTGTGTGTTTTTGTCTATATGTGTGCGTGCTGATAAGACCATTTGCAGATGGCACGAAGCGGGAAGCGCTTCCTTTCCCGAGAACCTGGTTATACGGCACAAAAATATGGGTGCTCTATAGAGGTATGATCGACTGGCAAATGCCCTGCAAGAAGAAGACTATATTTGTGCAAATATTACTTACTAATTTTTTATGCATTTTAAGACTTTTTTCATTATATGGGATTATAACCTTATTGCATATATTTTCTTGATCCATTAAAAACCTGTAGAATTAAATTTTGAATCTAATGTTTCTTTTTAAATAGAAATAGACCATAACCAAGTTAATTTTTCAGTTATATGAAATTCCCATAAATTAAGAGAGAATAAGAGTAACAGTTTAAATAGTAACTGTTACTCTTGCATAACCAAAGTAACGAGTTATTGTGAGAAAACTATATTTAATGGAAAGATATATGCATACTCTTTTGGCTGCCTGTTACTTTCTACGAATAGTTCTAAGTAACGAGTCATTCAGTGAAAATTATTCAACCTGTTCTTTGTGACGAGTAACGAGTCATTTTGTAAATATTATAACAATTCAACAGTTCAATTTTGGAAGAAATTACATACTTTACTACTACTACTATTTTAAGCATATTCTCACAGTCACTAAGTAGTGAGCAAACTGTAGCAACTTGCAGTCACGGTTAGCACAGTCACAGCTCATCTCTAATGCTGAGGCTCCGAAAATGAGCTGAACTAAATGTGAAGCTGAATCCTTAGCTGAAGCTGAATGTGACACTGACTGCGAGGCTGATGCTGACGCTGAAGCTGACGCTGACTGGATGCCATCATAAAAAGCATAATTACGGCATTTGTGTTAATGTGATTTTCTGGCCGCAGGCGGAGCAATCAGTTGTTATCATGGCGCAGGATGTGCGATGTGTGAAGCGAGAGCTCGTGTGAAGCCAAGTCAGAAGGTTCCGCACTCTCCCTGCCGCCACCATTGCGTTCCCCTTGAGACCGAAACTGGAACCAGGCCGAACCCGGAGAGCGGCAGAGAGCTGAGCTCGCATAAATCACTTATTATGAGGCGTAATTAATGCGACTATATGGCGACCCGAAATTTCTATAAATCATCAGATTAGGCAAACTCTGGCGTCGTATTCGTACATACACGTCGTACACTGGTTCGCATCCTTGCAGGAGCATATGATGACGACGCTGACGATGATGATGTCGTGTCCTGGGCAGGCTCAGAGTGAGTGAGCTCAGTCTATTGGCAACAGCCCTGACTGAAGATTGTCTAATAATGCCGCAGGAAATACTTAATGGATGCCGAGATGATTAAGCCGGAGCCAAAGAGCCAGTTGCCTCGTTAGGGGAACGTTAAGCCAGCGTTGGGGAAAGGTTCGCATTAATCTAATGTAATGACTCCATGAAAATGTCCAGAAAGAATGTACTGGAAAATATCTAAAACAGTTTTAAGAGTTGCACAAAATTCCAGAATTTGTGAAGAATGCTTTAGGAAAATTTCAAAAATATCTTTAGAAGTTTGTCGAATTTTATTAAATTTCAAATACAAATTTTATGATTTATTAAATCTAATGTAATTACTCTCTAAAAATGTTTTACGTTGTATAAAAAATGAATAGATTTTTGAAAATGAAGATCTTGTATTTTAGTAGATTCTACAGAAGAAATAGTTCAATTTATCGAAAAAATCTATTGCAATGGCAACTAAGAAATGGAGATTAATATCGAAAAAAATTTAAAGCTTTTGTTTTTATAATTTTTGATAAACGAAAGTTTTGAAAATGTTTTTAAGAAATGTTAAGAGATTCCTAAAAAAATGTATATATCTATTTATTGAAATCCTCGCAATAGGAAGACGAAAATAAACGCTATTTTTCTATAGATTCTGGTTTGATCGTAAAAAATGTAGATTAAGAACTTAAAACAGAAAACATCTCAAATCATGTATCTTTCTCTTTTAAACAGATATATTGTATTATAATGAACAGATATATTGTATTATAATGTATTTAACCCTCACTACTTCTCATTTCAAGCCTCACGAAGAAATCATAAAATACTTATACATATAAAATTGTGCCAGCCTGTAAGCTACTCTCTATAGAAACATTGCCACAAGGTTCGGCTCGATTGGCCGGACCGAGTGCTTCCCTTCGCCCCGGGCACTGTGTTCACTTTTCTTAATTATCCGATGTCGTTGCAGCGCCTTGTGCTCCTTTAAAATAACAATAAACTAAAAGGTCCAGTCGTGCATAAAGCATTCACTTTTCGTACCCCCAGATATGCCAGCTTGCCCGCTCCTCAGGCAGCGAATCTCTAGCCCAATTCCAATTCAAATGCCGGCCAACGGGGCCAAGCGGGCTGCGGCGTTAATTTATCACTTAACCTTCTTTAGCAGCCAAGTTTATAATTTCGATGGAAAGTGGAGGAAGGGAGAGGGAGGGAGTTGGAAATGGAAATGGAAAAGCCAGGCCCGACAGCAGCCCGTTGACGACGATGCCTGGCAGCAACTGCGGCCACTTGAACGACTTGTGCCCATCAGTGACCAGCATGGGCAAGGACGAAGTGTCTCCCTTCTCTCTAGCTCGCTCTCTCTCTATCACTCCTGCTGTCTCCTTCCCCCTGTCGCGCTGTTGTCGCGCACAAATAAAGTAAAATAACAAACGGGACAGCCATTTGCCAAAGTTCCATTGTAGTACTTAGCCGACTTGGGCCTGGACTGGACCTGCCTCCCTGACGCCGTCGTATTTCTTTAGCTTACGCTTTAGCATACCCCTCTCTCTCACTCTCTTTCTCTCTCTCTCTCTTTTTCTCGCTCTTGTCGTGTCTGTGTTGTCCTTTTTGTTGATGCTTTACGCTGGCGCTCTTTGCGAAATGAAAATGTAAAAGGAATATTCATGAGGAGATTAGAATTATTTTTCGTGCTGTCATTTTCATTTTCACTCCACCTTCTGTTCTGCTTTTCGTCTCGTATTGCGCTACATTCGCTGCGATCCGATGGGCCTACAGAAAATCCTGTTCAACTTGCCATGTGCATAGTTTGGAAAGTTTTTGAAAATTATTGAAAATCTTAATCCAATTTTTATATATTTTGTACTATTTGAACAAATATTTCAAAAAGAATTTGGAATTTTAACACAAATATTTCAAATTCTTTTTGGAATATTTTCATAGTAACTTTTGTCAATTCTTTGAAATATTTTTAGAATGCTTTTCGAAATAAATAATAAAATTGTACGATTTCTAAGCTCGAAAGCCATAAATTGGGGTTCAGAGTACATTAAATTTGAAACTGACGATTAAAAAAATGATAGAACTTTTTCAAAAATGCCATTAATTTTGTTTTTAATCGAATTTTTTTTGAAAATTATAAGATATTTTCAAAAAGCTCGCAGTACTCTTGCCTACACCTTTCACTCTTTATTTTCACTTTATTCTTTCAAAGTTTATAAAATACTTTTCGAAATAAATAATTAAATTGTATGGTTTCTAAGCTCGAAAGCCATAAATAGAGGTTCAAAGAGCATTAAATTGGAAACTGACAAGTAAACAATTTATAGAACTCTTTAAAAATGTGGATTTAATCCAAATTAGTTTTGAAAAGAAGGTTTTTTTTTTGAAAATCAAAAAATATTTAAAAAAATGTGCATACTGCACAACTTTCATTCTTTATTTTCCTTGTTTTTTCAAATGACTTCCCTCTGTATTATCTCGAAATCTCCAATTAAATACCGCTGTAGGACATACCAAAGTCAACCAAGCCTGTAGCTCGGAACCGAATTCAATTTCTTTCTCAATTTCGCTTGTGTTTTGCTATTGTTGTTGTTGTTGCTGCTTTTTGCTCGTTTTTTGAGTTTTCGCCGAGAAATTATGATTTTTCTGCCAAAAGGGATTAAATTCACGCTCGTTTGTCCTGTTTATGATGAGTGCTCTTTCTCGTTCTCCATCTCTTTCCCCCCTACTGTTGCCCTGCGCGTTGTTCCTTGCATAAATGTTTAATCATACGCACACAGCGAGCGAGCGTGTGAGTGCGAGCGAGCAGGACAGACAGACGGTTAGGGGAACTGACATGAATCACCCGATGGCAGGCGTCGCTGGCGTACTGCACGCTCGCCCCCTGCCACCCCTTCCCCTGCCCCCCTTGTCCTTCTCGCATTTAAAATATTTTGTGAAATTATTATGAAAATGCGTAAAGGGATTTAATAAATAACTGTAACTGCTTCTCGCTCACACAGCGCTCGCTCATTTGCCATCGCTCCGTGGCGTTATTCATTCATGTTGTTGTACTTTCGAATACCCTGTAGGGTAGGGTTATCATTGGGGTATATTGTTCCAGCAGAGAAGTGACATGCAGGGAAGTTAGAAGTACTTTAAAGTGTCCTTTGCCCAGCAGATTGTGGCTTCTGCGTATTTATTTTGGGCTTACATCAGAAAAATGCTTTATTTTACAGATTTGGGCAACAAATCCTATATTGTTTTTTGGAAAATGTTTAGTTTGTGATTTAATTTAAATATCCTGACAATTTTATAGTAATGGACTGATGATGAAGTCATGAATATTGTAAAAGCATATACTATATACCATTTTTTTTATTAAACGCCGTCTAAGAAAATTGTTTTATTTAAAAAATTTGAAAAAAAATCTTAAATTTGTGTTAAATTTGATTTTATTGAGCTATGCTAAGAGTAGCATAGCAATCATCTGTAAATAGGTAAATAATATTATTTAAAGCTTTGAAATCTTTTATATTCTTACTTCAATCATGTTCTAGTTAAAATCAAAAAATAAATAAATAAAGATAAATAAAGAAAATATTTTATAGAGTTGGAAAAAACGTTGATTTGTGGTAACTGTTGAGTTTTCAATGTTATTCAACTCTTACTCCTCAATTTTGAAGTAGTATTTAAATTATATTTGTTAATATTATACAATATTTATATATATATAACATTTTAGGCATTCCCAACTCTAGCTATAGGCATTCTCTCTAGCTTTCTCACCAATAACTTTCTTTCTTATTTGCATTTGAAGCTGTCTACTGCAGACTTTTTGCGTATACCAGGATATCTGCTGGCCGTACATACTCTCTTCCCTCGCCCACACTGCTCACTTGTTTTCTGCGCTTTTCATCCCGACTGCTCGGGTTTTCTTTCTGTGCATCTGTGTGGGCTGCCGCCGGTTGCCTTTGCTTTTGCTTGTGCTTCTGCTGTGTGGAATTATGTTTTATCCTGAATTATGGATTTTGTTTTGTTGTTTTCTGTCAAAATCATATTTTGCGCCAGTGCCAGTGCCAGTGCCAGTGCCAGTACCAGTGCGCTCCTCCACCTCCCATCGCCCCGCCCAGCCCAGGCGTCGACTCATTTACATGCTCGGAGAACGCTTGGCGCGTTCTTCTGGCAGCGCTTTGGGTGCCATTTCGGGCCAACTCGCCCCGCTGCAGACTTTGCGCCATTAATGAGAATTTGTTTGTATCGACGTCAGTCTGGCCAGGGTGGAGGGTGGCAATGGCCAAAGGGCGGGGACGGGCAGGGAGTTATTGTACGCCTCTGTGCGCCATTTAGTTGTAAATTTTTCGGGCAAAAGTTTTTCAAATAATTTCTACTTAATGTTTAGAATTATTTTTAGCCGGAATTAGAAATTATGAAGAATACGCACATATCTCAGGGCCCGGGAGCCGCAACCAGAGGCGCCAAAGCGCATACGAGGCATAAGCTCTACGCTCTACGCTCAATGCTCTCCGGCATGAATCATGCTTCGTCTTTTGGCTCTCGGCCTCATCGCGCTCTGTTTATAATTGCAAAAAGCAGTCGTAAATTGTGCACTTAACAAATGAAATTGCGAACGAGAATTGTTTGTGCTCTCTTTTTGTGCAACCAACTTGATGTTGGTTTTGCCTTTTGTTGACCATGAAAAACTGGCGGCAGCAAAAAGTTCAGTTACAGGCGAGCGATTGGTTTGAGTACAATTTCAGTTTTCAAGCAACGAAATTTTTGTTTAGACAGAATTTTCTGTTATTTAAAATAAGCTGATTTTTCTAACATGTACTTTCATAAATTTCGAATATCTAATCTAAAAATGTTATACTATTTTCTTTTTTAAAAAACAAAGATGTTCAGGTTTTTGAGAATTCAAATCTATTTCCGTAGAAAAGAATTTATTTCATAGTTAACATATTTATTAATGCATTATTTGGTATTACAATATTTTCGTAAATAAAAGTAACATTTTTATAATATTTTCAAAAGTTTAAAATAAAATATAGATAATTGAAATATTGTAGATACTTCAATTAGGTATTTCGGAAAAAGATTTACATTTTTATTTAAAAATTTCAAGCAAGCTCAAATCGATTTACATAAAAATTGATTACTACGAAGTTAATGATATTTTAATATATATTTTATATTTTTAATGTAATAACTTTCTCTATAATATTAACTTAAACTTTACTGTAAGCCTTTCTAAGCTACGGAACATTAAAAAAAACATCAGTTTACGCATTTTTTAAATAAATTTACTAGATATAACAATTTATAATTATATGATAATATATTTTATATCAAATCTATTTAATATACATAATAATAATAATATAAATATATTCACTATAATATTAACTCATCTGTTTTAGCTTTCCTTTAAACCTATGTAAGCTACGAAACATTAAAAAAAATCAGTTCACGCTTTTAAAATAAATTTACCATACATAATAGTAATAATAATAATATATAATTTTAAAATAATATATTTTATATAATACATCATTTTGTAGTATAAATAATAATAATAACAACATTTCCGAAAACTCTATCAAAATATTTCCCCCTCACTATGATACCTTAGCATCTCCAATACTCTAGATAGAGCTGCCAACATATCAGAGCTTAAACTCAGCTCTCGGCTGGCAAATCATTTCAAGGACCTTCAGCGAATGTCAAGAGGAAGCCGCACAGAACGAGAAACATAAACATAAAGCTAATGGGGAGGGAGAGAGAAAACGAGGGGGAGATGTGCCAGGTGCGCCATTTTAGGTGACAAATTAATGTGAAGCTCATTAACGCACTGAATAAGGATTACGGGTTTGATTGAAGGTCCTCTGGGCATAAGCGCAGACGTACGCACAACAGGATATAGCACACACACACACACACACGCACACGAAGACAGATAACAAACACAAATAACGCTCTGTGTCTGTGTCTGTGTGTGTGTGTGTGCGCCCGCATATCTCGCCCCCATTTGCAGCGAAAAGTGTCATTATATGTACACACAGAGCCTCGGATCCCCGACCCGAACAACTCACCGCTCCGCCGCTGCCCTCCCGCGCCCAGTCAATCTTCGTTCCGACTCGCCTCGGAGCGAGCGAAACAAGGAGAAAATGTGTACATAAAACAATCTCGTTATGTCGGCATTATCCTGAAGAATTCTGGTTCGTCCTCGTCACTCGCAGCGCCATAAATCACTCACACGCTTGGCATATTTCCTCTTTCTCTCTCTCCCTTCCGCGCTCTCGTTCTCCCCGCTCTGCTGCTCTCTGTTGCTCTCGCACGTTTCCGCCTTGCCGCCCTGACTGCCACCAGCTAGCTGCCCTATGCGTTGTCCCTCTCGCACTCTCACACTGCGCAGCGTCCCTCGCACGCGCTTTTGTTTCACGTTTTGTTTAGGGATTTTTCCTTTTTGTTCTGTTCTGTGTGTTTTTCTGTTTTTTTTTTTTCTTCTTTCTTTTTGCATTTCTGTTGCTTTGTTCGTGGTTGTGCATACCCTGTAAAGTGGGTCGATTTAACCTGCTTAAATACTGTATTTTTTAAATCAAAAATGTTTACAAAAATTAGAAAAACTGCGTAACATTTTTAATTTATTTCAAATTATGTGAAAAATAATTTTTTTTAGTAAATTGTGTTTTTAAAATTTCAGAAAATCTAAATAGTCCCTTACATTTTTGGTAGTTTTATTTTTTTTTAACATTTCCTAGAAAACGAATACGAATATAATAAAATTACTCAGTTTTGTTGCAAAATTTCAGTGATAAGAAAGTATGAGGAGTTAGTTGGCTCTATTTCAGAAGTTTTCATAATATAAAGATATTATTTTTATCGAATTATTAAATTTATATTATATTTCAAAAGTTTTCACTACAAAATATAATAATCTTTTGAAAAAGTGTTTACAGTTTTTGTAAATTTGAAGCAAGTCTGTAATTTATACGAGAAATCGTTGGGAATTTTACAATTTTTGCTAATTTTTCTTCAAAAATATCAAATTTGGGTATATTTATAAATTTAAATTGTTTTAAATATTTTAAATTTCAAGTAAATCACCTTAAAAACTCATTTTTTGGCTACATATTCTTCCAAAATTGTAGATATGTGTTTATTTATTTAAAATATTTAAAATTACAGGGTACTGCACTGTGTCGACTACACAACTCTGCATTTTTGTTGTTCCAGTTGTTGTTTTCTCTGCATTTTTGTCTTCAGCCAGTATTTCACCCCGCGGTGACATTTTGGTGTGACAGACAAGACGTGTCCTTCGTCCTTTGCATTTTTCGCGCTGGACTGGCGAGGGGCGGAGAGCGAGTTTATCGTTTTACTGTTGATACAAGCGAGGGTCGCTCGTTCGTTCGTTCGCTCGCTCGCGTCACACAAGGATAATGGGATGTTAAGTAAATATTTTAAAAAGCTCTTCCTCTCCCTCTCGCTCTTTGCCATCGTAGGCGACCCCAAAGTTGGCCGCTCATTTGCCGGGGGGAGGTGACAGCACGAGCAGCGGGAGGAGCGGCCGGATGGCCTTGTGGTTGGGGGTTTTAGGGAATGACTCGACTCGACTCAGCTCGACTCTGGCCTGGCACAATCTAATCCAGTTTTGCCGGCTGCCAAGCACTTTTTGGCATAAATCATTTGCATACAAAATGAGCGTCGCCTGCAAATGAGAGCCCCAAGATGAATGCGACAACAACAACAACAACAACGGGACGAGCAACAACTCGGGATCGGGGCGAAATTCTGGGGAAAAATCCTTTCAATTTTCGCACACATTCAATTTATTAATTAAAACGATTTTTTTCTGTTTTTCCTCTGATTTCCATTTGCAATGAGTGAAGGCAGAGTAGAGTGTGGGCGGTGGGGAGGTGGGTGCAGGGCAAAGGGGAGTGTGGGTACAACTTCTGTGCAATTAATTCCAAACATTCAGAACGCTTTTTCTTTGTTAAGTTGGGTGCGCCAGGGCGCAAATTATCCTCGCTATCCTTGCGCGAAATAAAATATCACAAACAGTTACGGCCCCATAAATAATGGGAATTTATGCCTGGCATAAACTGTTCGCACTGCTCACACTACCCCTGCCCCTGCCCCTACAGGGCTGCCCGCCTTCACCCAGCAACAAAACAAAAGGCAGGCCAACTTTTCTGCTGAAATTACCATTCAATCATTTGGTAATTGCCTCAAGTTCCTCCCCCCCCCCTGATTACCACTCTTCCGTCCCTCGCTCAACCCGATTTCAGTGTTCATTTACTTTGCCGCTTAATTTGAACAATCTATTTTAATAAGCCCTACGGTTCCTACGCAAATTGGATCGGCTACACGTGCACTTGTCCTCTACCCTCGCTCCCGTGAATCCGCACCTGTATTTAGCGCTAGCTCAGCCAAAGACTGCGTCGGGGCGGAGCTTAAAACTATCGATTTTCTGTTCAGCCTTCAGAGACGAAATTTAAACTCTCTCTTTATGTCCGTCATAAAGTTTTAGACAAGCTTCAACGGCAGCAGAGTAAAGGGGGCAGCGGGGGCTTTGCTTAACCCCGTAAATGTTTCCATCAAGCGAGCGCAAATTTATCTTATCGCGAGCGCTTGTCGATGCGTCGGCGTCTGGCAATGGAAGCGTTTAGGTATAGCTTTCGGTTTAGGAAAATTTAATTTGGTAACAATTTCGAAAGTTTTAAAAGTTGAAAATTAAAAAGAACTAGTTTAGTTGGCTATAGTTTTCGATTTCTGTTCTTTTTTTAATAAAGACTTTCACGTTTTATAATTACATCCAGTTATACCACAGCTTAGAGATATTCTAAAAATACTTGAACAGATCTCAAAAATCTTTTTCAAAAAAATATTTTAAAATTTTTTAGGTCTCAGAAATCTTGTTTATTAATGTGCTAGGACAATATCAAAACCAAGTTTACATATTTGCTGGAGTCTAATTCTAATATATATGAGATTTATAAATACTTACCTCATATATTAATTATATTGTTTGTTTTAATTTTTTCACAAATTCGTATCGCACTTTTTTTAATTTTTTCATTTATTTATTATTTTATTATTATTATTATTTATTATTTCAACCATTGAATTTTGCCTACAATTATTTAATATGTAGAGATTATAAATATGAAATCTAAATATTAAATTAATATGTAAATATTATTTTCATATTTCTTTTTTAACTTTTCATACTAAGCTTTTTAGAACTTTTATTTTCTATATATTTTTCAATGTAAGAATTATATGGTATATGTTTGCAACCTTTTTTAAAAAATATATAGATAAAATGTTTATTTATGTATATTTAAAAAAAAAAGCTAGAGCTACTGACATTCACAAATATCTGCTCTATAGTTTTAGCTTTCTCGATTTTCAACCCTTTCACCTTACCCCGCCCCCTGCCAGAACCAGCCCAACTGCCTTTTCCATTTCAACGCTTTTGTCTAAATGTTTCCACTTTTTTCATTGGAATTTATCGAAAACCCGCTCGAAGCGAAGGCAAGAAAACGGCAAGACAAATAAATGAGCATAATAAGAGAAGGAAGAACAAAACAGAGAATGGCAAGGAAACAATAAAAGGGCTGACCCGATGGGGGGTGGGTTGCGTTTATGCCCCGAAATGCCACGAAAGGCAATTAAAAAATATTTAAACTGCCAAATGGCCGAAAGCGCGAACTGCTTGACGGACACGTCGAAACGGCGGAGGGTGTTCAGGCTGGCTGTACGGCAGGGTGTTCGCTACACTTTCTCGCTCTCGGTCAAGGAAATTTATGCATATTTCTTGCCTCTTTCCCTCTTGTGATTCCTTTTTCCTTTTGTTTTTCTCAGCTCCAGCTCCAGCTCCAGCTTGAGTTGTGTGATTGTGTACGTGAGCATAACGGTAAAATGGCCCTTGGTCCAGAACGCAAGATGCCAGCATCCACCCAGCAGGATGGGCAGGATGGGTGGAGGACCCTGCGATCCGTCCGGGTGGTTGGCTGTCAGAATTGATTGATTGAATTGCCACTTTATGAAATTTGTGAGTCTTCTGAGATGTGCGTGAAAATCGTGCGCTCGTCTGAGCGGGCGTGGAGGGGGCAGGCTTACACCCTGCCCTGCCCTGTACTGCCCTGCTGCTGCGGCGAGGGTGGCACTGCCACAGCGAGGGTTGCTCCTGCTGATTTGTGTTTGTGCTTGTGTGCGTTTCGGCTACCATTTGCAGCATAAAATACATAAAATTATGTGCAGCGCTGAGGCGGCCATTAAACTTGATAGATTTATGACAGGCAGCAGCAAGTCCAACAACAACAACAGCAACAACAACAGCAACGACAACAATCCGCAACTGTGGCGGACAGCCCGCAGGGGGCGGGTGCGGCAGACAACGTGGGGAGTTTGAGCACACAGTCGAGCCATCACATAAAGATAAAGCTGATTAAAATTGCAAAATTGTTCAAATGAGATTTGGGAAAACGGTAAATGTCCTCACACACACACACACACAGTTTTGTCGCTTGTTGCGTGTCAATTGCATGGGAGATCGTAAAATTAGTGCAGCTATCGGAATTTACAGGAATATATCTACTACAAATATATCTTCTATACAATCCATAAAAAATCAATACCCTTACCACATTCAAATTCAATATAGGAGCATTTGAGTTTTTTGCAAATGTATTGCAGTGTATAAAAAGTGTTGCTTTTGGCTTGAAATTATTTTCTATATTAGAAAAAATAAATAGTTTTACGTAGTTTTGCTTTAAAAACAAATTTTCAGATATATTCCATATTTTATTTAGTGTTGCATTCGAATGGGTATATTCA
This sequence comes from Zaprionus bogoriensis, assembly GCA_035046045.1. Classification (NCBI taxonomy): domain Eukaryota; kingdom Metazoa; phylum Arthropoda; class Insecta; order Diptera; family Drosophilidae; genus Zaprionus; species Zaprionus bogoriensis. The sequence goes on from JAWNOI010000046.1 coordinate 65,524, forward strand.
GTTTGTGCATGAAAAGGATTTCCCCTTGCTTTTATAATAAGCAAAATTATTTTTAAGTAATTTTTCATTAATAAATAAATCTGCAGATATTTAGAACTATTAGGTAAAATAGTATATTTTTTGTCCACTAAAAAACTTCAAAAGGGTATATTCAGTCTGTGTATGGGTTTATTTTTGGTTACAATTATTCTTTATATTACGTAATACAATATATTGAATAATGTAGGTATAGGCAGTTATTTTCGAACTCTTTCGCCCATTATAAAAATGAAAAAAACTGTATGAAAAGGGTTTCTGTCTGCCTAAAATGAATATTATATTCCTTATATCAGCTATACATTTTTATAAGTAATATTTTAATATTTTGCACATATTTTCAAACGCTTTAGTAATAAATCCTCAAGGGTACATTCCGTTTATGTAAGTGCTTGTAATGCCTATAAAAGCATTATAAACACTTTTTAAACTAGATGAAATTTTATAAGTTAAGTGAAGGGTATCAAAGTGTCGAGTGCGCTCTACTGTAGGTTTTTGACTCAATTTTTTTTCTTTCATTTACCGTTATTAAAAATTTTAAAAATATTTATACTTTTTAAACTTAAAAGCTAAAAATCGCTTATAAATTCAAAAAACTTGCTTTAAAAAATTGAGAAAAAAGAGAAAAGTCAAGTGTTCTCTTGGGCTCAACAATTCAGCAATTATCGACATTGAAATTTATGAAATATAAACTTGTCTCACATATTTGGGTAATTTACTAGCCAAACGAACTTGCAGATTCTCCGCATATTGCCATAAATCTATCCATAAATCATAAATCATGAATCTGAGAGCAGCTACAGTTTCCAATTGCCATTCGAACTCTCATTCGATTCGATTCGAATGAATGCGATGGTTGCGCGCTCATTCGAACTGCCATTGCGCTGTGCTCAGTTCGAAGTTCGCTTGCATGTGTGCGAGAGTGTAGAGACTGCGTGTGTGTGTGTGTGTGTGTGCAGTGGACCAGTGAGCGTGGCCAAGTTGACAGGTGATTGATTGACAGGCGGATGTTGAATGGCTGTTGGCCACGTGCGTGCGAGCGAGACGCAGCATGTGGATGCTCGCTGTGCGCGTGTTGGAAGAGTCGAGCGAAAACTAAACACAAATGCTGCTCCGCCCTTGACGAAGCCGCGAAGCAAAGGAGAACAGAACTGAGAAAACAACAGCAAAACGGGTTTGCGCTTCGTTGTGGCTGCTAAGTGTGCGGCAGTATGAGTGAGTTTTATGCAAAAAAAAAAAATTATTTATATACAAAATTTTAAAATTAAAATAGTACAGATTAAGCCATGTCACGAAATAAAATATATGTTAAAAATTTAATTTTGTGCTTTAGAACTTTACCTTAATTTTCACTTAATACTTGTATTTTCACACAAAAAATTAAAAATTAAAACACTAAAAAAATTAATTCACAACACAAAATAATAATTAAAATTACATTTTGTGCTTAAGAATTTTATCTTAATTTTAATTTATGGTAATGCTTGTATTTACAAACAAAAATTTAAAAATTAAAACACTAAAAAAATTAAGCCATAGCATAAAATAAAATATATGTTAAAATTAAACTTTTCGGCTTTATAATTTTACCTTAATTTTAATTTAATGCTTGTATTTGCACACAAGCATTTAAAAATTAAGACACTAAAAAAATATTAATTCATAGCATAAAATAAAATATATGCTAAAAATTAAATTTTGTGATTTAGAATTTTATGCCTTTTTTTATGTAATGCATTTATTTTTATTTAATTTTTTTTTAGTCAATTCCCCATTAATTTGAATTTGCTTCGTAACGGATTTTAGCTTTACACTCAGCGCTTTTCGAACTGCGCTCATTCGAAACACTCAAAGGCAAGAGAGCAGCGCACTCGCGCTCTCTCTCAACGCAGCGCGCGCTTTCACGCTCTCTGAGTGGAAGCGCGCATAAATCAGCTGTTCGAGCGAGCGGCATTTGCAGCACGCCTGCGATTTAATTGTTTTATTTATTAAATAATAAATAAGCTGCAGACGCAGTAAATATAGCATATTAACTAAAGTTTTATCGACTTTTTATAGCATGCTTAGCACATAAAAAGTACCTAAAGTTTATTTATTTCTCTTTAGCACGTGTTGCTCACTCACCGCAGTGCGCCTTGCTGGCATAAGCAGTAAGAACGAGATAGAACGCTAGCTCTATATTAAACTGCACTCACTTCTCACTCGCGTTTCGTTTGCACTTTAGTTAAACTAATTAAATTCGCGCTCGCTTTAATATTTACATTTATTTAAACTGTGCACAGCGCACTTTTCGACAACGCGCGTCATTCGACGCTCTCGCGCACAGCTGACGCTCGCGCTGCTCAATTCGAAATTCGAAAAGTACCACGCGAGCGAGCGCATGAGAAAGAGAGAAAGCGAGTGCAAGAGAGCGCGTCAACGTTTGAGTGTAAGTTTCAAAGTTCGAATGAGCTGCTATTGAGTGTAATTACACGCGCTGCTAGAAATATTTGTTAATGCTTGAATTGTTTATTATCTTAAATTAAAATATTAATTAAAATACTTAAATTTATTAAATTTTAAATTGTAAACTTTTTATTTTAATTTTACATTTTTGTGAAACTAATAATTTTGGAATGGTTATTTTTTTTGAATGAAAATAGTAAATAAAATATAAAATGTTATTAAATAAAGTCTTATAAAATTAACATAATTTGTTAAATTTTATTTAAATATTAAAAATATATATTTCAATATTTGTTGTTACAAAGTAGAAAAACTTATGGAAAATTATAATTAAAAAAAAAAACAAAATTGTTTATTTTAATTTATAAAGGTAAAATTAAGCCAATTAAACTTAGTCTAATTAATAAATAAACAAAGCTTAGTCGAATTATTAATACAATCGTGCCTTACCTCACAAAATATAAAGCAAATTTATATTCAAAATAATATAATAATAAAAAAAACAACATTAATTTTAAAATTGTATAATAATAAAGCTTATATTAATTTTAAAATTAAAAATAATTGAAAAATTAACAATATTAATCTTAAAATTATATACTAATAAAACAAGTTTTATATAATTAAAGTTAATATAATAAAAAAGATAATATTAGTTAATGTATTTTAAATGGTTTACGATAGCTTAGTTAATCATGTAATTAGGTTAATCTACGATATATTAAGTGAAATGCCTGCCAGAATCTTTCTTAACCTCACAAACGCTATAGTCAGCGCACAAAACTCGCATTTCCTGTACTATGCGGCACATAGCATTACCCCCTCCCCAGACACACTCACTGTACGGAATCACAGCGATTTCTCAACTGTTCGAATTCGCGTTGCAGCTACAATTTCGTGTTCAATTTCATGTCGGGGCTTTGAGTTCTTTGCTGCTCGGCCTGGGCATATGCGACTAGAACTAATTGCGTGTTCACTGCGAAATCGTTTCAATTTATCGCCTCGGGTTGATTTTATGCCTCACATTCGCATACATATTAATGAAGCCCCGAGACGAGAGCGAGCAGCGTCGAGGATCGGCCGGTCGAGTGGTCGAGTGGTCGGGTGGATTGCCTCCTGGTTGGCTTGACTGACTCTCGGGGGCTTCCAGCCGGCGTTGATTTATACGCTTCAATCGCACATTTTTATTTCTTTGGCTGCCATTTAGCTAAAATATTTCATATCTGCGCCATCGCTTGGGCCCGGCCCAGAGCAGTCCAAGTCGAGTCCGACTTGGAGTTGGAGTCGGAGTCGGACAGCCGCTGCCCCGTAATTATGCGATTTGTTATTCGAGATTTGAGGCGATTGTGACTGTGAATCATGTGCGCAGACGGGCGACGGGCAGACAGAGAGACGGGCAGACGGAGAGACGGGCAGACGGCGACGGGCAGATGATTTAAAATGCGATTTCAATTCTGGCATTTCTGATTCGCAGTTCTCGCAGAGCTGTGTGTGTGTGTGTGTGTGTGTGTGTGTGTGTGTGTGTGTGTGTGTGTGTGTGTGTGTGCACAGGTGGAGCTGCTGCAGGTATCTGCTGAGCATCGCATGCTGATCCTGCCACAAGCAGGAGGCGAGACCGAGACGTTGCATGTGCAACGGACAGCCATACGGACAGACATTCATTCGCATTCGCATACGCTGACGGAGTGACGTACTGAGGCCTGACTGATATGGGAGGGAACCTCGGCAGCAGCAGCTTCAGCTTATAGGCTGCGCACTGCGAGAAAAATGCAGTCAGCATAGATAAAGCGAGCAAAATTACATAAAACTGGAAAATAATAAAAATAAATAATAAGCGAGAAATTTAGTATACAATATTAGATTTTATCAGAAGTCAAACGAAATTTAATTAAATAAGTTGAGCGAAAGTTATTTTATATAAGTATTTTAGAAAATTAAAAAAAATGTTACATAAAAATGTTTAATAGATTAAAAGAACACCAGTTTATTACTAAATAGTAACATGCAATTTTAAAAATTTTAGCGCTATATGAAAAACTGGCCTACAACTTAAAATAAAATGTAATTACAATTACACTGAATTAAAATTATATACAAAGAATTATATACAAATACTAGTCTAAAACTTAAAATAAAATGCAAAACGAGGATATTAAAAAAAGGAATGCACATTTTGAAATGAACCTTATCGCGGAACAACTTGAAAATACTATAATGATTGAATCTGCTAAAATTAACAAACAAATAAATTAGAAAGAAATTTATATTTTATGCAAAATGCAATTTATTTCAACATTTTTCTTAAATATAAATATAGCAAACCAGCAAATTGTATATTTAATTTTTCGTATGTTTAACAATTAGGCGTATATCAAATAAAAACGGAATTCTTAGGTAAGTTTTTTTATGATATATAAATATCTTCATAACAATTAAAACAAAATTTTACTTCACTTTGTTATAATAACTTATAGAGCTTAAAAACCTTTTTTTTCAAATACTTATTTAAATTTAAAATATATGTCATATTTTCCTGCTTACCAGCGCATTTCTCGCAGTGTACTCTGCGCGCTTGATTGCGCCTTGTATGAGGCCGTGCGTCAGCGTCGGCCTCGGCGTCGTCGTCGTCGTCGTCCATCTTGGCACAACGTCAGAATGTGCGATTCGTTAGCTTTGGCGGTCGTCGGGGCATAAATCACTCCGCGCAGCGGCTTGATCGGCTCGCGCGATCCTCCTTTGCGCCTTCCTCTGCGCCTGCTGCTGCTCCTGGGCCAACTCCATCTTCATCTTCATCTCCCGCGCAGCGGCAGCTTCACCTGCCTGCAGTCCGCATCTTCTGCTCTTCTTCTGCTCCTCTTCTGCTTTTGGCTGCGTTTCGTTGATTAATAATTAATTTGCCTCCTCTGCCTGCGGATCTTCGGTTCTTGTTGTTGTTGTTGTTGGTGTTGTTGTTGCTGCAGCTCACCTGACGACCTGACTCCTTTATAATGAACGGTTTGTGTGTGTGCCAGGACATCCGTCGTACATCATCGAAATGCGCGCCCAGTGCCCCCATCTCTGGCTGATTGCCTCGGCTCACAGGTTCGACTTCGACTTGGAGACGGACGCGGCAGCTCCTCCTTAGCTTAATGCATAAATTCTTTTGGCCAGGCCTACTCCGGCCAACCGGTATTTAAAGCAACAGCAACAACAACAACAACAGCATAAATTAAGCGAGAGGTGTTTGCACACCCGACAATAAATCAATTAGCAAATTTGTAATTATTATGTTCATAAATCTCGCGGGGAAGGCCACAGACCGACAGACAGCATCAATGGCAGAAGAATCCACGATTAAAATATTTTGATTGCCCCCAAAGAGTCGAAGCCGGAGAAGAGCAGCGGAATTAAAACTTGATTTCGGCCGACAATCAAGTCTATAGCATGAAGTGGGCGTGGCTCGGGCATCAATGCGCTGTCTAACTTCGATGGGAATTCAAGCCTCGGATTATATTCATATGGTGAGACTGCTTATATTCAAGATGTCAGTTTCCAAAAAAATCCATACTCAAAAAAAAATTAATATAATAAAGAAATTAATTAATAAAGAACTTTCTTTAATTTAATAATTAAAAAAAAAAAACATTTCAACAGAATATATACAATATTTACTGAAAGTTTTTTCAACTGAAAAAACATATTTACCGTAATAGTTTTAAGAACTCTTTGAAATTTAAAAAAAAAAATGGCATCTTACGTTCTTAGTAATTAGAAATTATATTATATTATTCTACTTGCAAAAAAATAAAAAACAAAAATTATTTATTTACTTTATTTATTTTTATTTATTTTTTTTTATTTTTAATATTATTCTAAAATCAACAATATCGTTTTCTCGCATTGATTTCTTAGCTTTCGTTCATTTATTTTAAAAGTCCAATTAAATAAAGGAGTTTCATAAGACCCTCCGATTTTTCAGCGTTTTTGGGACTATACAGGAATATTATGAACCTATCTTTCCAAAATTATTTCAAAATAAAAAATTTATATATGTTTGAAAGGTTTCATGTACTGTACTATATATTATAAACAAATATGGCTCGAATTATCTGCCCCAATTCAACATTATTTTAAAATCAAAACTTCCCTTAAATTTCTCAAATCCACTCTCACTTTTCCCCTCCATTTCTCAAGTTTATTTCCCCACTTTTGAAACATCCCACTAAACTGCTCCAATCTGCCGCCCATTAATGAGCTAATCTCGCGCCGTTCCCCCATTCCGGTGGCAATGGCCGCGAGCAAAATCTGTTAATGGCTGCGCTTCCACACACTGTGAGGAGCGGAGCGCGCGGGGTGTGGGGTAGCATAAGCGCCACATCCGTCATTATGGCACACTTTGGCCAGGTGACGCCCACCCGAGTTCGGTGTGTTTATGCGCCATTATTAACACGTCATAACTTAGGGCCAACATCGGGCACCAAAAGTTGCCGAAACTTGCCCTGGCCCCGTGGAGACGCCAAGCCAAAAGTTGCCCATCAATCACGAGGCGAGCGAACGAACGAGCGAGCGAGCGAGTCAAAAGGATAAGCAAATGACGCTGAAGCAAGCCGAGCCAAGGGAGCAGGGAGCAGCGGGGAGTAGGTGCTGCTGTCGGGGGTCATGGCGTTTATTTATGCATAACACGCCGAGACGGGCGAGAAAGAGAGAGGGAGAGAGTCAGCCACAAAGTGATTTTAAATGGGGCTCCCCCGACCTGGCGAGGCCTTCAAATTTGACGATGCTCCCGTTGATGATGATGAAACCAAGTGGCCTCCGGCCGCTGCGTGCCTGCAACCTGACACTATGGAGCCGGTTAACAGCCACTCGTAAGGCCATTAAAATGGCCGGCAAAAAAATGGAGAACTCCAAAAAAAAAATTGCAACGCGATTCTCAAGCGTTTAATTGAAAGGAAAGAGCAAAAAAGAAAAGAGCAAATTCGTTACAAATTTAAATAGAAGGAACCAGAATTTAAGTAGAGCTTGTTGAAAACCACTAATAAAAAATCATAACATTGTACAATTTAAAGAAAAAACTAGTCAGTACTAGTCAGTAGAAAAATCTAGTCAAAAAGCGATGTTTTAGAAAATTAAGGTTAATTTAAGTTTAAGGTTTTTAAAATTATTAAAATTAAATTAATGATATCGAGTGCTTTATCGATTTTTAAAGCAAAATAAGCTAGAAAATTAAAAGAATAAATACATTTTTAATAGATTAGTTTTGGATTTTTTTAAATCTACCAAGTTTTAAAATTACATGAACATAAATTCAGTAATATATGTAAACTTTTTAAAATTATATTAATGATCTCCATTGATTTATCGATTTTTTAATAATTTGTAAAAAATAAATAAATAAGCTAAAAAATTAAAAAGAAGAAACAAATTTTGAATAAATTAATTTTGGATTTTTTCAAATCTACAAAGCTTTAAATTAACATCAATACAGTGCCTTAAAACTATAAATTCCAAAATTCAAATTCCAAAAATCACTTTATAGTTGAGTGGCCAAAATTAAATACTTCCTGGTTGCAGCATTTTATTAAATTTAAGTATTTCTATCATATCTAACAAATTTCCTATTAATGTTTATTTTAAAAAAATAAACAATACAATCGAATTTCCCTTCTGCCACTTGAACTGATCAAAGAAATTGTCAAGATATTAATCCGTTGCTCTTCCTCTCCCGCTTAATTCCGCATTGCCCTTAAGCAATTCTGGCGATACCTATTACCTAACATATAATGTTCCACCGCTTTGTTGGCCATTGCCTGGCAATTGCAGCGCTCTCAAAGTGATGCCCAAGGATAATGCAAGTCGGTGCAATTTGCTCGGCAATTACCTTAAAGGATATGCAGGAGCGGCAGACAAATCACAAACACAGTGCCACTTCGCCTGCGTTTTTCGATTCGAATTCAATTTTCGATGCGCTCGGCAATTCCCACAGAGCAAAGGGGAAGGGCGGGACAGATGGGAAGGGAAGGCAGCGAACACTGATTCCCCCCACAGGACGACCCATTCCAGGCCAACGGGCAGTCGGGATTCAATTCGCAAATATTGCAAGTACATCGAGGACGAGAATGAAATTATGTTCCAGCTGCTGCTCTGGCGAGCGTAGTGAAGGGAGTTGGTAGGGGGAGGGGGAGGGGAATGGGTATGGCCAGAGGATGCGGCCTGGAAAACCCGTAAAATGCTACGTGGAGTAAATCTAATTTTGCCGGACAAGTGACTTTCATTGATTGCCGATATTTAGAGTCCTGCAGCGCAGCGTGCGGCTCCCTCGCACTTGGTGTCTCTATCTCTCTCTCTCTCTTTGTCTCTTTGGTTATCTCTTTGCCTCTCCTTGTCACTCCCACTACCTTTCTCTCTCTCTGTCTCTGTGTGAGCGACAGGATTGTTGCAATCGTCAATCGTGTTGCGTGGCCAGCACAAATTCGAGTGTACTGCACACAATTGGTATCTATGCTGCACAGTGGCGCAGGGCTGAGTGTTTGTAGCTTAAAGATAAACTTAATAAAAAAACAATATTTTGAAAATCTAAAAGGCATACAAAATTTAGCAGGTTGTTGATTAAATATGTGAGAGCTTTAATATGTAGTTAAATTTGTTTTTATTATAATTTAATTCAATTCAAGCTTTTCTTTTAAAATTTAAGAAATCTAAGCTTGTGTATTTTTGCGTACCTAAAAATCGACATATTTAGATATGTTATATATATACAAATTTAAATAGTTTTATAAGAATTGTATACAATAAGAAGCTGCAACTGTACAAACTTGTTATAATAAGCCTCTATAATTATAAGAAAGTTAAAAAATTTCATTTGTTTTTTCAGTTGTTTCCAATGAAATTTCTTTTTCTTAATGATTAATAATATTAAGTCTGTAGTTATTAAAACATATGTTACTATATATATTTACGATACATTATTTATTTATATATCTCTGAATTTTTCTAAGTTTACTGTTTCATCCTCTAACTTTTATCTCTGATTAATTTTAATCACTTTTGAAAGGTTTTCTATATTTTGAAATTTCATATTTTAGCATATTATTAATTTTTTTCCTTAGTTGAATTTCTTGCCTTACTTCCTTTACTTCTCCCATGTTATAATCTACTATGCATATTTACTTAAATTTAAGTTTCAATTTTAATTTATATTTTTCATCTGTTTTCTGGGATTTTTACAATTCTCATCATTTTAGCTTCACAGTTCAAATTTTAATTGAAGTTTTAATTTATAAGTTCTTATCTGTTTTACGAATTTTTTATAATATCACGAAATTTTGTCTACACAGTTTTAGCCACTTTTCCGGCAGCACTGCAACCACGGTGCCATCAAGCTGCCTGATTAGTCGTCCTGCCCTGGAAGGCATCATTTCACAGCCGATTGGACAACGGCCTCCTCCGCGCTGGTCAACCCCAACTGGCTGCGGATTGGAGCTGCTGCTGCTGCTGCTGCTGCATGTGGTGGAATGTGCGTCTGTGTTTTTAGAAAATAAAATTGCATTTTCATGAACCTTTGGCCAGGAATTTATCTGGCGCACAGATTTCACAGGCCTGCCCCGGCCCCTGTTCCCTCCCAGTTCCAGCCATAGGCTGCTGCTGCTGCAAATAGGCACGCACGATGCATAAAACGCATAAATAGCTGCACAGCCCCACAGTCTGTGAGCACTGGCCTGCCCCTGCCCCCTTGCCCACCACACGCCTCATACGCCGGGCAGCATCAGCAATTGTCCTGGCAATGGGGCAGGACATGCGTGCATATTTACGAGTCGAGTGCGGCGGCATCAGCTGCACCAAAAACTCGATTGCCTGCTCCAGCGCTGTGGTCGCCCCGTGTGTGTGTGTGTGTGTGTGTATAAATGTGTGTGTGTGTGGCGTCACAAAATAATTACCAGAGCTGGGCCTCGCTTGGGTCGCTCTCGGTGATTGAGTTGGCAAAACGTTGCACTCGATTTGATTTTTTCTGGGGGTTGCAGCAGCAAACCCGCCCTATGCCTCTGCCTCTGCCCCTACCGCCGCCCCACTTGGCTGCAATTTATGCGTGTGCCATTGGGCCCAAAGTTTGTCGGTTTTTAAGCTAATTTGGCTAGCATCCTGGGGGGGGGGGGGGGGAGTACTGCTGGGCATAGGGACAGGCATTTGAGTGAGTGAGCAAGATTTAGTGGCACACATAAATGCCAAAACCGAAATGCTCCAACAGCAAATCACGGCCAGCATGACACGCCCACCTCGACCGGCCAGCCGCCCTTACTCTGCTTCTCTCTCCTCATGGGATTTCGTTGCGTTTTCGGCACACAAAGTGCAGACAGATGGGAGAGAGTTGGCAACGAGCTGGGACTGGTCAGTGCAGCGGGGAACCTCATGATTTGCCCATAAATGCAGCAGCAGCAAGTGCAACAACAACAGAAGTAGATATAGAGCAGAGGAAGAGAGAGAAGTGCAGTCTGTTGTATGACCATGACATGTTGGTGCGGCAGAAGACAGGCCAAACGAAAATCTGAATAAAACGCAGCTCAAATGAGCAGGCTGCTTGCAAACGGCACCCAATGCTGCTGCCTGACGTAAGGACTTCAGCATAATGCCCGAAATGTCTGGAGGGTGCTGCCTGTACACCTGCAATTGGGTTGCTTTAAACATATTTTGAGGGGCTTAAACGTTTAGGGATACACCTGAGTGTTGAAGTAACTTTAAGTTAGATTTGTATAATATTTGTGAGATATTTTAGATAGATATAATATATTTTAAAATAATATAGATGGGATATATTAGATGGATATAATATATAAAAAAATATATATTGATGGGATATATTAGATAGGTATAATATATATAGAAATTTATATAACTTAAATTAATTTTATATAATTGTATAGCTGCAGAGCTTGGATTCTACAATGTTTTAAGGAGCTGAGACGATTTAGTGTGCACTTAAATAGTGAAGTATCTTTAATACAAATTATTATAATATAAATATAATTAATATAATATAAATAATTAAATAATATAAATAAAATACTATATAAGATATGTATCGATATAACTAAAACCAATAAAACAATATGCTCAAGGCTATACTTTTTCTGAAGATTGGCGAGTCACGCATACATTTAAGTATCTTTCAGATTGATTTAAATTTTATTTTGTTTTTTAAAAACACAAGATGAATTTACATAGCACTCTCATCCTAAGTTCAGAGATATGATACTAAAGCTCTCTAGAGCTACTAGGTCAAATGCCACAATAAGATGCAGTTGTCATTCTCCATAGACTAAAACCAACTAAAAGTATCTCAAGAGATGACACCGTATCTTTCCCTGCTTGTGTGCAATATATCTACATCTCTATATTTTTTCAATATACTACAAGATATTAGCTGTCAAGCCATATATGCTCCGTTAAGTTTTGAATGCCAAACGATCGTTTTAATAATATTTTGTATTTGGTCTCTCAACACCTGAACTCGCGCCTGTCTCTCGGCCAATTGGGCAACTTGAGACGCAGCAAGTGGGCATGCCTGCAGCTGTTGCTGCCCCCCGAAACGGCACCGCACCCCTCCCTCACCCCTTGGCCATTGTCTTAGCTGTGGCTCAGTCGTCGTCTCTCATTGTCGTCGACGCCAATAAATCAGTTTGATTTATTCACCTTCTGTTGTTTCGTTCATTTTTCCCCCATTGCTGTTGTTGCTGTTGCTGTTGCTGTTGTTGCCTCTGCGATTGTTGTCGTTGTCGTCGCTGCGGTTGTCCCATCGGCTTGTTGTTGTCTCTTCACGCGCGTGCTTGCATCTCTCGCCGGGGCACTTCTATGCAGCGAACTCCTTCTCCTCGAGGCAGCAGCACACACACACACACACACAGTCTTCGACTGCGCTCGTCGTCGCGTCTCTCACTTCGATCGCGATGTGCTAAAGATCACCTGAGCTCTGCGACAGTGAATGTCTAATCCAATTTAGCATGGGACCCCGACAACAACAACAACAACTGCATATGGCAAATATCCATATCGTGACATTCGATTTCGTATTAAGATTATTCCCCTTCCAACTCAGCGCTTCACCTAGGCAAGGCCACAGGGCGCATGGCATGGAATTTATGTAAGTTTATCGATAATTTGTTGGGGATCAACACGAGCGACGTTGATCGAAAATCACAATATGATATTTCGTGAAGATCGTCAGGTAGTATAGATTTATTATGAGAAATTTATTCATAATTTATAATATTTTCAAATTTTTATTTTTTATGCAATAATTTTTTTTTTTTTTTAATTATAATTGAACTATAATTGTTATATTATTTATTTGAATTTCTTGTGTAATTGTGAATTTTATTTTATTATTTACTTCTTTCGTATTTTTGAAATCTTTAATCTGTCAAAGTAGAGATCTCACTCAAAACCTGGCCAAATCTCTGTGTACCCCTCGACGAATATGCAAATTAAAACTCATGACAATCTGGCAGAAGTGAACAATGGGCTCTGTCAAAGAATAAAAGCGACTCATTCGTCGTCATCGTGAGTTTTTCCGTCTTGGCCGCACTCTTTTTTGTCCGCGCAGCACTTGTAACGCTCTCATCTTGTGCTCCCCGTTCTTTTTGGGGGGGCATTTCGGTTGACAAGAAATTTATATTAATTTATTACAGTTCAACTGACAGAGAATTAAGCGACAGACAATTTATGGTTTTGTTTTCAGCACATTAAGCAGAGCAGCAGAGAAATCGTTTATGTAAATATATCGCATGAGCTTTGCGCGCAAACAAAACTTACGATGGCTCGACAAAGCTCGTCAATCGCCGCTCAGCTCTGAGCACGCGACAAGTGCGAGATGCTGTAAGATTGGGTTTGAGCTTTCAATGGCATCATTAGAAAATTGGGCAACTTAAGTAAATACTTTCGTGGAATTGTGGAAGCAATTTTTGCAATTTTTATCGTTAATTTAAAATAAGATTGGTATCATGTTATTCAAGAAATTTTTTTGAGTGTATTTTTAAGCTGATAAAAAATTCCCACTAATTTTCTATAAGTTAATCGGAAAAACCTGCTTGTAATAGTTTTACCGATAGTGCAATAAACGATTGTAGATAGAAATAACAATATTTTCTCATAGTTTATTACCAGAGAGTTTAGTAATAATTTTTACCAATATCATCAATACAACCAATAGCTTAATGTTTATGGCTTGCGATAGTATTGTCAATAGTTTTTTGTGACAAAAATATTAATGTATATAATTTAAAAAATAAGTTTAAAATAAATATTAAATTAATAATAATTGGTAAATAGTTAAAAATAAATTGTTAATTGCTTGCGATAGTATAACCATTATTTTTTTACGACAGAAATATTAATGTATATATTGTAAAAAATTAATTTTAAATAAAAATTAAATTAATAATAGTTAAAAATTCTGAATGCATAACGGATAAATTGACAATAAATAAATCGAATGCGCTAACGGCTGACTTAACTCGATATTTTTGCCGATAGTTCAGGGTCTCTCGCCTTAATTGCCACGACCCACATTCGCTGTGGCATCGCATCCAGGCGCTCGTCATTCATCTGCCGGCGACAAGAGACAGCGACAGCGACAGCCACTGCGACAGCGACAGTCAGCGACAGCAACATTTTGTCGCGACAACAGCAGCAGCAGCAACAGCAACAACAACAGCAGCAACATTTCGGCAGCGGCAGCAACTGTCGCCAACTGTTTGCTCCGCTGTCTCGGAGTCGTCTCCTCTTCATTCTCTATCTCTCTCTTGCTCTTTCTGTCCCGCTTACACAGTGACATCTCTGCTTGATTTGGGTACACTCACACACTCTCGGAGAGAAAGAGAGAGAGAGAGAGAGACACACATTGGCAGCATCATTAGCAAAGAGCTGCGGCGACGTTGATGCTGTTGGCAGCCTTGTCGCAGCCTCCAAGCGCTGTCAAAAGTTGATTTACCGTTTTAATTTTAAGTTAAAAACCTGTCAAAAATAAATCATTCAATCGCTCGCTCACTCGTTCGCTACTCGTTGCTATACTTTGGCCCAGCCCCAACACCAGTCCAGGCCCAGACCCAAGCCCAGCACCCATTCCCATAGCAATACCATCTGCATTTCTACTTGCATTCTCCATTTCGCATATTTACGCATCTCGCAGCGCCACTCGGCTAGACACTGACCCAGTTGCCACACCCCCCGCCACAGTACACTCCCCCTGTACACCTCTCTTCCCACTCACCATTCATTAGGGTCTTCAAGCTCTTCAATTTCACTGCGCCTGCTGAAGTTGCAGTCTCACTACGTCTCCCTCTCTATCTTTGCCTGCTGCGGAGGTCGTGCGCCACACTCATTCATTCATTCATGAATAGCACTCGTAATTGAAGTACGAGACGCTGCCGACACATTTTAATTGACAAATTAATTCTCATTTTCACTGTGCAAGAGACTTGAGCTCGTCTCACTGGAGATTAAGCTGAATAAGGTCGCATTAGATCATTAACGAAGGCATATGAGTTCGCCTAGCTAGACGATATATCGTATCTGCTGTCTATCGATAGCTACAGGGAAGGTTTGGAAGAAGCTTAGTTAAAGAGTTAGTAAACGTAAGCGTGATTGTAGTTTAAGCTGAAGATCGTGAGGGAATCCAACTACAAGCTTAAATAATTGTAGGAGTTAGATACTATCGAAAACTGCCGAGTTTGACGATAAATTATCAATTTTTCTACTGTCAAATAAAAATTTTTTTTGAAGGTTTCTTGTTAAAGGTACCAAAACTATTACTGTTTTAAAAATAATATCATTAGATTGAAAGCTATCGATATTCCGCTTTTGGCTATAAGCAAGCAATCACAAATATCGATAGTATTTTTTTACAGCAGTTTAGTTATTTCTGCAGCAGAGCCTGAGAGTTGAATTTGTTGAGAATTGAAGTCAATACGAAATCTATTTATATTGATATTTATATATATAATATATCTATTAGATCTATTTATTTAAAATTTAACAAAGATTGAAAACAATCGCCGATAGTTTCTCTACTTGTGATAATAGTAGAAAACAATAGTTTCTTCTCCACCTGTAAGTCTGCTTCATTTTGAATTCGGCGTTTTACAATTGGAAGATATTATCGTAAACTACAATAATTATGAAATAAAAATTTAAATCATATCAATACTATCGATAGTAGTACGCAGTTGCTGCTTTGTCACAGCAAAAACTGAAAGTCTGCTTGATATTTGAATGCATTTTACTATAACTGAAAAATAAAAAATAAAATAAAATCCCTCGCCAATAGTTCCGCAATAGAAATGCACTGCTCTGCACATTCTTGTACTATACTAAGTACTATAATTAACCAATATATCTAGCCGCACAAGCAAGTGAATCAAGTTTATAGCTTAAGTCTGAACCGGATGCCGGGTATCAATAACAAGTCGCTCTCTCGTCGTCTTGTCCATCAGCGTTGCAGATAAGTCAAGTCTAGCTCGAGCACGAGAGGAAAGCAGGGAGCTGGAGCCCCGTTCACACGCGCCCAGCTCGACCGATAATTGATGCATTATAATCGCGGCGCGATGTGATCGATTATGACAGGTGTGCGCAGTCACGTGGAAACGCAGCAGAATTCCAATGCCGCCAAAATGATTTGCTTGATTGACAAGCAGGTCAGTCGATCAGTCGATCAGTCAGTCAGTCCGTCAGGCAGGCGAACAGTCGGTCGATCGGTCTGTCTGTCAGTCTGTCTATCTGTCTGTCTGTCTGTTTGTCTTTCGTTCAGCTGCAGTTCCAGTTTCAGCTGCAATCGGCACTAGGAGAGGGGAAAAAAGCTGGTCAACGCGTTGCCTTCGAGGGCAGCTGCCGGCGCTGGCGACAAATTTACGCATGGCGCGACAGGTTCATTAATTGATGTGCACACTGTCGCCGCACGAGCTGCACGAGCAGCCGGACGAGAGGCTCGTGAGGCTGCGCTGGCAGCTGCGCAGGCGCCTCGCCGCGCCGCATTGCGTGCGGTGGCCAGCTTAGGTGGATATTGCTTAATCGATATCGAAATGATTTACGTTTGCTGCCTAATGAGTTCGCATACACAAACACAGACGGACGGATGGACGGACAGACAGGCGGACGGATGGACAGACAAACGGACAGACGGACAGAGTGGCGGACAAACGGAAAGAGCGAATGAGAGAGTGCGAGCGGGCCTCTGACTCTTAGTCAGAGACACAGACATACAAACATACATAGAAAGAGAGGCAGGCGGACAACAAGACAGACAGACGGACAGACAGACAGACAAAGAGGCAGGCGAGCAAAGAGAGAGAGAGAGAGATGGACAGAAAGAGAGAGAGAGAGCCAAACGAACCGACAAACAGACAGACAGATAGAGAGACAGACAGGCGCACAGACAGACAGACGAGCAGACAGACAAACAGTCTGGCGGACAGTCGCTCTGAAGTTTTCCTTTCACGCAACGCTTGGCGGCAGCTTTGGCTTCCCTTCTACTGCATCAAGTCAGGCCAAGTCGGCGGCAACTTGGCTATCAATCTCTGACATGATGCGGCAAAATGTAGCAGCTTCTTTGCTTCGACTTCGCTTTCTCTGCTTCTTCATTAGCTGATTGGCATTTCAATTAACGAATTAGTCATTTGCATGCGGTGGACCGATCGCTCGTTCGATCGTTTAGTAGCTCGATTTTTTTTCTTCCATTTGCATTTTGATTTCGTATTCCCTGCCATCTTGTCGCCAGCTTCTCCCCTTGTTAGTCATTGGTCGCCCGCCATTCCCATTCGAGCATCTCTTCCTGTTGCTAATGACAGCTATCCATCAAGTCCGACATCTCTCTGACTCTCTGACATACTTACGGGGGTTGCTTCGAATTTTCGGATTTTCGGCTACACTTGCAGTTTCCTTTTTCGGGGTGCGAAAGCAACCCTTAAATTTTGATTGATGTCTGTCATGGCAAGTTGGAAAAGATGTCCGTTCTTCGATTTCTCCGTAATGGAAACCGGTTGTTATACTTACCAACAGTTCCAGTTCCCAGAAGTTAGATAGGAAATATGACTCTAATTTGTTGTCGTTGAAACTGATTTTTAATTCTGTTATGAGTTTATCTCTTATCAATTGCATTCGTATTGATATTTTTAATATCTTGTTAGAATCTTTATATATTTATATTATATTATTTATATATTTACAATACGATACGATACGAATCTTTAGTTTAACTTCTCAACTCTGCAATATTTTATTTACACTACTACTACTATAAGTAGTTTATATAAAATGATGTTGGAAATGTTGCAGTTCGAAGTAATTTTCACTATGTTAAAAATAAAGTAAGTCTTTTTAAGTAATTAAATAAATATTCTGCAGTTGATTCTGAGTTTCGAATTTATTCTCATACAGTCGTTATATACTAGACTATAAAATAGTAGATTTTTTATACAGATTCTGAACTTAATCCTGAATCTCGAATATAATTTCCTACAACTTCAGATCTTTATATAGTTATAAATACTTGAGACTATAAAAAATACTAGCCTATAGATATGGTAGTTTTCTCATACAGATTCTGAATTCAATTCTGAATCTCGAATATAATTTTCTCCAGTAGTAGACTTTTCATAAAGATTCTGGAATCTATTTAAAATTTCTAATATAATTTCCTCCAGATTTAGATTTTTTTTTATATTTACTTAATAATATTTCAAGAAAAGCAAATTTGAAATGTAGTGGACTTTTTATGAAGATTCTGAATATGGAATTAACTTTTCTAGAGCTTCTGATTTTTATATTCACTTATATTTTTATTTAATTTAGTTTGCAATAACTGTAGAGTAGAGTTAAACTTGTTCTAATTATTTGCTGTCGCATCAGTCGGCATTAACATGTTTGCTGCTGCCGGCACAGTGTCACACGTCTGCATTCGCACACACTCGCACACACAACCCCTATCAACTGAGCTACAGCAATACCTCTCTCCCTCTCTCTCTCTCTCTCTCCGTTTCTCTCACTCTGCGCATTTTATGCTGAGGCGCGTATCATGTGCGGGTGCTGTGGACATATTTATGTCGCTTTTGGGAACATTTCATCCTCATAAATATTATTCATGGTCTCGTTCACTCTTTGGGGCTGCTGTCAGCCAGCATAGCAGCTCCCTTCCATTCCCCCTAGCCGAACCCATTCTATACCCAATACTGCTGAGCTTTCAAATTGCACACAACACGAAAAGTTCGTTTACTCGTGCTCAACGCCCCGAGAACGATGGAGAAATGGAAGTGGCACTGCCACTGGAAGAGCCAGAGACGCGAGGACAAGCATGTGAAGGAAAAATAGCAAGAAATCCATCAGATAAGTGCGAGCCAACATTGACTATCGCTGTCTCTGTCGCTCCCACACGCTTGGCTTTCAGCGTTTTTGCCAGTAAATTGTCAAAGTGACAGCTCGAAGCGCTGAAAAAAAGAAGGAAGGAATCCCGGCCATCATTTACTGCGCCCTGCAACCCCTCAACTCGGCTCTCCCCCTCCCTCGCGCACACCTTGCGCGTCTTGGGCCGGGCAATTCCTTGGGTTTGATTTAATGTTGCGTGTGATATATCACAGCACACTGAGAGTCCAGAGAGTCCAGACAGTGCTCAACCAACGACCCATCGGCCGCTCGAGCAGGAGCTCCAGCTCGGCCTTTATTTTGTGCTTATCGAACTCTTGATTTCCCTTGCCCTTCCCTGCCCCTTCTGGCAAGCACTTTGCCACATTTAATTTTTGGAACGTTCCAAATGGCGTCGTCTTGTCAGTCCGTCCCTCTGTCCGTCGGGCAGTCTGTCAACGCTCACACAACTTACTCGACGCTCGTCTATCCCTTGCCAAGCCCAAGTTTCGCTCCCTCATGCTGTCTCTGTCTCTTTCTCTCGCTCTCAGTCTTGCTGTCCCTGTCTGTTGTCTCTTATGTCTTGCGCCATCAACTTCAATTCAATGCCCTTCCAATAAATCACTCATTCGCAGTAGTTTTGTACTCTCCTACGCTTATTGACCGTATACAGGCTACTGTCCCATGCACAGTGGTGCGGGGACTGTAAAATTTGAAGAAAATAAAAACAAATAAAATTAGCTTTTATTTTTTTATTATTACTTATACTTCTGAAGAATATTCCTTCTAATTATATTTAGATCTACTTGTCTTAATTACCATCAAATATTCCTGCAGTTTTTAAATAGTTTTAAAATAATTTTACAAATTTAATACCATATTTTATTTATTTTTTTCAATTATTTGCTCTTTAAACTAACTGTAAGCCAAATTTCCCTCCCTTTTTTCTGAAGAATATTAATTATATTTAAATATACACGTGATAATTTTAGTTTTTTCAATTATTTTCTCTTTCAGGTCCCTTTTTATTTATTTCTTCGTCCTGTTCTTCATTATTAATTTATTATTTAAAACGTATATATTTCTAATTATTTTTTTAAAATACCCATAAAACATTTAATCGATTTTTTTTATACAAATTAAAATTTTTTCCGTAATTTCTGTTTATTGACGTAATATTTTCAATATTTATATATAATAACTTGAAGCAACAAATTGGCTATAATGTGAATTATAGCATTTGTGATTTTTAAACACTTTACTCCCACTGTGCCGCATCAAAGTCAGACCACGCACCGAAGACGTCAGTATGTCATTGGACTTGTAGAACTTCTGCTTGGCCTGGCGCGTCGTACTCCCCGCAGCCCACACACTGGGCGGGGTGGTGCGATTCAATGTGGTTCGCTTCGAATTCGTCTTTGATTTGTCGCCGTTTGGGGGGGTGGACGTGCGTATCGAATGCGGTCTAGCTTTAAATTGCAATGACGTCAAGTTGGCATGCTTCACGATTATGTCGCCCAGACTGAGACTCAGTCACAGACTCAGTTTCAGCCAGAGGGAGAGTGAGAGGGAGGGAGACTCGAGCCGAACCTAAACCCAATACCATTTCAAGTCCCCAGCGAGGAGGCCGGACGCGTCACTCTCCCTCTCTCTAACTCTGTCTCTCTCTGTCTTGGGCTGACTCTTCCTCCCTCTCGCCTGCTGTTTGCTTGCAAGCTCTGCGCGGTGTCTTCGACTTGTGTAAAAGTGCGAAAACGAGACGAAATGGTCTTATCTGTCGGGCCCCATCGATAGATGTCATCTTGAGTGATTTACCGTCAATTGGGGATGTTGTCTTCAATGAGTTTTTTCCACTTCTTCGGGCTCGTCTCCGCTCGCCCCTCCCCATTGTCACTTCTACGCTTCAGATTTATGTTTATATTTATTTACGGAACGACTCGACGATTCGCTTGGGTCTCGCTTAGTCGCTCAGTCGCTCAGTCGCTTAGTCTCTCTGCTGTGAGCACATGTATCTGCTCGGCATCCGTATCTGTATCTGTATCTGCGCATCTTTCCATCACTCGCCTGGCAAAGTCGTCGATGCCATTAAGAAAGCGAGTCGAAAAAAGAAAAAACGCATAAGAAGGAAAAGGAAAGAAAAAAAAAGCTGGGAATGAGCAGCAGACAAAATTAATCAATATTAAATGTCTGACTTGAAATTAAACTGTGCTGCGAATTTCAATTTATGTGCCCTGGCAATAATCAATAGCGATTACTTAACCCCGATTCGAATCGGCATGCGCGCAAGATTTATCTGAAAACATTTATGAGTTGAGCCGAAGACAGCGTGTTTCCACTTGTAGGTCTTTAGTTTAACTAGATTTGCGATTAAGATTTTGTAGACTTGATATCACATATGCGATTTACATTTATAATATTATATACTTTATATATAGTATTTCTTAATCCGTTTAATTTGCACTTAGCTTTCAGGGCTTCAATTTCTAAATTAAGGGACGCAAACTTTTTGCTATATATTTTATATATTAAAACATAAATAGGAAAATTTTAATACCTACATTTTTCTTGAATTATTTTTATTCTAAATGTAAAAAAATATTATTATTAAATGTAGCAACTCTTTTGGGTTATTCTTTTTTTAATTAAATCTTCAAAAGCTGAAAAAGTTATATTTATTTTATTTTAAATATAAAAAAATTATTATTAAATGTGGTAAGGAATTATTCTTCCGAAGGCTCATAATAAAAAAGAAAGAACCTCCATTGAATCCTAAAAATTCAAGCTCTTTAAATTATCATACTCCACTGCAAGAAACTGGATACTACGCTAATTAGACTCATTTCCTCACTAAAGCTGCAAACTCGAATTGAAACATAAAACTTAATTGATTGAAATATACCACTTTACTCAGAATGGCTTTATCTAAACATATCCATCGACAATATTGCCTCAACTTGAAGTTGGCATTTGCCGACTGACTGAACGCTGTACGGCGACCAATCAAGCAATCAAGCTCAATTATTAGCTCAGCTGTCGCCCGACATTGACAGGCTTCATTATTTAGCGACAGCGAAACCAGTCTGCAGATAATTTAGGACTTTGGCAGCATGAGAAAAATGCAACTGAAGTCAAGCGGAGTCAACGCGCCGATCGGGTGACAAGTGGCCGTGCATATGGTAAGTGGGAACTGGGCGACTCGAGAGTCAGTCAGAGTCAGAGTACACTCAGGTAAATCGCGAGCCTGAAACAATCCATAAATGTCGCACAGATGCCGCCAATTCATTGATGGATTATGCGAGCAGCGAGGAGAGGAGGGAGGTGGTTGCTCTATCGCTTGGTATCTCGATTAATTGCATCCATCAGCTGAGCTCAAGTCGAGTTGCAGTTGAATGTATTCAAAACACTCAGCAGACTATTTGAAATTCATAGGCAATTTGCATGGCGATTATTAGCATTGACATTCCTCCCGGGCGAGACCCCAGACAATTGTAAGCACAATCAATTAGGCGTTGAATTGATACAAGATATACACCCACATTCACACTGGGGTTGTGTGCTGCCTCCCACACACACACGCACACACACACACATATGAATATGCAATTATTCGCAAATGTGCAGCCAAATTGATTCCTCGTTGCGAGACAAAGGCACGAGTACCCATGTGATTGCCCCCAAGCAATTCAATGGGTACTCGTTAAGTGTCAGCGTGCACTCATTAAATTACTGTAAATAGGTGTCGCATTCAGTCGCGAGTTGAAGAAACGAATTACAATAAATTATTTAACAAATTGCGAGTGGGAAGTAAAACCCTAAAAAGAGTTGTAAAGGATATTAAAAGTTTTTAAGTAATATTTAGGAATTTATAAAAGCTTTAAGCTTCTTAAAAGAAATCATTCAAATATCCTTTTGTTTTTCTGTTTTTTCTGTCTGTTACAGATCATTTATGATCACTGTTTTTAATTATATAAAACTTAACTTAAAACGATTGTCAAGGATATAAAAGAATTTATAGAAGAAAATCTATAATAAAAGAATATAAAAGAATATTTTATTCAAATAAATAAAAAAAAAAATATTATAACCTGGCTAAGAAAAGGCTTCCAAATATCCTTAACGATCGTTTCTTTTTCTCTAAGTCCAGAACTTTATTTTGCTTTCTCTACGATTTTCAAGGGTATAAAAATAATTTATAGAAAGGTATAAAAATAAATTAGAAGTAAAGTCTATAATTAAAGAATATAAAACAATATTTTACAATATTTACAAATATAAAATAATAACCTGCTAAAGAGCAAGCTTCCTCTCTTATTTTACAAGTTCCCAGAACTTTATTTTGCTTTCTCTATCTGCAATAAATCTACAAGCTCAGAACTTTCTCTTACTATACTATATAAATCTTCCTCTATTTATTCTCTATTTTTCTAAATTTTTCACTCATTTCAAAACTCTCTTTTCAGCTCCAGCTGCGCTCCTTCCCCATCCAACTTACCCATAAGACCTTCGATTGCCTGTCGCGGATTATCGCGGACTTCCCATGGCGTTTTCTCAGCCCCGTCAGAGCTTCTACATTTTTACGGTTTCTCCGTGTGTTCTATATTAACACCAGAAATGAAATGTGGCCGAAGACGCCATCGATTGGCGATCGTCGATCGTTGATCGTCGTTGTGATTATCGCAATTCCCTTCTTCAAATGGCCACATGTGGCGCAACAGTCGCATAAGGATGCGGCGCATAGACCCAAAAGGGGCAGCGGATGGCAACACGGCTGTGGCTTGATCCAAGCCTCGATGTGGCATGGATCATTGCATGTGGATGCTGATGGCGGCGCGTCGATTGCGTGCACATGATGTGGGCAGTCACAGCTTCAGACTTGTTGCTGCTGCTGGTGTTGTTGTTGCTGCTGCTGTAGCTGTTGCTGCCGTCGCTGCAGCAGCTAATGTTGCTGATGTGGCTTCGATGATGGTAGTCGGTTGCCGCGTGGTTGCTAAAACGCTTCTGGGTTGAGAGCGACAGCGACAGCGACAGCAAACTCGATTCAGAAAAAATGTAGGCGAGAGTAGTCGGGTGAAGGATACCCTGTACAAAAAAAAATAAATAATAAAATATAAATAGATAAAAGTTGAAATTGAAATTCTTCTTTTTTTTAATTTTAAGCTGTTCAGCCAAAATATTTAAATGTATTTTTAAAGCTTAGTTATTTAAGTACTCGAATACCAAATTTTATAACTTTAGCTACTAAAACAGTAGAGATCTACGACTTTTTTACCATATACACAGCCGAATATGCAGGGAAGGCCTACAAAATAAAGTTATTGACGTGATTTTTGCTTCATTTTACCAGCATCACTTATATGGTACATATACCCAATCCTTCGTAAATTTCCAGGGTATAACTGGTTACAAGCACACGGACTAGAAAACAGCGCGTTCGACATATGAAAACGATGCGATGCAATAATTTAAGCGCATTTTGAATAATTGCCGGGCAGCCGCAACATGCTTTGACTTTTGCTTGCTGGCGGCTAATCAGCAGCAAACACACACACACACACACTCACACACGTATATACACGAGTCGCGCATGCAACATTTTGTGGCACAATGAAAGTAAAAGCAAACACAAAGTCAGCCGCGTCGCCAATCGCCATAAATTGTCCAGTTTTATGCGCTCTCGCCGCGTCTCGTGTCGACGGAGGCATCAATGTCCCGCAGTTGCATGTTCATCATAAAAATCAACCTCATTGCGAGGCCAGACGAAAGCCAAACAAACAAATCCCAGTCGATTGCTGGCGATGTCCAGTACCAACAGCCGCAACAACAACAGCAGCTACAGTATTTGCCCCGCAGCAGAAACAGCAACAATTGCTGCGGCAGACGAAAAATACTATATACAAACATATATCTATCAGATTTTGTGAGCATAGAATATGCGACTGACCTTTGTTATATTATTTGTGGTCTAATAAATTTGGTTTGCCTTTGGCAATATATGTCAGACTTGATATACCAAATATAATATGATTTATGATAGAATATAAAATTCGTACAACTTATGTTAAATATAATATGATATATGATATATATATAATTATATAATGCATATAATGAAAATATATATTTAAAAAGGTTTTTTTATCTCAAAAACTAATTTTATATATGGTATAAACTACATAAATATAATAAAAATAAATATTAAAAGCTAAACTATTATTTTTTTTTCTTAAAAACTTAGTTGAAAATTGGCCTGAGTTTTGTGAAAGTAAATCACTAAATTATTATGTATTGTACATAAATTTTAATATATTTGAAATTATAAAATGAAATATAAAATTATAAAAAATAAATAGTTCTGATTCGCTACTAAAAAAGAACTGTTACGCTTTTGCACTTGATCTTCAAAATTTAATTGAAATTATTGCTTTGTTTAGTGTTTAAAGAAATTAATGTTTAAATTTAAGACTTTAAATTCGTAATTTATTTATTTTGTCAAATATTTGAACTCATTTGCTTAGCATATTTTAATCTATTTATCGCTTTATCGCTCACTTCTCTATCGCTTTTCTTAATTTTTATTCACTTTTTCAGGTCAAGCCCGAACATCACCATGTACGTCATGGCGTCGATGAGGTATTCGGAACGAGAAGATTTAAAACTATGCCTCAATCAATATTCATATTTTGAGCCGCCACTTAACAATGCTGCCAATTTGGAATGTGAATATATATAACAGAAAGAGAGGTATGCGATTTGCAATGCAAATCGTCGGCTTGGAAAGAAATCAATTCGACGGGCTTAATGACAAGCCAAAATTGAGCAAAAAGCAAATGTCAAAATCAGTCTGAAGCTTTGATTAGAATTAGGACGGCACACCGACACACCGATACACACGCACACACACACACCTGCCCGGCGACAAGTTTGGCAATTTCAAATGCTGTCAATTTCAAAGTCAATTTAATGCAAAAACGATATACTTCTATATGGTACGCCCATGGCTTCCTTCTTTTTTGATTAACAATAAACTAATCTCTCAAAATGCTGTTCTTGCCAGACTCGACAAGGATGCGAGAATGCGTAAGTGTGTGAGTGCCCGTTCGAGTACCCGTTCGAACTGTCCGTGCGACTATTGCTGCCGTCACGAGTTTGTACAGCAACCAGTACCGAAAGCAACAGCTGAGCACACTCGACTACTAAATACCATTCACACTCATAATAATTTAAAATTAAACTATAAATAAAATTATATTATAAATACAATTATAGCTAATAAACTTTGCTTAGTATTCAATTTCAAAGTCGAATATATCGATTGTTCGTCGTGGCAGTTGAAGTTTTAAATAGACCTGGTCTGCGTACGCCTCACAGGAATGTTTGTGCCAAATTTGGTATCTCTATCTTCCACAACAACCAAGCCAATATACCATCTTTACACAGTCTCAATGAGTGAGGAGTATAACAAGAGCACGAGCATTGACCATCAAACGGTGGGTGGTCGCTTCTCTGGGCTCGGTCGCTCCGCCTGGGCTGCCTTGTAAAAATATGTTTATTTAGAATATCAAAACCGAAAGTAATCGATTTAATAAACTGTCACCGACATGTGGCCGGGCCGAGCTGGGCCGGGCCATGGCTACTGCAAGCTCAAGTCACGATAATTGCAAATGTATCTCAAAGATACACAAGCGCACACACCGTGAGAGGAGGGGGAGGAAGAGGTGGGACTACTGACGTCCGACAGCAGCAGCAGCAGCAGCAGCATTTCATAAAGGGTTCTTCGCTCTGTGGTTGTGGTCGCTGTGTGTGTGTGTGTGCATTTTTCTCTGCTCTGCTCTGCTGCGGAAGGTTGCGGTGCATCGTCAATGATATCTACGTGTATCTCGTAGCTACGTATCTGAGTCTCTTTACGTATCTCGTTAAGCGTTCCAATGCGCACAGCAGAATTTCATATATACTACGTATACGTGTGTGTGTGTGTGTGTGTGTGTGAAATCCTTTATGTTGATTACATTTCTGGGTTTATTTTATTAAAAATACTCGCAGCGCATTGCCAGGATGCGAGTACGAAGGAAAAAACGTAGCTCGTTGGCTCAGTCACAGTCAATATTGGCAGCGTCTGTGGTTCGCTCCTCCCGCCGCTACCACTGCACATTGTGCGGACTGCCAAATGCACGTTGCATGTTCAGCTGCAAATTTGCAATGCAACCTGCCAGCTTGCAACAGCAGCAGCAGCAGCAGCAGTAGCAGCAACAACTCAACTGCTCAACAATAAAAACGTAGCCATGTCCATGCATTCGTATCCTGTCCAGCTCCTTCTACCACACCCCCTCCCACTCACCTCCTTGGCACTCATATGTAAGCATGATGAGTGCACTCGACAGCACGAAATGTTACCTTTCCCCCCGCACTCACTCCCTCTGCTGCTCTCTTCGCTTTTGATAAGTTCAAAAATTAATTTTCTTTTTCACAAAAACATGCGAAACATTTCAATTTTATCAGTCAGTTGACCTAATGCAGCGCACACTCGCAAGCCTCCAGCCCCGCCTAGCCACTGCCTCTTACCTAGCCTCCTACACCCACAAATAGGTCTGCCGCAGTCGATATGTGGCCGGGTTTAATAAGATTCCTCGTTTCCTTGAGCCAATGAACTAGAAAATATTTTATTTTTGCCTTCTTCATTTGCATTTGCAGCCTTTTCAGCTGTCGATTGCATGTGCAAGGGCAGAGCTGCTCAACGCGCAGTTACCCTTTAAAATTTGCACTTGATATTAAATTTATTTTATATAATTTTCTGTCGCTTTAGCTGAAGCTTCATGTAATTTGCAATTTGGTTTATTGCTTGATTTTTTATAAAATTTTGTATATAATTTCTTAATAATAAGCTGTTACTAATTTGGAATAAAAATTAGTAAAAATTAAAAAAAAATGTCATAGGATCAATCTAATATCAACTCAGAATAACTCTAATATTTATATTTAATATCTATAATTTAAATAAATATTTAAGATACTATATATTTTAAGATACTACTGATAATTAATCGTAAATTTCTATGAAGCAACTTTAGAAATTTTTTAAAATACATTACGAAGTAAAATTCTCTCGATATTATCGCTTGCTATAAATTTAAAAATAAACTCATATTTATTGCAATCTCTTGTGGCTCTATAAAGAACTTGACCCATAGGGATTAGTGCACTATTTATTTATGTGACATTGCGACTTCAGAATCAATTTTGATAAAAGTTTTTTCCATGCGATGCAAACGATAATGAAGAGCGGTCGAGCGGGAGGCAAGGGGGTCAGCTCTATGGGGCTACTGTGCTGCGGTGCTGTGGCAGCTGCCACACTCAACACTTTCCGCATCAATTACGTCATGTTAATCCGAGTGTCCACTGCATGTCCGCAAACTGACCGACCATACATCACACACTGACACGATGAGGACGGCGTGGGGTGCTGCACGGTAGAGACTATGTGTAATCTCTGACGAGGGGGGGAGGCCAAGGGAATGGGATGGTGCAGCATTGTTGCAATGTGCAGTCGCAGCCGTAAAAACAAAATGCCAACGGAGCCAACAATTCAGAATGCTTTGATGTGGCGCAGGCCTTCCGCTCGCACCACTCTGAACCACCCCGACTGGACAGTTGCAACGCCAGCAAACATTTCAATCAAACGGGCTGCAAAAAGTGCCCAACCAAAAAGGGCGCCCACACACACATACACACAGTGGGCGCGTGGGCGTGGCAGAGGCAGGTGCCGTGCCAAGGGGCAGCTCAATGACGCATATAAACTCCCGGCGTCAGCGTTAAATGCGTTCGTGTCTATGTCCCTGCCACGCCATGAGTTGCGATTCACTCACTCACACACACACACACACCCACACACACTCAGGCCCTGCACTCACTCCGCACTCAGTTCAGTTCAGCATTCACTTGCCTCATTCGCATGCAGAGGCGACGTGCAAAAAGTGAAACACAGTAGCCGGCGCAATGACGGAACCGTAGAAAAACAAGGAGGGAGAGAGTGAGGAAAAGAGAGAGAGAGAGAAAAAACTCAATTCGATTTAATTAAAACCAATTTTCGACTCTGAGCTGTGCTCGATTTTTTTCGGGTTTTATGTGAATGACAGCATACACTATATAGAACGGAAATGGATATATTTTATAACATATTAAGATACATAATGATAGATAGATGATAGATGTCTAACTAGTTATTACAAATTTTTCAAAAATAAAAATATTTTGAAGTATTTAAACTTGAATTAGAACAAAATAGGGATATTTAAAACATATCACATGATGAATCCTTTAAAAATAATGTATTTTATTATTAGTTCCATATTTTTTTGATGAGAGGTTTACTATATTCAAAAGCTTATTATTTCAATTGAATATGATTATGAATATTTGAATTAGTTTTACTTTATGTTTCGATTTAATAAAAAATGCTTATAGATTTTCACATAAACATAAAAACGTATTAATAGTTTTTTGTTTTGCAAATAATACAAAATTAGAAAAAAAAATAAAAATAAATATTGCAAATTCAAATAATCTTGTGTAAATAAGTTAAACCTAACTAAAAATATGTATTATAAATATTTAAAACTTTTATTTGACATATAAATCTTTAAAATTCTATAAATATAGTATATGTTCTATATTTATAACTGAACAAATAAAAATTTACTTCAGTTTTTCAACAATTTTGATTGGAAAGTTTGTAGCTATATAAGAGATATATTGGAGTTAAAATACTTATAATATTGTCTTATCAGTATAAGCTATATGTGAGCGATTCCATCTATCTGTGATATATACTAGACATTATAAGGTAAATCCCTCACCAATTTAGCCTTATATATAATATATATATATAATTAAACTATTCTTTCCTTATTCGGCAGATCATCCGCACTTCGTTGAGTTGCCCTGCAAAAAGGCTTTCCGGCAACAGGACAAACAAACGCCACGTTATTGGATGGATTTGAAGCTGTATGGAATTTGAGGTTAGCCTGAGTTGGGGATTCGGTCTGCAAATGCCACTGTGCATTGACTGCGTTCTGCGTTTTGCGTCTGCTGCTGCAACTTGCCGCATTTTCATTTTTATGCAAAGTTTTCTTTGGCAACACAAATAAAACGTTCGACGTGCTGTTGATTTTCCCCCGTTTATTTCGAATGTTGTTCTGCATTTTTTCGCTAAGCAAACGAAAAAAACTTATATATTTGTGTAATTTTTGGCTTCTCTTTTTTTTTTTTTGTTACAAGTCAAGCTGATTAAGTCGATGAAACGTGTTTGGGAACTTTGCAAAAATGGAAATATTCACGCCGAAGTCTCTATAAAGTGTTTTTTCCAGCGTTCCGAAACTAATTTGTTTCTGTCACGGCGGGCGTGAAAAATCTGCAAGAATTTGTTTCAAAACTATGCGCTACTAATATGATGTATCGTTTGAGCAGACTATCGATTCGAGTCATTTTTTCCATATATCAGAGCTGAACAAGTTTTTTAGCTTAGATTAAAGCTCGAGTGGGAATTAATTGCGTATATCGTTGCTTGTTGTAATTTAAGTCATATCAGGTTATTATATTATAAATACTATTTTACGATTCTTGGCTATATTCTAATGGATGTAAATGCTAAGAAACCACTTTGTTTTTTCAAAATATTAAAAATATTATATGCATTCGGATTAGGTTCGGGAAGACCCTATCAACTTTTCATATATCATTAAAAAAGCTAAAAATTTACAAGACTCTCCAGAGAATCAACATTTGGATTATAAACATTATATTATAGCTAAGATTAAAAGAACAAAGCAATTATCTTAAAATAAAAATAAAAAATAATCTAAAAATTCTTAACTTAAAAAATTGTGGTGAATAGCAAGAAACTGCTTTTTCTAAGAAATATTATTTGCACTCGGAATGGGATTAGTACCATACATATGTATATCATTGTAAAAAAGCTAAAATTTCACAAGAGATTCCCGAAAAACAATATATTGATTATTTAAATAGCAATGTAACTAAAATCCAAATTACAAAGGAATTAATTTTAAATAAAGCTCAGGAAATAATCTAAAAGTTCTTAAGCTAAATATGGAGTACTAGTTCAGTGCTTGGTTCTTATCATGATAATTAACGCTCTAAACATTCTCTTTACTCACTCGCTTCCTTCTTGGCCTAAAAACTCAATACTCCCATGCAAATGTACCACCCTGTGCTCCCATCACGCTGTATCATCACCCTGTTGCGATGGGTTAATCAAGCCACGAGACAAGGGACGCATATCATGTGTGTGTGTGTGCGTGTGTGCGTGCCCCTCGCCCGCCTGCCAATCGCCTTATCGAATACTATTTTCGCACAATTCGCATAATATTTTGCCGTGGCGAGCTCTTGTCGAGCCGTCGAGCAGTTTTCCACATTTCCACTCACTTTTCCAATTGCCAGTGCCAGTGCGGCCAGACGACAATCTCATTGCGCTTGGATTCGCGCTGCGCTGCGCTGACGCGGCTCTGAGTGCATTGAAATCCACTTCATTTTCCCGAGTGTGCCTGTGTGTGTGCGTGTGTGTGTGTGTGCGGTGAAATGGGCACATTGAAGGGTATTAACAGTCATTATTCAATGATATCTGGCTGCGGACATTGCAGGACGGGGACATCATCATTCGTGCGGAATATTCGGCTGTGTAAATGGATCGATTTCCCAGTCCAGAGCGAAGTTCGCGTTGTTGTTGCTGTTGCTGTTGGTGTTGTGTCCTGGTTTTGGGCTCGACAGAGGATCAAGTGGGTGTGGTCGGGCATACGGCCATTTTGCAGCACACACACACACACACACTGAGCTGCAGGCTGCATATGCATATCCTTAATTATGATTATTGTTATTTTCGACTCTGAATGGCGCATTTAATGCGCTGCCCTCCCCCCCATGCCACGCCCCCGTCTGGCTCGTTATGTTGTCATAAATTTTGCGCTTTGGCGGCGATGGCGATGGCGACGGCAGCTCCAATGGCGGCAGAAAATGACGTCTGGCCCATTAAAATATCGAGCAGAGTCAGTTTCAGTCGTCAGTGGACTGTCGCCTGTCGAGCCGTCCCTCTGCCCCCCTTGACCCCTGCTCCTGCAATGCCATTGCATTATGACGCCATTCCAAAGCGCCATTTTTTTGTTGCTGCTACTGTTGTTGTTGTTGTTGTTTCTGTTGGCTCAATCCGTTTTGCCATATCCCACTAGCCGCCATTTGCGTGCTTTACTGTTATTGATGTGCGCCATTTTGTTCGATTTTGCCTAGGGCCTGTAGCCCTGAAAATTACAGCATGTATCTATGTGGTTTTTTTATATAGAACAATCAGCTTTACTGTAAATTCTGGTAGCTTTAAATATATTTGAGTGGCATCCATGACTTTCTTAAGTCAGAAACAAAATTATAACGCTTCAATATAAATTTCAACTTGAGTGCGCTCTACATTAATGCGTAGATCTCTGCTGTTAGCAGTGCAATGGCTATCAAATTTGACATTCAAGTTGCCATAAATTATACGCAGCTGAGGAAATATAAAATTTGATTATACTTACTTCCCCGACTATAAAATCACACTTTTTCAATTATTCCTATTTATATTTTGCAACTTGCACGCTTAATTTAAAAAAAAATTGACTAGAAATTGCAAAGGGAAAACTAAGTATCGATATACCTACTATTACTATAAAGAGAGCAGCTGCCCGAAGATTACCGATAATTAAAATAAACGAAGCTCGACCCATTTTCAGGCTGAGGCTCAGTGGAGCATTCGATTTCCAACGAAAAAAAGGTTTCGCACAACATTTGCTTCCATTGCTCTGCTTCTTTCGATTTATACCAACTCGTATTTTTGGAAAAACTCATTGTGGCAGCAAGGAGGGGGACCTTCCGTACGATCCATTGAGCAAACATATGAAAAATCATTAGTTTTTAGTGCGGCTGGCAAACAATCAGAAAATTGGCACTTGAAACCCTTGCCAACAATTGATGTGGAGCGGACAGAGAGGGGACTGCGGACGCAGAGGGCTGTTGCTTAGGCCGCTTCGATTTTTTACGGCTTTCCGGATTTTTTCACACTCTCTTTTTGCGCCTCATAACGTATTCAAAATCAAATTGGTTTCCCATTCGTTCGGTCGGCCGACTGTGAAAACTTTTACTTTTACTTTCATTTCTAACGCGTTCCACCCCCCCCAAAATCAAACCAGAAAATTGAAAATAAAAAATCATTTTTCGCACAATAAAATATTCGCAATGGGAACGCAAAACGCAAACCAAACCGAATCCGGAAGAGCGGGCAGATGGACAGAGCCCGCACCCATCAAGGGGGTAGAAGAAATGTCCGAATAGTTTCACAGTTCGCATCGCAACGGCTTGTGGAATTAGTTGCGCCTGAATTGGCGAAGCATTTGCCACGCCCACCCCCGCTCCTTTAAGCAGCCCACGCTGCCGAGCTTAGCCCTTGGCCCCTTGTCCATATCAACCATCAGCTCCGCCTCCCCGAGGCCATTCCCGTTCCAGTTGCAGTCCTAAAGCGCTTTTTACCGCTGGTCAATTTGAAACAATGTTTTCTCGCTTGTTTTGCGTTTGATTTTATTTGATGTGTTTCGTTTTATTTTCCTTGCTTCCCCTTTTGTTAACCCTTTGCTGACCTACCACCTCTCTTTTCCTCGCTTTCGCTCTCTCCCCCTCGGCTGGCCTTCGCCTTTTCCAATTGCATTTGAGCTTCGATTGTTTCGTTCGATTTGAAAAGGGGGCGCTGTGCATTGAAACGCAAATGAATCGAACTCAAAAGAAATCACATAATTCGAAATTGCGTTTTGGGGGGATCTGAAGGGGTATATAGAATGTAGCGTTGTATTTTGACTTTCTTATATTTAGTATAAGTTTTTTATATAATTTATTTAAAGCGTATACTTAATTGAGCTTAGTTTTCAGAACAGTGTCAGCTAAATTCTGTAGTTGTTTTTAATTTTTCATATAAATAGTTAAGCCGATCTGGCTAATTTTCACATATATTCTAGCTATAACTATTTAGTATGAACATAGCAAATTTTATTTCTATATCTTTCAAACTAAGTGAGTTCTGAGCCTGAACGCAAACCTATCTTGCACACACTTTACTGCGTATATATACTTCACATAAACTTTAAATATTTTTTAATTAATACATATATATCATAAATAATTTTTTTTTTTAAATATATACTGATACTATTATTTATCGTATTTTTAGAAAATATATATATAGATGATTTCAGCAAAATATGCCTATTTCAGTGGTGCTTCAAATCGCCCTCAGGAATATTCTAAGCCTGGCTTCAACTACGATTCGCTTGCGCCTATTTATAGTGTCTAGTTGGCAGTTTAGCACATGTATCTAATAGATATGCCACTAGCTATATATTATATGCTTATGGGTACATGAGTACAACTCACACACGCACACGCACACTCGCACATATGTGCGATGTTTCAGCTGTTCGCTCGCTTCGCATTTTCTCGTTGAGCTTCATCTAAATTTTCATTGGCGTTTTGTGTGTTGTGCGGGAGTGTGTCTGCGAGTGTGTGTGTGTGCGTTGTTCTTTCGCCTTGGCCATTTGGCTGTGTTATTTGACTAACTGCCTGACGTGTTTTCCTCACACTGGTGATAACATAAAATTTTACTATTATGCGTTTTAGCTGCTTTCCAGCATTTTAATACAATATTTGTTTTTTCCGTGATGCCAAGGGAAAAGTGCAAAGAACGCACACACACACACACACCCACACACACACACCCACACACACAACAAAGGGCAAATAACGTGCCCTGCTACCTCTCCTCCCCCCTCTGCTGGCATTCGCTGAGAATTCATGGACATGCAACGCGTCTGAAATTTACATTCAAATGTGTTTCGCTTAGATGCGAAACGTAACTGAAGCCCGTAGTGCTCCCCCCCCCCGAAGCAGTACCTCAGTGCAGCCAATTCCCCCGAGCAGCATATGTTCCAAGCTGGGAGGGGTACGGGCTTGGGTTTCGGTTTGGGTTCGCAACGGATTTTTGATGAAATTTCAAAAATTTCCCACTTAGCGGCAAAATGACTGACATTAAATTGATTTGCAAGCGAACGACATGACGAACGGAATCGCTAGAGAACGAGCAAGAGAGACAGACAGACAGAGAAAAAGAGAGGGAGCTACTCCCCTGCTGAGGGTGGCTGGAAGAATTGTTAGATTGGCGGCGAAAATCAAAATTCCGTGCACACTTGAGCATTTCATTTAGAGTCTAAACTGCAAGGCAAGGCGTGGAGTGGAGTGGGTGTGGGCGTGGGTAAAGAGGTAGAGGCAGTCGGGGACGTCTGGAGGGGCGCCGTCGGCAGCTTTGAATGGGTCTCTGGGAGTTGGCGAAAAATGGAATTCAGGTTTTTCTTTTTCATTCTCTTGCGTTCTGTCTCTGGCGCCGTCTTAACAATGCCTCAGCGGGCATGAGTGTGTGTGTGTGTGTGTTTGTGTGTGTGAGCTGGTGTACGTGTGTTTTTTGTGTGTGTGGCTGGCTCATTGGGCTCTTGGCAGTAATACAAATTTAAAGTTATGTTTGCGCCTGCACAAACATTCGCTCATTTATTCATTTCGTCAGCAGCTTTTGCCTGCTCCTTTGTTACGCCCCTAACCACCTCCCCCCGGGGCAAAGTTCTGCCCCTTCCTGCTCTATATAAATTGTTGAATGTATTTTGCATTTCATGAAAATGAGAAATGAATAAAATAAAATTTTATTTTATGCGTGCAACATGTGAAATTTTTCTAACGCTTTTCGTGCGTTTTCCGTCTTCGTCGGGTTTTGAGGCTTTTCTTCTTTGGGGGATCGTTCATTTCGCTTCCATTAAATTTTACGTTTGATATTAATGTTTGAGTTGGAATGTATGCTGCTGATTTGGCAGGCGCTTAATTAGCTTCGGGTTTAGCAGGCGGTAAAAGTGGGGTCAAATTATTCGTTTTTTATTGAAGAAATTATAGAATAATTCTAAAAAATTTATAATATATGTAAAGTATTTGCTATGATATTTGTAATTATATATTTCATATATAAAGTATTTAATTCAAAATAGTCTACTCATATTTTTGTTATATCTTACTTATTAAATTAATCTAAAATACTTTACTCAAAAAAAGCGATTGAAAATTGTTCGTTTTTTATTGCATAAATTTAAAAAAATTATTTTTATATCTATGATAAGTTAAATAATTTTTTAATGTATTTAATAAAATATTCTATACATAAAGTATTTCATTTTATATATGGCATGTTCAATCAATCAAGAGGAATCGAAGAAATTTTACCAAAATTATAAAAGTGTATAAAATATGTCAAATAATTATTTAAAAAAGAAGAAATAATACAACTCACATTTAAAGTATTTAATTCAACTTATTATACTCTCATTCTAGTTTTATATTTTATTAAAAACCAATTAAGAATACTCAACCCAAAGTATTTTAGTCCCTTTAAAACGCAACCATTGAAACCCCAATCAAATGATTATTATTATGATTTATCGCAGTCTGCAATACTCTCAATGAACTCATCAAATGAATAATGAATTCGTAATGAATGTCAATAATTTGTCATAAATTTTAACTGTGTCTGATAATCAATTAATTCCCAATAAGCAAAAACTCTCAGTTTCTGGCAATGAAGTTGATTGACAGATTTTTACGTATTCATTCAGATTGTTAAGCCGCGATTGTCAGCGAGTGATGAGATATACTATTCGTATGTGATATATAGTATTGATTTCTTAAAGTTGATTAAAGCCAAATTGTTTTGACAAATGGCAGACGAAAATTAATGATATGTGTGTATATATTTTAGTTAAACTGATTTTAGTGGAAAGACACATAACAAGTTGAAGTAGGGAGTTAACTACATAAACTATTTAAAACCTTTTTAGATAATAATAGATTGCCAAGTTTATAAGTAGTATTTTTTTAGATTTTTGCACAATTTATATATGCGAGAAATATTGTTCTGAATCATCAGCAAAGCCATAAGATAAGTAACAAAACAATTCCCCAAAGTATGCTATAAACATTTGCTTTAATTCGTAAAACTGATATTAAATTAAATTTATTTATTACCCATAGATACTGTAAACCTTGCCCACAGCTCCCACTTTCCCACTTAGCCACAGTTTACTTTACTCAATGGTGACTTGACAGCTTTTTGCGATTAGAGGCCGCCAGCGTTGTCGCGTTCGCGTTAATCAGTTCGATTAAGACTTGTATCAATAATTGAAATAATGACGTGCGGGCTTCCATTATCTGCGCACAAGCGCCACGATTCCGAATCAAAGTCGATGGAAACAATAATGCGGTTAAGTAAATTTGCGTTGGGCCCTCAACGTCATCGTTATTGTTGTCGGCTCCAGGTGATTGTTTCTGTGTCAGCTCGAGTTCGTTTTTTGTTTTAGTTTCAGTTTCAGTTTTGCCTGGCATTCAGCTATCAATCAACTTGCCAGTGCACGCTAGTGTGTGCGCGTGTGTGTGTGTGTGTGGGCTGATGGATGGCTGGCTGGCAAAACTGATTGATCGATCGATCGCCAGTTGACGTTGGCCAAAATGTCGTGAGTATTTCTGTAGCTTTGTGGCGCGTAATTCATCTATAACTGATTAAGCACACACACACACACACACACTAACAAAAGGGTGCAGGTGGGCGGCAGTAGGCGCAGAGGCAGGGCAGTGGCATACACACACAGGTGAGTCGAGAGTGCGCTCACACGCAAAGTCTGTGAGTCGGACCGGTCGACCGTTTGCTCGGTTAGTCATTTGGACATCCGCCAGTTCGTTTTGATTGATGGATGACGGAGGCGCTGCGCAGAGATTGAGATACGATTGAGCACTCGAAGTGGGTCGCTTAGCGCCGTGACTTTACCTTGGGAAATTAGGGGGGAACGAGGAAAGTGGAAGACGTGTTTAGCTACAACATACAATAACAACAGAAGAGCAAAAAAAAAGTCGAAGCAGGTAATTAGAGTTTTAATTCTAAAAGTTAATAAATTTAGTAATTTATTAAAAATAATTATTAATAATATATATAAAAATATAATATTAATATATAAAAATAATTTAATTAATGGAATACTCTAAATTTAATAATGAAACTCATACAAAAGTCGCCAGGTTTTACTCTTAAGTTATTTTAATATATTTACTTACATTAAATATTTAAATTATAAATAATGTCATAAATAGAATAAACTAAATTTAATAATAAAAGTCATACAATTTTTACCAAAAAAAAAATATATTATGATTTTTTTGCAATTTTTCGATTTATATGTTAGTCGAGTATGCAAAGTTTTCTGTAGAAAAAACTCAAAAATAATCAAACTATAAAAAAGTGAAAAAAAATTTTAAAAACTTTACATATACAATTTTTCTTAAATTAATTAAATATAATTAACAAATTAAAACTGGATCATAAGCAATATTTGAGTACATATTTTGGTCAAAAACTTCAAAACTAATTATAATTTTATTGAAATTTTGCTGCTAAATAGATTTGACTGCCGTTGTAGGGACTGAAGCGGTTCAGCCTGGCAGTCGCTTTTGGGCCGCGTGTTGACGCATGTATCGTCTAATACCTGATAAATCTGTCAGCCAAATGTTTAAATTGAAATCTCTCACCACGCCTAAGAGGCAG
This sequence comes from Zaprionus bogoriensis, assembly GCA_035046045.1. Taxonomy (NCBI): domain Eukaryota; kingdom Metazoa; phylum Arthropoda; class Insecta; order Diptera; family Drosophilidae; genus Zaprionus; species Zaprionus bogoriensis. Next base: position 104,069 of record JAWNOI010000046.1, read on the forward strand.
CGCGACGGGAGAGCGCAACAGAGTCAGCAGCGAGGGAGTGGCAGGGAGAGCGCGGAGCTGATTCGGAAGCGCAATGGGAGCACTCAACACGGGCCAATCAAACGTCGAAGACAAAGGGAGTGTGGAGGGGCACAGGCATGCGGCGGGCAACTCAGCCGCTTAGCGAAGGAAAACAAACAAGGCAAGCCGGAAAAACAAACAAATCCAGAAGATGCATTTGCGTCGAGCTGCAGATACAATTTAGATAATTTGTATCTCAACATTGTTGTCAGGACGCGCGCGTTGACTGACAGATGTTTTGATTTAGAATCTATCGCCTGCCAGCTCGCGCTGTGTATCTGCGAGATACTTTAACTCGCACGTCTCTCTGTCTCTGTCTCTCTCTCGCACTTGCGCTTTCAAATCAAAACAAATATTGGAGAAATAAAACGCTTAAGCAACACAAGTGAAAGATTTATGAGCAATGCGCGCGGTATTTACGGCTTGCCCCTAAATTATTTTGCAGCCGCGCTCAGCTCCCCGGCAGGCCCCCCTCCTCCATCTCCTCCTGCGGCCCATTAAAAGTGCATAAAATCCAATCCGACCTCAGGTCGCAGCGATCTCTCGCAGTTTGTTTATTTTTTCGCAACGCACCAGCTGAAAATAAATAAATAGCCCAAATACGCTTTCACCTATATACATATATCTTGCCACAGATATATATAATTTTTGAACCAATTAACGCCAGGCGAATGGGGAACACCCACCGAGAGAGAGAAGACATCGCGACGATTGGATGTCTGTGAGCGGAAGAAAGAACAGGCCGTTGGGACGGGCAGATTTGGTGTTGAATTGATCACTTCTACAGATAAGACTATATATTGTTTCTCTTTCCAGCTGTCATACAGAATATTAAACTTAGGGAGTTTCTGATCTGAATTAATTAAAAGCAAAATTCGTCATTAAAAATTATACAACAGCTTTGCACTACAATAAGAAGAATCACAAGCGATCGTGTAGAATTAGTGAAAATTATTATTGGTGTATATTCTTCGCCCATCAATAAAACGGAAGTTCTTCGTGGAAATAAGATGAATGAAAATCGATTGTGTGGGATTAGGCAGAATCCCTATAAAGATAGATTTATTAAATGAATTTTTTTTCAGCCCATCAATAAAAAGGGGAAGTTCATGCCAGAAAATGTGCCCAAAAGGTTTTGCACTTCAGTAAGTTGAATGAAAATCGATCGCGTGGGATTAAGCATAACCCTGACTCAGTCAATTGATCAGTTGGCCACCGAACGAGTACCCGTTCGCACCCATTCACACATTCACGCACTGGAACCATTCATACATCAGCGTCACATTGAGACAGTTTATTTGTTTAATTTCGGCTCGAATTTGTTTTCCGATCCAAATGGAATTGCGTTAGCACTTGGCACTTGGGGCCGCCTTGTGGATGGCATGTGGATTGTGTGTGTGTGAGTGTGTGTATCGTATTATGCCTGCTGACATCAATCAAGTGCGAAGAATCGTGTACTGAAAGGCCCGAAGAATGCAGCAATGGAAACGCTTTGGCAGGCGGACAATGCTTAAGAAATGAATTATTGGCGCTTTGCAGCCGAGACGGCACGTACAGAGCGATATATCTACATATACATCAAAGTGCTAAATACCACAGCGCCACGACACGCGTTGCTCAATCAATTTCCAGGCGAAAACTTAAGCCCAAAAAGTGAAAAATAAAAAAAATACACTGAAAATGAAAACGAAACCGAAACCGAAATCGGAATCGTACCAGAAACCCAAAAAGCCGAGTCTTGCATGATGGAAGAGCGATCGCCGGTGATCCATCTATCATTTATCATCTATCATAATGCAGTTTTAGGCCCGAATCGAGTCTTAATCCGTCAAAACAGTTGCCGGCTGCGATTGCCAAATTCACAATCGATCAAACGGCGGATACCGAAGAAATCGACAGAAAACCGAAGACCCCGAGAATCGAAAGCCCGTGGAAGAAATGTTGGTCACTGCGGGCGGAGCTTGCGCAGGCTTTTCGCTTTTCTGGTCAGGCAAAATTAAGTGATTTACCCGCTAAGGCCTTTGATGGATGTGAGTGGAGCGGGAGACGGAGTCACTGCGATCGGAGCCGGACCGGGGCCGGGCGTACCGGACGTAGCAGACAATGCGGTACTTAGTTTCGGCACTTATCAATTACAAAAGGCAGCGGCCGGGCAATTAGTCCGGACGGGGCGATCAAAGCGTGCCGCCCGCTTTGTGCCAGCCGCTGCTGGCGCCCCCTAGAAGCCCTGCCCCAACTCCAACTAGTGCAATCCACGGCGTAACTCCCGTGCATTACATTAGCCGCGTAACATTTGCCACGTAAGCCGAGCGAATCGCGCAGTTTTCACGATTTTCCGTTTTGCATCTGGCGAAAAACCACAGCTACAGCCAATGTTGACGTCATAATTATGCTGTGATGCCCATTAATAAAGAATTAAAAGGGTATATTGACTGAGTAAATGGGTAAAGCAGAGAATACTTTACTAAATATATGTAATCTTTCCAAATCTTATGCACAGCTGAGTTGATATAGTCAGTCTACTCATATAACTTGTTAGATCTCGAGAACTATAGATGCTAGAGACTTTAAATTTTGCACGTAGATGTCGATATATCTCATACATATGAGGAGCTTTCCATATTTTTAATATCTTCAATAGTATAGTATATATACAGGAACAACTACATATATAAACTTGACTTTAGTCTGCTTGTAGACTAATAGTAACATTTCTATCATTCTAAAATCCATTCAAAAAAGCAAAGTACTCGGGCCTCTCCCTATACTCTTAGGGTATCTCACAGTCGTGTACTCCCGGCTATACCACACCTAACTTTGTTGTTGCTGTAGTTGCTGCTGTTTCGACGTCGTGCACTAGTTCATATTTTTTATCGGGCTGCGATAATTGGCGGCGTTTCGCGTTGATTCAAAATAAACAATGACCCACAACCCGAAACTGAACCCTGAACACCCACAACACGATTGGAAGTTGTTCTCGTTACTGTTGTTGTTGTTTTTGTTGTTTTTATTGTTGTTGTCTGTTGACTGCGGCTGTTGGCGACTCACGTCGCTGTCAAAAATTAACAACCGCAAAAGCTGAGTTATTATTGCAGCAAAATATTTGCACTGTCGTCTGACAACAAGGGAAAAACTGCTGAAAATAATTTAACTAGTTGGGCTGTAGGGTTTACATAATGCTAAAAAATGGGGATAAAATGTTGGTAGATAGATACGGCTATAGAGTTAAGCATTCAGGTATTTTTTAAATTGTGTTGGGAATATCAAAAAATAGAATGTAGCTGAAAAATTATAATAAAAATTATTCTAAAAATTAAAATAATAATATAAACTACAAAATTAATTATTTCTAGAATTCTATACTTAAATCTAAATTATTTACAGAAAGTTCTATATCTTAAAAAAGAGTTTTCTACTATAAACCAATTAAATAATTAAAATAAAATTAATTGGACCAGAAAATATAATATATATATAAATAAATAAATAAATATAAATAAATAAATATATATAAAAAACAATAGAATTTGCAGATTTATTTATTTATTTTTTATTTTTAATTTATAAATAAGTTTGTTCTAAAGCTAAAACTAGCTATCTCTGGACGAGACTGTACCACAACCTAATAGAGACTTTTATCTAAATTTCTAAATTCCCAAATCGAAAATTTTACGACAGTTTAATTGGCTTTATGTGAACTGTGAACATGTCGAGTGTCAGCTGAAATTGGTTTCAAAACCCAAACAAATAAACTTGAGATCATAATCGCATATCTAATCTAATCAGATCGAGCAGATCTCTGGTCAGGTTAATAAAATCATTTACAATTTTTCAGATCGTAAAGATGAAAATCAAATGGCATCGAATGCATTTCGATAACATGTTGGGGGAAGAAGAACATATTGAAAAGATTTCTCGATTTTATGACTGCATTAAACACGACTTCAGACATCATCATAAGGGGGAATACTTTCTCAAGACTTTCACAGAGCGCGAGAGAGAAAGAGAGCGAGAAACTGACTCAGACAGACTCAGAAGAGAGAGGGAAGGCTCTCAGCCAAACAGAGACAGGAGCTTGGGATCACAGCTGCGATCTGCATTGTTCGGTAGAGATCGAAAGGGAGAGAGAGAGGAGGAGTATGGAAGATCGAAATGTGACGAGCGATTGCCGCCTGCAAGTGTCAATATAAAGTAACAACTTTATTGAGCCTTATTTATTCGAGGGCGAACCAATAAAATGGGCAACTTTATAATGATGCACATAAATAACCCCGCAACCCCCGCACGAGGCACGAACAAAGCGACACGACAGACGAAACGATCACTGACAAAAAACAGAAAAACGTCCAAGAGGCAGAGCCAGCTAAAGCAGCAGGAGAAAACACAGCCAACAAAGTCCAAGACGAAGACGAAGACGACAACATGTCATCGACGAATGGCATTGAGGATGTGAATCTCGAGATTAACTGAAGACCAAAAAGGGAGAAGCGGGGAGCGAAGATTGTGGACCGCCAGGCGGGATGCGGCTTTGATTTCTCAACAGCCAAATCCAAGACGAGCTCAAGTGAGCGAGCCGCGAGCCTGCGATGAGTCACATCCCCACATGGCGGATGTGTTAATCAAGTTGCAGTTGCTCGAGATATCGAAAGGTAGACTATACTTTTCAGATGGTTAAAGGAATTTTTGGTGCTCAATATTGAAGAGAGAGCATTTTAATCTTTTAGTTACGATAATAAATGTAAGAGATAATTAGGAACAGAAATTATAATAATAATAATAATGAAAATAATAATAAAAATAATAATAATAATAATAAAAATAATAATAAAAATAATAATAATAATAATAATAATAATAATAATAATAATAATAATAATAATAATAATAATAATAATAATAATAACAATAATAATAATAATAATAATAATAATAATATTAATAATAATAATAATAATAATAATAATAATAATAATAATAATAATAAAATAAATATAATTTTAGACTCGAATAGTTGCTAATGTAATAATGCTTTAAATGCTATATAGCTTAGGAAATTTCAATATACAATACAATTCCCTGGCCGCACTTTGAATCAATCGCAAAACAGAAGCTTCATTGAAAACCAATCGCCTTTTTTCCACTGGCAGATGTCGTCTATGAGCACAGTCTGTGCAAAAAGTAAACTTATGGCACGGCGGCCACAGCACACAACTTATCGGGCCGTATAGCTATCACTAATTACGATATTAAGCCATGTGGTTGGAGCCCAACAACAACAAGTCGCAAGCGCGAAAAATCGACGCAAACAACGCACAATTTATAAAAATATATGCAAAAACTCAAATTTACGACGACATTCGCACGAGTTGTTTTTGTTGTTGTGAGTTTTTCGAACAAAAAAAAAAAAAAGAAAACAAATTAATGGTTTGTAGTTTATAACTTGGCCGGATTTAATCGTGTTACGGCTTGTAAAATGGACGCATCGATGGGTCGAGAATGTGCAAATAGCAAAAATCATCATCGCATCGAGCGATGCGAAGGCGAGCCATAAAATTATGGGAGACACTGTTAAGCTCTGCGGGATCAACGTGCACTGCAGCGTCCAACGGTAAATTACGCACCATTCCATCGAATCTGCCATCGGCCATGGGCGAGTCGCCCGGCCAAAGGGATTTAGGATCTTTCGGGTTTTTTATAGTTCAGGGTGCAGGGCAATTTACGAGCCTCCGCTTGATTGTGAAGCGAGGCGAAACAAACGAACAGTACAATAAACAATTTTAATTTAATGCAAACGATGCGATATCGAGCCGAATGTGAAGCCGGTTCAATACTGAATCAGTCTCACACACGCACTCACAACACTCACTTATTCACACTCACATTCAAACTCGTATGCAAATATGTTGGCTAAACAAAAAAGGATTTCCGAATGGGTGCGGTGAAATTGTAGGATCACTGCGTGCGCGTCGGGAAGTACTGCAAAGAATCGTGAAAGAATCTGAATATCGATATAGATAAGAAATTCAACGCAGCCTGGTGTAATCTAGTTTTTAATTATAAATCATAAATCTTACATATCTATATATTAAGATATCTAGCTTTTTTTATATTTATATATTTATATATCAAGCGATCTATATATCTGTTTATATATTTATCTGGCATCTACATAACTATCTACCTACTATCTACCTACCTATCTTTCTCACTATGTATCGATCTATCTATCTATATATGAATTTATCTATCAACATATTTATTGATCTACTTATCTACCTATATATCGATCTTTCCAGCTATTAAACTGCCTATTATCTGTTTATCTATTTATCTACCTTTCTTTCTATCTACATATGTATTTATTAATCTGCAATATCTAACACTTATGTCCGCTTTCATGTCTATCTATTGATATATTTACCTGTGAATTAGAATATAGAATTTTCATCTATAGTATGTTTCATCTATTCTTAAATCCATTTACTCTACAATCTGACTATCTCTCTTTACTGCGTCCATTTATTGATATATTATATCTCTCCATTTAACCGGTTCCCTATCTCCCTTTCTCTCTTTCTAGTTGTCTCTTTATCTATATAATAAGTCCAGCTATCTACATTTGTATATTTTGTATCGACTTATATAACTCTTATTCTTTTCATCGATTACTTTATCTTAAACTTAACCGTCTATTTATCTAACAATTCATCCCTCCATCTATTTTTAAATTAAATTAAAATTAAAATATATATATATATCTAAAATCCATCTAATAATCTTTCTACCGATTTATCTATTTTATTATTGTAGAAGACCCACCTCCCTCACACTGTTACACTCTCTCAAAGCTCGTGCCTGTTTCTCGTTCCTGATTGCGATCGCGCGATCGAGCTGTGGCCCACATTAAACCCGATCGACTGTACTAATTACTATTTAATTATGCCTATTTAGGAATGCTAAAAGTTTTACTGTCAGCAGCAGTCGGCGCAAATCTCGATCCGATGGCGCATCCATTTAAATTAATGTCCGACCATTTAAACCGAAACACAATTTACCATGTGGGCTTAGTGTGTCTTTCTGCTGCTTCAGCTGCTTCTCTTTCTTCCCATTGTTGTTGTACCTTTTGTATTTGCGTGGCGTTAATTAATGCGAATCGCAGTGATATCTTGGGGATCGTCAGCGTCATATTGTTGTCGAATAAATGTTTTACGATCTGAATTGTTTGCTGACGATTTTTCGGATTTTCGATTTAGTTTTTTTTTTTGTTTTTTTTTTTTTTTTTTTTTTGATTAAGACGAACTTGGCGCAGAAACGAAACCAGATTTCAGAACTAACTGTTGATGATCAATTAGGGGATTTGTTTTCGCTTTATTTCGGATTATTTGTGCTTCAGCCACTGCGTCTGCTTCTTTCCATCTTTGACGACAGCTTTTTGTGGTGGCGCCATAAATTTCTAATTTATAATTATAAAGTTTGTATCTGTTTCTGTTGCTGTTTTCAGATCTTTGGCTGAAATTCAAATGGAATTGAGAAAAAACGCGCTTCAGCTTTATTGCTTTTGTTAATTGTAATTTATTTGATTGATTTATCGAACGAATAAATATTTATCAGCCGCCCCGACACACAACGCAGACGAGTTTCGCAATCGGGCCGCTCGATTTTCAGTTCATCGCGTTAATATCATAACATAATACTAATAATAATATTAGGCATAATAAACCAATGTGTATTTTGGAGAAATCAAAAGTCACGCGGCATTTTTGTGGCTCCTTTCGGGGCGAGACAGACACGTGGACTACTCGAGGGTTTTAATTGCTATAATAATTTTATGAGTCTGGGCAGAGTATGTTAATTTTGTGGAAAGGTAGGACCGGTTCGAAGGCGTGATAAGACCTAGAATCTTGGAATATGAAGTTGATTTTAAGTGAGGTAAATAAAATTTTCGTAAAAAGGGATAGGTAAACTAAACTATAGATTTAGTTGAAAAAAATTGTTAAAATAAATCCAAAAGAAATGCAAGAAACTCGAACTATTCAGTTTTTCTCAATATTTTTTCTTTATGAAAAAATTTAATAACAATGAAAACATTATATTAACTATAGAGCATAGCTCAGTCGGCTCTTCCCCATCTTGACCAACCGAAAATTTTGATGCCAACGTCAAAGTCATATTTCAGCTTTAGTTGACATTTGCGCATTGAGATTTTTCTCAGTCGAGAAGATTTACGCGTCGTTCATAATTCAAAAATGGAAAGTGTTAATCCGCGGGCCACATGAAATCGCCATTAACAACAAATCCCCGGGCCAAGACGGCCATCAAAATAACTCGTAGATCTCGCCGCATCGCCAAGATCGGATCGTTCCCATTGGGACGCACGAAATAATTCACGGCGACATTTCGTGGGTGGAAACGGGTTGAGAAATGATCCCGATATGATCTGGTCCATATACTCATACGATATTCCAAATATACTATACGATATATCTAAGTGTTTATCCCTGCCAGCTGTACGATCCGATCGCCGCCCGGAAGCGTTGACATTTGCGGGACAATGACGAATGCCGCTCACAACATTTAAATTTGTCTTTAATCTCTCGATCTGTCGTCCTCTTGCCTTCTTTATTGCTCGATTCTTTTCATAATTTCATTTCGTACAAATGTGTTTTTAATTCCTTTATTGCGTTTCGCCTCTTTGCTATTCACTTGATTGCTTTATCGCGGCATTATACAAGGCAAAAAAGCCTAGAATAAAATTTGCATGAGAATCGAATAAAGCTAGGGTATTTCCATATGCACTACAGTCAAATTACACTAAAATCTTCTATAATTAATAATTTTGGACAAAAGAAAGAGAAACTAAAAAATTGAATTTTTTTTTTTTCGACATGTGCTTAGAAATATTGAAAAATTTGGGTTTTCTGAATTTCTAAACTTTTAATTTAAAGACAAAATTATGAGCCAAATTTTGTAATTTCGTTTTTCTGAAAAACAAAAACAAATTATTTTCCTTTTCTTAAAATTTTTCTAATTTTTTGATATTTTAAATATAAAATTTATTGAACAAATATTTTATATTGACAAAATTTATATTATCTAGACAAAATTATGAAACAAATGCCATTCAAAATACAAATCAATGATTTTTGTAAACGTTCTGTTAACTAGAACTGTTTTTTTTTAACTATATAGACATATCCTTTTTAACGTTATGCATTACATTTCCAGTCAGAAACTTTTTTAAGTCAATTTTTATACCGGATTTAAGAAATAAATTTTTTAGGAAAATACGTTCATGGATGTAATATAACAATAGTTTCAAGCCAAAACATATACAAATCGGAAATCAATATATTTAATTAGTTTGGACTCTGAGGGATAGACATAAAAAGCTGAGATCACGAAGAATAACTATGATTTTCAAATTTAAAATACATATTCTAGCGTTTTTATTTCTGCAGAAAAAAACTGTAAATTTTTTCAAAAAGAAATTTAAGTGCCGGGTATTTAAAATTCAGTCTTGTATTTTTAGAAAAGCACAACTGAATTTCTCTGTAGTTAGAAATGTTGCTTATCGAGTGAGATAACTCAAAATTATACGTATACTTTTTTGCAGACTATACTATAGTACGTCTATATAGCTTAAGAACAGCCGACAGGAAGCTTAAGCTTTGATATGCGCATAAAACAAAATGTTCCATAAATTAGTGTAAACATTCGCGAGTTCATTAGGCTGAGCGCGGGCACTTGCCGATTGCATGGGGTCGTCCCCCATAATTTCGCGCAGTGCAGCGTGCTGGTTGGGGCCGCATTAAGAGCGCATTATCGGAGTCTTAAGCCCATAATTGTTGACGAATGCCGGCCGTAAAAAGACGCGCACTGCGAAGAAGCTCACGCTCGACGACAGTTGAGTGAAAATGGTGGACGCTTTTATTGATGGCCAATCCCGCGAGTCGAAGACCTGAGAACATGAGCTCCATCCGCGTCCACATCGCCATCAGCCTCATCGTCATTCTCATGCACTTGTTGCTCCAATCGTGCCCACTTAATGCCCGGCCCCGCGGATCGTAAAAGTTTTTACGAGTCACCAATTAACCGATGATAATCAAATCACTTGAGGCCACTCCCCCTTTTGAGGGGGAACGAGGAGGGAGGCTCAGCGAGGAGAAGGCTCCTGTCGCCGCGCATAATTCTTGTCCGGCTGTCGCCGCGCCGATTGACGACCCTGCGATGGCTCTGGCTCTGAGCTCGCTCGGGCCATAAATACTTTTACGATTCTATAATTTGATTTGGGCATTTTTATTTAATATTTCTTCGTCGGACTCCTCTAAACTGGCCTAAGTTTCTTCCTCTCTCTCTCTCTCCCCTCTCCCCGCACTCTACGTTCGCACATTAATTTTTTATGTTTTCTCCATCGATCGTAAAATCCGTTTGATAAATTATTATTCGGAATCCGATGCTCTAGGTAGGCAAATCTTAAGCTATGTCTACGCTTTTCGGAATGCGCGAGATCAAAACAGAAAATCTGCATAAGAAACAAATTTCGATGCCATTAGAAGAGATGAGAACATGTTCCGAGTGGACTCACATGGACTTCTCGGTGCTGCGGATCTTTTTCATACATATATCTTAAATCTTCAAGTTATTGCTAAGAACAATATATGGGAATATGTGGTATTTTGAGTAGTTTATTATGAAAAAAAGAGAAATAGTAGTAGAAAAGTAGAAAAATATTGATAAATAGTAGTTATAATTAATAAATAGTGGCATTAAATATTTTTAAATATTAAATTGCAGTATAATTGTGGAAATAGTGAGAAAGTTTTTGTTAAATTGTAGTAACAAATCAAAAAGAAATTACTGAAAACTTAAGAAAATATTAGTCAATTTAAGTAACATTAAAGAAATAGTAATATGGATTTATAAATAATATTAAAACAGAAATTTATAGCAAATTTTATGAAATATAAAAAAAGAAAAATCAAAAACAGTATTAAATAATAATGAAAAGTTGTATTAAATACTAGTAAAGCATTATAAATAAGAGCAAAGTCGTGAGAATAGTAGTAGATTTTAGTAATTGGTAGAAAAACACTAACAAGGATTTATATATTAGAGTAAATTTCAGTACATGGTTTAAAAATAGTAACATAAAATATATTTTAATAATATTAACAAACAAAAAACATGAAAGCAGTACTAAATAATAACAAATAATAGTAGTAAAGATTTATAAATGGGAGCAAAGCCGGGAGAATAGTAGTAGATTTAAATGGTACAAAGTTTCGTATAAAAAAGTAGCATAATAGACAACAGAAGAACAAAGAATCTGTATATATTAAGATTTAGTAGAATAGTAGAAAATATCAGAATAATTAGAAAAACATTTATGAAATAGTAGCAAATAAATAATAATAAATAGAAACAAAAATTACTAAATTGTAGAAAAATAATAGCAAAATATTAGCTTTAACTTAAATACAGCAAAAAATTTAGTAAAGACTAGTAAAGAATAGTAATTAGTAGCGGAAAAGTAATGAAAATATTATAGAAAATAAATGGCAATAAATATTTATCTGTAGTAGCAGCATTCAAGTAAATAGTAGCAAACTTCAATAAATAGCAGCAAAATAGTACTAAATACTTTTTCATTCGATTAGTAAATGGCAGCAGAACAATACTAAACCAATTATGTACTACACACACAAACACAAAACATGCTGCTGCTGCCTCTGGTCCAAGCGCATCAAATTGACGAGCACCAGCAGCAGGCGGCGACGGCAACGGCGACAGCGACGAAAGCGCAGCGCAACAATCGAAAAGGCAGCAACAATAATGCTGCTATTTACACATTTACATACGCATGCACACACAGACAGCTGCACATAGTTAGCCGTATTACATTGTCATTCGTGCTTGCACACACACACAGCCACACACACAAAGACACACCCGCACGTTGCAAAAAATGCCAGACAGAGAGACAAAATGTCGAAAGCGCGACAGCTGCAGCAGCAGCAGCAGCGGCGGCGGCGCAGGCGACAGAAGCAGCACAGCAGCAGCAGTAGAAGCAGCGACAACAACAACAGCAACAAATTAGAACGAGCCACCTTCAGCGTAAGTGTGCGTGTGGTGTATGTGTGTACATGGCAGCGAGAGAGTGTGAGTGAGAGAGGGGAGGGTGTGAGTGAGCCAGCGCATGCGAGTGAGAAAATTTGTTTTGAACTGTCATAAATCTTAATTGCGGCGGAGTGATGGAATCGGAATTCGCTGTGAAGCCGAACTACCAAAAGGGTGACGCGCTGACGAAACGCTGCTGCCGCTGCCGCCGTCGCTGCTGCAGCTAATTTGAGAGCCAGAGCGAGAGAGCGAGCGAGCGCTCTCTTGCGCCAGCACTTCCCCTGCGCTGGCATCTGTGTGTGTGTGTTCCGTTTCCATTTCGTACACAGGCCGCTCAAAACATAAACAAGATTTATTGCAGTTCCAATTGGTGCGCAGGGGAAGTGCACGCCGCCAGCCATGCGCGTTGACTGCGTGCGTCTCTCTCTCGCTCTCTCTCTCTGTGTATCTCTCTTTCTGCCTCGCACGCGCTCTCTTTGGCTCTCGCTGCGCCGGCAGCGCGCGCCACATGTTCAGTCAACAACAGACCGTTACAGCGAACGATCATGTTCGAAAAGCTCTGTGGCGCGACAGCAACGACTACGTGAAACGTGAACGTAAAGCGTAAAGAGTAAAGAAGCGCGTGGACAGATTCGCGCTGTCGCCGACGTCGACGCCGTCGCAGTCGACGCCAACGTAGTAATTAATTAGCACACAGCGTCGCCAGCGTCGCTGTCAGTGTGCGCGAGCGGGACAGCAGCACATTTAATCACAGCGCATTTGTGACAGGCAGCGGAAGAACTCAACACACACAAACAGACACACACGCATAAGAAGAAAAAAAGCAAAGGCAGCAAAGTAATCAACACGCTGCGCTGTCGACGTCGCGCTTTTGGTGGGGGCGCCAGCTACAGTAACAGTTACAGTTACAGCAACAACAACAACAACAACAACAACGGCAGCCGCATCAAACAACTGACTGCGCCGTCGCTTAACGCAATCGAATCAGAAATTGCCGTCGCCAAACGCGCGCTTCGTGTTAACGAACGTCGCCGTCGTCGTCAGCGTCGCCGTCGTCGTGTTTCAAGTCCAACTCTCGTCAAAATAGCAACAACAACAATAACAACGGCGACGCCGACGCCAACGCCAACGCAGCTTCCCGGCAGGCTGCCATCTCTCTCCCCACAGCAGACAAAACGAAACGAAACGAAACGTGCGCGTCGCGTCGCGTTGCGTCGCTGCCACCGCGCTTGAACTTCATTTTTTTGGTATCAATCAGCAGCGGCAGCAGCAGCGGCAGCGACAGCGACGTCGGCCGAACGCATTGTTGTTGCTCGTGTCTGATTCTTGACTGAATCAGTTTGACAGCCGAGGCAGCGCGTAGCAGAGACACACAGGCAGCAGCAGTAGCAGCAGCGACAGCGGCAGAGCCAGTAGCAGCGGCAGCGGCAGCGAAGAAGAACCGAAACGAAAGGAGAAGAAGCAGCAGCAGCGACGCGCAGCCAGTGACGACACGGCAACGCCGACACATTCATTCGCTGTTCGACTCTCAAGCGAGTAACGACGGAATCCGGATGAACCGCACAAGACACGGCGCAGCAAAAAAGAAAAGCAAAACCAAAACAGACGCACACGCACGCACTCGGCATACACATACGCACACACACACGAATACAAAAGCGAGCGAGTTGTGTGCGACTGCGACGCGTGTTCTTCTCCATACGACAACAACAATAACAACAACTGCAATGCAATTATAAAAAAAATCAAAACGCCATTAAAATGTGTGATAGCAATAATTAAAAATTACAAATGGAGAAATGTAATGAACGAGCAGTTAAATAAATTATTTTTCAAAGCGTGCGCGTCGTCTAACAGCAACAAACAAATAAACAACAACAACACATGCAGCATATCTAGTCAAAATTCGAAGGGAAATTAGAAAACAATGAAATGCACGTGAAATGTTTAAAAAAGACTGAAAACAACAACAACAACAACAGCGGCAGCAACAGCAACAACAACTGCAAGCAAACTACAAACAACAACAACAACAAATGGTTCAACAAAAGTATACGTAAAACAACAAAAAATTATAGCATATATATTTATTAAAAACAAACAAACAAACACAACACAAATATTTATATTTAACAATATTTTGCTCACCAAAAACTACAACAAAAAGTTACTTAAAATACGAAAAAAAAAAACAAATCAACAAACTAAAACGAAGTATACGATTCAAATGCAATTATTAAATTAAATTAATGAAACGAAAAAATTACAAATTACAAATATAAATATTTAACATAAATTTTCTGTCTGCCATACGAGAATATTAAATATATATTAACGAATTGTAATAATAATAATTAACAAATTAAATTACACTATTTAACACACAAAGTTATACGCAGCTCAAACGCTAAAACGACGTACCAAGTGCAAAAAAAAAACAAATTACGAGAATCACAAAACACAAATATTCATTCATAATTCTTGTGTCAAATTAAACTAAGTTCGTCTTACGAAAAGTGCTCCACAACGCACGAGCCGCCCCTCGCCCTCGCTTTACACCTAGAGAAACGCCAGAGTTTCCCCCCATCCAACGTCAAAATTCAGCAAAATCTGAAAATGCTGCACGAGGCGCTGATGCTCGAAATCTACAGACAGGCGCTAAATGCCGGGTAAGAATATTTTTTAAGTATCTTAAAAATTTAAAATTCGGATTTTTTAAGTTAAGAGTAGTGTAAAAATACAGACAAACGATTCTATATAGTTTTCAAATATTCCCAGATTAATTACACTCATTTCATATTTCTGATTAAAAGGGAAAAAAGAAGTTAAACAATTTTCTATAGTTTTTCAATATTTCCTGATTAATTGCAGCAATTTAATATTTCTGATTAATTTTCTCTGAGCTGCATTGATATTGCAAGAAATAAATAAATATGTTAATTATACTACTACAACAATTGCATTCAAATTAGTTACATAAATTGTGTTCTATTTAGATCGAGCTTTAGCAATAAAATCTGCAATTAATGCGCTTATTGCCATGTGTTTAATCGATCCCAACGTGTGTCTATATAGTACGCTATGTTTCAGTATGTGTGTGTTGTGGGTGTGTGTGTTGTGCACTTTTATCACGATTCGCTGCTCCATTTATGGACTTGTTGATTTTTGCTATAGTCTTACAGAGAGTGTAAATACCTATTGAGTGGTAACGCTGTAAGATAATAAAACTGATTGTTATTGAGAGAGGAATGTGTTAGCAAATAGATTAATTAATAAAGTGAATTATTAGATTGATTTTATTACGCATAGAAATAATAGGGATAAGTCGCTCATTATTAGATATACTAGTTTAAAGAATATTGAGCTATGAATGGTTGACAAGTAGATAATATGATAAAGTATTTAAATTTAATATAAATACATGAACACCAATTTTTAGATTAAAATCTTATATTATATTATATAAATTAAAGTACAACAATTTTTAAATTAAAATCATATATTATTCGATAAATTAGAATAATATTGAAATGATTTTACTACGTACAGAAATCGTATTTAGAAATATGTCACACATTATCAGATATTTTAAAAAATATTTGGCTATAATTTTTAAGAAAAGTTTTTTTTATCGTAATATTTATAATTATTTTGAGATAGAAAACTTAAATTATTCCAAAAGTGTTTATCACTTTAAAATTAAAAATGTATATTAAGTTAGTTAAAATAATATATAAATAGTATATAGACTCTATTCTAAATATACCAAAATATTACAGATAATAAATAAAATACTATTGAGAATATAAATAAAAAAAGTTTAGATAAAGGCAAATTATTAAAAAAAAATTGTAACTTATGTTATAAAGATTCTCATACTTTAAGATAGGCAGTAATCAAAATCTACTATGAATCCCTACAACTCTTTCGTTCCAACCACTTCGTTTGGTTTCTAGTAGCTCTCAAAGCCGAGACTTATTTATCTTTAGCCGAAATAATACTTGCTTTAAATCCATTTGGAAACTGGTTCCGATATAAAGCACACACACACACACAAACCACACACCCGCGAAATATCCATCAACTAATTAGCCTTAGCTATTACTCAAACTGGTTAATAAGAGCGAAATAAGCAAATCGGATGACCAAATCGCCGCTGTGTGATCCATAAAATTATTACCCCCTTATAATTCGATTTCAAAATAATTCTGACGAATATGCGACATCGAATTGCCGGATCGACAACGTCTACATCGACGTCGTCGTCGTGCACCTGTCGTTATAAATTTCAGATCGCGGCTATATAAAGGCCATATATCATGGGGCGAGAAACACCCACCTATGGCACTTGGCACTTGCTGACTGAAAGTTGGATTCTTGCGCAGTTTGATTTATAATGCACGAGAAGAAAGCGAATAGAACTTATCAGGCAGCGAATATTATCGTTCCCCCTGCGAGCTGTTGTTCTATTGAACTGGTTCGCATAAAGAAAGCCAATCGCGCTCATTACTCAGGCAAATGGTGTTCAATTTTGTTGTTTTTTAAATTTTTGCTACGGAAAATTTAATTATCTATTGCTTAATGAGAGCTAAAGGTGCTTATCAGCCAGACAATATTATCGTTCTATTGAACTGGTTCGCAAAATTTGAATTATCTGTTGCTTAAATGTTTGCATAGGCAGCGGAGATTAAACTCGTTTGCCGATTGAGAAACAAGTTTCTCTGCGACAAATCGTTTTGAATTCTGGCAACGAAATGAGTTTTCCATTTTTCTAATTTTTTTTTTTTTTCTCTCTCTATTTGCATTTTCATCATCTTTTTGATGATGACGTACGCGCTGAATAAATCATTAGCGCGATTTCACGGACCAAAGAGCCAAATCAAAATGAAAATCGAAATCAAATTTTGTATAGTTGTGTGGGTGTGTAGCTGTAGATGTATCTGTATCTGTAGCTGCGTGTGTGCCTATTACCTCAAGATTTATGCGCGCAATTTGCGAGTGAGGGAGATAGAGAGGAAGAGAGAGAGAGAGAGAGAGAGAGAAGGTCATTTAGTAATATTTAGTTTTATGGGCCGTGATTAGTCATGCCATCGATTCGTATCTGTTGCAGGTACACAGTATCTAGATACTAGTACTAGCTTATACAATTGCCCAGATCAACTCGTCAATCTGTGATTATTAATGAGACAATTCCATCTTGTAATTAACTGCGGCGCGCAGATGCAGCGCATAAATCATTTTGATTTAAGCTTCATCAAACAACAAGATTCCGCATTATGATTGCACTGGGGAAAACGGGGGGAAAACTAGTTGTAGTTGTTGTTGTGGAATTTTTCGAACACAAATGTTTATATGCGGGCTTTAATCGGCACTTGCAATCTGAAAATCCAATTAGTCGTTCGCGCTAACCGAGCTGAGAGCGAGAGAAAAAGAGATAGAGAAAAAGAGAGAGAAAGGTGATTAACCAAGTGGAAAAACTGTTAGCTTGATGTCTGTCAGCTGAGTCAGAGTTCTCGACTCGGCAGAATTAACCGCTAGTAATATTAGATAAACAATGGGGCAAACATAGTATACCTTAGTATATCTTAGTGGCCCCATCAATTTCGGCGCACTTAGCTGGCGTCCATTGTTCGACAATCCATCAATAAGTTTTTACTCAATAGCCCCACCGAAATGATAACTTAAGGCGTCGCGCTGCGAAAACAATAAGAGCGCAGCACGTTGACTGATCGTTTTCCAGTTGAAGTTGACGCGCTAGACAAAAGTCGAAAGGTGCCTAAGCGTAATTAATTAAATTTCAATATTTACCTAATGTATCTGCAGCTGTTGTCAGGTGTATAATGGGTTGAAAGTCTGGGTATTTCGGTTGTAAAAAATACCAGGAATTCTATAGAATGAGTTTGTTAATTATATTTGTTCTAAACCAACATAAATCTTAGTTATATCTATAAAATAAAGACTTAGCAGCACTATAAGTCAGCATAATTAATTTTATATAATTTCTATATTATATATACAATTTTTTTTTTACTGAAAAAAGTAAATGTCGTTAGTTTAGTTAACCTAGTAATTTATTACATTTCTCATGTATTTACTTGTAGTTTAATTAATCAACTTTCAAGTCTAGACTGACTCACATGAGTGCTGTTCCATATATCAACTCAATCTATCAATTCCAAAGCCTCACTTAAAGGTCACCACACGCCCATAACTCACCTCCTCGGCGTGTTCTGACTAATTCCATTGCTCACCTCTCGTATAACTCCTCTTCTTCTTCTTATTCGTGTCATAACTCTTGGCAATTTATGTTTTCCATATAAAATATTCCGCGCTTCATCTCGCAGTCATAATCAGTCTTTATTATCGATCAAGTTTCGCCATTTCCGGGCAAATCATCAACTCATCGCCTCAGCGACTCGTCAAGCTGTAAACTCCGCCTCCCACGCAAAAGATGAAAATGCGAAATTAAATATAAAATTTAAATCGGTTTTTTATTTTTATTTTTTTTTTGGTACAAAAATGTTGCAAATGAATTCAGTTTGGAAGCTCGTTAAATTCGTAAGCGTAGCGAAAAGCGAAAAATGCGATTAATATCGAGGAAATCAAATGAACGCAACAAATGGAGGCTTGTTTGTCTTTGGCCCAAAGGTGGTAATAAAACTTTGCGGCTTAGAGCTGTAGTAATTTATGCAAAATATGTGGAATTGCTTTGTCCGACGCTTTGTCGTCAGTTTTATGACTCGCCTTATATCAAAAAAAAAAAAAAAAGAGATCGAGCAGCGACAACAGATCGAAGAAAAGATCGAAGATCGTAGACGCGATCTTGATAATCACGATGATGAGCTCCGATCATAATTCACGCCGATCGAATTAAACGCCATTGTTCCATTTTAACGATTTTTACGAGCAAAACTTGTCAGGCCCCAGCCTCAACGTGGGGGAGGAGGGGTCGTCGAGCTATACGTGAGTGGCGGAGGAAGGAAGGGAGGGGGAGGGGCAGGGGCAGGCAGTCGTCGTGCTCGAACAGCTGGGCACAGTTTCGTTTTGGTTTATGGGCCGCTGTTAGATTTGAATAACAAATGAAATGTTGACATATGTTTCATATTGTTGCCATTGTTGTGCCACTTGCCGTGCTTGTTGCTCTCTTTATTATTGTTGTTGTAGTTATATATAAATTCACATATCTATATATATTTATACTATACATATATCGGGAGCAATAAAGATTTCTCGTTTACTTATCAGCTTGTGTGAAAGTCTCCAGAGACAGAGAGAGAGAGGGAGGAGATGCCCGGTCAAAGCTTTCACTAATGATCTATGACATTTGAGCGTGATAGAGAGGGATGTGGCGGGCAGAAAGAGTGTGAAAGAGAGCGCAAATATTGCGAATTTTGAAAGCAGTCCGAGATTGATCTGAAATTGATATTTCTTTGGATTAAAATAAATATTGAATATGATTTTTTAAATAGAATCTTTATGCTAAACTGTAGATCGTTTTTATTTAATAAAAGATCATGAGAAGATCATCGAGTTCTTCTTTTTAATTTACTATAAGTTAAACCAAATAATACCAAGTTTCTAGCTCAAATTTCTACTTAAAAATTCAGTTTGATAACTGATCAGCTAATTGATCACGTCGTGCGTGATCACCAAAAATAGTAGAGTACTTTGCATCATGCATATTGAATTTTCAGTTTGTTATCGTCGCTTCGATTAAATTCCCACGAACATTTAATGAGTTTTTACTTCGATTCGGTGATCAGCGATTCGATCACATGATCGCCTGCACCTTGATGACTGCCTTGACTAATTTTAGAATCTGTATAATTAGCACAAATTACGATTGTTCAGTTGTCATAAAGAAATGACGAACTAGTCTAATCAGTTGCGCGCATTGCAATAGATTACGCTAACTTGGAGGCTAATTGGGGTTATGTGAACTAGTTCTAATCGCAAAACAAACATCAACATTTTGGGAATTCGATTAGAATGCGATTGAACTGAGTTAATCTGGGGCGCATTGCGATAGATCAAGTTAGAAATGGCATTTGCTGACATTTCGCTATATATTAAATAGATTGATAAGGAGGGATTTTGAGTGTTATTTTAATAGATTTATGGGATTAGGCACGAATATATAAATATTATTTGAGTAGTATATAGATGAAATTTTGTATAATATATATAATATTTTATATATCTATAGATCGTTTGAGAGATATAAAAATAGAATTTATAGCTTGAATATTTGTATTGTTTATTATATATATTAGAGTACTATATATTTATATACTTTTTAGTTATACATATAATTTTAATTATTTAAAATATATATTAACCTAGTTTGAAATTTATAAATACAAATTTATGGGAAACAAATATATATATATAATATATAATATATCTTGTACAAATATTTTTTCTCAGACATTTACTAAAATTGCTCAAATGAAACATTCAATTACAAGCAAATTAATTTAGCTCAGTGTATATCAGTTTATAATTAGAGCTATTTAATTTTTCTCAGTGTAGTAATAAATTTAACTTGGTAACTAAATATAGCAAATTTTTTTGACTTCCAAACTAACCTATTCTCTCTCTTTCTTTCTCTCCCTCTCTCTCTGCCTTTGCAGTGCCCTGCCCACAGCACGTCCACGTTCCACGGAATCGGCAAATTCCAGCGAGCGCTGCCCCTCGCACGACTCCAATTCCTCGGACAACGGTGCCAATGGTGCCGGCCACCACCACCAGCGCGATGTGGGCAATTTGTCCGGCAGCGGCGTTGGCATCGGCGTGATGCCCGGCGTGGTGCCCGGCAGTGGCATGCAACACTCAACATTCCCGGCGGTGCCGCCGCAATCGCTGCCCGCGCAGCCCTCCTCGATGGAGGCGTATCTGCACATGGTCGCCGCCGCGGCGCAACAGTATGGCTTCCCGCTGGCAGCGGCGGCAGCGGCAGGTCCGCGTCTGCCCCTGCCGCTGGCCAGCGAGGCGGCAGCGCCGTTTAAACTGCCCCCACAGGCCTCGCCCACCGCGTCGAGCAGCCACTCGGAGGCGCTGGACTTTCGCACCAATCTCTATGCGCGCGCCGAGTCCGCCGAGCCCGTGGCCTCCGAGGAGGAGGAGGAGTTCGACGATGGCGCCAACAATCCGCTCGATCTCTCCGTGGGCACACGCAAGCGCAGCCACGACACAGACAGCACCACCGGCAGTGGCAGTGGCTCCGCGGCACTGGGACAAATACAGGTGAAGAAGATGTTCAAGTCGGATAGTCCGCCGCCAGCGAATGCTTCGCCCACGGCGCTGGCAGCTGCTGCCGCTGCCGCTGCGGCGCCACCACTGCTGCCCGGTGTGAATCCATATTTGGCCGCCGTTGCGGCAGCGAACATTTTTCGCGCCGGCCAATTTCCCGACTGGAATGGCAAGAGCGATCTGGTCGTCGATCCGCTGGAGAAAATGTCCGACATTGTCAAGGGCAATGCGGGCGGAGGTGGCAGCACGCTGCACAAGTCGAAGCCGGAGAAGCTGGCGACGCCGCCAAGCGCCGGCGCTGCTGCTACGCCCAGCAAGAGTCCCGCCAACAATGCCAGTGACGGCACGTCGAGTGGTGCCGGTGGCGGTGCAACAGGTGGCAGTACTGGCACTGGCACCGGTGTGACCAAGGCGCGCCACAACATCTGGCAATCGCACTGGCAGAACAAGGGCGTCGCGAGCTCGGTGTTCCGCTGCGTGTGGTGCAAGCAAAGCTTTCCCACGCTCGAGGCCCTCACCACGCACATGAAGGACAGCAAACACTGCGGCGTCAATGTGCCGCCCTTTGGCAACCTGCCCAGCAATCAGGCCAACGCAGCAGCAGCAGGCGCACATCATCATCATCAGCAGCAGCACCACTCGCAGCAGCAGCAGCAACATCACTCGCAGCAGCAGCAACATGCCTCGCAGCAGCAACATGCCTCGCAGCAGCAGCAGCGCAAGCAGTCGCCCTCGGCGAACGTGAAGAATGCGTTTGCCTATCGCGGCGATCCGCCCACGCCGCTGCCGCGCAAGCTTGTGCGCGGCCAGAACGTCTGGCTGGGCAAGGGTGTGGAGCAGGCCATGCAGATACTGAAGTGCATGCGCTGCGGCGAGAGCTTCCGCTCGCTGGGCGAGATGACCAAGCACATGCAGGAGACGCAGCACTACACGAACATATTGTCGCAGGAGCAGAGCATCTCCATCAAGTCGGGCAATGCCGGCTCGGCGGATCATGGCAAGGATCATGGCGGGCAGAACAACAGTTTGAGCTCCGAGGAGAGTCGCACGCTCTCCGCCGTGCTGACGTGCAAGGTGTGCGACAAGGCGTTCAGTTCGCTCGGCGATCTCAGCAATCACATGGCCAAGAACAATCACTACGCGGAGCCGCTGCTGCAGTCCGCGGGCGCACGCAAACGGCCGGCGCCCAAGAAGCGCGAGAAGTCGCTGCCTGTGCGCAAACTGCTCGAACTGAAGGCAAATCCCGAGGAGCTCTCGCCGGCGGAGAAGTCGCCACTGGGTGGCAGCAAAGCAGCCGGCGGCGGCGGCGCGGACAAGTCGGAGGCGGCACTGTTCGCGGAGCGCATGCGGCAGTATATAACGGGCGTCAAGTCGCCGGAGGAGATTGCCAAGGCGGCACAGCTGCTGGCCAAGCACAAGTCATCGCCGGAGCTGGAGCAGAAGAATGGCGGCGGCGGCGGCGGTGGTGCGACAGGAGCTGCTGTTGCTGCTGCAACTAAAGCTGCAGCGGCGGGCTCCTCCTCCTCGTCGTCGGTGCTGAGCGCCATCGAGCAGATGTTCACCACGAGCTTCGACACGCCGCCACGGCATGCCAGTCTGCCGGCGAGCAGCCCCTCGAACTCCTCCACCAAGAACACCTCGCCCGTCGCCAGCAGCATACTCAAGCGTCTGGGCATCGACGAGACCGTGGACTACAACAAGCCGCTGATCGACACGAATGATCCGTACTATCAGCACTATCGCTACACGAGCAGCGAGCGCAGCGGCAGCGAGTGCAGTGCGGAGGCGGCGCGGCCACGCCTAGAGGCGCCAACGCCCGAGAAGCAGCTGCAGCAGCAGCAGCCTCTGCCGGAGCAGCAGCCGCCCATCAAGCTGGAGGCAACGGAGGCGGCCATGAAAATGGAAATCAAAGCGGAGCTGAGCGATGAGCCGCAGGCTGTGGGCGTGGCATCGCCCAAAACGGAAGCGGACACGCCGCTACTCAATGGCAGCTACAACAATAACAACAACAACAACAACAGCAGCAGTAACAACAACAACAACAACGGCAATCGCTCGCCCAAAGCAGAGGCTGCAGCTGCTGCTGCTGCGGTTGCATCGCGTCTGCCGCTGCCAGCGCGCAGTCCGGCGGACAGTCAGCGCTCGGCCACGCCCAAATCGCCCGCCTCCAGTCACAGCAGCCACGAGGGCGGCCAGGCAGCGGCTCAGAGCCAGAGCAAGAAATATCCGAGTGATTCGCTGAACGCGCTCTCCTCCATGTTCGACTCGCTGGGCAGCAGCAGCAGCGGCTCCGGCGGGGCCAACACGCGCGCCAAACTCGCAGCTGCAGCAGCGGCTGCTGCCGCCGTATCAGCTGCAGCAACGGCAGCTGGCGGTGATGGTGGCGCCTCCGCCGTGCCGGAGAATCTCTCGGCGAACAATTCGCTGGCAGCGCTGCGGCAATTCTGCGTGAAGAAAGAGAAGACCGCCTAAGCTGCTGTGGGCGTGGCATTGTTTTTTATTGGGCCAAGAATTGCCACCGAATCATTTTTTTGGTTGTTCCTCCGGCCACGGAGAACGATTTTTGTTGTCAACGATTTTTTGTGTTTGCCTCGCTTGGCGCGCGCGCGCGCTCTCGCTCGTGCCCCCAGCCCCAGTGGGCGTGGCGGGGCAGCAACTCGCGACAGCCACCAGAAGAGTTCCCATCTGCGGGGATCTACGCCAGATCATGCATAGTACATGGCACATGATATGGTATATACTCACCTATATACGATGACAAAGGACGGGATCGAATGTCGATTCGACCGATCAATGCGGGCGTACTGCTGCCCGCCACGCCCCTACTTCGTTCAGCCAGGCGGATGGGCCGACTTTTTCAAGGTAAATATCAGAACAGATTGAATATACCTATACAAATTTATTTAAATATATTTAGTAATATTTTAAATATTTTTTTTTTTTAATATTTTTGATATCAAAAATAATTTTATATTCCTAAAAAAATTATTTGAATTATTGAAATTTATTTGTGAACATATTTAATAAATTGTATATATCAATATATACTCCAGTATTATATTAAATATATTTATTTAATATTATTTAAATTTAATATCATATATTTTTGCTGCAATTTTTTCTATTCAACTATAAATACTCCCAATTATTTTCTAGTCAATCCAACTAATTTCAATTTTCTTCCTCTTTCTTCCTCTTCCAGGATTCCAATTGTGCCTCGAGACATCCTTGAAAGACTTGCGCAACTCTCTTTGTCCGCTGAAACAGGCGTTTGGGCCCACCTCGAAATTGCCCAACTTGAACAAATTATGAAAAACAAAAACTAAAGAAAATTTCAAAACAAAAATGTAAAAGAAATTATAGAAAAAAGAAAAGAATGAGCAAAAAAAAAAAAAAAAAAAAAAACAAAAAGAAAAGCCCTTCTCAGGGCTGCCAAATGCCTGGGCAAAGAGAAGGAATTTTGGAAAAAGAATCATTGTGATCAAAATAAACCGACTTTTATTGAATTTATAAATTAACTCGGAGTTTTTACTGGGTAAATTGGGAAACTATTTTCAGCTTAAATTGATGGGATCTTTAGTTTGGAAAAATATATATGCAATTTACAGTCTTCGTTTTTCTATAAATATTAAAACTTGGAACATTTCGGAGTAGTCACTTTATAGTACGCGTTCAACAACCCTTAAAATTTCAGAATTTGGGAAACGCCTTCAAACACGAAAAAAAATGATAGATGTTCTAACATGTTTTCGGTTTTCACTATACTAAAAATATATATGTAAATATAGACTATGCTTTGCCTCCCCGAATAAATCACTTCACAACGTAATGCCACTTATATATAATATAATTCACATTGAATGTATATAACAAAGAACCCACGATCGGAACGTAGTATGACTAACGCTTTTTGTTAGCCACCGCAGTTGCGGGCTTCTTGGGCTTGTCGGGATTACGTTTTCCAGCCAAAAACGACGTTAGCATATCGCTGAGGTCGGGCATACCGTTCGGTATCTTCGGGAATTGTATATTCTCGATCTCGCGCTTCGTTTCGGGATCGTTGATCAGACGCGGCAGCAGCAGCATCAGCATTAGCGGCACAACCATGAGCAATACCATGGGATTCATCACGTAATCCATAAAGTTCCAGGTCTCCCGCATGCGGAAGTACTTGCGACGTCCGAGGGGCTTCAGATGCAGTGGATACTGCAGCTTCTGGATCTGTTGCGGTCGTAAGTAGCTCAACTTGCGTGCGCGGATGCGGCCCGACGAGCTGATCTCCACGCGCACCGACTGGATCAGTATGTCGGGATGATGCACATCGATTATATAGCTGCCAGCTGGAACGGCGCTGATGACAAAGCTGCCGTCGCGTCGCACATACCCCTTGTACTCGCCGCTGTTGATCGACAGGTTAATGTCGGCAGGCCACTTGGCACCCACGCGTAACGCCGGATCGGGCCGCAATATAACACCCTCAATCGTGTACAATTCGAGTGCATTCTCTTCCGCGTAAATCTCACCAAATGATCCTTGCTCCTGATCGAAGGGGGCGAAGGCCAAGGCCATCATGCCCCAGCGCGTGGCCAGCATTATGAGAATTATCAATTTTTTCAACATATTTTCGATTTGGCATTCGTTCAACGAATTGGGCGTGTGTCAGAAACAAGTTTGCTCAATATACTGACAATAGAGTACTATAGTACGAAGTAGGTTCGTTTTTTTACAGTATACAAAGTGTCAATGCTTGAAAATCTATGCAAAGCTAAAGGTTGACTTTGATATGGTGCTATGAATCTGTGGCTGAGTTCAGAAGGTTTAAATGATCCTCTCAGTTTGTAAGTGTAATCTTCAGTTAGGTTTGTAATAACTCAGTAAAAAGTCAGAGTATTTGGGATTTTTACATTATGTTTTTTATGAATATAATAATATAATGTATAAAGTATTTATAATATAACATAATTATAATACTGAAGGCTTGAAAAATTGAGCTTTTATGCAACATTTTCCACCAAAAAAAAAAAGAAAATTTTTATTCTAATTGAAAACTTGAGTTTTAGTCAAAAAGATTAATACTTCTAAATTAATAACGATTTACAGAGAGTTTTCAAAGAACATATTATCAAAAATATCATTATAAATTTTTTATCATTATTATAATTATTTATTTTTTTCAAAATTGAGGTCACAGTATAGACATGTGGAGAGCTAACAATTTTTTTTTGCTTTGGGTTGATGTAAATAGTAGAAATAGGATTATTAACTAACTTTCCTTCAACATGTTCACTTCATATTATAGTTATAAAAATTTTGTCGCTTTATCTACTTTATCTATGGATCTTGCTAGTTTTACTGCAGTAAAAGTACTCAGAAAAATGAGTCCACTTCACGATCACTTTATTTTATGAATGTATAAGCGAAATTTTCGATGCTTATGAAAAAACACTTGGATAAACCTATAGCTTTTCCAGTTAACAGGGCTAAGTGCTTATGATGGTAATAAAATTAAATAAATTAAACATCAAGAATCCATAGATTGCCTTCTCTTATTATAGCTAATGTTTTATGTCTACTTAAGCTTAGATTTAATACTTTACTTAGATTTAATACTTTAATTGCCCAACAGATTTTCCACATACCCCACGCAGTGACTCATTTAAGGGCGTGGCAATGGTTACTGCCTAGATACCTTCCCTCTCTCTCTCTCTCTCTCTCTCTCTCTGTCTACTCCTCTTTGCTGATCGTGACCAAAGTGACTTTTAGTGAAGCTGCCACAAGTCCTCCTCGAAGTCGAGTAGCTGCCACAAATTTGCACTTTAGAGGCAGAAGGCAGGCGTGAGGGAAGCCAAGCAAAGCGCAACACGATTATGCGATAATTTCGACTTGCCAAGCCAAACACATGTGCAATAATTTTTGGCATTGCAACTGGGCAATGTTGCAACTGTTGCCACTGTTGCAAGTAGCTTGTGGATTTTCAGCAAGTGCCTGCGCGATTTTCCCAATAATTTTTCGCGATTATTCCGGCCGGACGATCAGCAGGCAGGAAGGCAGCAAGCTAATCATGCGCCTGATCATCATCATCATCATCATAGTTGGCTCTGCCTGCTGCCCATCACACTGTGCATCATTGTGTCTGCTCTTCTGCTGCTGCTCATCATCATCAACGCGATCATCATCATCCTCGTCGTCGTCTTCATGATCCTCCTTCGTGTCGTCATTATGGCAATTTCGTGGCCGTCGTTTGATTTAGCGCCAGTTGAGGCGCAGCTTGCCACCGTTCGCCTCTTGCCCCACTGTGCCTGTTGTTTGTATTTAAATTTTTGCCGTGCCCCACTTCCTTTCCCTTCGCCTCTCTTCCGCGTCTCTCCTGCTGAACTGAGTTGTTGGCTGCGCGCGCAATTGACAGGCAACGCGGCGCAGGGAAATTTAAATTATGGCTGCCGCTTTGGGGAAGTGCTACCTATTTGCGACTCACCTGAACTGAACTCAACTCGACGCAGACTCGACTCGACGCCGTTTGCCATTTACCGGTACCATTTACCCCCTGCCCCAGCCTCTCCTCCTGCCCTCTCCATTGTGCTCTACTCGGTTGCAGATTAAGTTGCTGCCGCGATTCGAGCACAAATCATTCGCGTGATTTGCCATTTATTGCGGCGTAAGAAGTGCAACATCTTCGGCGTCAACTTTTCAATTACGTTTGAACTTCGCTGTAGCGAACCCGAGAACCTGCTGAAAGTCAGATTTAGGTGGTTAATTTCGAGGGAATTGCCAGAGTTGAGCGACGTTTTTGAATAGATTGCTAGGTAATTAAAGTAAAAATTAATTAGTTGATGATCTGCAGTCGATCTTAAAGTTTATAAATTTATAAAATATTCTACAGGCTTTTTTCAGACTTAAATATTATATAGAAGTACCAGTAGTATCGACAAAGGATCATAGAAATCTTCTAGAAGCTATGGTAGTTAATGATGATCTTATGCCAATAAATTGATCTTGAAAATTTTCTGTATGAAATTAAATATTTTGATGCAAGTTTACATTTTAAAAATATATGCCAATATCTTCCAACTAAAAATATTCGAAGATTTAAAGATCACAATGATCGTTGCTTAAAGAAGTATATAAAAACCAAGAAATTATAATTATTGAATAGAATTGAATAAAATTCACAAAGATAATATGGAAAAATTTCAATATTTTCACAAAAAAAATATTATTTTAGATTTTATTTATAAGTATGATATCGAAAATATTTTGTGTATCATTTGAGCTTAGAATAATATCGATCTCCCATGATCTACATACTATAGATAATAATCGTAGCTTTCCATCGGAATTTCCTGCTTCATTAAATTTCATTAAATTTAGTTGCGTCATTTCCGACCATATATATCGCGTGACCCGAAGGGATTCCGTGTTCTATGAACCGAGTTTTCAGGGAATACCGATATGTGTTAAGTTATGCAGGAGCCGTCAGCACGACGACAAAACTGAGGCGACGGCGCGGAGGCCCCAAAATGGAATTGGTCGCTTCGATTTGGGTGCAATAATTTCAAGAATTGACACAAACTAAATAAATCACTCAGCGGTGCCAGGGACAAGGACAGAAGCCTGCGGATCGCATCGCATCGCATCGCATCGGATCGGATAGGATCGGTGCGGATTCTGGCTGCAGCCAGAGCGAATCGTGCAATACTTGTTGGCTGTCAGGATCGGTAACGTTTTCGGTAAGTTAGGACCAGGCCGAAACCGAGGCGAAACGACAACGCGGACAGCGACTAAATGACCCATTGTTATTGGCATTTGGTTCCTAAACAATCGTCTGGCATTGGGATACCCGAAACAAAGGATCTCCTGGCTCATGGACAACGATCGATCGACAACAACGACGGCGACCCGGCAGATCTGTCGCTTCGACAAATATCGCGCATGAATATTTAAAAGTTTGTACGCCCAAAAAACAACAAAAAAAAAAACAAAAACAAAAGATTCCAGATTCCAGAGTTTTGAGTCGAGAATTTATGAGTGTCAGTGTCGGGGTGGATCTTTCATTGGAATTGCCATGCAAATCATTTTCTCGAAAGACTTATGAGTCGCAAGCACCCAGACGTGATAAGCGCCCTACCTATAGTTGTAAATCGCAGTCGCAGTTTCAGTTCTTATCGCCAACTGCGGCTGTTAAACGATTTTCTCGCGTGCAATCGTTCAAATCGTTCCGGAATATATACGATAGCTACGATAAGGATTACCAACTGTGCGCTTAGTCACGTTCTGTGGCAATTCCTTATAATACGATCGATTGTATGCGCCAATCTCTACGTCTGGATTTATGACTATAAACCCAATAGACCCCAGAGACCTCAGAGACGCCGAGCGCATTGTAAATCCGTCAAGAGGCTATCAATACGCTTTGATTGATTTAGAAGCGTTTAATCGTTACTGATCATATTTCAACGGGGCTCTATTTCCATTGCAATCGATTAGATTAAAGCGTTGTTTACAGAATCGCAACGTAACTGCGGAACATATTGAATCGGAACAGGTTCGTTCTGCGTATCACGTGTGCAAATTGTGTATTTACTGCCTGAACTTGAGATAAATGCAAGCGGGAGTAACGATAGTGAAAGGTGTTACTAGTCGACGGGCGTGTGCTCTGCTGTTAAGCTTGTAGTGCGATTATGATGAAATTTTGTGTAAAGCATCTAAATATATTAAACTAAGAGTATGTCAAATTTTATAGAAATAGGTGCAGTAATAAGCGAGTTATGTCAAGAAAAAAACTTGGTAAAAATCTCAAATTTTGAGCATAGTGACATAATATATTAAACTATAGCTGTATCAAATTTTAAATAAATGCCTGCAGAAATAGGAGAGTTATGTAAATATAAAAACTTTAATTACTTCAGAAAACTTCAAAAAATGCAGTAGAAAAATCTAAAGTTATACAAAATATCTGCAAAATAAACTTACTTTCAAGTTAAGTAACACTGTATCGGGTATTGCTAGAGCTTCATTATATAATCTTCATGTTCCATGCCTGCACTCCTCAGATATCTACACCAGGTGGCCCTGTCCGACCTGGTATGGCTTGCTGGCGAATTCCGAGAGTGACGTAACATATTCTAATAGGCGCAAAAATATCTTCTAATTAAAAGAAATTGCTGAACATGTCTTCGGGATAGCTCAACAATTTCGCAGTCTTCGCTTTTTGCTGCTGCTGCCAATGAATCAGGTAGAGCTGCAGCTCCGAGTCCAGATATGGCTGCACAGCGTTGACGACGATGATGAGAGGAGGCTGCAAAAAGATGGAGTGAAATGAAGACTATGGCTATGTGATCGAAGGGAGAGCAAGGAGAGACATAGTGTGTGAGAGAGAGAGAGAGAGAGAGAGGGGGGGGGGACGTGTGCGAGTGCGCGCGCATTTAAAACAAGTTCAAGATGCAAACAATGGATCATTATCCAGATACAAAGAGGCAGAAGAAGAGCGAGCGAGCGCGCTCACAGTCGAGATACAATCGAGCTCAGTCCGGGCCCAGGCATTCCCATAGGTTACACGAGATGCCTGTCTCGCCAGTCCAGTCCAGTCCGGGCCGGGCCAGAACGGGCCAGCCGGCGCAGCAGAGGGGGGAGAGGCAGCCCAGCTCGAAGGGGGCATCGGATCGTAGCTTCGATGGCTCTTGTTGTTTATTGATTACACGCTTTTTGGGGAATGCGATGCATTGCCAATGGTGGGCAGGCACTGGCGATGGAGACGCCCGGAGACTGAGAGGAGTGCGGCAATCGGGAGACTGGGACCCAGTTGCCAGTTGCCATAATGGTGCGGATGCCAGCGGCTGCAACATGCGCCTGTCATGCGATCGCCGCCAGAACATAACATCCATTACAGCGCATCGGCCCAGACGATGTTGCCCAGCGACGACGTGCCAGAGCCCAGGCAGAGCAAAAGGGAGAGGAAGAGGGAGAGGCAGAGAGAGGAGGAGATAGAGCGGGCGCAGAGCGACGATTGTGAATGCGATTGGGGGGAACTGCGAAATCGGCTGCAGAGCGCGCAATATGAAATTCAATGCCATATTTGCGGCATGAACTAGAAAATAAGCCAGTAAAATTGCAGCTGAGCTCGAGCAGAATACGCAATGCTCTATAAATTTTTTTGATATTTGGCAATAAAATTGTTTGAAATAATTTTGAATTATTTTTAAGAATTTACAGTTGCTACAATTGCAGTAGTTCGCTGGAAAACTGCTTTTAAAAACTCTCAGGTTTTATAGGTATTAAGCTGAAAGCTAAAACTTGCTGAAAATGCTGGCAAAATAAGTAAAACTAGCATTATTAAATTTTAGGTCTTATAAAAGCTTTCAAATTAATTTTTATTGACTATAAAAAATCTATAGTTATTTCTTAATATAATAAAAAATACTTAAAAAAATCATTATTGCTTTATATAAAGTTTTGATGTGATTGGAAAAAACTGATTTTATTTCTATAGTTTAAATTTCATTATTGAATTTTTTCATGGCTTTCCATAAATTTTTCGTATTGATTTGATCTGAGTTTGTAAGTAAAAATTATGAATTCCGAAACAACGAACTTTAAAATAGAAAAATGCTGCTGGAACGACTTACAAGAGTTTTGAGATACATTATAAATTTTTATTATAATTTCTGCAAAATAAAAATTGAATAAAATTCTAAAAATCAGCTCGCAGTTTTTGAAAAAAATACTTTAAGTCGTATTAATTTCTAAAGCAAAAAATGAATACAGTTATATAAAGATATAGCTTTATATATAAGCAAAATATATTTCTACAAAAATGCCCCTTTCTTCACAACAAACTCCTACCGAAATTAGAACGACCCTGCCATGCTAGTAGCGCAGCAGCGAAAGGGTAAGGTGCAGCCAGCCGAGGGTTCTCTATGAGGCCGAGGCCGTGGCTGAGGCTAAGGCCTGCCTGCCGTTTGCATTTAAATACAAAATATCAAAATTAGCATTTGTAACAATGGCGAATTGGCCGCAAAATAATGGAACTGACCTGGCATAAGCGGGCGAGCAGGCCGAGATCTTGGCCACGGAATCGCCAGCATCGCGCTGCCTCGTAAATCAGACATAGAGTGAGAGAGCGAGAGAGAGACCTGAAGACATAGACATAGCCAGCAGAGGGGCAAGCAGGAACAGGCAGGCGGGCGGGCGAGGGCGGCTGCTGCTGCTGTTGCTGTTGCCACGACAATTGCACCAAATTCTGCACGGGCAACTGGCAACAGGCTGTGGTCAATGTGTGATGTCGTCTGTGACGTTGCGACGGCGACAACATTTACAACGGGAGCAGGCTGCAGGTCGTTCGACAACGAGTGCAACAACTGCATGGTGCAACTCGTACAGCAGCGGGCATAGCAATAGGAGCAGGCAGGCAGCTCCACCCGCCATTGGCATAAAAAGTGCTGCCCGTAAGGCCAATCGGCCGTGACTGCAACGACAGCGACAGCAGCAGCAACAGCAGTATCTACAGCAGCAGCAACAACAACAACAACAACAACAACAACAGCTGCAGTATAGTATCTACAGCAACAACAACAGCAGTATCTACAGTATTCGCATTGCGCACTGCCAACTTTTTGCCACTTATTTGCGCGCCATATTTGTAGCGCAATTTCTGCGACCTGCCGCGACTCGTTGTGATTGGCAAGAGTCAAGATCTCAGGATCCTCGGGGCCAGTTCGGTGCTGTGTGCTGTTTATGTTAGCAAGGCACCTGGACTTGATCCTGAGCTGTGACGGGGTCGGCAGTGTAGCAGCAAACTGAAAATATAAGCATCCATAAGATATTTGAATGTATGAAAGATCCATGAAATACTTAGGTATATAATTTGATAAATTCAGAGCTAATAATATTTAATTTATTCCTTAATGATAAGTAGTCTCTTCTATACATGTATCATAGACATTATTTACTATATGCCTCAAATATCTTTAAAAATATTTTACTATCTATAAAAAAAGGTTTTTTTTTTGTGAAATTTCATTTATTTCTAAGTTATATTCAAAGTTACTATATGTTTCCCAAATATTTTAATCTCTATACAATGATGTTTTTTTAGCTTCTACATAGTGTATTTAAATTATTTTTTAATGCCAAAAATAACCGAATAGTTACACTTATTTAACCTAAATGAATCTTAAGAATACTATTTCGTCTCTTTACCATACACTATCCTTTTACCATATATTGTATTTACAGTATGTTTAAAAAATGTTTTACTCGTTGCAGGGCTCTACCATATTCCCAATTTATATTTAACTATATACTATAAGCTTTATATATCTCCTCAAAGTGCTTTTGTTCTTATATATAATCCCTATTATATACTTGATCCAAATTAACTATATATATTAAATTAATTAAATAATTAATATATATTAAAATAACTCATTAAAATGATTTCGTTCTTATAGACAGTTTTACTCCAATACATTTGTTATCTTTTATTTAAAAATAGATTTTTTATACCTTATTACATTATGCTCTCTCACTTTTCACACTATATTTTCTCAGGCAATCACATGATTTTTATATTATTTAAGCTCTACCCATGACTGAAGTTTTAAGTACATCTTTAAAATTAAGGAAAAAATTCGGATCAATAAAGATGCTGATTAATTCTTTATCTTCGCCTGATCGTACAAATTTGAAATATCATATATTACATTTTATTCATGGTAGATCTGCCTTTTAATTAAATAAATTAATTTTTCTTAAAATAAAATAAAAAACTCAGGCCAATAAATTTTGGTATCAAATCATTATTTTCACTGAAATTAACACATTTCTGAAATTCAAAAAAAGAATTATGAAATATTTATGTTTTATTATTTCTCTTACTGTCACACCCTTCTAAAATGCTTCGCATTTCTTTGGGTTCCGCCAGGCTGAACATGTCGTACAATCCAAATGGATCTCCCATTCTCTCTCCCTCTTGTTCTCAATATCTCTTTCTCTCCCTCCCAAGACAAGAAAACATTTAGCAGTTCGTGATGTTTGAACAAGATGTGAATGTCTTGCGATACTCAATCGGGCGTATCGGCGATTACGGTAAATCTGTCTGTGCAGATCGAGATCGAGGGGATTCGCAAATCGAGGAACTAGCAACATGGTCGGGCTTATCTTAATGGCTTTTGATAAGCGCTGAGGAATTTCACGGCAGGCAGGGGGAGGGGCTGGCGAAAAATTAAGTAGCGCTAAGAAATTAACCCGCAGGTCCTTCGATACGATAAAAACGATCTCATAAACAAAGCCAATTTGGAAGCCAGCCGGGCAAACAGTGCTGCGCAAAAGTCCGCACACAGAAGCAGCCGCAGCAGCAGCAGCACCGGCAGCAGCAGCAGCTACTTTAAATGAACAATTTTATTTTTATCCCGCAAACAAATCTTGCAAACGAAATGTTTTACAATTGGCCAGTTGGAGTTGGAGTTGGAGTCGGAGTCGGAGCTGGCGTCGGTTCCACATGCCGTCCACATGCAGTCGCGGCTGCAGGTCCAGTCCGAGGCTTCCTCCACAGTCGCTGCCGCTGTGCCGCTCGCTGCCGCCCCGCCCCGCCCCTCCCTCGCAGCGTATTTAAGCAACATTATTGCCAAATCGTGACTATAGTTCCATGAAACTGATATGGACCAGCAGTTGTGCTGCCTGCTGGCTGCCCCCTGCCCAGCACCAATGCCACGCCCCCCCTGCGGCCAAATTCGCTTGATGTGGCGCTGCAGCCGCTTCCCTCTCCCCTCTCTCTCACTCCCTCTCCCTGCAGTTGCAATTGCCGTTTGTTTGCCGTACAAATTAAATTAAGTGCAAAATGCTGCGCCGTCGGGCATCAAGCGCACATCATAACGGGGCTCCAGCTGACATATGCCAGCCAGCCCCCTTGCCCCTTACCCTTCCTGTACCTCTCCTGCTTTTTGGCGACTCCATCTTCAGCAACAATTGCTGCTGGGCTCAGCGGCTGCAACAGTTGCAACAGTTGCAGTGGCAGTTGCAGTGGCCGCGGCAAGTCGCATATGCTTAACTCGAAATCGATCGATCGTAAATTGCAGCTTACCGCGTACCGCGCGCTGCGCGTTTAGCTGCATTTATAGATTTTCCTATTGGCCCCGGCCAACGTTGTACCCTTGCGGAGGGTATATTAGTTGTGGCCTGACATTCGCAACTCGCAGGTGGAAGCGTGTGTAGTATATACTATGTATATACTTGTTGATCACGTTGGTCTAGGCATGCCCATATGTCTCTCTCTCCGTCTTTCTTTCCGTCCGTCTATCTGTATGTTTCTTCGTCTTTCTGTCTGTCTGTCCGCGTGACCTATGTGACAGTATGTTCATCTATCCGTTTATATGTCTGTATATCTGTCTGTCTGTATGTTCGCATGCCCATCATCCTGTTCGTCTGTCTGCCTGTCTGTATGTCTGTCCGTTTGTCTGTTTGTCTATTTGCCCGTTTGTTTATCCGTCTGCTTGCCTGTCTATCCGTCTGATCGTCTGTTGTCTGTCTATCTGTCCGTATGTTCGTCTATCCGTATGTCTATTTTTCCATCTGTCTGTATGTCCGTATGTCCATATTTCTGTCCGTCTGTCTGTACTGTCTTTCTATTGTCTGTCTGTCCGTTTGTTTGTCCGTCTGTCTCTCTATTTGTCCGTCTGTTGTCTATCCATCTGTCTGCCTGTTTGTCCGTCAGCCTACTTGTCCGTTTGTCTATCTGTCTGTCCGTCCGCCTTTCCGTCTGTCTGTTCGACTGCTTATTCGTTTAGCTGTCCGTTGTCTTGTCCGCGTGCCTCTCCATCTGTAACATATGTCCGTTTGTTTGTTTTAAGGCTTTTCTGTCAACTGTCCGTCTGTTTCTTTAATTTTCTATGTCTTGTAGTGTCCTTTTGTTCAATCAGTTTTGAAACTATGGCACAGAAACTTCTTTTGTGCTGAAAATTATGATATAAACCTACAAACCATATAATTTATTTGACAATTTTTATTAGTTTTCGAGAAGTTGCTTCAGAACTAACTAGAACTTAATATGATAATATTCTCTATATATTATTGAAATATCCACAAAATCGTTTGCATATAATAACATAAATTCTGTATAAATTAAAAAAAATCTAATTTTTATTCTGCAAGGGTATACAGACTTCTATGCATCGAAGGTAACTAACTAACTTCTCTCTAGTTTTCTTTTATTTTCCCTTCCTCTCTCTCTCTCTCTTGTTGTGCTGCTGCTTTGTTTGCCCGGCAAAACGAGGCGCAGCTGGCGTCTTCGTGGTCAACTCGAACTGAAATGCGCGGCATGCGAAAGGAAAGGAAAGTCGACGGTGGAAAACTCAACACAAGGAGCATGCGGGCTGAGAGACATACAGACTCAGGAATTTGTTGTATGAGGCAAAGATCTTCAGGGAAAATATGTGATTGGTGAAATTATTAGTTTTACTTATCTGAAAGAAATCAATTGTAAAGTTTGCAAAGATATTTCCTGAATTATTTTCAAAGATTTTTCAGTTTTATCATTGTAGTTTCTCTACGGAAAATATTTTTCAATTTAAATTTAAAATTCTATATATTATGTAAATAATATAAGACGATTGATTTGACACCTTCAACCCAATACCAGATTAAAATTTTTAGACTTGCTTAAAAAAGTTTTTAAGTAAATTTGGTTGATTGAAAATTCAAATCAATTTCTATAAATTAAATAAACGTTTATAAAATTAAATTAGACTTTATAATTTTTTAGTATAGTATAAAATTGTGAAGTAAATGATATAATAATAAAATATACAATACTCAAATAATATTAGAAAAATAAATATATTCAATCTTGAAGCAAAGTTAGAGAAAATATTGCGAAAACTCCACTTGACCCGAACTTTATCTATATTCTGTAGCAGCATATTGATTGATTGATTGATTGATCTTTGACAAAAAAATGTATCTAACTCTTCTGTAAATCCAAACCCATTTCAGCAATTTTCTCAATATTATTTTCAGCTATTTTCACACCTTGGCTTAACCCTTGTCGTCTGTTGGCCATAAAAAGCACAGCAACGTCTTCAAACGTATGCTGCTGACTCAAGCTGAGGGCGGGGCCGACTGCTTCAAGTGGCTCAAGCATAAATTGAAAAGAAAGCCACAACTTCCTCTTCCTGCTCAGTCAGAACCCAAGCCGAGTTCAAATACAAATCCGAATCCGAGTGCGAGTTCGATGCGGATGGCATGTGCTGCCCGCGGGAGGCAGCTACTCGAATCGAACCGAAACCGTACCGAACCCTGCACCGCAGCAAGACGAACAATTTTTCGTCTATTTCGATGGCAATAATTCAAAAATGGGAAGACGGCTCGATAGTCATAAATCTGTCAGAAATCCATTTCTTCCATTTACCAACAGCTTGGCATGGCGTTTCCTTTCTTCACAGTGCGCACTCTGTGCTGCAGTGTGTGTGTGTGTGTGTGTGTGCTTGCTAAGCGTATCTTTCAGATACATAAACTGGCACTTCAAAAAAAAATGAAATACTGTGGCAGAAGCCGCCGCGGCAGGCGTCGCCTTCGTCTTTAGACACATTTCACTGGCTTTTGGGTTCGGTTCGGTTTGGTTCGGTTTGCTTTGCCTCGTTTTGGGATGTTTGTGGCATTTGCCGGAGAGATGCACTCGCACTGGCAGCCCGGGGACAGCCTCATTGTTTGCTCTTCCTCCACTTCCACTTTGTTCTCTTCACTTCACTACTCCCTCTCTTTCTCTCTTGCTGTTCTTTTCAATTCACATTGAATGCAGGCAGCGTAGCCGAAACGAAAGTGAAGCAAAGTATCTGTGAGATACTTCACCCTCCGCGCTCGCTCTCTCGCTCTCTGTGTGTGGGTGTGCATAACCCGCACAAAAGTCGAAAACTATATATACCCATACGGGGCATATACCCTTGCCACATGCGCATGGATGATGGAAAGCAGCCATCGCACCATATTTCAGTCAATTAGAACTGTCATAATTCATTCTTCGGAGTTATTTACTTGCCTCCCCTCGCTGGCTCGACCCCTCTCGCTCTCTAGCTCTCTCTCTCACTCGTTCTCTGAGCGATCTCAACTGGCAACTGGGCCAGAGCATCGCATGCTTTTTTCTAGTTCTGATAATTTATGGTTTCGCTTATGACGAGTTCCAGAAAATTAAACAATTTTCTCTACTCTTCAGTTTCAAACAAAATTTCTAAATAGCACACATGAGTGTGTACGAGTGTGTGTGTGTGTGTGTGTGTGTGCAGCTGCGTCGGCATCGTAAAATTTTGAATTATATAATTTGTAGCCTCAAGTATGGCTGTAAGTAGTTGTTTCATAATTACAACA
Source organism: Zaprionus bogoriensis (assembly GCA_035046045.1). Lineage (NCBI taxonomy): Eukaryota > Metazoa > Arthropoda > Insecta > Diptera > Drosophilidae > Zaprionus > Zaprionus bogoriensis. The sequence continues at coordinate 142,850 of JAWNOI010000046.1, forward strand.
CGTAATGGGGAGTTGTACTAGAAGACTCTATACATAGCGCTTTTCTTCGATATTTTAGAAAAGTTCACAGTAAAAGTTCCTTAAATTTGATATACATATTAATTTTGACGTGCTTAATCAATACTTAGCAAAGGCTAAATATTTTTCTTTTTTCCAAAAGTTTTAACATTCTTATGGTATGAAAAATATTAAAAAAAATAATTAATGTGATTAATTGAATGATTTTGGACTTTTTTAAATAATTATATATGCAAAGATATGAAAATTTAAGATTAATATTGCACATAATAATATTTTTTATATGTGTTATAATACTGTCAGCATTTATTTTAATTTTTCATAAAATTTTAATGAGCTAAAACATGACTGAAAATCGTAGAAATTTTGGCAAAGACTGAGTTAAAAGTATATATATAAAATTATATCTTAGTTGAAGGCTTATATTATACATTAATAAGCAATTTTGAAGCAGAATCAATAAAAAATTAATAAAATTATAAAAACTGTTGAGAAAGAGTTAAAAATGCCGGTCTATATTCTAACAACATGTATGTAGTACTAGATATTTTCTAGAATATTTTAAAAATACTCCTACGATGAATTACCATAATTGTGTAATATAAAGCAAACTAACATAAAAGTGGAAATAATCTAAAAAATAGCAAAAAAAAAATGTATAAATTTTAAGTCTAAATATTATTTATATTATTTAGAAATAATCTTATAAGTAGAAATAATCTAAAAAATAGCAAACAATGTATATATTTTAAATCTAAATATTATTTATTTTCTTAAATTATGTAGCTGTACCTTTAAAAATTAAAGAAAATTGCAAACTTGCAGATCCTTTGCTTATATCTCAAACTCAATAAAAGTCTATGGACTTATCGTTGAAATAGGACCCCCTACCTCCAATACCCGAGAGCAAAACCCCCTGCAAATCCTTTTGGAATTGGAAATTGAGCTGAAATTATGATGCAATTTGCGCGTTTTAGCGCAATGTGCGCCCATCAAAGTGCAACTAATTGTGTTGGCTAATAAACCACGCCCCCACTAGTGCTGCCTCTATGCCACGCCCACAGTTTGGCTAATTTCCAAACGCACAATTTTCACTTAAGTACACTTAACATAAATTAACTTGAAATCATTAAATTTCTTTAAAAATAATTTCGAATTGCATTACAGCTGGGCGGGGCACACACACACTCACTCACACACACACACACATGCACACGCACAAGTGGTAATTGCCATTAGCGCGAAATAATTTCTGCAATGGGCAATAAGAACGACAATTGGCAACGCGAACGTGCAGGACACAAATTGCAGGACAATCGTCAGCGGCCGACGTCGGCGTCGGCGTCAGCAGCGACGGCGACGTCAAGCTGCAGGCAGAGCGCGCATAAAATGCACTGCGAAAAGGGACTAAAAGGATTTGCCGGGGGAGGGGCAGGCGAGGGCGAGAGAGCGGTTAGAAATCCACTCAAATGAATTTGTATTTGTGTTGTGTGCCTGTGTGCGTGTGTGCATGTGTGCTGTATTTGTTTTTAGGAATAATTTTCGCGCGAGGCAATCAAAATTGTTGTGGGAGAGGCAGAGGGAGAGCGTGAGAGAGAGCGGGAGAGAGCGCGGCAGGCTGTTAAAGGGTTTTTAGCGTGTGCAGTGGCGTGGTAGAGCAGGGGTAGCAAGAGTGGGAATTGGTCAGCAATGGATTTTTATGCGGTAATCAACATCGGATTGTGTCCGCTGCGCCGAGTGCTGATATGTGTGGTTGGCACTCGCTCTTCCACTCTCATTCCCTCTCTCCCTCTACTACTCCCACTGGCATTTGGGCAAAAATTTTCCGAAATGTTTTTCAACGCCTCTTAATTGGCGGCATCAATTTCGTCGGGCTCCATAATGCTGTACATAGCGTAGAGCGAGAGCGAGAGAGAGTGAGAGAGAGAGAGAGAAAGAGAGAAAGAGAGAGCAAGCGATAGTGCACTGTAAGCTATGGCTAGTGCATGTCGGCCATCTGGTTTTTTGAGCTTATGACAAAGTCGTAATATGCTCGAAAATTGGCTTAAAATTGCCATAATCGGGCTGACGTGACTAAATGAACGACTGAATCAAGTGCGCCGTAACTGATTTTGTATGGGATTTTGGCATATATAGCATTTTTGAGTAGTTGGACTGAGAAACGACTGAAAAAGTATGAGAGTTCATTTTGGAAATTGTTTGGAACTATAGAATTTGGCAATATAAAAACATATTTCATTTATAAAGTAATATAGAATTTCTGAAATTTTGTGTGAGTTGTAAAATTATACATAGCATTTCCATACGGAAGAGTTTTAATATAAAATTTAATATAAAAGCTGTATAAATCGAATGCTAATTTTATAATGGCATAAAGCTGTATAAATCGAATGCTAATTTTATAATGGCATAAAGTCCTGAGGGATAAGCCTGAAAACTGTAGAATCTCTCTGTCGAACGAGTTCTATTTCTGAATGAATAGAAAGCAAGAAGAAAGAAGAATTTAATTTTGATAAATGTTATTTCTTTGGCATAATATAAAATGTTAAGTATATTAAGTATACATCTATACATATAGGAACTAATTACAATTTATGAAGTTGTATTGGAAATCAAAGAAGTGGAAAGTGCTGTTTTAGACCATTAAATATCTGTATACATATGTATATTTTTTGATGATGCAGTATAAGGAAATAGTCGATTTAGTTTCAGCTTTTAAAGCATTTTGATAGTTTTAGTCTGTCGATTGAGGCAGGAAAGTATACTCGCTAGTGAAATGTATAGAAAGAAATAACAAAAATGATATGATGAGTATAACTTTATATGAACTGTCGATAGTTTAATTAAATTTATTAATTTCTTTTGGAAATCGAAAAAGAAGAAAAATAGAAGCATAAATAAGAATACTGGTAGAATTAACACCTTTTTTGGCTTATTTTCGGCGTTTTAAGTATTTTTATGGTAATAACTACGAAAATATGGAATTTATAAAAATATCAATTTTTTCCCCTTTGCTTTTGATTTCGTCACTAAAACAATTATGCACTGTATCTCAAAATTATTATAGCTTTTTCTCATCACTCGACTGAATACTCTGGCACTTATTATTTATTTTATAGGAAAATATTATTTCAAACTCCCAGCAAAAACTCTAGGGATAAGCGCAGACTTCGCTGCGTTTCTAGCAGGTATTCAAAGCGGCAGCAGAAGCTGCAAAAAAGCTGAGAGCAGAGTCGTAGGTGTGAGAGTGTGTGGGGGGAGGGGGTTACAGGTTGCCGGCTTATGAGAGGCTGCAGCGGCGGCGTTTGAATGAAACGTTCGGATTTCGTAGATGAAGCTTGAAGTCGCGCTAGTTTTAGGCGCTCGAAAAGGGGGCGGGGCGGGGTGGCATTTTGGCAGACAGCAACAATGGCAGCGACGAGAAAATATCGAAACAGCAAACGATAACAGCGAACGACGGCAGCAGCAGCAGCAGGAGCAGAGGAACAGCAGCAGCAACAACAGCAACAGTAACAACAACAACAACAATGGAAAAGAAGGCAGCGACCAGCAAAAGCTCAAGTGGCAGCAGAAGCAGCAGCAGCAGCGCAGCCAGCGAATCAACAGCAGCAGCAGCAGCAGGAACAATAAGAGAAGAAGACGGCGATGACGTTGAGCAGCAGCGCAGCAGCAGCAGCAGCAGGAGGAGGAGTAGCAGCAGAGTCGGAGTCAGCGTCAGCAGCGTCAGCAGCGGCAGCAGCAGAAGACGAAAAAGTCAACGAAACGAGACAACGACAACAACTTCATGTGTATGGATTTTTTTGCCTTGTCTGCTGCTGCTTCTTCTTCTCTCTTGCTTTGTTCGTTCGCTCTCCTGGGTTGTTGTTGTTGTTGTTGCTGTGCACACTTTTTGATGGACAGAACAATGAGAAAAGGGGTGGAATCGGCGAGCAACTCAGCGACTCGTAAGCTCACAAAACTCACCAATACCAGCAGAGCGACAACTGCACGTGTGTGTGTGTGTGCGGCGATATGAATTTCGATTTGCATTTTACGAGCCCGGAGCAATAGCAATACGCAAGCAAGCGCAAAACGGAATCGACGAAAATGTCGACCGAGGGCAACATAAAAATTGATGGATTCTTCTTCAACGCGTTCACCGCAACAACAACAAGCAGCAGTAGCAACAACAACAAGCAGCAGCGCAGCAGCAGAGTGAGTATGGCAGCAGCGCGAGCTGAGGCGGAGTGCAGCCTTTTTTGCAGTACGCTTGGCTGCTCGCGCACAGCAGGGGTGAGTGCAATAGAAGCACGTGGCGTACATTAAGGCTGCAGCAATTGATTAAGTGAGGTTTGCCATGTTATTTTGTTTTAGTTGCTTATTTTAATTGATTTATAATAACACCTTTTTTAAATATTTATTTAATAGAATATGTGGGAATATTGTACTAATAATAATAATAATGCTCATCATCAGTTATGGGATATGCCCAGATATGATATTCTAAAACAAATAAAAATATTTCTGCTCATTCATTGCGCAGTTACGATATTTTAATACATATTAAAATACGAGGTCTGTCCATAAAGTATCCGATTTTAAATCTTGGTATACCAAAATCTACAGTTTGGCAAATTTTAAGACTAACGCTGGTGCCGAGAAATAATTGCAGGTCGGATACTTTTCGGACAGACCTCGTAGTGCTGATTATTCAGTTATGGCATATTCCAAACTATGACTGAATTGAGATCGAAAAGAATACATTCAAATTGCTTAAATGGCCAAAACTATTTTTATGGTATACTTGTTGAACACTTGTATATATTTTTCCCTAATTTGGAAAGCAGCTTTTGCTAGTTTATTTCCTTGATTTGAAAATCTACATTAATAAAGTTGCAAAAATATTGTTAATATTAAGAATATATCTATTTTTTCTTACCGGGGCTTCTAGGGCTGCAGCTTCTTGTTTGAAAAGCAGGTTGAATGTATTTCTTATTTTTGAAATATATTTTCAATATATTTCAAAAATATTTCTCAAGCATATAGTCTTCGCTGACAGGTGCTCCTATTGAGCTGCTGCGGATTGTTTAGCGAGCAAAGTTCTCCCTGGTTGCCGCTGCTGCCTGCTGCTTCTTCTTTTGCTTTTTCAGCGCACTTTGCGCTCGTATTGGTGTATATCTCTGCGTGTGTATCTGCAGTTGTTGCAGTATATGTATCTGTAGCTGTAGCTGTAGCCGTGGATGTATCTGTGAGTTTTGTTCGAGCGCATTGAGCTGTCAACTTCATGTCTCAGCAACATTTCGTTTTCGTTTGTTTGTCCGTTGTTGTTGTTGTTGCTGCTGTTGCTGTTGCTGTTGCTGCTGCTGCTGCTGCTTGGCTTTGTTGGTGATGGAATCTGGCAACACGAAGCGGCAGCCGGAGCAGAGCGAATGCTGATGCTGATGCTGGCAGTCAACTACCAATCAGGTCGACTGCTGTTGCCGCTGCCCCTTGCCAAAGGATTTCACGTGCACTTCACACACACACACCCGGACAGGCACTCACACACACACACTGGCACAAAATGGCAGACGTCTTGCTCAAGTGCTCGCTCGGGCTGCAACCTGCCTTTGCCTCTGTATCTGTATCTGTATCTACTGCTGCTGCTGAGACTCTATGTGTATTGCTGTCTCTGTCGCTCTCGCTCGCCCTGCTTAATTGAGTCACTTGCATATGCAACTTCTCGATGCACTTTTCCGCTTTTCCACTTTTCCGCAGCGACTGCTAATGAAAAATCGACCACATCACAACATCGTTAGGAGCAGCAGGCAGGCCCCTTGAGCTGGAGGTGGGCACCATTGCCAGTGCCAGTCCCGGGCGCGGCTCATCATATGATTTAATTAGGAGTCTCCACGCGCAATTAATCTTCGGCGCGTTTGGGCAGCACTTGAAGTGCCTGCAACGCGCACACGAGTCGGAAAATCGAGAAGAGCGAGACGGCAAATCGAGCGAAGAAAAGAAAAAGTCGAGAATTCTCCGAGTAATTCAAACTGAACGCATAGAAAGTAACTTAAAGTGTAACTTAAGTCTCTTAAAGCTTGAAATGTAGTACACAGATTTATGAAATATAAAGATTTCGAGCTAAAATCTAAACTTCTTGAAGAACAAGAAGATTTCTTAGTATTCTTCAAGACTATCAGACTGCAAAGAAAAACCCTCTTGGACTATGAGAATTTTATAAATTGAAATATATCTTATATGTCTTTAGAAATATTTCTGAAAAGTACTTTTAACTTTTATAACCGAATTTAAAAAAAATCCTTCAAATTTTCATCTAGAAAATACCTTGAAAATACCTACTTATATTCTTGAAAAACTATTCTTACCTTCCTTACCTACAACCCAACAACTTCTAACTATTTTTCATAAAGTTTATACTTAAGCAAAGTAAAAGTATATTATATATCTGAGATTCTGAAAAACGAACTCTATTTTCTGTAATCCAAGCTAATTGAATATTTTAATTTTTACTGTAGAAAATACTCATATTTTCTGAAGTATTTTCCAAATTCCGTAAAATAAATGTACCTTTCATAAAAATTTCTACAAATTTGAAAAATGAGAATTTTATAAATGACTGTGTTCTAGAAATACGAACGATATTTTCCATAATCAAATCCAGCTTTTTTTTTTAGCTCATTTTAGGTGTGTAGAAAACCTATAAAAATATGCTGCATTCCCAAAAAGAATTCCTTTTTTCTCAATGACAACTTTTGGTGATCTTTCCCGCGCATAAACGCAGCTGCTGACGCCTACACTAAACATTGGGAACTACCCCCTGTCCTCGGTGCTGCGGGTACCTGTTTCTGCTTCATTGATTGTGCCACTCAACCAAAAGTATCTCAACGCGTCTTTTTCTCTTCTTGCCGCTGTCTACCGCTCTTTCTCCATTTCTCCCCGAACAACTGACATTTCAATTATGGCCGGGCAGGGAGAGCAGGGCCAAGTCACACATGCTGGAACCTTTGCTGGCGAGATTAATGCGCCAATTGTTCCCTTCATCATTTCCCATTTCCATTTCCCCACTTCAGGGCCCGCCCGCGCGTCGTCGTTGAGCGTCCGATAATAATGCAATTACGATTTGAAAAATTATGTCTGACAGTTTTGAATTTGTCATGGTATTTATCAAAGTCGTCGCAGTCCAAGATGAAGTCGAAGTCGGAGAAGGAGGAGTCGAAGTCGAAGTCAGAGTCAGCGTCGTAGTCCCTGCGCCATGTGCAACCTGCCGGTGCCTCCATCTGCTGTCCGCAATCTCTGGGAAAATGTAAAAAATTAACATGTCACTTTCGTCGCAGGTAAATCAGTTGTTCTTTTATGGCTGAAGGATTTATCCCAGCTGCTGCCTGCAATCTTCAAGGCTGCATCTGAGCCCCCCAGCTCCAGCGCGACTTTTGATATCGGGCACGACAAAAGACTTATTAATAGCTCTATTAATTCAGCGATAAGAGCAACATCTTTTTCAACTCTCGCTGCAGTTGCCTTGAAAGGATTGCGACGACCGATGAAGCGGGTCATTTGTAAGACATACGCCCAGAGACTTCATTCTGGATCCTGACATATGTATTCATTAGGGGGTAGAACTGTTGCTAAATGCGGCAAGATGGGTAGAGGGGGAGAAGGTAGTTAGTTATGCTATATGAAGTTATATCTTAAGCTATAAGATATATATTAGAGCTACATATATGTCATATGCATTGTGTATGGGATCTTAAGGGTTCTTGAGGAGTAAATTTAGTTGAGTCTTTTGTTTTGATATCTAATTAAAATAAATTCAATTTATTATTTAAGTTCTGCATTTAATGCTTAAGTAAATTTTAAAAATATATTAAAACTTATTTTTAGACTATTTTCAAGTCTGTCGTTCCTTTTTATATAATTGTTTTAGTATTAAAAAAGCACCTTCCTTATAAAAAAATAAAAATATTTTTAGATCCCAATTTAAGTTTTTATATTTCAAGATCTTAACTTGCACAAAAATATAAATAAATATATTGAAATATATTTTAAAACTGTTTTCAAGTCTGTTGTTTCCTTTAATTTAATAGTTTCAATATATTTATTTAGAAGTAAAACTTTATCCATCAAAAAGAGTTTTTTAGATCATAAGATAAATTTAAGAATTAAAAATTAATTTTTGTTTTTATTTTCATCTTTATTTGTAGATAATCTAAGAACACTTTACCGTTCTCGCTATATTCTAAATAATTGATTAAAGTATCTGTAATATATTATGAAACTTACGCTTGGCTTCTTTCAGTCCCTCGATAAGCCAGCAGCTCATACGCTCACTAAGCTGTGTATTTATGGGATGTATCTCAGAGTCGCATCCACTGTAACCCATTCGATATCAAAGCAGACTAATCCCATCTGATTCAGTTCGTTCGCGTAGTTAACTCTCTGCTCGGTCTGGCCGGGCGAACCTTATCATATCGCATTATAATGCCAACCCTCTGGCAGTTGGTTGACAAAAAAAAACCGAGAAGTAGAAATTTATTTACACCATTTGAATGACGTGAAATATGAATATGTTGCCCACTGCAGTCGAGGCAGGGCGGGAGGCGTGACAAGGTCCCCCGCACATTGGTTAAAAACCTGTGACGCAATAAAATAGAATTAATGGAACCGGAATAATGCGGGACGCAAGGACGAGCTATCATTATCTATCTCTCTCTTTCTATTTCTACTGTCTCCGTCTGACTGTCCGTCTGTCGCATCTAATATTAATAAATATCTTCAATCTGCTGCAGAGTGCAAAATAGTTACAGCGCGATATGCAATTAAAATATAGCTAAATGTCGGGCGGGAAATGAGAAAAAAGGCAGCGAGGAGGGGGGCGTGGCATGCTTTGGTAAGTGCGCAAATACCCCTGACAGGTAATAAAAGTAATTTATGCGCGCCAAGGGTTGTAACTGCGACGCCAGGACGACTGGCAGGCAGGCGGGCAGGCACACAGGCGGGACATGCCGACTGGCAGCTCGTTTATGCTGAATGACGTTGACACCGACTGCGACGCCGACAGAGGCAGCAGTCCTAGCAACAAATACACATGCACATTCTATAATTCATATGCGCTATCAAAGATCACAAATCAAATTATTATGCCATGTGATGGTCACACACACACTCACACACACTCGCACAGCAGCACAGACAGCGCAACCACCAGAAAATGGCTGAACAAAAAAAGCAGACTGTTTAAATAGAGAGAAATGAGTTCGAGTAGGAACACCGAAGCCAGTGTACCTTATAGGGAAAGTATTGCGTATATGAAAATAAAATAAATTAAACCATAGAATCACTTAAAATTTCCGATACTAAATATATTAAAAATAATAAAATATTTTTGCTCACAACTTTTGAAAGTTTGAGCTTTTTTCTTATGTTACATACAGCTAAAAGATTTTTTATATTACCTAAAATATTTTTATAAATATTCAGTAATTTCTAAAAAGAATTTTTTAAATGATTAAATATTCGAAAACTTTATTTATTTTTAATGAGTGCATTTTCTTATTTTCTGCAGGGAATTATATAATTTCTATAAATGTATGCTATATATTTATTCTGTTAATTGATTAAGATTTCCATTTTATTTTCAATTTAAAACACAGCCAATTTCAGCACTTTTCTATTCAATTTTAGTATGTTACTAAGCACAGAGTATTCGAAAAAAATATACGTATAATAATTTTGCATGGAATATATTTATAAAGCTTCTTCTTAAAATATTAAAAAAAATATTTCCAGGACTTCTTAAAATATTTAAAAATGTTATTAAAAGTAATATATGAAAATATAAAATACTAAATCAAACAGTATGCTATTTTACATATTTTCAAAGTTGACATTTCAAAATATTCCCCAGAGGCTATCGCAGATATCACACCCCATGTGATTAAAGGGGTGGGCTGCCTGGATAAGCTTGACAACTGTCTAAATACCCTGCACAATTGATGTTGACATGCATGTGCGTGTCGCTGCTTGTCTTGCTGTTTGTCTCTGTGTGCTGGGCACTGCTCATTTGCGCCCTTCGAAATGCTGTGAAAAGCGAAAAAAAAACCGTGAAAATTATGAGTATGCGGAACTTTCAGGCGCTGAGGGCAAGAAACCCGTCAAGTTAAGCTACGACGTCGGATGGCAAAGGGATATAGAGGCAGAGGGGGGATATACAATATTTTTATGATATCTGTGTCCAATCTCTTGATTTATTCGGCCGCACGAATCAGAAATTATTTTATTCTGCGACGACTGCGACTGTGACTGGTGACTGGCGGCGGCGGCGGCTGCCATTTTGTTTTTGGCCTTTTTGGTCCTTTGGGTTCGGCCTCGCTTAATTTTATACAATTGAGTGATTTATTCGTGTCACAAAATAAAAAAGAATTATGACTCGGCATAAGGGTCGTTTCTCCAGGCTCTCGTCTCTCGTCTCTCGATTCTCGTTTCCCGATTCTCGTTTCGAGTTTTGCCCAGTCAAGAAAGCGTTCTCGGTGGTGGCAAATGACTTTTTGTTTTTGTTTTTCGTTTTCCTTCTTTTTTCCATCATCATCAGCCCGCACATCCTGCCCTCGTGTGTGTGTGTGTGTGTGTACGTGAGTCTCGGCCGTTGCCCTGCCCCCAATTGCGCAGGGGTTCGTCTTGACTGACTGACAGACTGTCAGCTCGTTCCCGTTCCCATTCCCGTTCCCGTGCTCGTAGCTCGAACTTCGCTTCATTGTCGGCCATGATGGAATGGAAATGCTGTCACTGTGTGCGTTAGTGTGACTGCGACTGGCATGGGGTAGTTAGGATGGCTGGCCCCGTTGATGTTGCGCTTCTCTTCTCGCTTCCACTTGTGCGATGCCAAAGAAAACTCAGCCAAGTGCCAGCTCGAGGGTATATGAGGCTGAGGGTGTGCGTGAGGTTGTGCGTGTGTCTGTGTGTGGGTGCAAGGGGGCAATTTTCCGCAGACTTGATGCGGGTTTTTCATTAAAAAGTTTCGGCGTTAATTTTGACGAAAGCAAACGATTCTTGAACAATGATACTTGTGGCAAGTCGAGCAACTGGCGCTGGAGCTGGTCAACGTGGGAGTTTCGATTATCTTCTTGATGGGCACGAGGAGAACTTTAAGAAATGTGTAAAGTTCTCTAATATTATGGGGCTTTCAGCAGATAAATATGTATTGTAAAGTGTGTGCAGGAAATTCGGAAGGGAATAATATAAAAGTTGTTGTCTTAATGCGGAGCAGAATAGAAAAAATTTTACAGACAAATTCAATCCGTTTTTATGGGAAGTTGCTTGAAACGAGTTTAAGGAATATATAAAATATAGTTGTATATATAGAATTTATATAAATTTTATAATACTTTATAAAACATTTAACATATATTTTGTTGAAAACATCTTTTTAATTAAACATACTGAAAATCAATTATTGTTTTTGATTTTTATGTTATGATTCTTAACAGATGTTCTTCAAGATTCAATGCATTATATTTTCGATTTTAATTTATATATTATAGATTGTTCAGATTTTTGTAGTACGATTTTATAAGATAAAGAAAATGAGAGAAAGAGAAATAATTTAAAATGAAATGTTTTTTTAAATCAGTATATATACAAACTCAAAATTATTTTTAAATTTGTCCAGTATATAATATATTTATCCACAAAAATATATACAATATATATTTAAAAACTTTATTTTATTTTATTATTTTTTAGATTTGGAGTGTAAAATTATTAAAGAGCTGTACTAAATAATAGAATTTGAAAGAACACGAAATTGTTTAAGGAAATATGAGATATTGATGGTATACTTATGGTAGATATATTTAATTTAAAAACTCTAAAGGTACGTTCTAAGCTTTTCAATTTTATTATTTATATTTATTATATATTAGATTTAGATAGCAAGATTTTTCTAGGAACTTATTCAAATTCAAACTAAACTTAAATTTGCGCTGAAACCAATCGAGCATAGTACACCATGCTCAACTAATTACTATAATCGGCTTTGTAAGACCCCCCATTATAACTAAAAGACATAACTAATCTATTGATATCGTAAAAACAATGAAGTCTAGACTCACTCACAGACTCACTGGGCTACCATAAAAATGATTAGTCTACTTTCCTATCGCATTTCCATACACCATACGCCGCTTGCCTTGCCTAATTCCATTTTGGATCTTCCCATGGGGCGATCTGAACTGATTAAAGACATATAATTAAGCCGACCTGCGCACAGGGCCTGTCAACGGCGGAATACCGAAAATTATGACTAATAACTTAAAATTACAAACAAATTAAAGAGCAGATGCGACGCCCGAGACGAGCAATACAAACTACTATATACCATATAATGCTATGATACCAAATGCGTTGCGATATATTCGATTCCAATGTGGGAACGCGGGGCAATAAAAACGATGCCGCCAAGGAGAAATGTCTGGGGGCACGACCATAAATTTGATAATTGACTTTCGAGGAGGAAAAACCGAGGCTTACATAATCGAAGAAACGCATAAATCTCCTCCGGCGGGGCACCGAGAGCGTCTCTCAGCGTTTCGGAGCGACGTCAACGGAAATGTGCGTCATAAAAATATTAAAAATTTTCTTTTATTTTTCTTTTCATTCTCCTGAGAGAGAGAGAGAGAGCGAGAGAAATATCAAATGGGTTTTCTGGAGTGCGACGCTCGAGATAAAAGGCGACCGTGTCCGCAGTCCGCCGGAGTCCAAGCCGAGGCGATTCTTCAGTTCGTTCCACTGCATTAGAGCTCGATGGCATTTCAATGGGCTGTCAAGGTCGTAAATCTGACTTTCTCTCTCTCTCTCTCTCTCTCACTTAATCGCTCCAGCTTGCTCTGCCGCTCATCATCATCATAATTTTCATATTTTCCAGCTGCTCACCGCGCGCCTGCGCAAATGTATCTGACGGATGCGCGAGGCTGCGATCCTTCGTTCTGCCAAATTAGACGAAGAGCGTTTTGGGCTCGTGATTTATGCCGGCCTGCTGCCAGTGTGTGTGTGTGTGAGTGTGTGTGGCGTGTCCTTTTCCCAATTACTATTTCGTAAATTTGCCTAATTCTGTCGAGCTCGAGTCGCCTGCAGTTGCCTACGGGGTTTCCGCCGGCCCGCTCCGGTTCGGTTCACAGTCGGAGTCACTTTCCCGCTTTCTTATCTTTCGCTCACGCACCGCACAGTTTCGAAAATAAAATTATGAACTCCTTTATGTGTCGCACTGCGAGAGTTATTTTCCATTTTCAATGGAACTTCAACATCGACTCCGACTTCTGGCCATATCCATCCGCCCGGCGCGCGCTTGTAAATCACTCAATTTTTGACATTTCTTTAAATTGCGTGACATTGTTTTATTGCCAGCATGTGTGTGTGTGCGTGTGTGTGTGTGAGGGAGACTCTGCTATGCGGGGTGTGTGTTCGTCATGGAGGCCATTTCATTAGTCGAACACATTTCCCAGCGCCATGTTTTGCTTTCGCCACTATCAGCACGTGATCCCGACTCCGTGCTCGATCTGCTGCTCCCTTATAGACCTACAAAATGAACCCCGCACTCCCCTCGCTCACTCTAAACTCTCCTCATACCATTTGAGACCACAGAACTGCGCCGCTGGCACTTCGAGGTGGATTTCCAGTGTCAAAACTTGATTAGTTGCTTTTGATTCCATTTCGTTGGCTTTCCTTATCCATGCGCTCGTCTTTCTTTCGAGTTCCGCCCATCATAAATCTCCCCGAAGGGGTTGCTTTTCGACTGACGTGAAAAGTATGCCCCAGTGCCGGGCTGCATATTGCGCGTTCCTCGAAACTCTGTCACTCCAGCACTCCCCGAAGTTGCATATTTCTTGGGGTCGTCGGGACTACTAGCTTTACTGATGCGATGAGCACGGGGAATAGGAACAGGAACAGGAACAGGCTATGCGGTAGCTTCATTAAAAGCTTTGGGTAAAGAGGCGAAAGTTGTATATTAATTTGGAACATGAAGTTTGAAGTTTGCTTGAGTGCTCTATAATATCAAAATATTTCTTTCATAATTATTAATATTTCAGACTAAAGCAGGATTTATTAACTGGTTAAATATTTTCATAGAAAAGGGAACAATTATAATATATACAATTTTAATTGGCTTTTAAATTATGTTTTTTAATTATTTTATTATTAATAATTATTATTAATTCATTAATTATTAATTTTGTAATTGTATCTTATTAAATCTCATATTATATTTTTAATATTTTATAGCAATCTTTCTTATTATTTAATTGTGGATTTTTCTGATTATATCTCACTAAAATCTTTTATGTTGTATAAAATATGCGATAGTATCTAATCATATGAAATTACATATAGTTTAGCTATACCATATATTATATTATTATGTGATCGTATCATATGCGTTTATAACGCTTCGTATTATATTAAATTTTTATAATTCATAGTTATATTTCTAAGAGTAAAGTGGATTTTTTTATTTTAATTTAAGTGAAGATTTCACGTTTCCTTAACTATCGCATATCCATATAATCTATATAATTGGAATGCATTATTTATTAAAACATTAAATATCTATACTATTAAAGTTACTTTATTTCCAATAAATTATTTATAATTTTATACAGTTTTGAAGCAGTGGAAAATGCGTTTGAATTTTTTGAAATAATTTTCTAAATTGATTTAGAATAGATACCTGATATTAGACAGAATCATCGTCTACTTTTCTCATTTCGCTCTACAATCTTAGGGCCTGAGTAGAAATGAGTGTGCCTAGAGTTTAAGTACTTTCAATACATTGAAAAATCTTAATTAAGGTTCGAAAATTAGCAGTTTGCTAAACAAAGCGCTATCGCACTAGTTTTGAGTTTCTATCGAGCCAATTTCTGGAGTATTGAGACAGCTGCTGCCAGCTTGATATGCAAATTTCTATCTTAGAATATTGCTATCTGAGCTAACAAAAGCGACGACATTCTATAGAGGGAAAATGGGCGAAAATTTATCGAGATGCGCGCTGCTAATCAGGAAAAGCAGAAAAGGCAGGAAAAGCTGCTGGCCGCACTGACTGAAGGCAATTAACTAAATCCACAAGGAAGTCGCCGGAATAGGAAAGAAAGGCGAGAAACCACCCCGAGGAGGCGAGTGTGTGTGTGGGTGTATGTGGGTGTGGGTGTGTGTGTGTGGATCGGCCTCGGTTTGGGTGGACATTAAAATATAATTGCGACTATTTAATGCCATTAAAGTCACTGCGGCGATTAATGACTAATGGAGGTTGCCTTACCCCGGCCCGGAGCCCGGAGGGGGCTGGCCCGGGCGAGAGTGAAAGTGGACAACAGACGGTCAGAGCGGGCAGAGCGGGCAGACGCAGCTCGTGCCTGGGATTGATAGAATGATTTAATGTCGCCAATAAATGGACGACTAAACGAAACGTGCGACTCATTCGAAATGCACGACCCGCAGCGCAGCAGATACAGCTACAGCTACAGCTACAGCTGGAGATACTACAGCTACAGATACATTTCGGGCAAGATGGCCGACCATTTGGCTCGTTCATCGCATGCTCAAATGACATTTAATGTGTCAAATAAGGGTTACTCCCACCCTACGGGGCCCGGCCGAGCTCCCGCTTCCAGTCCGACTGTCATCATCATCCACTTTCTCGGCTCGGGCTGGCAGAGAGTTTTATGTGAAATTGATATCCGTTCGAAGGCAGACATCATGAAGGGAGTCCTACACACACACACACACACACACACACACACAGATACACTCAGACGCACGCACATTGGTATGCGTGTGCGTGTGCGTACATAAATCTGTCAGTTTGCTTTCTTTTTGTCACTGCGCCTGTCAATTCACACAGAAATTATGATCCTGAAAAGTAGATTATCCTTGATTTATCGCCGCATCATTCGAAAGTTGAAAGCGAGCAATGGCTTTGCTCTCTCGCTCTCTGTCTCTCTCTTTCTCGCTGTGTGTGTGCCTGTATCTTTGTATCTTTTGTTGCCAGCATGTGTCGTCATTCGGCCTTTCCATCTACGCACACAGTTTATTTGTTGACATTTCTCTTTTTTTTTGGCTCTCATTTCTTTTGCCTGCTTCTTGTCGTTTTCGCCTTCCACTGCCCCTGCCCATTCGCTTTATTTATGTCGCTCTACCCTCGTCCTGGCCCGCTTTTAGAGCTGGCAGATAAGAACGCATCAAATCGCTCGTTGCGTCCGCGTCTGAGTGAAAGTATCTGACGGATATCTCGGCATCCGCACATGCAAGTGCTCATCAGTGTCCATTCAAAGGATAACACACACATACACACACACATTGGCATTGGCACACACACAGATACACACACACACACACACTGACGATAATAAATAAAATTAAATGTGCTTTTGTTTGAGCCAATTGAATTATGTGCGTGTGAATGCCTCGTTTCCATGCACATTCCCTCCCCGTTCCCTCTCCCCCCAGCCATTTCCTTTTTTTTTCCCAGTTTTTTGTTGTTGTCTCTACTCAGCGACCTGATGGCCAGTTGCCCGTTTTATGGCCTTACAAATTTCCAGAGAAATTAAATGGCGACTGTCGCAGCCTCGCGAGTTATGACTGTAGACAGCGGCAATTTTGATGGAAATGTTTGCGGTCAAAGGGTTCGTGGTAGGGTATGTAGCGGCTCTCAAATTTGACTGCATAAATTTGTACATATTCCCCTGCTTATGAGGGGAGTGTTACCGGTTATTAGGATGGGCCCGAAATTTCATACTTCAGCACGTTTTGAAATGAGGCAAGGAGCTGAAATTCGTAGATGTTTTCAATTGTTTATGAGCTGCTTTGAAGTTTGATCAAGATCATAAATAAGATGTAGTGTATAGGTAGTTGCAGAATTGCTATAATTTTTATATACAATTTAAGCTGTGTGTCAGCTCAAATTTCAAGGTCAAAAAGGGATAAATGTGCACACAAAATGAAGCGCATATACAAGTCGTAAGCCTGTGTTGCCTGACTTAACTTATGCGTAAAGCAGCAACTATTGTTTATGCAATTATTTTATACATAAATTGCATATTTAATGCAATTTTTATTGCTATACAAGAATATTTTAAATTCAATAATTAACCTTATAGATTTCGTTTTATTTGCCGCCTTTACGCCAAGCGCTCCTCAGCTGCAATTTCCGCGTGGGTTAAAAAGTTTCCAGACTGATAAATAAAATACTTTTAGCTCTCTAATTATTTTATGCATATAAAACAATAACTGAGTTATTTGAAAAAATTTTTGAAGTATTTTTTAACGCCATAGTTTAATCAATTGATTTTTCGCCAACCTTGAGCTTTCCGTTTGCAAACTACTCTGAAAATAATTCGCTACAAACACTTGGGCACCCCCAACTCCGTCACCGGCTGGAGTCGACCCTTATCACACAAAATGGCATTAAATTATAGTATTTAATAGCTTCCGGTTTTGAGACATTTGCAATTTCAATCATCGAGCGATTCGACGTGAATTCGCGGACGCGCAAGACAAAAGCGGCAGAAAAAATATGCGCATTTTGTAATAAATACGCTGTCAAGCCCGCATCGATTATGGACACTCACGGATGCACTCACTCGCATTCGCTCGCACACAGACACACACACACACCTACTAGCAGACACTCACAGATACTCAGAGGCGCATTCGCGAGCAGCGGCAGCGGCAGCTCCAATAATGTGAGTCAATAAATCGCCAATCAAGCAATCATACACAATTTATTTCCCGTCATAATTATCGAGCGAGTGTGCGAGTGTGTGTGTAGTGTATATGTATGCGAGTGTGTGTGAGTGGCTGCAGCGTGTGATTATGACGCTGCCGTTGGACGCCCTGCAGCGGGTCTGACTGACTGCAAGTTGCAGGTTCCACTCGGCCAGCAGGGGCGCGGCGGCTCTGGCGAGGGGCGTGGACACGCGGCACAGAGACAGTCGCAGTCGCAGTCTCAGGCTCCATCTCCGTCGCCGTCTCCATTGGCATCTTGTGCGCCGCTGCTGGCGTTTGATTTGTGGCATAGACAGGCGACGCGGCTCAGAGAAACTACAACGGCAAGAGCCGCGCGCGAGAGTCCGAGAATTATTTGATTCTGTTTTGGTTTTTATCATTTTTATTGCTCCTCGAAGAAGTAGAAGAGTGTAGAGGCCTGAGCCGGGTTCGTAGCTGCTCTCTGCTCTACTCCCTTGCCGTCCATCATGCTCTCGGGGTCTTCATTTTGTCCGCGTCTTCGTGTCGTTCATTTGACATTCCAGCGCGCCAATCGCAGCTCCCACCTCGGCATTATTTTAATCGATTTTCAGTCCGACTTGGGATTCAGCCCCAGCCTCTCGCTCTCTCAGCCCCGCACCACGCCGGCTTATCCAACTTTAGTGCAGCCTTTTAATGCCTTTTTTCGGGTCGTTTAATTTGAATTTGGGCTTGAAATCTCTTTGGCATTGTTTCGCCATTGATTTTCGCCTAGCCCCTCCCCTCTCCCCCCTTCTCGCACTCTTGAGCCCTCGTCATGTTGCCGGCATTTGTCATTGGTCAATAAATTCGATTGATTTATGCAGTCAGCGGCAATTTCAATCCCAGATGCCACTCGATGGAGCTTCATGCTGAAATTGAATTCCAGCAATCTTATTTATTCGACTTGAGACTTGAAATCTTTTTCATTTCGAATGCTCCTCTTCTTCCCCTAGTTGTTGTTTTTTGCTGTTGTTGTTGCTGCTGCCCAGTTTTCTTGACGCAGTTCACGGCTGGACGTCGCGAGTTCAAGAGTTCAACGTCTTTACGCACGCATTTGCCCATATTTATGACGTTGTTTTCAGAGTTCCCAAGGAGCTTGTGGCATATTGAATAATTTTCCAAAATAATGTTAAGTGTTTTGTAGTAGTAAAACATTTTGTTTGCTATTCTCTCTCAACTGTTTGAATTGATTTAGTTAAATAAATGAAACGTTCTAAAAAATTCTTTTAATATCTTTTAATTTTTTTTTAGACTACAAGAAGTTAAAAAAGATTTGAAAAATGCATATGGAACTCCAAACAAATTTTTTAAAATGTTAAATTTTATTTTGGTCTTATCTGTTTATTGATTTTATATTTTAAAAATCAATGCAATTTTTGAACACAATTAAGAGTTTTGTGTCTGTAAATCTATACTTTTTTGTATAATCTATATTTTTGAGAATCTAATCAGAACAAGAAAGTTAAACGTTTTTTTTTTTTAATTTAAGTAGTCCACAAATCTGCAAATATTGTATATAAATTGATGATGATGAATTTAATGAGAACAAAAAAAAATACCGAACATAATAATTTTATGGATTTCAAGCTTGATTGAAATTTGTATCTTTGTATGTCAAGCTCCTGTATACAGTTTTTTTTAATTATAAAGAAATAAAATATTGCAGTTTCTGCTTGTTTTACTTAGCGCAGCCCTACTGTACTCCTACCATAGCTTATTAACATCTTTCGCTCAGCCAATTGAGTTGCCTCTTTCGGCGGTTGCAGAAAAAACAGATTCCGCTGTGAAGCATTCGCGACTTCATTAATTGCTGTAATTTTTCACAGTGCGGGCAGAAAAACGAAGCAAAAGAAAACAAAAATAAAAAAAAAATTTGAGGAATAAAATCTGCTATATAGAAAAAAATCAGCGACTGGGGCGAATTCGTAAAACCAAACATTTTCTCCATTAAGAAGCGCACAATAAAAATAAATCAATCAATAACACGAAATTAAACATAGAGTGAGGAAGCGAGACAGGGAGAGTGGGGATGAGAGAGAGAGAGAGAGAGAGCGAGATGGCAACGGAATTCAAAATAAACAAGTTCGCGCTGAGCTGAGCTGAGGCCACGGGGAGCTGCTGCTGCCGCGGCTGCTGCGAGTTATTGGTCGAATCCAGAGAGGTAGAGCAGGTGAGAGCGAGAGAGAGAGAGAGAGCGAGTGGGCATGACGAGGCTGAACAGCGGGACGGGCAGCTCATTGGATCCTAATTCCGAATAACGAATTTAACCAATTTACTCAAATGCTAATTTATGGCCGATTGATGCGCAGGTAGTCGCCGAGTGCCGAGTGCAGCGCGACTGCTGCTGCATGCTGCACACACACACACACACACACATGCACACGCACCCGGACTCCATGCCACGCCGGACACGCAATCAGAATGTGTGGCAGGGGGCAGCAGTAGGGGCAGCGGCATCACATCATTATCAGCTGCGTCTTCGTCTTGGTTTTCGTTTTCGTCTTCGTCAGTGGCAGCCATAAACATGGAAGCTGCACACACACACACACACAAGCACACGCACACGGAGTAGCTGCAGCTACGCACGCATACTCGCAGATACAGATACATTTGGAGCTGCAGGCCACTTGTTGTGCTGCCCGCCTGCCTGCCTGCCTGCTACGTGACGTGGTTTGCCTCGCATGAATTACGACGAATCAACGCGCAGCAGCAACCCGAACAAACCGAGCAACAACAACAACAGCAACAACAACAACGCGAACAACTTGACAGCTGAGCAACTGCTGCCATCGTTGCCACCTTCACAGCAAGCGATCGGCCGCAAGAAGCGCCAAAGGTGCTCAGTGGGAGGCTTAGTGGAGGCATTGAAGGCAGCAGCACGCAGCATCCACTTGCGGCCCTTGCACTGCCCTTACCTTTCCCTCCCGTTGTGCAGCTCGATTTGCCCCACTCCCGCTCCTCCGGCATGCTGCCTGGCCTGATGAACCGCATGTTGATGCACTCGATGTGCAGTCGATGTTCCACTTGACAGCTACAATCCAATCAGTTGGCGTCCACTGTGCCAAGCTGAAGTACCTAGAAATAAGAAGTAGCCAGAGTATAGTTGTATATTATATATTTATATTGTACATATAGATATATAATACTCAGCGATTAATATATAGCGAAACTTTGTCATAATCAAAATGCATCGAGTTCATACAGTATGATATTAATTTCATATGCAAATTTATAGATGTCAAGAGAATTGAAAAATAGTGAATAAAAATCGGCTAAATACATTAGGATAATCAGTTTCAAATAAACTTTTCAAAAGAAAGGCGCTTTTTGATCAACAAAAAAAAAAAATATAGAAAAAATAAAGTAAGCGTTTCTTATTTTATTTTAATAGATGAAAATATATTTTGGAAACTATTTGAAGCGGAAAAATTTAATTTAAGAAATTTTGGTGCTATTTAAACATATTGAAATATATTTGGGAAATGTTAATAAGCACTTAAAACTATAGAAAAGGATACAAACTGCAAGGTAATGAGATAATCAGCTTTTTCGAAGCCATTATAACTTCCTTTGATCATCATAAATGTATATAGAGAAAACTTTATAACAAGCAATCTTAATTTTTTAATTTTTGATATATGATTATAAAGGAAATCGCCAATAGCTGTGTAGTTTGAATGATAGCTTTATAAAAAATATAGATATAATGTAATAATAATAATAGGTACATATAAAAAAAGCTTGATTGCAATACCTTTGGGAAATGGTTAAAACCTGTGAAAATGGATTACGATATTATGAAAATGGACAACATGTTTGAAGTAATATTTTAATTGGAAATATATTAAAATTCTATTCAATATTTTATGAAAATAGACAAAACGCTTGAAGTAAAATTTTAATTCGAAATATATAATTACTTTCATATATTTAATTATATTCCATATTTAATGAAATAAGAAAACACGCTTCAAGTTCAATTTTGACTGGGAATTTAATAAAAATTGAATACAAATTAATGTAAGAACATAAATATTTAATTTTTGACTATGAAATTTTATTTAAATGAAATAGCTTAAAAATAGAAGACCCGATAATTTCTTGACATCAAAATAAAAACAACAATTAATAAATAAATAAATCCCATTAATAATACCAGATAATTGTTTAGTTATCGAATGGTATTCAGCAATTATCATTCGAACTAGTGCAATTTATCATGAACTTAAATACATTAATTATTTAAATATTAGTTTTAGTATTAGTGCAGTTCATCACGAACTTAAATATAAATGAACAGCTTTAATCGTATTCAAAATATTACTAATTGGAAATCTGATTGGAATTTCCGATGATTACAAGAAACTATTATATCTATACATCAACTAGGCAGATATCTATCGATCTCAGCGCTACCTTCACGCTTTAATTACAGTTATTGATTGATATTTGTTCGAGTCACTCTAATGAACCGCAAGCAGCGCGGGCCTAATTAATCTCGCACAAAAGTGAAAGATACAAAAAGCGAAAGATACTCGCGCTGCGAAACGGAAACCTGCTGCAGGCGAACACGCGAGCTCGAGGCTCGAGATACTAATACAAATGTATCTGCAAGTACTCGATCGCGAGTACTCGTGCCTTCATTCACTCATTCAAGCAGTTATTCGCCTGTGCACTCACTCGGCACTCACTTGGCACTCACACGGCGACTGTCAATTTATTGTGCCGGGGCCCATTTAGTTGCAAAGTTGGTCAACAACAGGCCGGACAATTGACTATCGCGCGCGCCTGTCGAACTGCCCCTGATCCGTGTGTGCACTTGAAGCGGAAGGCAGTAGGGACAGTGCGAGGTAAGGTTTGAGGTCTGATACAGGAACAGACTCTGACAACGACGGGGACAGGAACAGATACAGATACAGCAGGGACATGGCTAAAAAGGCAGCCGCGGCGAGTGTCAAAAACACCACGACGACGACAACGACGACGACGACGAAATGTGGCACAGCCAAGGGGCAGCAGAGCCTACAATGCAACTGCAGCGGCAGCTTGTGCAACGTGCAACGTGCAACAAGTTCCAGTTCCAGTTCCTGCTGTCGTCGCCGTCGCTGCGCTTTAATTGACAGCAACAAACATCGCGCGGGGGCAATGCCACCCACCCACACACACACCAGCACACACTCACACGCACACAATCTCGAGATTATTTCTGTGCGTTTCCCACAATTGATTCGGACAATGCGACCACAGCATCAGCCGCAGCCCCAGCCTCAGCTCAGTGACTCGGGCTGGAACTCAGGATTGGGTTTGGGTTTGGGTTCGGGTTTGAGTCTGGGCTTTGGGCCCGCTCCGGGATGGGTTCCGCACTCTGTCGCTGCACAGGCCTCCGTGCGCTCCGGCGGGGCTAAAGTGCAAATGGTTCTTGGGCTGCTTAATGTGAGCTGCGTGTGACTCTCTGCATATTCTGTGGCGTGCCACCAGACAAATGTGGCGAGAGTGGTAACTAAGTGCACTGAGTGAAGTAATAGCGGCCAAAAAATATAAATTATTGGTTAAATAATTATAATAACTGAAAAACGTAAATAGGTGGAATTTTTCATAGAACAAGTAGGTATATATATTTTTGAGGTTATTCGATCTGTATAAAACTATTTATTTTAAGAATTACCTAAAATATCGGGAATGTACAATTATCTACAATATATAACGTGTGTGATTTTATTTATTTAATAGTTAAGCTCTTATAATATTGTGAGAGTTTAGTATAATCATCATGACAATGTCTTGTAATCATAATGTAAACAAAGGGAATAGAAAAGAATTTTGAAATATGAATAATTTGCTATTTTTGATGTGATAAATACAAAATGTTTATTACAAATATTTATTATTAATTAATTAATACTACTATTATAAATTATATTATATATTGTTATATTGTTTATATTATATTATATATTATTATGTTGTAATAATATACTACTAATAATAAGTAATAGTAAAATAGTTTTTAGTCTGTATAATTGTAATTATTTTATTTATCCTTATAGTCATTATCATTATTATTATAATTGCTATTATTTTGATTATTATGATTATTATTATGTTAATTATAAATTACTATTATTATAATTCTTATTACTATTATTATTATTATTGTTATTATGATTATAATTATTATCATTATTATTACCATTGTTTTTATTAATATTATTATAATTTTTCAAAGCAAATTTTTTAAATAAACAAAAAAAAAATATTTAAGCTTATAATTTTAACTAAGTTGTATTCTAAATATTCTCCAAGTCATTTACCTGTGGACAATTTTGTCGCCTGCCAGCCGACCGTCGCATAATGAAATGCATTTTAAAAGATTTCGTATACGTGTGTATGTGTGTGTGTGTGAGTTCGCTTGGGTGTGCGACGTATGCAACAGGTTGCCTCTGAGGCTGAGGCTGTGGTCGCTGCTGCTTGCTGTTGCTGTAGTTGTTGCATTAAAAATGTGCTACGTTCAGCTCGAGTACCCCGCCGGCCGCTCTGCAGTCCCCTGCGGCCCCCCACACACACACCTTCCTGCTCCACTCGGACGCTTTGATTTTATGGCATTCGTTTGTCGTTGGAGGCAGTTTGATGCATGTAACTTGTCGTGCCCGAGATTGCCAAGCATATTTAGCATTGGACGTGCAACAACACACACACACACACACACACCCAAAGCCAGAAAGATATCGTAATAAACAAAATAGCGAGAAAAAACTAAAAGTCAAATTTCTGACATGTTGCGTCTTGTTGTTGCTAGTAGGAGGGGCAGGCTGATTGTTAATGCATTATTTGTACCTGCTTGTCGTTGTTGCGTGTATGTGTGTGTGTGTGATTAGTAGTTGTGTTTAATTTCGGACATAATGCAAATGCCTGGAGCCAAGCCTCCAGTCTCCAGCCTTAAGTGTCAGGCAGCATCTACTTGAGCTCGGGCAACTGTGGGAACCTCCAAGTCAAGTGCTGCTCAAATCGGAATCGGAATTCCTCTTTGATCTCACTATATAGTCGTAGTACTGAGCACTATACTATATCTATCGATTGTCGCGAGGAAATGCGCAGCGATGCTTCTGTTTGAACTCGAGAGGTTCATAAATTACGCTACGTTTGTTTGTGAAATTCTTGTTAAGAGCGCAAACAATTTGCCCCATTCCGACATTTATCTACCGGATACATTTTTATCTTGCAGCACGAACGCAATTATTGTTTGTCTGCCTCGGAACAATTAAGAAATGAACTATCGCCTCGACGGCGTCGGCGTCGGCGACGGCAACCAGGTGGATCGCTTGGAGAACGCTTGGGGATCGCTCGGCGATCGCTTCTGGGGGTGGATCCAATTAGGCACCCAAAGTCGCCGCTGATGTGGAAACTGAAGACCCCTTCGTCTGGGCCCCTACTGCTCGTTTTGCAATCTCCTTTCGGTTTGATTTTCACTTTGGACATTTAATTAACTCAAAAATGTGCGCAAGTGTTTATATTGTCTATAAGGAGAGAGAAAGAGGGGGGCTGGCGATTACGTTTTATGATCCCCTTCCGCTTGCAATATTTACTGTTGAGTTTACCAAATCATAAAGCTTCCATAATTACCCAGTTTATTGCCAGGTCTGCGGCTGAGGCCACATGTTCCACTTAAAAGACGTTCAATATTTGCTCATCGGATACGCATTGGGATATACCGAATATCATACAAATGATAGCTGAAGTGCCGGTAAGGTTTAGAAGTTGTTTCTATATCTAATAAAGCTTATAGAAAAGTGTTTATATTTTTTTTTAGGCTTTTTCATGGGTTGATAGCTTTTATGCTATAGATACGGTTATTGAAATAAATACTATTATATCAAATATTTTAATAAGATATATAGTATAGTCTCATTTTACTGCTTTGTAAGTATTCCTTCTGTCCATATACATACAAACATAAATATATTTATTCAAATATATACATTCATAAAGTTCAAATATCAAATTTAGAAAAATTCAATATTTATATTTATTTTTAAATTATTATTTAATAAAATATATGGAATTAATATGATATGATATAATATACAACAAAGTGTGCCTTTTTTCCATATATACATAATTATAGTATAGTTTAAATATTTTATGAAAAAATTGAATATTTTCATTTATTTCCAATAATTTTGGCGAAAAAAGTTATTATTTTCATGAAATTTTTATACAAATACCCCAGATGCATCTATTTTTAATAATCTTTAATGTTTTTCATTTCCTTTGGATTTTTTTGCATTTTTCTTTTTCCATCCTGGAGTTTGAAATTTTTTCAAAATATTTCAACAACTTCTTAAAAATGTATTTATTTGGCATACTGTTTAATACAACAAATGAACTTTGGTTTCTACCAATTTAGCCTATGGACATTTGCATTATTCTAATGAATAAGAGTGGATTTAAGAATTTATAATAACTATAGCGATTAGATCTACACTCAAATCACACCAACCTCTGCTGAAAATCAACTTCAGTTTCCCCCGTCGATGACATCTGAACAAATCGGCATACTTCGCCTCAAATGGCGCTTAGCAAATACTTTAGTTTTAAAGACACAGCTGCTTGCCATTTGCTATGGGAAACAATAATATTTCACCTTTGCCGGAATTCAATTGGGACTTAACGGCGAAATAAAATTCAATAAAAATGCAATTATTAGTCAACGCCCAATTTTAATGCGCTTTGCTTGAAAAATGCACAGCGATTAATTTGCAATAAAATAAAAGAAAAAAAAGGAAAATAATAAAATAAAATCAACAACAATCGGAGAACTACTGGCATGTGTGGCGTGTGTGTTATAGAATGCCGATAATAAAACTGAAAAATGCGAAAAATAATAAAAATCAAATCGAATGCAAAACGATAAAAATCGCACAACTGTCGGAGGCCGCCGGAGGCCGCATGCAAATGCTGCTCGGCTTCGCTTCTATTTGAAATGTTGCAACAATAATTGTCACAAATTGAACTCATGTCATGATTTGCAACCGTGTGTCTCTGGGGGAGGGGAACTCGATTTGACTCGATTGCCTGACAGGTGCAATTTAGTCGAGGTCTGCGATTGAAGTTTGATTGGTCGCCATTTAATGAGAATGAGAACAACTTTCGTCGCGTCGCAACGTGATGAATTGCGGTTCACGGCGAAAAGGTAGCACCAAACAAATGTTGGAACAAAACGTGAGTGTCTGGCTAAAAGTCGGCTATAATACAGTGAATACGAGCCGAGAACGAGCCTTCAGAAGAAATTAATTAAAATGAAAATTTTTAAATATTAGAAAAATTACAATATTAAATTTATACAAATCTCTTTATATATAAATCTATTTATTATTTATTAAATTTATTTATTTTATTTTTTAAATGCCGTGTATTTCCTAAAAGTGAAACATTTTAAATATTAGAAAATTAACAATATTGAATATATATATATTTCTACGTTTAAAAAATGAACTATAGTTTTTCTGTAATACTTAAGTAACTGATTTGATTATTTACAATATTTAATATAAATTAATCTAAGTTTATAAAGTGAACTATAGTTTTTTGTATATCCTTTAAGTAACTGATTTGTTTTTTAACAATATTTTCTATACATTTATTATATATTTTCAACGTTTTTAAAATTGGCCATAGTTTTTTTTTTCAATATTTAAGCTAGATATTTCATTACTTACATACCATATATATTTTATCTTTTGGGTTTATTAAATTTACTATAGTTTTTTCCCAACATTAAAGTATATGAATTGTTTATCTGATAGAAACCAAAATATATTTGTTATTCAAAATAAAGCTTATAAAAATGTTGGCCAGAAGTTAAAATTTGTTTGCATATAATAAAATACTTTGTTCTTACACTAAAAATATATATTCAAAATATTTTTGTAGGTATATAGTATATTTTTATAACATACATTTAAATATCCAAAACATATTTTATATTATATTTTACTACTATAGAATCCCAAATTGAAATTTTCTTTGAAGAACGAACTTCATGAAGAGTGAATGTACTCTCAAATTCTGTTTTAAATTTACTTACTTACTTTCAGCTGCATAACTGCTCTAGTATTGGTAAACTTATTAACTAGAGTAAACACCCACAGTGCGCTTGAAGCGCCCACATCCGTGTGCGAGTTTCGTGATTTTCTTATATCTCTTTTTATGGCCAAACAAATTTTGTGGTCGAACTGTCCTTACAGTCTCTCAAAACAGTTAACGTATCGTGTTACGCCGTCGCACCTGTTGGCCAATTTGAAATGAGGTTGTGAACCCAACTGTAGTTTCTCAACGCTTGCAACGCAGCTTGCCACGCTGCAGCTCGTTGCTCGTTGCAACAACGACAACAACAACATGCAGCGACGCATTTGGCCACCTTTTAGCCGGTTTTCCATCATTGCAGAGCAGTCGGCGCAGGCGTCGCCGTTGCAGTCGCAGTTGCAGCCGCAGTCAGCGTCGCTTTTCCTTTTGTGGCCACCAAAGAACTCGTTGCACAAATGGTCGTCGTTGCCAAGTGGCCGCAGCCGGAGCCGCAGACGGAGCCAGAGCCAGAGCCGGAGCTGGAGATTGATGTTCGCTGCCTCTGACATTTGTTTCGCGCTTGCTCGCGCCGTCTCGCTCGCACTGCTAACCGGTTTGCGTTTTGCCTTTTTGTATCTCTGCTCTGCCGTCCACATTTTTCGCCGTGTGATTTAAACGATTTTTGCGCATTCAAATGGACGCCCGAGTCAGCGATGCGGAGCTCAGTACCCCCTGCCACTACCACCAGCACTTCCCCTTCCCCACTGTCTACCCCGTGGATTTTCTTGAGTTTTCTTGCGGCGAGCTTGAAAAATTGCACAGTTCGATCATGTAAACAAATTCATTAGCCTGCACAAATATTTTAATTATTTAACAAACTTGGGCGAGAAGTAAACGACAACAAATGCATAGATAAATTCACGAAACGCCACCGAGTGCGAGCTGCGAATGCTGCTGGAATTGAGCGGGGTGGAGCGACACCTCCACGGGGCCTCAGCGATGAGCGTGATGAAGCGAGGTGAGCAGAGTTCAAAGGCAGAGGTTGGACAATGGTGTATATATATTGTATGATGGTTGCAGATAATGACACAGAAATAAGAATGTTTACTCAACGTAGTATATAATGTTATAGCAGCTTGAATGTGATTATAGAACTATCTGCTGATCAATTGCAAAGGGACCTGTCTATAATTCTGAGTATTTGATGAATGCCTTTTATAATATTAAACACTAGAACAGCATAAGAATTATTCAGAAAAATGTATATCGTTTTCTAATTTTAAATTAAATATGGTAGGCTAATAATTTCTAAATTGAAATAAATTTTTGTAAGTATTCTGTATTTAATTCTGTAGGACTTTTTATATAGTATTTTTCAAGTACTGATATATTAAAAACATCGAAGAATAGCTTCATATATGTCTGTGTATGTTTTTGAATGGGCTGAGAATAATCTAAAAAATTCAAAATCTTTGTACAAGACTTTTTATAATTTAAAATAAAATATTTTTAAAAAATATCCTTATATTCTGTAGAGCTGCTACTTTCAAGTTGTAATATATTTCAAAAATAGAGGAATAGTCTTTTAAAATTCAACGAAATATTTAACATAATTATTTAGTACTGAGCTGTCTTCAATAATACTAAAGAAAAATTCCCTTTAAATCGCTTGTAGTATTATAAATTTATTTAAATACTTAAGAATAATATAATATTTAATAGAGAAGTATAATATAGTAATTATGTTAAAGCTTTTCTATCAAGCAAATAATATAATCAATTTCTGAATATAAATTATTATAATATATTATTTAATTTATCAATTATTCTATGTTTGTTTTAAAATACTTTATAAAATAAAATAGATTAATAATAATCAAAATCTATAACTACTGCAATTATAAATAAATTATTTCGAGACTTTCCTTATTTCGTTCAAAACTCTTTTTTCTTTTTCAAAACTTGTCCAATTATATTGTATAATATCTATAGAGTTCACGCTTGAAATATACCCGACACCTTTGCAGCACTCACAAGAAATTTGATCTGAACTACAGATGGCTTTCATAACAACGAGCTCTCTTCTCTCTTGCTCCCTCACTCTTTGGGCCACTTTCAGCTGCTTCCTTTAATGGGTGCGGGCAGCACACACACACACTCACACACACACACATACAAGCGAGCAACTGGCAATTATAATGGCCATAAGGCGACGTGGTGGCCTCTTGCTTTCAGTACATGCCACAGGCGGAGGCAGTGACGCCGACAGAGGCAGAGGCAGCGACTGCGAAATTCAACAGGTTAATTCGCGCGCGCGTTTTTGGCCAAGTGCGTTGGGGGTAGAAGTCGAGCGTGGACAAAAGCCAGCTGCTCTGGCCAAGGTACAGGGGCTGCCAGAGAGAGAAGCGCGCAGTGGGTGCACGTGGAGCGGGAGGGGGCTCTGGCACGGTGGGCGAAATGAGCAAAAGTGTCGGCCTTAAAAGGCGACAGCGAAAAAGTTTTTTGAAAAACATGCAACTTCGCACATGTGGGAGAAGGCGGAAGAGCAGCAGCAGCATCAGCAGCAGCAGCAGTAGGAGGGATGCAGTGGGCAGGAGCGACTCTGAGGGAGTGGGACTTGCAGAGAGACAGCAGGAAGAGATCGGGGAGGGGGAGGCGCATTGAAATGTCCATTGAAACAATGAGGCGGCCGTTGCCAAGCGACCAAATTGGCAACATGTTGAGGCCGACCAGTTATGAGCCAGAGCAGTAGAAGGGGGCCGGCGGCGGGTGGAGGCGGGGAACAGTGGGGTGTGGAGACACACTGTGCAGTGCACATGAAGGTGTCATTTGTTGGTAACATGCATTTTCCGACTTGGCTACAAATCGCGACGACGTCGACGGCGACGGCAAAGCAACATGCAACGTCGACGTCGACGGAGACTCAGACGCGCCGAGACTGTCCATTGGCTATCTAATGGTGCTGCACAGTGGTGCGCAGTGTAGTAGAAAATATATAAAAATTGAATTTGTGGTGTGAAAGAGAAATATATAAATCTAGACTTTAAATTAATGGGATTTTTGTATGGTAAGTGATTTTATTGGTGGAACATATTCGTATTACACTTTGTTTTAAAATTTTAATTTTTTTAAATAGTTATGATGGAATAAAACAATTGCTTATGCTAAAAAATAGTAAACGAAGTAAAAAGTAGGAAAACATACGATTTTCTTAACCAAATCATTCAAAATTGCGGAAAACCAGAACATTTTTCTTGGTTTTTTATAGTAAACCTTAAAAATATTTATTTTTGTGATACTGTCTTCTTCTTCTTAATAGATTTGATAACAGTAAATTGCGAATTTAATAAATGTTGTTTTTGTTTGTTATTTACTAAGCAAGTTAAAATGAGTAGAAAATTAATTTGTAACTTAAGACTATGTCAGCTATAGTCTATATTGTTTATGGTTCAGTCCACATTTCTTTGAATTTTAATATTACAGGTAAAAGTTTATTCTTTACTTAATATACATTTTAAAATAGTTTTTTTTTAAGAAATGTTCTTTAATATTATAAACTTATAAATTTTTTTTTCCTACATTTTATACTCTATTTGAGACTATTTTTTGTGTAACTTTTCACACTCAGTTTTCCCAGCAATGTGTTGCCACTGTGCCTTGGTGGGAATCGCGTCAGTGTTACTGGGTTACCTGTGGCCCGCTTTGGCTGTGCCCGTTGCAGCGTGTACCCTGTACTGCCAGTGTGTAGCATGTACCGCCAGAGCAGCGTGTAGCGAGTGCACCCTTTTCGCAGTCTGTAGTCCGTAGCTTGCCCGGCCTGGAACATGTGTCTTGCAAATTAAACGCACATGTCGCTCGCACTGGACAACGCACCGGCAGAGACAGAGAGAGAGAGAAAGAGAGAGAGAGACGCTGTTGGGGCATGCAACCAGCTTGGAGGCCTGCAGGCCTGCAGCTTGCAGCGGCTTGAAGCCGGCACCATTTTGCGAACACGTTTCGCGCTTTTGTATGGCGATTGTTTTGGTTTTGATTTCGCGCGCGCGGTGCCCTTTCCTGTTGCAAGTTCCCAGTTGCAGTTGCCAGTTGCCTGCCGGCCTGTCCGCTTTGTTGGCCACTCGACTGTCAGCCCCGACCTGCCTCCACCTGGCGCTGCCCATGCCCCTTTTTCGTTTTGTTCGCCTCTGACACATTTTAACAATTTATGAGGCGCACCCACCGCGACCCACTCGCTGCGCTGACGTCGCCGCTTTGACAACTAAATTCAAAGCAATTCATACATCACCTGCCCCAACCGACCCCGCAGCAGCACACCAACCCCCCCTCCCAATGAGGCGCACCTGTGTGTGCGTGGAAAAGTGCGTGTGTCAAAGTGCGTGCCTGTCGCCTGACATTTGCAGCTGCCACTGTATGCGTGCGTGTGTGTGTGTGTGTGTGCGTGTCTTTTCCTCTGGCAGTTGTCAGCTGCGCTTTGATAATTTCATTCCATTTCGCCCCACTGCACTGGCCGCCGCCACAATTCACTTGCAACGCGCTCTTGCCGCAATGGGGCAGCGCTTGGCCGAGGTTAGTTATGGGGCCCAGACGCACAGGCAGCGCTCGAGCTGGCGAGCTAGCGGTACTTTTGTGCAAATATTTATTAAAGCTGTTAACGTGGGCTACGCTGTTGGCCACTTAACTCTGGTTTGGCCTTAACTGCTTGGGAGTTGTAAGAGAAATGTGAAGGAATCACATAATATATTTATGATTTTATTTTTAAAAATATAAACAATATATTTCTTAAGGAATTAATTATTTTCTGATTAAATGTAATTAAAATTTATATATAAACTTCTACAATCGTATCTTATTATTCTTAATTTATTTTGGCATTCATTAAGCTATAGTTTATCGCAGTATTTCATTATGTGATAACTGAAATATAGGAGAAGGTAGCAGGCTATGTGAAAGTAGCCCACGTCTATCAGGAGATATAACTAAGTACAGTTTCTCCCCCCTTCCCAAGATTACTTAATCTACTAAAATTATTCTAGACAAATGTCTATGCTGTATGTAAATGTAGTGCTAGCAATAAAGCCTTTTAAATAAGCCATACAAATTTATTTCCAAAAAAATATTATATATCAGAAATATGTTCTAAATTCTTTTATTTCCCCAAACCTACTTCATTTATTGGCAATATACGCATAATAGTTTTCCAATAAATTTAAAAATTCTTAAGCAAAGATATATACTACATGAAATATATCTATCTTAAAGCTATATCAGAAATATTTTCTTAACTATATTTTTTTCCCAAACTTACTTAATTTACCTGCGCATGATAGTTTTCCAATAAATTTAAAAATTATTAAGCAAAGATCTGTACTGAATGTAATATATCTTAAAGCTAGAAAAACAGGTATCTCTAAAAAATGCAGAGTAAAATATTATATTTAATAGGGAGTAAGATTGTTCCCTACTGTAAGCCCTATGTATTTTACTAATCTATATATTATAATCGTTTTCCGCAACGCCTCCGACATTCCATCAGTTACAGTCGCTCTGACCAACTGATCTTCGAAGACTGAAACAAAAGTAGTAATCTGCATTTTATGGCTAATTTTTAAATAGTCGTAAATTCATAATTCGTTGTGCTTTGGAAGACTTCGTGCGATCGATCGTTCGGATCGATCGTCCGATCTCTGAGAGCGACTTCCTTGTTCGGTGCGTCGTAATTTACATAAATTGAAAACCGAAAGATGAAACGGCCCGAGAAAGCGTCGACGACAGGGCCGCCAATCGGAGACCCCAGACTCGACCTGGACTCGACTCGAATCAAGTCGACACGAGCGAACGAAATCAATTTCAAATTATTTTCAATCTCTTCAAGTCTCCGAAAAATCCGAATAGACGCAGCAACTGTCATCGCACAAATGATTTGTATTTTTGTTTTGCTTATTTATGTTTCATAAATTATCGGATATATCTATACGATATGCCGCTCGACGCAACGACGACGTATGCCGTCGCGATCAAGATTTTATTTAAATGGAACTCATCAACGCTCATTTGGGTCTCCGACTGAGGCTTCATCTCCGTCGCCGTCGCCGTCGCCGTCGCCGTCGCCATCTCCATCTTCAGCTCGATCGCATCTCCATCTTGCGGACAGGCCGATGATGAAGCTCTGTTTGTCGTCGTGCCTTTTGTCTCTGTTCGTCTCGTGCAACGCCTTTTGTTTCTGTTTTAGATTTAGAGCTTTAATTATGGAGGTCGTAGAGATCTGTCCCCCTCCCTCTGCTCCACCGATCTCGAACTCTGACTCTGACTCTGTGTCAGGCCTCGTCTCTGCTGCTGCTGATTCTGCTTCTGTTTCAGCTTTCCACACGCTCCGCTCCGTCTTTAATTAATGGATCTCGTCGCATTGGACTCATTAGTTTGCTTTCGGGGCATAATTTTAATTAATCACTCAAAAAGTCCGCGACGAGACTCTCTCTCTGCCTCCCTCTCTATCTCTCCTGCTCGACTCGATCGAGCTGCTACCTGTGGAAATCGCTTGGCTATCAAATGCAAATGGCATTCGGCGAGATCGACAGTTCGTTCGTTACTCAATCGCTTTTTAATTCCAAAATGAGATAAATCAAAATTAAGAAAACCCGACGAAAAAACGACAAAAAAAAAACGCTTCGCAAATTAACATTCGGCCGATCGGCGCGATCGCCCGCCATTCGCTTTGATATATTAAACTCAAAATGTATATTTCATCATTAAAAACAGCGGGCAGAAATACTAAAAAAAAAAGAAGAAACGATCGCAGAACGAACGAACGAATGAACGAATAACGAACAAAAAACAAAAACAAATATAAAATGTTGAAAATGGAAACTAGT
The DNA here is from genome assembly GCA_035046045.1 of Zaprionus bogoriensis. Classification (NCBI taxonomy): domain Eukaryota; kingdom Metazoa; phylum Arthropoda; class Insecta; order Diptera; family Drosophilidae; genus Zaprionus; species Zaprionus bogoriensis. The sequence continues at coordinate 177,544 of JAWNOI010000046.1, forward strand.
TTTACAGGTAAGCCCCGTCGATCCAACGCTCCGGCGATCCGATCCGATCCGAATTCAAAATCCGATGAGATGCGAACAGATTCGCCGTCGTCGACGTTCTCACTCGGTCTCGTCTCGGATTCTCAACCTTTCTCTTTCGCGTTCGTATGATAAATAACAAATCAAACGTTAAAATGTCGGTAATGTATGTGGCATGTCAGAGGCTGCGCTTATTTATGGCCTGGATCAATAAGAATAACGCCCCAATCAGAGACTATAAATTAACGCAAAGACAAAAAACAACTTTAAAAACATTTTGTCGACCGCTGAGAATGTTTCTCAGCTGAGTGGGTCCCGCTCTCCCTCCACTCTTTCTCCCATCCTCGCGATCGGCTCGGCTTGAAATTGGAATTGAAAATGTTTGAAAACGTTTTAGGAAATGTCGTTGACGGCGACGGGCTAACGATTATGAATGCGATCGCTGATGTCGCACGACTCTGATGGCTCCAATGACTCTGATGGCTCTGATGGCCCCGCTGCGCTGTGCCACAGGAAATTCCGAGGCAGGGAAAGTTCTCATATGCCTCAAATGGAAAAAATCAATTTATTTATCTGAGTTCCAGCAGGCAAAAATATTGAGAATAAATAAAGTTTGCAATTTCCTGTTTTCTTTTTTAAAAAGTTAAGTAAAAATAAATCTATAAAATTTATAACCACTATTTTTGTCTTAGAAATTTTTTATTCATTATGTTTTTTAGATATCTTGGAAATTTGTGTAACAGCTAATGTGATCTATAATTTTATAATTCTGATTAGGATACACCTAAAATTAAAGTCTAGAGGATTCTCATTAGTACTATGCTAATTTTTAAAATAGCTAGATAATTAGTATATTTTTAAAATATATTTGTATATTTGCTATATATTATTCTTAATTCTATGAGTGTATGCTTTAAGAGCATTAATAATGATATCATTCGAAGATTACACTCTAGTTTTTTAAAACTTTAGAAAAGTTCAGTACATTACTCCAAATAAAATAAAACATGTATCTTTTTTTATAAATTTAGCTCTATATTTAGTAAGAGATGTGTAGGAAATACAGATACTAATAACGTTCAAAAATATATTTAGCTTTTCATATTTATTAAATATATATAAATATTATTTAATATATTAGTTCAGTCTTTAAATGAAATATTACCTAAGTACACAATTAAATATTATAAATATTTAAAAAAAATATATAATTAAACATTAAATAATATATTAATATTATAAATATTATATATTATATAGTATAAAATTCTAATAATACTACCAATATATTTTATCTTCATTAGACAGCTTCAGCAATGCTTCCCCTTCCGCTCCGCTGGAAGTGCAGTGTTAATTTGCCAGAATTCTCGAGATGATCAAGCAACTCAACGGGGCAAACCCTACACCGGGCTACACTGTCCTAAGCTGAAAATATGTTGCCTTATGCTACCGCCTCCAACTCGATTTGGGCCACAAATCAAGTGTGAAATATATTCAAATCGCACCGGGAGCGATAATAAAAAATGAATGAAGCAGCAGAAGAATAGAGAGCGGCAAGGAGTGGAAGCAGAAGAAAATAGTACAAGAAACGAAGCGAGACCACAGGCCAAATAAAAAGTACTAAAAATACGAAAATGAAGATGTAAATTATACCAAATGTGAAGCATTGACCGGTCAAAACAACAGTACGAAGAGAAACCTGGGAGCAGTAGTAGGAGGAAAGGAAGTTCGTGGAGAAGGAGGAGTAACAACGGGAAAGGAAACAAGTTGCCAGAGCCAGAGCCATTTCTGAATACCAGAGGCAGGTAATGCTATCAATCTACAACTTGTATCTAGCCAGAGAGAGAGAGAGAGAGAGCGAGAATGAGAGAGAGGGGGATAGCTGAGTACGTCGTTTGGGCAACACCCTCCGCTTGCAATGATTGATTGCTCATCATTTTTCATTCTTAATGAAAATGCACCCCGCTGGCATGAAGTTGGCTGCGCTTCGCTCGCTCCCTGGTTGGCTGGCCGTCTGTCTGGCTGTCTGGCAGTCTGACAGTCCGCCGCGAAAATGTCCGTCCTTCTGTCTCGGCACAGACACACACACACACACACCTGAGCCGCAGCTCGCGCAGAACTTGCGATTATCGCGCAAAACTTGGCCGAATTCCACCTTGGCTGCCAGCGGGCATAAAAATGGCTGCCAGCTGCGAGTTCTTCAAAGCGGTAGGGTGAGATGATGGAGTGGAGGAGGGAGAGGTGAGTTCAGAGGAAGAGCGATGGCGTCCATATCTGGCCGCCGTCTCTGGGTACGGCCAGCTGGCCGGGGCAACCTACTTGCCAGCCTGCCTGCCTGCCAGTCAACTGTCAACTGCGCCGTGCCTGTGTCATGCTATGCATCATCTTCTGGCAGTTATTAACCTTTGTCTAGCTCTGCCTCTCTCCCGCTATCTCTATCTCTGCCTCTCGCCGTCCCTCTTCGTCTTACTTTGCACTTCAGCTGATTTAGTAGCTCCTACGCCGGACGCAATCGCTGAAATTAAACAAACTTCTTGCAGCCAATTGCCGGCACACCCAGCAAAATGGTCGCTAACGATATCGCTAATTTGTTTCAGCAAAGAATTTATTTCGTATGATAATCTTTAATCGTATTCTAAAATAAAGCATATATTATAGCAGACTCAATTTCAATAAGATTGTTCTCTTTCCTTATATTCTATGATCTATGGTAGAAAATCGATCGAATAAAAATATAATAAATGTCGAAACGATATATTGTATAGCTGCCAAAGGAACTATCGGCCGATTATTTGTATTTTGAAAGAAATCGTAACCAAACTAGCCGCATCTAATTTTAATAATGCTTCTTCTAGACCAGCAATCAGTTGAACAATCGGTTGAAACATGTGCGATTCTCTCTCGCTGTCTCCTCCCTTTCTGGCTCTCCTCCACGATCAGTCGTAGTGCTAGCTGAAAATTTCGTACACCCTTATCAGGTCTGACTAGACCTTGCCCATTGAACTTGTGCGCTCGTATATTATCAAACAATTTATTGTTGTAAGTGCTGTGAAACTATAGCTTACATATAAAGTGATGCTCTATATCACAATCCTCATCGTTCATACCGTAGCCAGATTCTTCTTTTTTGCGTAGTTCTACACATTTCTCTCTGTCGCTATTCCTGTCATTGGGCTCTCCATCAAGCCAGGAAATGTAGGTGGTTCTGGAATCAGTAAGGAACTCCCGAGATTCCTCATCGTCGCTATTCTCACCTTCGTGGATATTAATCCAATAATCTGAGCTGGTCAATTTAGCCGTCACCGTCTGGAACTCGCCCCTATTTTCGAAGCTTGCAAGTTTGGCACCCAATTTAGCGCAATGTTTCTTTGCATCTTGCCAATTCAAGGTGTGCGCATTATCAATATAGTAATATTTCTTGCCGATTTGTTGAAAATGTGGATTCGCCGCCTCTAGTAGTTGCGTTCGTAGCTCTTCGAACTTTGCATCCACTTTCTTTGACAAGCTTTTTGCTTCGGTTATCTCAACGTGAATTTGCTCAACAAGTGGCTGTAGGTAATCTTTGATCCGAAGAGCGACCTCCCTTGCAAGTAAGTTCTCTGAAGAACTGCCCGGATGCTTTGCAGTGAAAATACCAGGCTCTGAGTCTCCTGAGAATTCATAATCTGCGTCTCGGTTCAAAGAAATCTAACGGTATATCAATTAAATTAAATTGATTTCATTTTAATTTAAATAAGTATGTATACATGTATATATAAATATATATATATATATATAAATCCTTTTCTTATCTGATCAGTTCAACTTACCGCGTGTACTGCGAGCACCGTGAATGAAAGTACTACAAGGAGAATCTTCATTATGGCCATTGTGTAGTCGAAGACTGTTGAGTCCGGAAGATTTCAGACTACTGTTGCTTTCGCCATAGTTGTAGCTGCTTATAAGTGCTAGAAGATTGTGTTGCAACTATCAGTTCCCACCCATACTACGCTCGGAGACATGTCAAACTAAGTTCAAAGCTAATCTTCATGCCATTTTCAAATTACATAATACAATTTTGAGAATGAAATTATCAACAAGAACGTAAAATACGAAAATTAATCATTGATAACAGACCACTGTGCACGTGTTGCTCTTTAACCTCTGCTTTTCAATAGTTTCACAGAACTTTGGCAAATTTAAGAGTGTGTGTGTGTGTGAGAGAGAGTGAGAGTGCGAGTGCGAGTGCGAGAGTAAATGCAAGAATTAAATCAAGCTCTTGCTGTACTTTCGTTTCCTGCAGTCTACAGTTTCCTTCGGCAGCGTCGACTGCGACTGCGACTGTGACAGCGGCGCTGAGGTCGAGGTTGACGCCTGCGTGGCGGCCATTACAAGTGCTGATGCTGCTGGCGTAACTGTTGTTGTTGTTGCTGTTGCTGCCAGCGCGCATCATCATTAATCATTTTTATTTGCACGCCGCCGAGCGAGAGAGAGAGAGTGGGAAGTGGGTGTGTGTGCGTGCCACCCTTGTCAACGGCAAGCCGAAAATTCCAGCAAGTTTGTCACATGCCTGACCATCAGCAGAGGCACCCGCAGGCCCACCTTACCCCCCGCCCGCACACCACGACAGCATCAACCACCCAGTGGCAGCCATCAGCAGTGACGTCGGCAGCGCAGCAGCGTCGTCAGAGTAAACAACAAAGCGTGGACAGTAAATTGCGAGCGTCATAATGTAGCGCGAGCGGGAGAGCGGCACAGCAACAACAACAACTGTATAAATTATTACATTGTGTACTCTTAGCGCACATAAAAATACATTAATAAATATTATTTATGTATATTCTGGATTCGGAATACTCTACTCTCGTACATTACACAAGCGACTCCCACCGCCGTCGCAGTCGCTGTCGCCGCCGCTGCTGCTGCTTGTACTCCAACTGACATACGTAACCAGATGAGCGCTTTGATACACTGCAAGAGAGCGCGTGTGAGAGCGAGAGTGAGAGCGAGCCTGAGTGTAAGTCGTACTCGAGATCAAAGCGAGCAGCTGTGCGCTCTCTGATTTACGCGAGCTTATTGAGCGTGAGAGCGAGTACAGATCGCCTTTCAATTTATTTTACACTGCAATGAAAACAAATAAACTTTGATGACTGACTTTTATATAACAACTGATTTTTTATAACAATTACTTATTATCATATAGATAGATTGTAAACTAATAAATAGTAAACTAAGCTCATAAATAAATAAAAAAACTTTTTTTTTCATTTATTTTTTATTTACAATTTATCTAAATGAAGTACTTATTATCATCATACAGATAGATTGTTAATTAAACATAACTAAATAAAGAAAATTTGGGAATTTTTTTATTATTTTTTTTTGTATTTACCATCTAACTGGAAATAATAAGTAAATACTATGATGAATGACAGAAAATTATTTATATTTGGGGCATATTTATAAGGATATGTTAGCTACCACTCCTTGAATGGCCTAAAGGGAAGATCAAGAGGCTATTGTCTAGCAGTTTAATGGACAGTGGGTTGCAGTGTCTATCCAGTCTATCCTGGTATTTAGAGCCGTATCTTTTAAGCTCTTCGTTTATACTAGAAATGCCAAGATCCTTGTGGATCAACTAGTTCTTAATGTTATACGGAGCTTTGAAAAGTCTTCGCAGAGTAATGCTTTGGAAGCACTGCAGTATTTCTATGTTAGAATTGGAGATGTGCCCCACAGCTAAATCCCGTACGTTCATATGGGCTTGAGTACCGCTTTGTAAAGCAGGACTTTATTTCTAAGAACTTGACAAATGCTACAAAAAAAATTCTGATGTTGATAAATTTTGTGAAATTAAATTTCCGTTTAAGTTAGCTTCACTTGTGAACGCATTTTTTTTTAAATTAAAAAAAAATTATTTTATAAAAACACTTTAAATGCGAACTTAACAATTTATGACGTCTGAAAATTTCTCTCAGTGTAAATTTGTTGAAAAGCTGCACATAAAGCTCGTCTTCATTTCATATTTTTGACATTTGTTAAATCAAAAAAATGTTTATTTTCTTTGTTTTATTTTCGTTGTGTGTGTGTGTATGTCTTTTTTGTGTGTTTTGTTTATGTGTCATTTTTGGCGTTTGAATTTATTTGTTTGTTTGCCATTTCGCGTGCATGCAAATTTGGTAATTGTGTGCGCGGGTGTGTGTGTTTGTGTGTGTGTGTGTGTGAGTGAGTGCTTTATTTATTTGAGCGAAATGAATTTATTTTATGGCAGATTGAGCTTAACTCGCGAATACCCCGCACACTGCCTACACTTCCCCTAGCGAGAATAATGAACACTTTCCCTAACGAGCCTTCCGAATTTATAGCGAGTTATGATTTGTGCGGGGATTATAAAAAATAATTTCGAATATGCTTTTAGTTAATTGAGGCGAGTCGCGACTCTCCGGATATCTCTCCGGGTTTCCGCGAGCGCATAAATCTCATGAGCTCAGCGAATCAATGCCGGCCTGTCCCACTGTCCGCCATTTGGCCTGTTTGTGCCGAAAGGCCATTAACTTGATATATGTATGTATGTATGTATGGCGAGGCGAGTTCGTCGATCGGGCCGTCGCCTAATGATTGCCGAATTTCTAATTATACGCATAAGAAATTATATCTGTCAATAAATTTGCCACTGTGCGCAGGGGCGGACGCAGAAAGGACGAAAAAAAAAAGAAATCAGCCCTGGCCATAACTCACTCAAGCACACACACGCACGCACGCCCTAACACACAAACGCAAACGCACACGCACACGCACAGACAGTTAGAGCTTGCGTAAATCCTTCCACAGTGCACAGTGCTTATAAATGATGAGCCCAAGCTGAAATGACCAGCGCGCGAGAGCGAGACAGAAAGGGAGATGATGATTATGGAAGAAATCCAAGCTTGAAGCTAACCGAGGGTTGCCCAACAACTTGACGAATCTAACTTGATGAGCGTTAGTTATGGGTTTGTGGCAGGAGGAGCGAAGTGGAAAGGGAGCAGAAGGAGAAGAGGTTGCATATCGTATTATCTGAGGCGACGTAGTCATCATAATGATGATACTCATCATCACCTTCATCAACGTCGCTATTATCATCATCATCATAATCAACAACATTATCGTCTTTATCATCATCAACATAAGCATCAATGCAAACATCAACATCTTCAAACATCAACATCTTTAAACATCATCATTTTCAGCATCATTAACATTATCATTAACTTCATCGTCAACATCATCAAAATCATCATTAATATTTTCATCATCATCATCACCATTATCTTAAACATCAACATCATCATCTACATCATCACCTGCATCAACATCATTAACATCACCATCATCAACACCACTATCATCATCACTATCATCATCAACATCATCATCACCACCATCATCATCACCATCATCATCTACATCATCAACATCATCATCGCCTACATGAAGGCCTCATCGAAGACGAACTGAAGTTTTATGGAACCCTCAACCTGCAGATAATTTTCGGGGGGTCTGTCGACTGAGCGCCTGGTATGGGGCACATATATTTTCGCTCGTCTGACATTAACGGCTGCTATCGCCCCAGCTCCAGCCGGTAGGGTGGGTGAGGGTCTGTCCGGCTGGCAGGCAAACGCTTGCCAAGCAGTCGCTCGCCCGGCATCATTACGGCCCGTCGACGATTTATTGACAAACCGAAGCGAACGCCTAGCAGCGGACGGACATCAAGTGAAATTTAGAAGCGGCTAACGTCTTGGGCTGCCAGAAAGGATTGGCACACGCCCCCATACCACCAGCGACTGCTCAAGCAGCTGTGGGTGTGGCCCAATGCGACGTCTTGCGTCGCCATTTGTTTCACTGCGTCCACTCGAAGGCGGAATTGAGATTCCGATATTACGTTTTGAATATTTCCAGTACAGGAACATATAGCTATGTAGGTATAGTAGCAATATTATTTTATTTTATGTATCAATTTTATTTTTATTTTTAATTAATTATTTATTATTTATTCATTTTAATTATTCTTTTATTATAATTACAACACTTTAACCACATATATTTTAGTTCATTTATATGATATTAATATATGTATTATATTTATATCTCTATATTATTATAGATAAATATTATATTTTATGTATATGATATTATTATATGTAGGTATGTACCATATGTATTTTTTTGTGTGTGGAGTACAGGTGTTATAGGAGCATATTATTATTTGAAAAATGTATTTGAAAAAATTTGGCATAAGCAATTTGTTATTATTATTATTCTTTTGATTATTACTATTATTTTTGTTGTGATTATTATTTCAATAATTATTATACGTTTTTATAGGTTTCTGCCTGAAAACGTTCCTGCTAAATAAATAACACAACAACTTTTTTTTAGTTCGAAATAACATCCTTTTCGCAGATATAGTCCAATTTTTTACAGCAGCAGATGTCGTTCATTTGATGGATATATTTGCGTATTTGCACACACTGGTGCCCAGGTGGTAGGTTGTTCGGTTCGCCTTCCATCCAGTTAAAATATCTTCCAGGGCGTCTATCGACAACTGAAACGAACTCGCCTTCTGTGTCAGTCTCGAAGAGTCCGATCCAGTAACTACTCAATAATTTTAACTTTTCGTTGACGGCATCAAACTCATGTTTATTCTCGAAAACTGCGAGGTGAGCTCCCATTTTCTTACACTTTTCTGCAGCGTCAGACCATTTGAGCCTCTCATCATGGGATATATAGTACGACTTAGATCCTATTTTTTGAAAAACTGGTCTGAAAGCTACTGGGATACTTGTGGCGTTCTCAAAGGCTTTTTCGATTAGCTCTCTAGTTGCGTCCACCTCTTTTAACTCTAGCTCAATTTGCGCGAATTTTATGATCATATTTGCGTCATATTTAGAAGTAGAAGCTGCCTGCTTATGCATCGCTTTTTCGATTATATTTTGCAGGTACCCAGACGTCTCTTCGAATGACTTCTCCAAGAGTTCTTCCACCTCCTTCATGGCATTCGCCTGCTGTTGCTCTGCAATACTCTTTCTCTGCGAGTCCAAGACCTTTACATGACCCACAAGAGGCTTCAACACGTTATAGCAATGGTCGCGACAGTGCATATCAAGCTCTTGAGACTCTACGCATTTCTAAAGGAAAGAAAGTTAGTTCGTTTTTATCTGAGAAGACGTAGTGGCACTATTATATTATATATTCAATATTCAAATTTACATTCGGAATATATTGATTCCTATTCTTTACTTGTATTATTCAAGGCCTAGTGGATCTTACCGTATTCTCTGCTTGCACCGTAAGGAGCAATAGAAGAATATTAAGAATAATTAATTTCATTGCGAAAGCGATTCTTCACGAAGACTGATAGTACTCGTTGTGCGACTAATACTTATATGGTACGTGCGAGCTATCAGTATAGGATGATATCAGTATTTAAATGAACTTCAACCTACATTAGGTATTCTTGGATTTGAAAACAGATAGAGAAGCTTGACTTGCTATGAGTAATCGAAACACTGAAACATTTTAAATATTTTAACACATTATTTTTTTTTAAAAAATTTATTTCAAAAAATTTAGCATATTCACTTTATAATTGCTATTTTTATTTTTTTTATATGATATTCCAAAAAAATTGTTTATCAGCTTAAAATTGTTTAGAAACCTTTGTCAAAGTATCTTTTGTATTCTTCGTAACAATTTTTAGCTGATTTTCGAGTTTTTCGATTCTGTTTACGATTTCTACATTCCTCTTCACATTAATGTCGTGCTGCGACTGCAATACGACTTCGATAACTTTTTGCAGATCAGACATCTTTTCTTTTAGTTTTTGCTCGATAAGGTGCCTAATCTTTTCCAGGGTATCCGCGTTCTCTACTTTCTTCTCGGCCTGATTGTACAACGTCTTCGTATGCTCCATGAGGGGCCGCGACACATTATAGCAGTACCTGGTGCATTGCTCGTGGAACTGATCTGTCTTCATGCCACACTGTGGAAAATTGGTTGAGCTCGACGAAAGTCTGAAGGCGTATTCAGCTTGCACTGCAAGAACCAACAACAGAAGCACGAAAATAGATTGTGTCATACTGAAGAGAGCGCTTCTCGATGAATGATTACGCTCAGTCTAGAGATACTACTTATATACAAATCCATGTATAATTTTAGTGTCATCTCTTCTTTTTATACCATTTACCCATTGAAAATGGGTAAAAAATGGTATATTAACTTTGTGCAAATGTATGTAACAGGCAGAAGGAGGCGTGGCAGACCATACAAAGTATATATATTCTTGATCAGCATCAATAGCCGAGTCGATTTGGTCATGTCCGTCTGTCTGTCCGTCTGTCCGTCTGTCCGTCTGTCCGTCTGTCCGTCTGTCCGTCTGTCCGTCTGTCCGTCTGTATGAACACACAGATCTCAGCTATTAAAAGAGCTAGAGGCACCAGACTTGGTGGGAGTGTGCGTGTATTCAATACACACAAGAAGTTTATTTCAAACTTGATGTGCCACGCCCACCGCCTCCGCAAATCGATAAATGCGTATTTCGATTTTTTCTAAATAATTCAATAACGAAAAGAGATAAACGCACCAAATTTGGTAGGAGAGTGTCTTGCAACATTATGCAGAAGTTGGATTTTAGAATTTTGGATGCCACGCCCACCGCCTCTAAAAAACACATTTTTATAGTTTAAAAGAAAACTAGAAAAGCTAGAAGCGCCAAATTTGAAAGTAAGGTGCCTGGTAACATTACGAAGAATGTTTGATTTTCAACTTTTGGATGCCACGCCCACCGCCCCCAAACTATTGAATTTTAAGAAAAGTAGGGAAATAACAAAACATTTTTTTTAACACTCTTGTAGCTTACCATAGTACAGATCTACCCTATAAATTTCAATCCGATCGGACAATAAACAAAGAAGTTATAGGAGTTTGAATCTCCCATATAAAGTTGTGGGCGCTTAGAATTCCAACTAGAATGTTGAACTGACGCAGCAGAAGGCCGGCATCAATAAAAGTCTCATTTGCCGATCGCTCCGCGTAACTGTGTGTGGTCTAGATGGTTGCATGCAAGATTCTGGTGCGTGTGGTCGCGGGTTCGAATCCAGCAACGGGCAATTTTTTTTTTTTTTTTTGCCGATCGCACTGCGTAACTGTGTATGGTCTTGATGGTTGGCTCGCAAGTTTCTGATGCGTGAGGTCGCGGGTTCGAATCCTGCGCTGGGCAATTTTTTTTTTTTTTTAATAATTTTGCGCTATATGAAAAATATATTATGCAAAAAAAATAAAAAAAACCAAAAACTTTTTCTAAGCAATACAAAAAAAAGAAGACTGCGTTTGGATTCGAACCGGGAACATTTAGTTAAAGAGCTGACAACTCTCACAACAAACCACTGAAGCACATGGTCTGTTCCTAGGCGCGAGAAGTTTTGCATACAGCAGCAGAGACGGAGCAGAGGCTCGGCGTCAATGCTTGTGCCGACTGCGCACGCACAATCGGCGTGCAGTCGGCATGTGCCATTAGCGTCAATGCATGTGTATTTAATTTCGGAAATATGCGATGCGTTGTTATTAATTCGAATAAAAGTAATTAATATTAAGAATTATTTTTAGCAGCCAAAGGTAAATTATAACTTACTGTCGAGTGCACTCGACTGTAGCTTTCTTCAATTTTTATTTTTTAATAACAAAGAAGTTATAGGAGTTCGAATTCCCCATACAAAGTTATGGGCGCTAGCGATTCCTAATCAAAACGTTAAATCGACGCAGTAGAGGGCCCGCGTCAATAAAAGCCTAATTTGCCGATCGCATGGCGTAAACTTGTGTGGTCTAGTGGTTAGAGGTCCGATTCGTAAGTTACAAAGTTCGTGAGAGTTCTTGTGTTCGAATCTGGCGCGGGGCGATTTTTTTTTCTTAATGTAAATTGCTTTTTTTTATATTTTTTTTTATATATTTTTATACCATTTATTTTATTTTGTATTATTTCTTCGAATAGGGTAAATGGTATCTTACAGTCGCGCGCGCTCGACTGTAGCTTTCCTTACTTGTTTTTTTTTTGAGTAGTCCGATTACGGAGAGCTTAATGAGCTAATAAAAACCTCAGAAATGAGTGTATATAATCCCCTGGAACACCCCAAGAAACGCTTGAAAGTTCATCATTTTATTTACTTTGCAATTATTGTATATTTGCCTCGCAGATATAGGGTAGTCTTCTGCGGCAGTATGCGTCGTTCATTAGATGGGTGGATAAAATGCAGCGCATTTGCACACAATGTTGCCCAGGGAATAAGTTGTTGGGTTCGCCGATCAGCCATTTGACATAGCCTCCACGTCCATCGGCAACTGAAACGAACTCGCCCTCTGTGTCTAGATCGTTGAGTCCGATCCAATAATGGTAGAATACTTTCAAGTGCCTGTTGACGGCATCGAACTCCTGTTTATTCTGGAAAACTGCGAGGTGAGCTCCCATTTTCTTACACTTTTCTGCAGCGTCAGACCATTTGAGCCCCTCATCATGGGCTATATAGTAAAACTTAGTTCCAATTTTCTGAAACTCTGGCCCCAGGGCTACTGGAATAGTTGTGGCTTTTTCAACAGCTTTTTCGATTAGTTTTATATTTGCGTCCATCTCTTTTAGCTGCAGCTCAATTTGAGCAAATTTTATGATCATATTCGCGTCATATTTAGAAGTAGAAGCTGCCTGCTTCTGAATCACATTTTCGATCATATTTCGCAGGTACCCTAACTTCTCTTCGAGTCTCTTCTCCAAGAGTTCTTCCACCTCTTTCAGGGCATTCGCCTGCTGTTGCTCTGCAATACTTTTGCTCTGCGAGTGCAAGGCCTTTGCATGATCCAAAAGAGGCTTTATAACGTTATAGCAATGGTTGCGACAGTGCGTATCTAGTTCTCGGGACTCTACGCATTTCTTAAGGAAAGAAAGTAAATTCGTTTTTATCTGATAACACGTGAAGTAATATAATTGTAATTATATTTTTAATTCAGTATACGCATATTTAATATTCGATTTAATACATTCGCAAAGTAGATAATTTGAAATAATATGGAGTATCGTATATTTTGTTTCCTTATTCTTCATTTGTATTACTCACGGCCTAGTGGATCTTACCGTATTCTCTGCTTGCACCGTAAGGAACAATAAATAAAGAATATTAAGAATAATTATTTTCATTGCGATGACAATTCTTTACTAAGACTGACAGTGCTCGTTGAGGGGCAACTATTTATATACCCAAAAAATGTATATAATAGAAATTATCATCATGGGATTCATTTAAATGATCTTCCACCTAGGTCATGTTTCCCTGTTGGAAACATTCTGCGAGCTGAGGGTTTTTTTTAAGTCATCAAAGTTCAAGTTTTTATTACTATATTTATTTATTAAAAATTTCCCATTAAACTTGGACATTTTCTTATCAGCCTAAAGCTTCTTGGGGAAATATTTTCAAAGACCTCACAATGTTCTAGCAATAGTCGTGATACTAAAAATCATACGGATCGGAATCGAAAGTTAAGGATTTTAGATGTTTTCATTTCATGAGATATACATGTATCTATATGTGTTTTATAATATATATATATATATATATATTTATGAGAATAAAAATTATTTAATATATTATCTTATGTTTTATTCTTTATTTTATTGCTCTGAATAGCATGAGATAAGTACACACTTTTAATTTTGATTAGTTTTTGTTTGGGATTTTTGAAGATAAAATTATTATAATTGAAGTAAATATTCGTATATATGCACAAATATTCTAGAACACTTTAGCTTCTATCTTTGAAATTTTAATCTCATTATATTCACAAGGCTTGCTACCGTAGCTAATTAGTTCCAGCCTGATAGAGAGCCTATGGTTTGTTTCTATGTTATATATATACTCGGTTCATTGTTACTTTTCACAAGACTTTTTCTGCCTAAGTAGTCAGCCCGCATCAGTCGAAGAACCTTTTCTGTTTTGAAGCATTAATGGTATTTGAGTTTTGGCAGAGAACACGGCCGTACACTGCGCCTGGTTCCCACTCCAAGAAACAATAAATAAATAAGACTCGACGTAGTTTCGTTGCAATTTCAGTGACATGTGGGCGGGAGTAGGTCTTACCACAGCTACCGCTCTCTTGGCTAATGTGAGTACCGCAAGAGGGTGCCCTTTTTAGCCCTACCCTAGAGCTGATGATTCATATGCCGCTCTAAGCCGCTCTCTCTCTTCCTCTCTCTCTCTCTCTCTCTCTATTTCTCTCATGCATTCATCTGAGTTTGGAGCGCCTTCGGCATATTTTTAATTGCCTAATTTTGCGACTTGAGTGATGGGCACACTCGGTCCGCTCCGTACGGCCCGCCCGGTGCCAGCTAGCAGGGTTGTTGCTTCCTTCAAATCGTCGTTGTCGGCGACGGCGTGATAAACGCGGCCGCCCGTTTTGGCATTTTAAAATTGTCGCCAAAAAAGCAGGCAGAAAGCATCCCCAAATGCCGTACCAGACCGTACCGCGCTGACACCCTTCTCCTGCTCGGGCCTGGCAAGTGGCTTCATTTGGGCATATTTCAGTGTTCCCTGCCCCCGCCCTGGCGACGCGGAAGGGCGCGTTGTCACCAGCGCTCGCGGCAAATTATGGGACAATATTTTAGGCTAATGTTAATGTTTTCCCAAAAATTTTCTCATTGTGCCAGGAAGCCCCTTCTACCACTCTACTGTCCCGCTACCCGCTTCGTATGGCACCCACAAACGAACGCCTCGGGGCCAAATCCGTTAAATTATTGAGCTGAAGGTACTTTTCAATGCGGTTCGCTGGCTTCGCCTCGCCTCGTCTTGCTCTTCGACTGTCGCGCGGGTTGGGGTTAAATGAGCAGCGACACTTTGTTGTTGTTGTTGTTGTTGTTGTTGGTGCTCAGTTACTGCAGTCTACTCGCGGGTATATTCTTTATTTGTTGGCAGCGCAATTTCGAGTCGTTCCTCAGGTTCTGTTAAATGTTTCGGAAAGGCGAAATGAACGAAATGAACGAACGCGAAAAGGCTTCGCGAATGAATTAGATTTTTGAGTTGACATTCGTGAGGAAACAAAGAGCGGGTGAGAGAGTGAAAGAGAGTGAAATAAACTGAGAGTGCGAGTGGCGTAGGGTTCAATCTCAGGTTGGAAGCGAACTTTGTGAACGAAATAATTGTGAGCGAACTAATCGATTTATAAAATCATTAGGTTTTTAAAACTTTTCACTTAGATCTTGGCTGTCTATGAAAATAGCATGCTGAAGCTTGTTACTAAGCTACCAAATGTTTTTTGTGATATGAAAAATATATTAACGAGTTAAGATTATCAGCATTATTATACACTGCCGCTCAACTGAATAGGTTCACAAAAATCCGCTTGCATTTTCATGATTTGTTCATCACATATTGATCGTACGCATGTTTTTTAAAATACATTCCATCATTATATTTGTGTCAATCAGTGTGTGCTAGTAAAGAACCGTTTGCGATGTACCGTTACTTTGCATTTTCTGTTTTGCTATTTCTTTCGCTAATTTCTGTGCAATTTTTTGGCTCAACTGAATAGGTTCAGCTGAAAGATTTTTAATTTGCAATTAAACTGGGCGGTTTAGTGACAAATTTTTGATGCAAATTTTTAATTTCATATATTTTCTTTAAATTATTTGAAAAATGGGACGCGGAGAACAATTATCCGAGTATGAAAGAGGCCAAATTGAAGCCTATCGTGAAAATGGTCTTAGCCATCGCAAAATCGCTCAAAAAATTGGACGAAGCCAAAATGTTGTGAGCAATTTTTTAAAAAACAAATCAGAATATGCCAAAAACATGAAAGGCGGGGTCAAACACGCCACCTCTGCGGCAGACAGGAGGCATATTGTGCGAGCTGCGTCCAACTCACATCTCTCAGCACCCAAAATTAAAGAAATTTGTGGTGTTAAAGCCAGTGTGTCAACAGTTAAAAGAGTGATTTCGTCGGCTGATCATCTAAAACGAATGAAACTTAAAAAAAAACCACCGTTAAATGATGCACGTAAAGCTTCACGACTGCTCTTTGCGCGCAAGCACATGAGCTGGATGAGCGAATGGCAGAAAGTGGTTTTTTCCGACGAAAAGAAATTTAATTTGGACGGCCCCGATGGATACAATTATTACTATCACGATATTCGAAAGGAAGAGCATTTCCTGAGTCGTCGCCATAGCTGTGAAGGCGGCGTAATGGTTTGGGGGTCGGTATCAGTCTTTGGCACTTGTGACCTGCAATTTGTTACTTCCAAAATGAACGCAGAAACCTACAAATCTATAATACAGACAGCGTTTCCTTATTATTCCAATATTTTTCACGTTATTAAATGGACTTACCAGCAAGATAACGCTCCTATTCATACAGCTAGGGTGGTAAAAGAATGGATTAAGGCTCAAAATGTGGACTTGCTCGAATGGCCCCCATATTCACCTGACCTTAATATAATGGAAAACGTATGGGGGTTGCTATCGCGCAAGGTATATGAAGGAGGCAGGCAATTTGATAGCAAAACAACTTTAGTTGCGGCAATTAAGACGGCCTGGACAACAATTTCGCTGCAAATACTGCAAAATTTGTATAGCTCGCTTCCCGATCGTTTATATGAAGTTATATCGAAAAAGGGCGGATTCACTCATTATTAAACTTATTCAAAATTACATTAGAAATGTACTTAAGTATAAGCCAAGTGCCAAAAATATGAAAATATCTTAAGTTACTTATATAATTTGAGTTTTTTCCGGGTGAACCTATTCAGATGAACGAAAAAAAATCATTGATTTTGTTAAGCTTTCAGAAGAAAAAATAAATAAGGAATAAATAATATGTTTTTGAAAAAAACTTCTTCAGATTTTAATTTTAAAATGATTTAAGAATTAAAGAAAAAAAAAATTATGTAAATCGGAAAACTGGTTTAGGAATTATAGATAAATTTCTACCACTGAGATGATGAACCTATTCAGTTGAGCGGCAGTGTATTTTAATTTTGTCATAAAATTCGTAAGTGAAAAATTCGAAACTTCCCACAAAGAATGATTACAAAAATATATACCTTTTTTAAACATATTTCGGGAGAATCTAAAAATGGCAACTTAGTAGAACTACAAAAACTTTATTTGTGTTTTATGACGTAGTTATTCGAACTTTAGTTCCAGATTTCTTAAAACTATTGGGTGGGATTGCTTAAACTTTGTATGCTACAACAATATAATAATTTGGTGTATTTCTCTGTTAATATTATATAATTTTAGCTCATTGCTTATAGTTTTAACAATACGATACGATAATTGAAAACTTAATTTTAGAAAATTCTAAACAAAAATTATTTTTAAAAATAATTTATTTCTGGAAAACTTAATATAATCTTTTTAAAAATTTAATTTATTATATATATTTAATTACGGAAAAATCTAAAAAATATATTTTTATAAATAATTTATCTCTGGGAAACCAACTATAATATTTTTCAAAATTTGTGAATTATATTTTTCAGCTATACGACAGTTGGTACAAACCGAGTCCAAGTAAACCCCATTACATTTCGACTTTAATCCCGGAATGCAAACATTTTTGCAGACATTCAAATGGAACACGAATTGCAGCGCGAAGCGAATGCAGGCAGGTCGACGCGACTGGTAGGACGAGGAAGAAAGAGTGTATGGAGTGTTAGGTGTAATGGGAGAGGGGGTTCCATGCACTAGCCATCACTCCGCTGTCTGACTGTGTGTGCGTGTGTGTGTGTGGCACACGTCGCGGCAAGATAAAGTCCCGTTGAAGGAAAACACCACAAAAACCTGAGCCCCGAAAAGCTCTAAATCTTTTGGCTACTACGCGAGGGAAGTAAGAGAAGTTACAGTGCGGAGGGGTGTACCAGCTCGTCCAGCCGTATTGCCATTATTTTCTCTAGCTGCTCCAGCGAGGCTTGTCTCGAGCACCATAAAACACTTTAATAGTTCTTTATACCGCAGAGCAACCCTCAGTAGTCGACGGCGAGTGGGTGAGGCAGGGTAAGCATAAGGGGTAGCAGTGAGTGGTAGGGTATGCGCCTGCCTGCCTGACTGACGTTCCGCTGCTTCTTTCGATACTTTTCTTCTTGCGCTCGACTTTTGCTGCGGGCTCGCGTTTTTCGGCGCGTTTTAAAATTATGGCAAGCCTGTCAGACCCTGCCCTGTGCCTCTGCCTCTGCCTCTGCCTGCCAACTGCCACTCCCCCTGCTGTGGGGGAGCTGTTGCCCACCTGCTGCTGCCACTGCCTTGGGTCGCTTGTCTCAATTGTTTTCTGCTTTGGCAGTTGCGCGTTCGCCTTCTCCCTCACGCTTACTCTCGCTCTCACTTTAACTAACTTTTTACTCTGTCTTTGTCTCTCTCTCTCCCTCTTGCTCTCGCTTAATTTAGGCCCAGACGCGACTCGTCGCTGCGTCTTGAAGTTTCCCCTCGCTATTTTTTTCTTTAATGATTTCAGCTTAAGCCTTTGGGGACTAATTCATTTGGGGGCGGCAGAGCGCGCATATGCCGCAACGCAACAAATTAACCCCGGCTCAACTTGGCACTCCTGGCCTGCCGCTACCCTTTGACCTGGCCTCCCGCTCTCTCTCTCTCTCTGCTCCGCTCACTCGCATTAAGTCAAGTGCTTAACCGCTTCAACACTTTGATTTGCTTGCGCTCGGCTCAGCTCTTGCTCTCTCTCTCTTTCTCTCACTCTCTCTCTCTCGCAGCTGCCCCCTTTGGCTTAATCAATTGTTAACCCTTCCCCCGCCACGACCTTGTCACATGACACCTGCAAGCGTTTGAGCGCGCTGCGCGTCGATTTCCGTTTCCGCCAGTTTTTTGGCTCTTGCTCTTTTTCCGCTCAACAACAACAACAACAACAATAGCAGCAACAGCAGCAACAACGAGGGAAGCAGCGCAGCGAGTGATGCCTTTTGATCTTCGGCTGCTGCCATTGGACTTGGCGTGTTTTTAAATTAAATCCTGCGAACTCTGCCCTGTGCCCTCTGCCCTCGTCCTTGGCAATGGCTGCCGTTGTCAGGCATAATACGACAAAAAATCGCGCGCGATGTTTGATGTTTAATTTTATTAAAAGGATTTGTTGTTATTCCTGTGCTGCTGCTGTTGCCCTTGTCAGAATCCAATTAAAATTAACCGCCGGCATTGTTTGTCAAAAATATCCAAGACGCGCTGTAAAAACAACAAAAATAACAACAACAACAGGTGCGGTGCGTCCGCCCAGGTAACTTTCGGTTGAAAGAGGCGAAAAAACAGCTCGCGACTTCAGCGGGCGTGGGTGTTTCTTTTGGCTTGCCACCGCTCCCTGAGGGCGTTCTACTTTCTAATTGAATTTCAGTTTAATTACAGGCGAAAAATTTAAAATTAGAAACTATTTATTAATATTGAATTTTATAATATTTGCTTATAAATAGTTTTTTATTATTGAGGTAAATAAAAATATTTTAATAATTTATTTTATTTTTCTAAATTTGATAATATTTCAAATTCGTTTGAGTAATTAATTAAAGGCTATACAATGTTAAAAATTTATTGAAATTATTAAGAATATGTTTTCCTGAAGTTTTTTAAGTTGTCTTCTTATTTTTATGCCAATTATTATCACTTAAACTAGTGTATTTTGATAATTATATTAAAATTTCTTTCTTCTTTTTACATTTTTCGCTGTTTTCATAAATCAATATTTTTGTTTGAATGTTTTTCCAATTATTTGCTGAAATTTATAAAGTAGAAAGCAGTATAATTTTTCATTATTTTTATGAATTACTCATGAACTTGACTTTTAATTGTTTTAAACCGATTTAAGCCAAAGGTATCGACATTAATAACAATATTTAGTTGGTTTTTTGGTTAAAAAAAATATAAAAATGTATTTTTTCCAATATAATACAATTTTGAGTAAATAATAATTAACGTAAAAATTTTGTGATTTTCATAATTTTTTAATTTTTTAAGCCTGAGAGTGATAAAGATTTCTGTAGGCTTTTATGAAAAAATCTAAAGATATTTAACAAATTTTAAATGATTTTAGCTCTCAAACCCATTTCTTTTGTGACTATAAGGCTATAGAAAGGTAAAGTATTGTTTTTCGTGTTTATAGAGCACAAATCCGACTAATTTCTATTTTCCAGGCAGCCAGCAGTAGTGACATTCGTCAAGGATCTCGGGATGTCTGGCACAAAGGTGCAACTTTCACTACAGTAGTCGCGCTGCAAAAGGTCAATTGTTTGTGGCCCGAGAGTGAGTGATTTACGAGGCGAAAGCAGACACAGATCCTTATGCATAAGGATGTCAGCCGAGGGAACTCGATATTTGGATCTCGGCGATCGCTCGCCTCGCATAACAGCATAACAGTTTATCCCTTTGAGCCTGGAAAAGAAACGAAAGTGAAATTCGGGCCATAAATCACAGTTCCATGTCTGACAATTGCAATTGTGTACGAGGCGCAAGGCAGGGGCGTGGCACGCATTGTCTGTAAATGCAAATTGCAACCGGGCAAACTGGGCGAGTTTGTTGTGTCAACACACACGCACAGAGCGGAGAGCAGAGAGAGAGGGAGAGAGAGAGAGAGAGGGGTAGAGCGTCCGACACGTTGCGCACAGCGGGAAGAGATTGTTGTGACAGCGCTGCAGTTGCCGGGAAAATCGGGGAAAATCGCATTTGCCAACATTGCGTCGTCCGACAGCCTCTGACGGATTAGTGCGGATTACTCGAGCCCCTGCCCGAGCGTGGCGAAACGATCCCGAGACTAGTGAAAGTTGCGTGTCAGGTAGTTGGGCAAATCTTTTGCGATTCTCGTGCCGTGACGCATGCAGCGTGCCCCGCAATTAGTTCTAGTCCTGCATTGTCGTCCACCTCCTCCTCCTCCTCCTCTGGGAGGGCGTTTTGTTGACAAAGATTTTGGTCAGGGTCTTGAGACTAGGGCGGGCAACATTAGGACGGAAAGTGAGAGTGTGGGAAGGCAAGTTAACAAGGTCAGGCGAAGTTTAATGAAGTAAGAATAAAGTGCTGAGATTTTGGAGATAATAAAAATATAAATAGTGATGAAATAATTATAAAAATAAGTTATAAAAATAAGTTGTTTTAAAAAAAATAAGAAAAAGCAACTTTACAAATGCTGACAATTTTTAAATAAATTAAAATGAGTTTTATATATTGTATATATGTATATATTTTTTTATATTTTTGTTATTTGGTAAATAAAAATATAATGAAATCATATAAAAAATATTGAATGACTCAATAAAATGTTGAAAATGTTGAAATAAAGGTAGAGCATGTAAAATAATATTAAAAACTTGTGCTTGTGAAAGAAATTATTAAGAAATTATATAAATGAAAGAAGAATTTTATAAAATATATTAATAAATGAAATTATTAAACAGCTGTAGAAAAAGATAAAGTATGAGTATGATAAAAATACAGCTATATTAAAGTGAGCCAAAGTTGAACTAAAGATAGATTAGATGGAAAAAAGTCTATACTTTTTTATAATTATTCCGATTACATCTTAACTATATTAAGAGAACACCGCAAATAAATTTCCACAATATTCCCACTTTGCTGCTCAAACTCATCCTATCAATCAAACTTATGCTCGCCCATTCCCGTCCACCATTCGCATTGACGTATCTCAGTTTTCCTCTTGATCACACAGCAGTCAGGGACAGAGGCAGGGACAGAGGAAAAGCGCTGAGGAAAACTGAAACTGAACAGGAACTTGTCGAGATGCCTGCACAGATACACACAGCCGGCACCGCAGTTGGCATTAAGTCAGCTTTGCCTTTGCGGCTCTATCGCAGCCGATCGGAGCGACTGGGCGAGAGAGGATGCACTGCATCGTGATCTGATCGGCCGCGTCAGACGAGATGCGCAGTCAATTATCAAATTAATTAGCTAAGCCTATCGCAGTGCAATTGCTAATTGCAATGGGAGACGGAATCGGAGCCTGGAACTGGAGTTGCAACTGGGAGTGGGCACTGGCAGTGGGAATCGCTCAGGTGCGCAACAGGTGAGGCTCCATGAGAGCGACAGGCGCTGGAATTTATAATCAGACTACGCAGAGCTGACAACTTGAGCTGCTAATGAATGATTGATGTGTGTGGCAATGCGAAAGAGTGGCGAGGGGGAGAGGGAGGTAGGGTAAAGCGGGGAGTGTAGGCAGGCTGACCTTGCAGTTGCATTAATCAGCATTGATTGATCACTGGAGCCGGTGTACTTAGTGGCCGTAGCAGATCGCTCGAGTGATCGACAGAGGCAGCATGACTGACTGCTGGAGCAGGCAGATTGACTGACTAAGCGACTAAGTGACTAAGTGACTGTCTGACTGATGGACAGATTAATTGCAGGCCAGACTGAGCAGCAGACTAAGACGAACAGACTAGCAGTCTGACTGACGAATGGACTAGAACCTACTGAGACACAGACCAACTGACTAATGGAAAGACTAACTGACTGATTGAGGAACAAAGCAACTGATTGACTGTCTGCTGAAGAGGCCAACTGCTTGACTGATGAACGGATTGACAGACTGACTGACTGGCGGACAGACTAACTGACTGACAGACAGAGGAACTGTAGGACAGACTACGAAAAAGACTAAGAGACTGGCTGAAAAAGTGACTAAGTAACAGACTGAGAGAAGGACCAAATAACTGACGAACGGACAGACCAACTGTCTAACTGACTCGCAAACAGAGTAATTGACTGACGGACAGACTAACAGATTGACTAACGGACAGACTAAGCAAGAAACAGACTGAATAACAAAACAACTGGCATACTGCCTGACTGAATAGTGGGCTGACGGACAGACCGACCCAAGAACAGATTGACTAAGAGAGCAAGTGACTTAGTGAATGACTGAATGCCGGCCAGACTAAGTAACAGACTAACAAGTCGGCAGACTAACAGACCGACTAACGGACAGAACTGCTGACGAACAGATTGAGTAGCAGAGCAACTGACTAACTGACGGACAGAGCGAACAACTGACCGACAGACTGGAGATCGAGGCACTAACCGAATGACTAATTAGCGCGACGAGCGGCTCTGGCTCCAGCCTGATTGATGGCACCGCGAAATTCAAGAAGGATGCCAGGCAGCTGTCAAGTCATTGCGAAAAGGATTAGTCCGGCGATCAAATGGAGCCGCCGTCGCAGCAGCTTCTACATTATAATAAAGTTGACATTGCCTGCCAGCGACCCGAAGCCGCCGCCAGACCGATGCAGACCGATGATGGATCAGACCGAACACATATACCATATGCGAGTCGGAGTATGAGTATGTGTCTTTGCCGGGGCCAAAATCAACGCCGACCCAACTCCAACTCCAACTCCGTTGCGAACTGCGACTCGGGCATATTCCATCAGCTGTCACAAAGATATGTCACTGTCAGCCAGATGAGATTTGCGCAGAGAGACGAAGAGGAGTCTCTGGCGGCGCGGCGGATCGCTTGGAGCCTCTGGAAGTTTTTCGGGGCGCGTTTTTGGCCGCCAGATTGACAAGGGAACTCGCGGCTAATCCAATTTAATTTGAATGTCAGTTCGTCTGGAAGACGAGAGCACACACGGACCACAAGTCGCGGCAAGTCAAGGGAGTCGCCTCTTCCCCACTTGGAATTAAGAACTTCTGATTTGCCTTTCACTCTTTCTACGATTTCTGCTCGTTTCTCGTGTCGGCATTTCAAATTTGTCGGCAAAGCAGCAAATTCCCAGCGCAGAATCTCCACCAATACCCCTGCCTCTCCCAGTCTCTGCCCCTCGACACACATGTTCGACTTAATTTGGTTCAGTGCATTTGGGGCGCAATTTACTTTTGGCAGGGAATCAAATGCTGCTTCCTGCAAGCTCCCTCCAAGCATTTGATATGCTCGATTCCGCTCCAATCGAGCAGTCAACAGAAGCTAAATACGAAAATCGGTCTGAAATACGATATTATATGAGGGACGACGACGATCGCATCGACGATCTCCACAGTAGTTTGTTTGGATGCTCGTCTCTGACTTTGTCTCTGATTCGAACTGCGATTTCGGTAGCGAATGCACAAAGTTTAACGGAATTCGACACGAATCGGAGAATTTGAGAATTTAAAGGAAAGTCGAGTTGCATTTTGCTTGATGCGAGAAATTTCCGAGAGCTGAGGCTCAAGTGGAATTATTACTATTGTGATGATCAATCGGAAAATGTTGATAATTTTAAAAATAAATTTTGTATTTGTATTTGTATTTTAAGCAACAACTGAAGTTTTTAATCTATCCAAACATAACAATGTCAGGAGTTTTAAAAACTATATGATTTGTATGTTAAATAAATTTAGAAAACAAAATGGCATTTAAAATAAAATTTGCTTTATGTTTTCCAGAGCGGTCTATTTCTGTATGACCTGTAGGACCTGATCCTTATATTATAGTATTTTTTAATAACTTAAAAATATATTTAATTAAATATTAATTTCAACATAGTTTTTTTTTAATATTATCTGACCTTATAGTATGTATTCAAAACATTCTTGGCATTTCAGGAAGCTTCTAACTTTTATAAGATCAGCATTCATAAAAAAAATAAATTACCATATATAGTAAATGAGGAGTACTCTCTTCAAAGGTACTATTTATTTACAAAAACAAATCGCAAAGCCTATACCCATCTGATCTCTCAGCTCTTCCAGAAGTCTCTCTAATTATCCAGTTATCGTATGCACTCAATGCTTTCAGTTGTCTTTCACTACGGAATTCCGCTTTCCTCTGGCTAACCAAGTTGCCCGAGCTAATCACATTGTCAGATGGCGGCTGCCAAAACTTCGGCTGTGAAACGAACTCATTACGCCGAAAACCGATCGGTGCGATCGCTCCAAACTCTCTTCGAGTGAACATTGGGGCGAAAAAGTGGCGCGATGCTTATCAGCATCAAGCGCTTCCAGTAAACTGCGACCGAGCCTGATAAAATATTTAAAAGAAACCCAAAAGGACAGAGAGAGAGAGGGGGAGAGGTAGAGCGAGGCAGACGAGGAGAGCGCAGGAAATAGTCGATCGCATCGCGCACAACAATGGAGCAGCAGCAGGTCGGGAGAGTATCGAGAATCGCGTGGAGGAGCCTCCATTGCGGAGCCTCCAGCTCGGGTGATAGACAGACAGAGAACACAAGCCCGAATTCCAGAGCGCAGGCTCCAATAAATTTCATTAAATGCGCACGCGTGCGAGCAGCACAGCGCAGCGAGAAGGAGCGAGGGGCAGAGCAGCAGCCCGAGCCGAGGAAGCTGCAGCTACTAACTCAGTTAACAGCAGACAATTGCGATGGACATCTCTCTCGTTGGCCGATCTCGTTGCAGCCGATCCTCTGTTCCCCCTGCCTGCCTGCCTGCCTGCCGCCGATCGGGACTCCTAACAAGCTGATGAGACATGAACGCGCGCGCTTACCAAATTCCAAGATGTCAACGCAAAATCACATTGTGCGCCATTATTCGGAAGGACCAGGAGCAGGAGTGCAGAGAGCCTGGCTCAGGCCTGTTCAGGCAGGCAACTGGAGCAGACTGGAGCCAGGGCAGCTAATGCGATGCAGTGTCGTCGTGTCTCATAAGCCATAAACATAAATAAAGGCACCTGAGGGCAGAGCAAAAATGTCGCATGACATTGGTGGGGAAGAAGTCGAGCTGACAAGCTGAAGGAGCACAGGCTGATGGAACAATACCCGATCAATACGAAGATGCAGGCTCTTTGAAGAGAGACTCGTGCTATCGCAGATATGTACAAATAAAACTTGGCAACATTTTGTCGTCCGATCTTTATTCTCTTATTACTTTCTAGCTTTCTAGCCATACATAGCGCTCTCATTCGGCATTGCCCCCCTCCTCCGGCTGCGATTGCTGCTGCTCCGACTGATTCTTGGCCTCTTCGCTCTCTTCGGGCATATCGACCTCGAAGGAGACGATCTGATCGCCAGGCACCATGACGGTGCCATAGGAGATCGGCTCGTCGTCGTCGGGCGAGAATGTATCGCAATTGGCTATGACCAGATTCTGATCGCGATCGGTACAACTGAAGATACCCACCAGGGTGAGTTTATTGTTCAGCGTCACTCGCACCATCCGGCCCAGCCATTTCTTCAGATTCTGTCGACCCTCCGACAGCGGTTGCTCGACATTCTCCGGTGCGGGTTCATTCGTAAATATGATCGGCTTGAACTTGGCCGTCTTCTTGGACACCTCCCCAGTCTTCTCGGCAGACATAATCGAGTGAGTTGCGTAATATTTCACGAGATCCGGAACACTTTCAGATTTGGAATTTCGAAATCATTTTCAGGGCTAGTTTTGATGGGAGAGACCTACGGTTGCTGGGAGCTTAGGTTACTAGATTGTCGTAACCATAGACATATAGTAGTCTATTGGTGGATTTATCGATCGCTCGTTGTATATGGTTAGCGTGTGATTTTACCTTTAATTACAAGATATTATTGTAAGCTCTCTATAATTTTGCATTCAATCCATATACTTATTTTTTTATAATATAGTCTTTGAATTTAGTGCTGTGTTAACTGCCCTGATCCATTTATTTTGTGATACAGTACGGTATAAATTATATAAGCGTAATTTCTTCACTCTTATACTCTGTTTATACGAGGTCTTTCCCAAAAGTATCCGATCTGCAATTATTTCTCGGCGCAAGTCTTAAAATTTCCAAACTGTCAATTTTGGCATATCAAGATTTAAAATCAGGTCGGATCATTTTCGGACAGACCCTGTATACCATATACAAATTTTTTTTTTTTTAATACTTATTTATTATTTATTACTTTAAATACTTAAGACTCTGCCAACTTGATTCTCTGCAATCTACAAAGAATATTTAAAATACTATATAACTACTAAAAAATGAGACTGATATTAAATATCGACTGCTCGACTTGATTATAAAACTATATAGTATTATATGAATGCAGTATAGCTTTTTTGCCCAATCAAGCTATATATTATTTCCCCTATATCTACTATAAAACTTGATTTCCCGACATGTTCTCCCTTTATCTATATTCTATATAGCTCAGCCTGCACGTATGCTAATTCCCCGCGGCAAACCCGGCCATACCTCGATATCGGAGCTGGGAATCAGTACAGCATTTGCCCAAAAGCTGCAGACAATGCGCTCAAGAGGCGCAAGAAAAGTGTCGCCATGCTTCGCATCGCGACTCGCGAGGCTTGTAAAGTCGTTCGATTGCGGCGCATGCAACGCGGACAGCGGCAACAGCAGCAACAATAACAACACGAATGTGCACGTCCGTCCGTCCTTTGATGAGCACAACAAACTGAAAGCCGGCACAAGTCCGCAGTCGTCTGCGCAACAGTTCAAAGTTTTGAGGGCCCGCTGCCAATGCCAATCGGATCGCATAAGGTAGCCGAGTCGGGCCCAAACTCAGTCCGTCCAGTTGCAATTGCCGGTTGCAAGTTGCCAGTTGCGAGTTGCAGCCACAGCAGCAGCATCCCAGAGATCTGCGATCTCGAAAAGTTGCCAGCTTTGCTGCAGCGGCTGCCACGTCGAACAAAAGCATTCGGCACAGATCAAATTGGATTTACATTCGCAATTGCCTCGGGAGGGTGCTGCGACTTGCTCGTGCAGCTTGCAACGCCTCTGCATGGACTGGACGCCAGTTGTGGCGACCCTCGAGAATTATGGCCTAATTTGCACAAGCGGAAACTGCAAGCGGGAATTAAGTTCGACATTTGTCAGGCAGGATTTCTGTTTGCATTTTCGAGAGTTTAAAATTGTTGTAAAATCGGTATTTTAATATTTAGTTTGCATATTTTTGTAGATAAATACAAATATAATAATAATATATAATATATATATAATATTTTATTCAATATACTTTCTAAGAAGTCTTAGTATTTTAATTGATTCTACCATTATTGACGCCCTAAAGAATAATTCGAAAAATTTTCAAAAACTTATTTTTAATTGAAAAAACTGAGAATTATTGAAGTTTCTTTTTTTTTATAATTATTAATAAAGCTTGTGTTGAATTGAAAAACCTATAAGTAACCTATAGTAATTTATTGTACATTTGATTTATTATATCGCCTATGCATTCTAATTAAACTTCTTGAATTGAAACTTTTAAAAACAAAATTAAATCTAATTTTAGAAAAAAACTTCATTTATATCTGAAGATTTATTTATCCGCACTGAAACGGTCAAGTTGATCCCTAAAACCTATGAAAAGCTTAAAAATAAAATCCCAATTTATTTAAAATTAAAAAAAAAATCAAAGTTAATTTTTGTTTAATCAGTAACATTTGTTTGAGAAAGTAAGAGAGAGAGAGACGGAGAGACAAACAATTACCCGATTTTTTTTAATCTTTTAAAAAATAGTTAAAAATTTTTGTAAAAATTTCAAAGAGTATCCACAATTCATTTTGCGTCTCGCGCTTTGCTTTGCGCGGCGGCAGCTCAGCAAAAATGAAAATACAAAAACAGCTCCCGACATTGGCGATCGATCGCATTTGATATATTTGCTCCTCGAGCTGTGGCTGCAACTGTGGCGAAGGCTGTGCCAGAGTTGGGGGCAGAGTTCGGCCGGGGGAGGGAGGGGGAGTTGGAAGGCCAGTCGATGGGGCAGTCAATGTGGTGGCAATGGCGATGGCGATGGCGTCGTCAGGCCGCTGAAAAAACTCTCTTGCAGTTGCTTTGTTGTCCATCCGCGTCGTCAGCATCAGCAGCGGCGGCGGGAGCAACTGTTGCTGGTAGCTGCTGCAGTTGCAATTGCTGCTGCTGTTGCCGTTGCCGTTGCAGCAGCCTCACCTCGATCGTGGTGTTTATGTCGTTTATGTGAAATATCAGCTGCTCATGTTGAGAATGTTTGCTGCCTTGTTGCGTCTGCCACTTTTTGTTGCAGTTGCACAGTTGCTGCTGCTCCTCCTTTTGCTGCTGCTGCTGCTGCTGTCGTTGGCGTTTGTTGTTTTGGCCTGGAGTCGAGGCTGGCAACGTTTTGTTTATGGCTCTGGCAGCCATTGGTCAACAAAGCTGCTTGAATTTCAAATCTCAGGCCGCATGTTCGTTACCCACTCGCAAACTTGCAACTAGCAATCGGGCAACTGGCAACTGGCAACTTGCAACTTGCAACTCGCCACACGCCACAATAAAGTAAATTATTGCAAAACGCTGGCGTTTATTCTCCATGCATAGATTTGCACCACATTTCGGGCTTTTGCACTCAATAAAACCCTGCATAAAGATCGCAGAGCAAAACGAATCCGATCTTCGATCGTCGATCGCCGATCGCGTTGATAGTCCGCGCGGGCCTTGTCGCGGGTCACGAGATCGCAAGTCGTTCGATTGGGGCCTAAGTAAATGGAGATCCTATGAAAATGTATGGGATTTAGTGGGAAATATTTACAGGTTTCACAAATGTTTTGTTTATACTTTTAGCTTAATTAATTTAAATGCAAAGATTTAAAATGCGATTTGATTCGAAAATATGAAAAGTTTTTTTTAAAAATTTTTAAAAATGGCAAACTCTATAGTTTCCATTTTGAAATATTTTATATGAGACTGCGATCGTTTGGAAGCTACGTAATTAAATATTTATATAGATAGATAATAAATTTAAAATACGTAAAAACGAATATTTTGTGATTTAAAATAAGTTTGCTTACAATTATTTCAGAAATTTTTGATTTATAAAAATTGTACAAAAATATTCAGGAAAATTTATAAATATACAATTAATAAGATACTCATTTTGAAAATTTTGCAAAATCAAAAATTAAAAGGATTATAGAAACATAGAAATTATTGAAATACAAATAATATATTCAAGAAAATTTATAAATACAGAAAATTGCATGACTAAAAGTTAATATAGAGTTACTCAATGTTTTCAGAAATCTTAATCTAAATATTATATATATCCCATCTAGATCATTCTATAGAATTTCAAAAGAAATCCCGAAATAAACCCCAATAAAATATGAATTATTATTATTGATTGTTTGCCTCATAAATCCAATATTATTAGATTTTCGAAACGACATACCTCTTTGAGAGTTCTATAAATATATTTTTTAATTCCCTTAGCCTTCTGCTAAAAGATGCCAACTTACGCTATAACTTATATTACTTATCGCTCTCAATGTCAGAAAATAAGGCAACGAAAATTTCCATCCTCTCTCACTCCTACTGAGCATTTTGATGAATTCTTTGCGATTCTGCCCACTGACAGTTTCGACTCGATTTATGAGTCGTTTTAAGATGAACACACACAAACTGTGTCGCCGCATTTATTTTTGGCGATTATTTATTGTGCCGTGATGTGCTCTGCCTGTGCCTGTGCCTGTGCCTGTGCCTGTGCCTGTGCCTGTGCCTGTGCGCCCCACAGTGGCACAGTGGGGGCGATGTGACTGAGCTGTGCGGCCTGTGAGCAGCAGCTTATCTCGCTGCGATGCATTTGCATCCGCATCTGCAGCTGATTTAGCTAATTGTCGCGAGCGTTTTGGCCTTTCTCTGCTTGCTTTTGTTCTAATTTCGTAAAGCGTTCCGCGTCCCATAATGAAATGTTTCTCGGTCAATTTGAAAATGTTGCGTGCTATAAAACAAATGTATGACAGACACGGGCAATAAATATGCTCCCATTTTCGATGAGGTTCGAATTAGTGGTGCCAAGTCAGCTTGTTTTCCGTCAGATCTAGCCTTTTCAACATACAATATTCGGGTAAAAATTAAATATTTTTTGTACAGATTTTTTTAAAGCTATATATATATATATAATATATGACAGACACGGGCAATAAATATGAGGTTCGAATTAGTGTTGCCAAGTCCGCTTGTTTCCCGTCAGATCTAGCTTTTTTAATTTTCAATATTCAATATTCGCTAAAAATGCAAATATTTTGTGTACCGATTTTTTTTGTACAAATTCGGCTTCTCCTTTGGCTTTTTTCAGCTATATAGCTTTTTTCAGCATCAAATTGCCGCCAGCACTGTTCCGAACGGACTGATAAAATGATGAAACTGTCGCAGGGCGACAAAATGTCGCGACCAACTGGCAGCGAGGCGAAGAAGAGAGAGAGAGAGAGAGAGAGGGAGCGGGAGCGGAGAGCAGAGCAAAAGACGCAGAGGAATTATAAATAGTGGGAGTAACTCTGCTGTGCGTATCTCTTCGATTGGGCTTGATTGTGATTTACAGCAATTTTTATATTTATTCAAATTTCTTTCCACACACACACGCACACACACAGGCACAGCTATGCGTTTTATTATGTAAAACGCCTTTCACGGCCCATCAGCAGCGACTCATCAGCATTCAATTATGCAGCAATCAAACATTCGAGATCGCGCATTCGAACTCGAATCCATATTCGAAACAGAGAGCAGATCGCTCCCTCTCTGCCACCGTCCCTCTCTCACCCACACGTGTGGTATTTATGCGTCCTGTTTTAGCATTCGCACTAATAGAGACATTTGCATTGCGCTCTCAATTGCAGCGACAAAGCAGAACTAAACAGTTCGCACAGTGGACTGCAGTGTGTGATATAAAAGTGCAATTGAAAAAAGTTTAAAAATTTTATCATTTTAAAACCAAATTTTTATTTCGTATTAGCTTATTTTTATGAATAACTTTCAAGGTTTTTGTTAAAAATGTATAAGTTTTTGGCAATTGATGTTAAATAATATAAATATTAATAATTAAATATTATAAACAAAACGGAATCATTAGTTTTTCTGTAAAAGCTTTTGTATGCGAAAAATTGTAGAAAACGGGGTCGTTTGTAGAGTTTTGTCCGCGACTGTAATTATTATTTAATTAATTTGTAGCTACTTAACATATTTAGCTTGTGTAATAATGTATAATTTGCTGCTGTGTTGCTGGTACCACTGTGATCTAAGGCAAGCATTGAACTTGCTGCAGGCGACACTGTTGCAGCCTGTCTGTAGGGGCCCAACGAGGCGGCAGCTTGTTCTCATTTGTCTTGGCTGCGCGACGTTTTGTTGCCTTTCCCCAAATCTGGGCTGCCGGCGCAGGGGTAGGGTAGGGGATGGTCGGGGTAGTTGGGCAGACAAACGCAGCCATCCGTCAGTTTTTAATATTTTCCATTTGTTTTTCACTTGTTATTTATTGGCTGCCGCTGCCGCTGCCGCTGCCGCTGCCACTGTCTCAGCACTGCTTTCTCCGCTCTCTCCGCTCTCCTACTGCTGCAGCCTCTCTCTTTTACTTCACGCCAGCCTCTCGCTCTCACACTTCGCCCTTTGCCATTGACATATGTATGTATGTATACACATTTAGCACACTCTTCTGCTCTCCCGCTCTTTCCTTCGACTCAAGCTGTCGGCTGCGTCGCTGCTGCCAGCTTCAGTTGACATGCACTTGTCATTGACTGCAGCCAATTTGCATGTGTGTCGCAGTTCATCATCGGCTTCCACTCGATGATGATGATGCTGTCGGCTTCTCCTGCAACTTTATTCGCTGTGAATGCAAATTTTTGCAAGAAATTTGTCGCTTGAATGCAATTAATAAAAAGTTGGCGCTGTTGTTGCCCCTGCCACATGCCGCGTGTCGCTGCTCCCCGCTCTTTCTCCTTCTCAAGTTGTTAATATTTCGTAAATTAATGTTCGATGCAAGAATGCGGACGTACAGCGCACAGACACACACACACACACAATCACACACGGACACATGCAAGTATGTTTCGCTCTCTCACTTTTTCTCTCTCTCTGCTCCCCTCCCCTAGTCTATGCTTCCCGGCCAACAGTTTTTATTGAAGTATAACATTAAATTTGGCATTTCTCCTGCCGCGTCTCGAGTTTTTGCGCCCATAAAATAAGCATATTTTATTCCTTATTCTCCTTCCTTCCCCCTTCGTACTCTTGCGTTCTCTGCTTTTTCTTCTTCCTTTGCAAATCGCAGTCGATTACACGCTGGAAACAAATGCGCAGACAACTTAACAGCATTTGCTCGCCTCAATGCGGGATTTGCCCGGAGATATAGCAATAGATCCCATAAATAACTCGGCAAGGTTAGGTTTAATCTGAAGCGAAATACACTTTAGGTTTTATGAGGCGAAATATTTTAATTATGACCTCCTTCACCATCTGTGAAATAAATAAAACATATATAACATTATAATATTATCCCTAATCAGTGTTATAGAAAATCAATAATCGGGGCTTAAAAAAATATTAATTGCTGATACTGATTCAGAATATATCTTAATATACTGAATCAGCTTAAAGACCTTACACGGTATTATTATTTTTATAGAAAGGTATTTGATTCAGAAGAATGAAAAATGAATACAGTAAACTGGATATTTTTAAAAATCTATTGTCGGTATAGATTGAGAATATATATATTATACATGATATATTTATAAGTTTATACCTGAGAAACACCGATCTAATTTATATTTACAAAGCTTTGGATTTAATACCGCACTATCGAATTTAATAAATTAATAAAATTAAATCAGTAATAATAAAATTAATATATTAAAAGATCAATTGCCAATGCAGATTCTGAATATATTATATTATATATTATATATAAAATATTTAAATTTGATTTCAATAACAGTACCAATTTTTAATACAATTTATGTAAATTTTAATGAAGTTTAATGTTTTTTAAACTTAGTCGAAATTCGATTCGAATGTTAATTCCGATTGAGAAATTGCACCTATATACATTATATGCCGGACTTAATATACGCTTTTCACATTAAAATATAGCTACTAGCCTACAGCTATGTACATACATATATATGCACAATATTATTATATCATAGATATATCTATTTTCCAAATACTCACGCTGATCCATCAATATTTGGGCTATTTTGATTTCAAAACCGCTGTAAACAAACAACTCAGGCGTTAATCCTGTGATCTGTGATATATTTTCTCGGTTAATCCCCAAGCAATTTGGTAGGTCGTATGTGATAGGTAGGCGATTGGTTAGCGATTGCGGGGGCGGGGAAGGCGACTGTTGGCCAGGGGACTCAGCCTTAATGGCATCTGTCTATCCGATGAGGCAGATGTAAACTTGAGGCTGAATGACAGCGAACATGCCGAGCATTTTCCACATACACATGTTTCTATTCTATTTTCATTTGCCCACGAAGAGGAGACCGAGGTAGAAGACTGAAGACTGAGATGAAGACGAAGAACTCAAGGCGCTAAATGAATACTCGCATTGTGGCAATTTAACATAATGATTTATTAGTTTATTTATTTCACAAATATTTTCTTTCACAATCCAAAGATCGGTACGGTTCAGTTCTCTTCTTATCCCACCCACGCGACACACAAATCCACAAGTATGTAGAGGAAGAGCGGGGCGGGACGACGGGGAACTGGATGACTGGACCATTGGACCACCGAAATGTCTCCGAACTCGGACCGATATATTGACGAGAAGATCGCTCGAGATCGCCAAGTGCATTTCTTGTCGCCCCCGGACACGATGCGGAAATTCAAACGCGTGGGCTGAAATCGGGACCGGGATCGGGAGAGCAAGAGGAAGAGGAAGAGAGATCGCTTAACAGTCGCCGAGAGTTATGTTAATTGTCGAGACGTCAATTTGAATCACGACTTACACTTGTCCGCGGCGGCACTCGCTCTGCCCGGGGATTATTTACGGGTCGTCGGGTGAAAATCGCAATTATCATTTTTTATTATGATTTAATGGCGCGACGAAAAAGTCGCTCAGCCAAAAGCTTTTATATTTAGCATACTATATACGCATATATATAGGCATAATTCTTGTCGGCCGTCTCTCGCGATATATCTACCCCATATATACAGATACATATCCGTACATATATGTTTAATTTTTATTAATTTTCACGCATCATCGGCAAATATTTCACGATGATGGAAGCGTTCTTTTCACTCGCGGTAATTGTTGTCGCTAGGAACAACAAGTTAATTAATTTGGCTAAATGATTCCGCTTAATGGGTACAACATGTTTAACGGCCTCTTCGGCGCTTTTGTCAAACACACGGACGATATATCCGCTATATATACTCGCACACACGTGACTAATAGATATATCAATGAATAAATAACATTATTAATTGACTGAAAAATCGAGAGCGATAGGCAGAGGGAGAAGGATATAGAGAAAGGGAGAGAAATATATATAGTGTAAGAGAGAAAGAGAACGCGAGATGTAGTTGTTAAGTTGGCTGTGCTTGAAATTTTAAAAAGATTTACTTAAACTTGATTTTTGTATTTTTTACACTTTTTCATATTTAATAATTTAGTCTGTGTCTTTTTTTAATATATTGTGAGAAGTTAAGCAAATAAAATATAATGTTAGATTGCGGAAAACATAAAATATCTTTAAAAGGTTTACGAAAATACTGACATTTTATTGATAGTGGTTAAATGTTTGAAATAATTTATTTTTTAAACATAGTAAATCAATTTAACTCTCTGAATTCATAGAGAAGTTAATTTTTAATTAAAAATATCATTAAAAAAGATTATGGTTTTACATTTTTATTTTATAAATAATAAAATAATAATAAAAAATTATCTATATTTAAGTAGATTTAACATTATTAACAATATTAACAATTATTATCAGTCAGGCATTAATTGGAAATTCGACTATTATTTTGCTTAAGTGCCCACTGTGCGAAAAGCTCGAACTACTCGAGTCTGGTAAGGGTATTCCCCGGTCATTGCTTCCCACTGCTGCTCCGAGCTGCACTCTGCGCCAGACTGTCAAAGTGACAACTGTCAAATATTTTCAGCTGCGGGCAAATGTTGCCAACTCATTAAACAACAGCAACAATAATGGCAACATGAACAGCAACAACAACAACAACAACAACGATAACAGAGCGGCCCAAAAACTGCCAGCAAAGTCGAACAAACGGACAAGCGGACAAAAAAGTTGTCTCTAATTAGAAATAAATCGAAAATGTTTGCCGTCCGTTTCTATTTTGATGTCAATGCTCACAGCTCGCAATCGCAATTCACAATTCGCAATTCACAATTTGGTATTTGGTATTCAAAATTCAAAAGCCAATGTCATGCCCATTCACATTTCCATTTCCATGGCCATTTTCCCTTCCCCTTTCCACCCGCCCCCACACTGCCATTGCCATTTTCATTTCGATTTCAACAATTTTCAAAATTTCAACTGTCAAATTTTTGCAGCGAATGTAACTCACATTTCCTACGACAGTCGAGCCGCAGTCCATATGTGACTGTGTACAGGGAGGGGTCTTCCCCTCACCCGTCCCACTCACTATGGGGTCTGGGGCCCATTTTAGACTGTCATTTGCCGCAGAGCACGCCGTGCTGACAATTTTTTGACGCAGCTGAAAAATCTGCAAAATTTTCTCGTCTCGTTTTTCGTTTGTTTTCGGTTTTTTTTTTCTGTCAACCGAGGGAGGATGCTGCCTGTGTGGGCGTGGCACTTGTACATAATTATGGCTGGCACTTCATTCAGTCTGTCCTGGGCTACTTACCCACAGCTCAGCAAACAAAGGAGCATTTAGGGCAGCCTTTCTTTGTTTCGACAATGAGTGGGAGGAAGAGAGACAGGGAGAGAGGGTGGGGTATCTGGGTGTATGGTCTGACAATTTGACATTTCATCTGCATTCAAAGTGCGCGAAATTCCCTTTATAAAGTGTCCCTCGCTTATTACAATGGAAATGCGAGCAGACTGTGAGGTGAGAAGCAGAAGCTCCAACAGAAGCTCAACTCG
The DNA here is from genome assembly GCA_035046045.1 of Zaprionus bogoriensis. Lineage (NCBI taxonomy): Eukaryota > Metazoa > Arthropoda > Insecta > Diptera > Drosophilidae > Zaprionus > Zaprionus bogoriensis. The sequence goes on from JAWNOI010000046.1 coordinate 214,308, forward strand.
TTCCTACTTACAAGTCAATGCATAATTGAATAGAGCGAATATCATGAATACCTAAGTGAATAGTTTTCAATACTTAAAGACTTGAGATAGCAATCAAATATTAAATTAATATTATGAACAAAGTTTAAAATGAATAATGTTGAGTATTTATAGGGTAGGATATAATTGTACTTCAATCATCTCAAAAGGAATTTCTTTTTTCTTCAATATTTTTAGCCATAGGTGTAAACATTTAATTTGTAAATTAAAAATAAACCATTAATATTATAAAAATACAATTGAAAACTATTAATGTTGATTTTTAATAAAATAATAAATATGCTTCAATCATCTCGAAATAACTTTCTTTTTTCTTCAATTTTTCAGTATTACGTGTAAGAATTTCATTTATACATGAAAAAAAAAAAATAAAACCTAAAAAGTATAAGCAGTTTATAATTCGATAAAGATTTAAAAAACCACTGGAATAAAATATTTAATATCGTTATTACATTATTTTCTGCAAAAATTCCTAAGCTCTTTTATAGACTAAGTTCAATCAGCTTCTCCTTCAATTAATTTATCTACAGTCTTTTCTCTGTATCTCTCACTCCAACTTCATCGAGTACCCCCAACTTATTGGCCCTCTTAGAGCGCGTAATAAACGCTTATCATGCTGTCAAATAAAGGCAAGTATTTCATACTTGTCCAGTCGTTTATATACTGCCCAGATATAGTACCGCATGTTCCCCTATATACATACATTTATATACGGCACATAAAGTGCGCTCGCAACTGGCCATATACATAAATATTTATGTATTTCCGATACTGCGAATTTGTCGTACAAATCGTCGCAAATCGACGCAAAGTGCTCTAATTTACGTCAATTTCAACGGACGAGACGAGCGAAAATGTCGCACAATTAGGAAAGAAATATGAAACTGTGCGACGAGGAAATTGCTCCGCCAAACCCAAAACTCCAAGGCCCCCGGACAATCCGTAGGTCCGAATCCGAGGTCCCGAAGTCCCCAGCGAAGGCGAAATAAAATTAATTTATGAAAACTATTTACCCAGAACGTTGGACAGCGATAAGGACAGCTCCCGACTCCGCGTCCATTGTCCTGCTCGATGGATAGACACGCGCTCGTCATAATTCTGTATAATCTATGTACGATTTGAGTAAAAACAAAGGAAAAGCCAGACATAAATTTCGCATTTTATGTGCGCTTTTCCCTGGCGTTTCTGCTCGAGCTTTTCCATTTTCCTTTTGGGGTTTTCCTCCTCGGAGACATTTTGTGCGCTATCATTAGGGAAAATAAAATATGCTTCAGCTTCAGCGCCCGCTGCTGCTCCCCCATGGCTACGCCCGACCATGTCCTGCGGAATGTCAAACAAACGAGGCGGCCATCAACTTTATGGCCAAATAACACAAATTACCAAAGCCAAAAATGAAAACACAAAGCAAAATTGACTGCAGCCAATACTGAAGCAGGACCGGCGAAACGCAAAAAAGGAATGCTTCGTCAATATCCCGAGCATTACATAAATAAACCCGCAAGTTCTAGAGACCTAAACTAATCCAAGACAAAATTTGGGGCTAAGCTCGCTGCAATCGGATTTAAAGCTGAAGTCGACCGCACAATGTTGAGTTGTAGATGAAATTTTGAGCCGATTGGGAATTTCTTTGAAATGGCCTGGCCAACGATATGGTAAGAAGTAACTGTAGCCCAAGTTATATCAGCGTATGCTAGTCACTTTTCAAGATTTAATGATAAATGTAAAAATATTAAATATATTACAATCTGTAAGAATTTAGTTGGGAAAAAACGTATAATGATATTATATAATTTTTATTAAATTGTTATGAAACGCAGACACATTTTTAAATTTTATTTATGTGTAAACTAGTTTTGAGAATTCTTTGTAAAAGTTTGAGATAGTATACTTTAAAGGTAGTATACTGTACGCCAAGTTTCATTTATGTAATTAAGTTACTTACAGAGATCTGAGGATAAATGTAAGTGAATATGGAATTTATTAAAAATAAGTATTGTATATATAGGTATATATAATATAATTATAATATTATTGTAAAGACAGACAGATTTAATTAAATTTAAATTTTATAAACTAACCTTATTTTTGTATTTTAGGTAACATTAATAAATTATTGTAAATTTTGACCGTACATCCGTAATAACCAATGTTAAAATCATTTTTAGCTTTTTCCAAATTAGTTTTAATTCAGTTTGGTTCTTATAGCATATTTGGTATATTTTCTTTTATAGATACACAAACATATAGACTATATGTATATAATTTATCATGTGTGTTTGTCTGAATACTTACAGTTCCCACTGTGGTTTGGCAGTTACATAATGCGAGAAGTTGCAGCCCAAACTGAGGATTCGACTTGTATTAGTTGCAGGGCACACCCCTTTTTCGGTAGTACCTACCGCACAACCCCAACCCCCGTCTGCCCCACGCTGCTGAGAGACATTCCAGCACGCGCAGGGACAACCCACTAGAACACCATTTGCCTGCCTGCCGCTCTACTCGCTTCTCACAGCAGCAGCTCGTCAAGTGTTGCCAGCGTTGTTTGTTTTGATGGAAGCCAACAGGAGTTAGGGACCCCGATTTTACCCCCCTCGCCCCTCGGAATTCCCCTCAAGTTGTGCAAAACTTTGTGCTGTGTGTGTGAGTGTGTGTGCGACTCGCTCTGTCCACTTGTCCATTATCCTTGTGGCGCATGTTTGTCTTTCATCATTTCGTTTTTTTTTTCTCTCTCTCTCTCTCTCTCTCTTTCTCTTTTTCTGTGTTATTTTTTCTGCTTCTTCTTCTAGTGAATTTATGTTTTTTATGCTCTGCTTTTCATCCATGTATTTTGCCCACATTTCTGCTGACCACACTCATCTACACACACACACACACACTCTCGCCTCGAGTTGTCCTGCGCGCAGCAAGGACTTGTGCTGTCTTCTGCTCGACTCGCTTCTATCTCTGCCTCCGCCTGCCTGTCCGTTTGTGTGTCCGTATGTCTGTTCGTCTGTCTGTTTGTCCGTCGTGCGGCGGACATTTTTCTTATTTGCAATAAATTTGGTTATGAATGTTCCTCTAGCTGTTCTCTGTTTTGTTGCTGTGCTTGTTGCTGTTGTTGGTGCCGAGAATTGTACATAATTTTCACAATTTTGATGTTAACTGGAAAATTTACGATACGATTCTTTGAAATGATGTTTTGGCCAGGCAACTGGACTTGATTCGATGCGAGGAGGTGGGCATCGGATGGGCCAACTGGGGTACGGTCTCCACATTTTTTCTCTTAGTCTCTTTTTGTATATAGCTGCCTGCTTCACTCTCAATATCTCTCTCTCTCTCTCTCTCTCTCTCTAACCTATCTAACTTCATATTTTTGCATGTATTTCTGTCTTCTTCTTTTTTGTCCCTCGCAATCTCTTTCTCTCTCTCTCTCTCTTTTCTGCCTCAATTAATTATTTTGAATTTTCTCTTTCTTTATCTTAGTCTGTCTTTAAATATTTCTATCCTTCTTTTTCAAATTTTCTATTAATTCTATTTTAATCGAAAATATCCCTCTATCTCCCCTTATAAGTATCTTCATCATGTCTTCTACTACTTATGCATTCGGCATTATCAACTTAAAATTTGTTCACTTGGAATAATCGGGAAGACATCCCGCCGAGATGATCTCGCATATTACAAATGTACGCCTGTCTCTGTCGAGCTTTATCAGTTTCAATCACACTCTCTCTCTCTCTCTTTCTCTATTTCTCTCTTCAGACAATTTTGCAAATTTTGCTTGTGCATACACCATAAACGTCTCATGTCACCTGATCTGTCAGTTCACTTGGAATTATCGCGTAGTGCAGACAGCTCGAGTATTACACATACGATAGTTGTGCGTATATATCGCATTCAAGTCAAATTACAGTCGCGATTACTTGGACTAATCGTCGCTTTCGTCGAGTTCCGCATTCGGCAACTGTTGCCGTCAGTTCGCATTTGGAGGCACTGTCAGCCAGAGATGGCAGATCGCATATAGATCGCATATATAGCATATAGTGTATGGTGTATGTGCTGTGCATAGTCAGCACGGCACCTTGAGGCTTGTTCAAAAATATCGCAAATAGAACAATTAATCTCTAATTATGGCTGAACATCTGTCAGGCGAATTATTAAAACGAAATGAAACTGAAATGAAATGCGAGTCAACGGGGCGGGCAGCCTGCCCTCGGCTCATCAGCGAGATCAGGCAGTGTGGCAGCCTCTGCCCGGCCCTACCCGATCGGGGCCTACTGCTGATCGGATTATGACAGGCAACGACAGAGCGCCCCAGACAGGCAAACGGTTGACGACGCCAACAGATGCAGCAGAAGACGACGCGCCCCAGAAGAAGACGCCTCGTCGTCGGCGTCTTCGAGAGAGAGAGAGAGAGGGTGAGAGAGAAGAGTCTGCCTCTGGCGACTCTGCGGACTGGCGTTGATTGCCGCGTTGATCGTCACTTGATTTGGATTAAGTGAAAACTCATTAGATCATTTCAGTGATCGCTCTGTGAGGCGCACTACCGCAGAGATCGGTGGCAGGGGGACGCCAATAAGTTAGTCTTCGACTAGTCGAGAAGGAAGTCAGTCGTCCCGTAAATTCCCGGTGTAAGCTCATTAACCTGTTGACGGCGAAGAACACTGCAGAACTGAAGAGTTCCACGCGCTCGATCAATGTTGCAATATCGCCATATCCGTCTTATCGCTGATCTATGCCAGATCCGCAAGCTTAGCTTTGAGTGCGTGGGAAAGTCTTCAACTCTGACCAAATTGGGTAGCTTAACTAAAATAAATAATATATATAATTTTAAGAAGTGTAAAACGGAAAGTTGATCAGCTTGAGTCTGCAATTCTTCTTCTTCAGTGCTATGTATTGGAAGCAAGCCTATTTTATTTTTGTTTTTATTTTATTTAATTATATTATTTTATGTTATGTTATATTTTATTATTAAAAAAAACTTATTTACTAAATTCGACTTGCTAAAAATAATCATCTACAATTGTTAAAACAAGTTCAAACTTTTGCTGAATTTTGAACACGTAAAAAAGTTGTAATTTTAAATTCTGTATATTTCATTATTTTCATAATTTTATTTATTTTATTAGAAGTAAAATCCGACAGCAGTAAAAATCCATATTTACAATTAACTGATGTAAATAAGAGATTAACCAAGCCCATTACCTCAGTATGAGCATAAAGTTTCTAAAAATAAATGCAGTATATTAATATTGTATTGTATTTTATACGAAACTACTATATAATTCAGACCTTGAGCCAAGTAAAATTCAATCAATTTATAAAATCTGTCTCTATATATAGTAAAATATTCTGTAGATGACCTCTAAAAATCTTTTCTCACTGACTGATTAATCTATTACTCGATGAAAACTTAATAAACAAAATCAACATATTGTATCCCTATATAAACTTGTCCCTATAATATACAATAGATTCCTCTAGACTCGTAACAAACTAAATATCCTTAGAAAACTCTCTGCCATCTTCTCATACCTCTCATCCTACCGCTTGCTTAGTACAATAATCGTTTCCTAAACTCTCCCATCTCAAAGGCTGCGCCAAGCTCCAAGGCAAACAAGGAACTGCGCCAGGATAAATTGCCGGCGCGTCAAATAAACATGCAAATGACTCAATGAACTGCAGGAGAAGCCCCAAAAGAGAACAAGGAGAAAGAGTCGAAAAAACTGCGAACTGAAGCTGCCAACACGTAGGCAAACAGACTGCCTGTCCGTCTGTCCATCTGCCCGTACGACTGGTCAGTGATCAGAGCGGACAAGTGGAGTCCATTAAAACACTAACGTCACGTCAAGCGCCGAATGATGGATGTGCCTAAGGCCAGGCACAGCCTCGCAATGCAGGCAAGCGAAAAGTGGCCAAAAAGGCGAAGGACTAAGGCCAAGGGGGGACTAAGGGGGAGCAGCAGCAGCAGCAGCAGCGTCTGACTGACGGATGCTTCAACTCGACTACAGCTGGAGCTGCCTCTCAGTCTGCCTGCCTGTTTGTTTGTGTGTGATAACAGAGTTGTTTGTGCTTGTTGCAACACGCGGCGTATACGCAACGTGCCACTGTGCATGGAACTGAATACCAATCAGAGAAACAATTGCAGTGCCTGCCCGCCTGCCCGCCTGCCTGCTTGCCTGCGGATGTGCTGGCAATTGAAGTCGGACTGGAGGACAGCACACACAGATGGGCGTGTCAAACGCCTTCAAAGCGACACTGGCCAATTGTCCGCACGAGTTACAAGTGCAGGCAAGGAGGAGAGGGGGAGGTAGAGAGGGTTGCCCGAGCGGAAGTGCGCCCTGTGCTGCGCTCATGAAGTCATTCACTCAATTTATCGTTTGATGAATGTCCTGGCAGATAGCCGTGGCCCCTGCAACACACACGCACGCACACTCGCACATGCGTACACACACACGCACACGCACAACACATTTAATGGCCATTTGAGCAGTTGATAAACGTTTCGCTCGTTTGCGTTGATGAAATGTTGTCGTTGTTGTCTCCTTCCTCGCTCTGCGCCCTCTGCCCTGCCCCCTTGTGTTGCATTGTTTATTTATGCCTGGCATATGGCGCACATATAGCGCCTGGCGGCATCCTCTGGCCATGTTTAGTTTTTGGCGCTTATTTCTAATTGTTTTTGTTTAGCTTTTTGCACTCGCCTCCGCGCGTTGCGCTTGCTCCTGCAGCGCTTTTTGATTTACGATTGCCAAAGCGTCGCTCCTTGTTTTTGGCAGTTTCACTCGCAGTTTGTCGCCCCTGCCCCACTGCTCCGCCCCGCTGCCGTCTCTGACTGCAATTGCGCTGATGACAATGACACTATTATGATGTCAGACACTGACAGGCGACACACTCGTTCACAACTCATGCGCCTACCCTCGCTCCATGGCAGTCGCGTTGGCCTTTTGATTGATGGCATAACTACAGTTAGACAGGAAATGGCATAGTTTCCATATTCAGTTGGAAACTGCAATGGGAAAATTGTCTAGTTTTTATTTTTGTGAATATTTATAGAGACAATATTATTTCTAAATTTATTTTTAAAATTATATGCGCATTAAATTAAAATGTTTTATTATGAAATTATGGAATTTTTTAATAAAAATCTGTGCCAAGTGTAAAAGTATATTAAAGTTTATTTATATGAGTATTATATTTAAATTATTAATTATTAACTTGTTAAGTAAATAAATGTAATAAGTTTTAAAGTTTATTGAATTAATTTTAATGATAATTAAACGTTTTCTGCATGCTTTCTGAAAGATCAATCAATTAAAAATATTATCATTTATGTTAGAATCGTCAATAAGAAACATGCATAAAAAATTAATAAAGTAAAATAAATATTTATAATCAATTTCATTTATAATGAATTTCGAATTTGTAACTAAAAACTAAAAAATATATTTGGCTTAAACTTCAAAAATTTGATTGACAAATATAAATATATTTACATAAATATAAAATATTAATTACAAACAATATTTAAGAAATAAAACATTCCAAAAACGATTTTTTTTAATTTTCACAAATGTTATAAATGAAAATTTCCCACTTCATGTCCCTACATTTCAAATATTCCATTCCAACTCTTAGCTCATTTTCAGCCAAATAAAAACATGTCAAGCCATTCTTACCTATATTCTATTCTATAATATAATCCTCCAAGTCCACTCGCGAATCACTGCGCTTAGCCTAACCCAGAGCCATTCCTAGCGCCGTAAGTGCCAATTAATCAAAGCGCGAGCGGGCGAAATTCGCGCGAAATGGAAAAACCATAAAAAAATTGTGCATAAACATTTTTCGCGCGGCAATAAATCAAAATATTACAACAAACGGAACGAAAACAAAGCGAACAGAAGAGCAAAATTAACAAAAACGTGATAACAAATTACAATGCAAATTTGAATTCCAGGCAAATGAATAAAACGAATACGAACAGCGAATGGTACAACGAATAAACTGGAATAAGCGCGTTTCGTTTTTAAATTCGTAATAAAAATGCATTTTTCACCTCCAAATAGAAAAAGACTAAGCAACGAAAGGGCAAAAGACTGTGGGGGCACTGGTATGGCCACAAAAAGGGCCCGAAAAAAAATAATACAACAGATGAAAACAACAAAAGCAGAAACAACAACAATTCAACACTAATAATTCGCTTTTATTGAGTGTTTCTGGTGCAATAAAAAATATTTTTGTGTTTTTCTGTGGCCGTAAAACACATTTTCTGTAGATACCCTGCAAATGAGGCTGCCCAGTAGGGTATATTGCAATATAAGTTAATTAAATAATTCAACATTTATCAAAATAAAATAAAAAGCAGATGGATAACAGGGTATAGAGTAGAATAGCTCGAAAATAATGGATAAATTTATAATTAAAAACAAAAAAACAAAATTTTACACAGATAATTTTATTTCCACTTCAAACTGTTCAGAGCAACACAGCCTACAGGGTATCTGCCAGTCGAGCACTCATGCTTCACTCATTTTTTTTACCAAAGCGGTCGAAATTTGGAGTTGCAGCGAACGGATTATGCGTTTCCCATAGCAGCGCAGTCAATAGGGATGCGGTTTGAGTTGTATAGGCTGAGGGAAAGGGTAGGGAGTAGGAGCCAGGGAATGGAGTGGATGGGGGCCTGCCAGCTAGAAACGGCTGCAAGGGGGAAGTCTATTAAAGCAACTTAACGAGCCGACAAATTACTACACGTCATAAAAGCAAATCACAGAAATACGAAACGAAAACGGGCTAAAAATAAACGCGAATCTGTAGTGAATACTGGAGTGAATGAGTGAGTGTACTCGTGAGTGTCCCGACTGCCCAGACCCCAATATGATTTAGGGGCACAGCTGTGTTGGGCGGCTTTACCTGGATTTTCGACTGCCAATTTATGCAGGCCATCAAGAAATCACAACAAACGTTGCGGTTGCCCGATCTATGTAGTGTACCCTATGTTAATGTCTTTTCGTCAGTTCGCCAACCTAAAGTTTTCTTGATTCTACACCAAAACAAACCTAGGAACCTGGCTTAGTATGCAGGGAGATTCGGGGGTGTGCATCTCTAGCGTTGCTCTTGCTAGCTCGCCGGATTGTCGGGGTTCTTCCTACATTCCCATGCATAAACACACTCGCATAATGTTTTTAGATGCACGTTTCTAAATACAAAACTAAATGAAATATATAAAATACCAAACCAAATCATCTCCGACACAGATCAAACCTCTGGCAATTTAGCTAATTGTTTTGGGAAATATGATGTTATTTATTCCCATTCTTTACCCTCCCTACCGATGTAATTCAATTGAAAGTCTGTTTGAATTACCCTTAAACAAGCCACGTTATACTAAACCCGTTTTAGACTTCTTCCATACTTTACTCGGAACCACCACATAGACTCTCGTTAAAGTTTCATTTTTTTTAAATCAAATAATTCCGATTATATTCAAAATTAAATTTGTACCAACAATACATGTTTGAAAATTTCAATTACAAAGTTTTATGACAATTCTCTCATTTTCCTTAAACTAGGACTCAACCTAATGCTAACTCTCAATTAATAGACTTAATAGGACATACCAAAAGTATATGTGTAAATATTCAAATTCAGATTATTTACCAAACTCGATTTATAACAATAGTATACATTTTGTTGTACACGGTTACTCACTCAATTTCCTCGTTGCGATCGTTGGGCCCAAGAACACTTGAAGATTTTCTTTTAGCTGTTTACTCTATAAAATTTGAGACTTTAGTATATAATCAAATCGAATATTACACAAAATTACGCTGAATATTGAGAGATTGCATTTTAGGTACTTACGCTTTGAGCTTGTACATTAATCGTTTTTATATTTATTACTAAAAGTTAAATCATGAATATTACAAAAATTAATCTGCTGCTTCAGCAGATAGAAAACAAATCAAAATTCGATGCGAGAAATTACAGAAGGTAAAGTTCTTGCTTTTCTTTTGCCTTGCCGCAAATATATGTAAATACAAATGTGGCTATGTGCACATGACAATAAAAATCACTGGCAATCTCATGAACTCAATATTCGCCAAACCTGAACACAGAATTAATCTGAGTCATATCAAAACATTTCACTTCACAAGCAGGATCGTTGGAGCAATCAGAAAAAAAAAACATTGAGGTGGGTCGTCTGCATAGACATCTATTGCTCCATCAAAGAAAGTTCGGGGCTCAGCATAGGTGCTGAGTCTCACTCATTTGTGGGTGCTGAAGTTCCACACGAGGTCACCTTGCCATAACCTTGTAATGCGTCTTGAGCTAGGTCATGGTTCGACTCAAAATTCGTTCACGCTTGCAGAAATGGTCACTGATGCCGGGTTTACTGTGGTGCGGCGTGCGGTTTGCAGCGTGCGGCGAGCAGCGTGCGCGTGCAGCGTGCGCGTGCAGCGCCGAGGCACCGCCAATTCTCACCAAGTTGAGAAAGGTCGCCTGCACACATACAGCAATCAGGAGGATCAAAATTCCTATAACACGAATTTTAATTAGCTATAGAACTAATATTCACTCACAAAATATCACCTTTTTTCCCAATAATCACTATCCAATTTTTTGTTGCCCACCGAGCAGAATGGTGGTTGAAGTTGGAAGCAAAATTTAAATATGTATGTTCTTCTCCGCGTTTGGGAGGTATAACCACACTTCTTATCCACTTGGAATAAAATAATTACGTACAATACCACGCTTGGGCTGTTTTTGCAAAAAGAGAACAATTTCTCGGTGCACATGTCTTTTATGCTTGATATTTATTTCCAATAACTGTAAACTTCCACAAAGTCGCCTGATCTAATCGTCTTGTTTGCTTTGAACCTTTTACAAACAAGTTGGCCTCACCAAGAAAGCGAAATAGAGCAAGACTGTTAATGTTAATGTTAATGTTAACATTAATGTTAAGCCAAAGAATTTGATGCTGGCAATGCTCTTTTGGAGGGAACGTTAGTAATTTGAAATTGGTTATGAGAAAAATAATAATTTTTTGCCTTATGGGCATTGGACACTACATCTATAGAGATGAAGACAGCTAAATATAGAGGATATAGTAGAGTCGTGTCGAGTTTCGAGAATCTTTAAAACTGCCGGAATAGTTGAAGCTAGTAGGTAACACTGACTTATCTGCGTTTTCTCTTTTTGATGTGAGGAAGAAATGCAGAAAAAATGAAATAGCAGATTTAATACTGTCTAACTTTTACCAAGAAGCTATATATAGGCTTTAACTTTTGGGATTATTGTCCGATCCTTTTGCAGTAAAAATAAACATTACAATAAACTACTTGGCTGCCAGATGACAATGACAATTGCTTATTATTGTAGCTGAAAATCGAAAATATCGCTTTGCGGAGGCGGTGGGCGTGGCACTCAAAATTTGAAATAAACTCTGTATATTTATGCTATACAGCAATCTGCATGCTAAATTTGGTGTCTCTAGCTTTTGTAATACCTGTGATCTGTGTGTTTATACAGACAAACGGACAGTCAAACGGACAAAAGCAAATTGAATAGGCTACTGATGTTGAGCACGAGTGTAAAATGATGTACCCGGCCAAGTCATCTACAAGTAAATCCAAGTTCTGATCTAACTAACAACTATTGTAGCTTAAACGAACATTTGAAATGGAAAACCCAGCATTAACTGTCAAATTGTCCATATATTTCATCGAAAATAATGCTCAAAACTCTATTGCAGAATCTCGCGAGCCCAAACAACATATCGAATAGTTGTCTATATCGTGTCACATGTGTTTGGGGTCTCGAGATTCCGTCAATTTCGATGAATTGATTCGACCAACAGAGAAGTGGAACGAAAGAGCGCTTCAGCGCTTCTTGCGCGCCTGCTGAGGCGGCAGGCGAGGAACGCGTCGCATGCGCGACTCTGTGTCCACGTCATTGCTCTCAGCGGGCATAATGGGTCTGGGTGCTTCGCCGTACATGATGTCTCCTACCTCCGAACGCACCGACATGCGTAGCCGTATCTCGGCCAGTCGAGCCGCCACGGACTGGCGCTTGTAGCGATTGATAGGCTTATCCCGGACGATGCTGCCACGATCGGCGAGGCGCCAGTTGCGCGGATGACGACGCATCCAGCTCTCGGGCTGGTCGGGATTGAAGGGTCCGTGCATGAGGATGGGTATCTGGGCGCCATAGTAGTAATGCGTTGGTATATTATGCCTCTTGGGCCTCCGTATTGCATTCCGCGGCTTTTGTCGAACGCGCGGCAGCAGTGTGTTCATGCCCTGCATATCCATGCCGTCCATGCCGTCCATGCCGTCGAAGCCTTTCATGCCTCTCATGCCGTTCATGCCTCTCATGCCTCTCATGTCTCTCATGCCGTTCATGCCGTTCATGCCGTCCATGCCGTTCATGTCGATATCATTGGGATACGACAGCATAGTCTCGCTGTCCTGCATGCTATTGAGCCTTATCTTGCTTGCCTTGCTATTGTAGTCCCTGGATAGTTTTTTTGCCACCTTCAGTGCGCTAGCCCGGCGCTGTCTGGCCTCCATTTGCTCCTCCTTGGCGCGCATGCCCTTGATAATTTTCGCCAGGTTGTCCGCATCGGTAGCGCCGCCCTGCTTCAGTTTCATCGCCATGTCGAGGAACTTGCCGTAGTCGCTATTGGGATCGATGTCCTCGAGCTTCCAGCTGAACTCCTCATCGACATCGTAGCCCCCGCCCAGGTTGCTGGGCGTTCGCGTGCAGTCGCCCTTCTCCTCTTTCGGCTCCAACTCATTGCCGTACTCGTACTCAAAGCGTCGCCTGCGTCCGTTCTCGCGCGCCTGCGAGTCCTTGCCCAGGCCCGTTATGTCCCGCTGGCTGCTGGCTGCCTTGCCACGCCCACGCACCTTATCGTGCCTGCTGTCCCGGCCATAGAGTCCGCTCGTGCCGTTATCCTGCTGGTCCCCCTCAGGTTTCAGCTGGTCGCGCATGATGTCGCGCAGCTTGAAGAAGGCCCGCGGATGCAGCGGGAAGCGTATGTTGCCCTGGCGATCAAAGATCGCCGTGTAGTAGTCGCAGCTGTCGAAGTTCGACAGCGGCACATCGCAGCCCTTGAACGAGGAGCCATGCGGATGCAGCGCCCGGCTGAACTTCTCCAGCGTCATCTCGTACAGGTAGCTGAAGACCAGCACCGGGTCGATGCGGCTGTGGCGGGCTAGTGCCATCACCACGTTGCTGTTCGCCTCCAGCCAGAGCTCCCGCTCCGACTTCTTTCTCTGCCTGCCTGCTCTGCGCAGGCGCGTCGACCAGCAGCGCATGCGCTTCAGGCACTTCACGTTCAAGTCCTGGCAATCCTTGCAGTTGCTACCGCTGCACTGCGAACTGCCGCCAGCTGCTTCGCGGCACGCCAGCGCCGACGGCGCCGACGGCGACGGCGACGGCGACGGCGACGGCGGCGTGTGCGAGCAACTGGGCAGCTCGCTGTTCAGCTCCAGCGGGCGGCAGCAGCCGCTGGAAAGCATCTCGGACAGCGATTCGCATCTCTCCATTCCGCTATTCTGCTGCGTGAAATCAAACGAAACGGAAAATTTAGGATTTCGAAGCGGACAATTTTGGAATTCAATTTCATATTACAATTTTGAAAATATATATATTCCATTTGCCATTTGAATTTGCTGAATTTCGAAAAATTCCTTGAATTTTTTTATTGTAATCAGTTAAGCTTACAGCTCCATAGTTATATTATATGTAACATTTGTTTTTATAATTCCCTCTTTATCGCTAAAAATACCATAATGTAACTGGCCCAGAAATGTCAAGGCTTATTTTCAGTTTCCCTGGATTTATTTCAATACAAATACTCATTTATTAATTTATTTTATGCGTATATTCTATATCAAAAAGTTCCACAATGGAAATTTCCAACATTTTTTGTATAGTTTTTTAAATGAACCATTTATAATTTCCCTCTATTTATTTTATTATCATATATCCCGTTCCTCCCACCATTCACAACACTCACATTTTTTAGGAAAAGTTCTTTAGGAAAAGTTAAAAATGTGCCTAAAGAATTTCCCTCAACAGTTTTCGAAATTGATTTATTTTCTATCGTTTCCAGTTTTTCTTGTTTCTGCCATAGAAATTTCTTATTGCAATAGTTTCTACAATAGAGAATCTTTTAAAACTCTCCTTACTTCATAATAAAGCTGCTTGAACTTCAAAAAAAATTGTTTTAAAACTATTTTAGATTTTTTGAAATACTTTAAGTAGCTTAGAAAAAATAAATGTTTTCGAACTCTTTTCGTTTTTTGTAATATTTAAAGCTGTTTAAAATTATTTTGAAACTCTTTTCAAGTTTTAAAATACTTTAAACTGCTCGAAATTAGAAACAAGAATTGTTTTGAAACTCTGTTCGATTTTTAAAATATATATATAAAAAATAAAAATACTAGTTGAAATAATATTAATCAATTAAGTAATTATTATCAATAATCAATGCGAAACGAATTTGAAAAACCGACGAAACGAATTCGTTCGAAGTTTCAATTCTCATAATCGAAATCTCCTCAATAGTTTAAGCAAGTCGCACACTGTGCCTCTTTAATTGCCTTCTCCGCCTTGCCTGCCTGCCCGCAAGTAATTTCCCATCAAATCGATAATTATCGACGCAAATTGTCAATGCGACGAATAAAAGTGCAAAGACAAGTGGAAAATAAACGTGAAGCGAGAATTGCGAAAAATAAAACACGTCAAAAGATGACTTTGCCGCGTCTGCTTCTATGTGTGTGCGCGTGTGTGTGAGTGTGCTTGATTGGGGGGTGGGGTATGTATATGTTTGTGTGTTTGCAGTAGCTACAACAAAAACAATTAACGCACACAACAAGACAAAGCAGCGCGCAGTCAAACAACAAAAGCAACAGCAAAACGAGCAGCAGCAACAACAACAACAGCAACAAGCAAAAAACGTAACAAGCCGCGCGACTAGCACAGCTCATTGGTTGCGCACAAGCGAGACGGCACGAGGCGCTGCTCAGGTAAGTGCGAACGGCGCAACGACAGACGAAAAGGGGAAAGCCGAAATAAGCGAAAAAGACAACACAAGAGAGCATAGCAGAGAGCGAGAGCGTAATGTCTGCTAGCCTGGGGTAGCGCTGCACTGGGGAAATGCGGAACGTGCTGGCAATGGAACAACGCAGCGTCTGCAAAAGGGGAAATCGTACAGTTGAGAGAGAGAGAGAGCAGTGTGTGTGTACGAGAGAGCGCGAGAGCATCGTTAGCAATGGGAACTGGTTCGGCTGCACGAAGAGAGCGAGCGCGAGTGCGAGCGCATTGTTATTGTTGCCGCGCTGCGGCTGCTGAGCGAATGCCAACACAAACAAACTCGCACACACACGCACAAACAAAAGAGAGCGCTGCATGTGCATGTGCTTTGCCGGCAAACGCCAGCAGCGCAGTCAGCTGCAGCAGCGCCGGCGACCTCCAACCTCTCGGGCTCAGCGCCGCCACCCACAACTGCAGCGTAGCGCTTAAGCATAGTTTGTTGTTGTTATTGTTGTTGTCTTTGTAATAAGCTATAACTAGTTTCTTTATAATTTCTGGTTTATTAGTTAACTGGAAAATGCGTTATGTAATTGAGTAGGTACAGTGATGGTTCTTATGAGCATCTGATTGGACTATGGTGAAGTTGTGTAAGGCGTAGGCTCATGGCGGCATGTGCGGCGCTTCTTATTAGAATTACAGTTGAATATTGCTGTAGTTCAACGCCTATTCCTATTAGACTTCTAACGGCTGGTGTTGAATAGGAATTTTTTATTTTTTAAATATGTTTAATTTAATTTTAAAATATAGCTTAAATGCATAAGCTAATTGGAATGTGTTGAATATAATTATTATTGAATGAACTGTGGTGGATTATGGCGATATTGAGCGAATCAAGAGATTATTAAAATATTTGAAGCTAATGCTTATTAGCATTTAATGACAACTGCTTATAAATAGAATCTAATAAAATAATTGAAATTTAGAGCAAATTTTATTATTTTTGAAAGGTTCTTAGCTGCGTTCAATTAAAAACAAGTTATTTTCAAACTCTATCAGTATTTTTGTAATATTTAAAGCTGTTTGAAATTAAAGAAAAAAATAGTTGTTTTGAAAGTGTTTTTGGTTTTTTGTAGCTATTTAAAATTAGAAATAATTGCTTATTGATTAATGAGTCTGTAAAGCTGCTTAAAATTACAAAAAAAGACAAGCTCTTTTCGATATTTGAAATATTTTAAACTTTTTAAATTAGAAAAATATGATTTTGAAATATATTGAGTTGCTTAAAATGAGAAAAAATACTGTTTTCGAGCTCTTTTTGATTTTTGTATATTTTAAAGCTGCCTGAAATTAGAATAAAAAATTGATTTCGAGCTCTTTTCGATATAAAAGCTACTTCAAAATAGAAAAATATGGTTTTGAAATATATTGACCTGCTTAAAATGAGAAAAAATATTGTTTTCGAGCTCATTTTGTTTTTGAATATTTTAAAGCTTAAGCAGCTTAAAATTATAAAAAAGAATTGCGTGAAGAAAGCTACAGTCGAGTGCACTCGACAGTAAGATACCATTTACCTTTCGCTGTTAAAAACTAATTCTTAATATTAATTACTTTTATTCGGCGAATAACAACGCATCGCATATTTTCGAGGACAAATTCACATGCATTGACGCTAATGGCACATGCCGACTGCACACTGACTACACGACGACTGTGCGTGCGCAGTCGGCGTCGGCGTCGGCGTCGGGCCTCTACTGCTGTGAGCGAAACTTCTCGTGCCTATAACTTCTGTGTTTATTGTCCGATCGGATTTAAATTTATAGGGTTGGTCAATATTATTATTATCTACATCCAAAAGTTGAAATTCCGCATTCTCCGTAATGTTACCAGGCACCTTACTTCCAAATTTGGTGCTTCTAGCTTTTCTAGTGTTCTTTTAAACTATAAAAATGTGTTTTTTAGAGGCGGTGGGCGTGGCATCCAAAAGTCTAAAATCCAACTTCTGCATAATGTTGCAAGACAACCCCCTACCAAATTTGATGCGTTTATCTCTTTTCGTTATTGAATTATTTGGAAAAAATCGAAATACACATTTATCGATTTACGGAGGCGGTGGGCGTGGCACATCAAGTTTGAAATAAACTTCTTGTGTGTATTGAATACACGCACACTCCCACCAAGTCTGGTGCCTCTAGCTCTTTTAATAGCTGAGATCTGTGTGTTCATACAGACGGACAGACGGACAGACAGACGGACATGACCAAATCGACTCGGCTATTGATGCTGATCCAGAATATATATACTTTGCATGGTCTGCCACGCCTCCTTCTGCCTGTTACATATATTTGCACAAAGTTAATATACCATTTTTTACCCATTTTCAATGGGTAAATGGTATAAAAAGAATGTGGAACTTTCTTCGATTTTTTAAGTGCAATATTTGAAGCTTCTTAAAATTAAAATAAACGGTTTTCGAGCTCTTTTCGATATTATCCATAGACACATGTTCCATCTCGCATAACCTGCTCATTTTCTAAAAAACCTCTTCAAAGCGAAACTCTCAGGAATGACGTGCAAATTGGAGCATTACACAGGAATCTCGGGTATAGCTCATACGATTTTATCAGCTGAGAAACTTGAGGAATGCCCTGAGTTACGATTCGCGGATGATTAACACCTGCTACAGCGCAATGCCCCGCCCTGCCCCGCCTGTTTACTCGCTCCCACTTGCACTGCTACAGCTTTTCGATTCATCAGTTCGCACCTGAGTTCAATAGAGCAGCGAGTTCAAAGGGCACCGCCGCTGCAAACAAATAAACAGATTCCCATACACCCCTCAGATTGTAATGGGAGGCATCAACAGGTTCGTCAACAACAACAACAGCAATAACTCGAGTATCGACTTCGTTCCCGTTTGAAGTCGGGCCACGGAAGCGCTACGCCTTTAATCTCGGCATGGAGCAACCCGTCTATGGCCTCAACTGAAAGATACTTCCGTGTCGGCGGCTTTGAAGGCGCCTCCTGCCCCTGCCGGGCAGTGCGTGGGTGGGCCCAACCACTTGGCCACTTGGCCCCATCAGTTGTGGCGCCCTCCTGCAACTGGAAGCCTGTATTTATAACGCTAATTTTTAATATTTTATTGACTTTGCTTTGAACTCACCTCGGGCCGCGTCTATGTGTTGAAATTTACGTACAGTCAAAAACTGAAATAAGATAGATCGTAAATTCGTTGATATTATGCGATCGGTAGAGCTCATTTGGAAGGCGGGTCTTTTGATCTAGCCGAAAATCTCGCGGAATGTTCTTTGTCGATTCGAGCATTTCGTCTTCAATCATATTTGGTATTTCCCTTTGACCGTGCAGCCGTGAGAACGGAAATGTAGCTATATAGGATATATCTGAGTATTTTTTTCAATAATTTTGAATATATATACTTATTGTATAGTATTGATTTATAACTGAATTTATGCTTATCTATGTATAACTCAAACTTTTTCGGATATGATTTTATTTTATTTTGTGTTTTTCTTCGTAACTGCCGTAAAAACTCTTCATATTTCAGTTGTAATAATATGCAAAAATCTATACCCAATTTGTGCCTGAAAATAGGTAGCTTAAGTGGAGATTATCATAGACATATTAATTTGTATTGTTGCTGAAAAATTAATGCTTATTCAAAAGTCAAATTTATAAACAAAATCGTGATTTCTTATAGAAATATATATGTATGTAGATGTCTGTAGAAATATAAATTATTTTAGATATATTGTTCCTGAAAAATAAATATTTGAATCGGAATTATCGGTATTTTATGCAATCAGAATAATAAATATCTCGTATATAAAAAAGTTTTAAAAAACTTAACAAGAGACTGATATATTTGAATCGGAATCCAATTATGACTTAAAATTATTGGAAATATAAATATGAAAATATATAATTATGCCAATAATTATAGACAATTTTTTTTTTTTGGTTTGTTAAATTTTATTATCTTAAGCGGAACTATAAGTTTTATGCATATATCTTAATATACTTTAACTTTTTCATTTTTTTTTTTTAATTTTTTTCATATTTCGCTAATATGCATATATCTTTATGTACCTTAAGTTTTAACTGCAATTAGGATAAACTTATTTTCTCTCTTGACATAGCTCTTTTCGAAAACCTGAACCGAGTAACTCTCCCTCAAAGTCGTTTCTAGCTCTACCGAGAAATAACAGTCATAGGTCGTAACAGTTGAAATCCAAAATCATCATTGTCGTCAGAAATATTTTACTTTTCCTAACAATAAACCAGAACAAAAATCATAACTATTTATATATGCCCTGATTCAGCATGCATCATGTGACGTCTTATATGCAGACCGTTGAGAAGCGCGCGACCAAGCAGTACTTGCCCCCCTTTTACGGCGACTACGTGGAGGAATCATTTCACACCGAGAGGCCCTCGAACGAGGCTTTATCGCATGACATGCTGCGGTCGAAGCCCACGCCGAACAAGACGACCAGATGCGTTGGCCAACAACAGATGGCGCCACCGAGCAGCGGCAGCAATCCCTTCTGGATATCGGTGAGCGGATATCCAGCGGATCGTGCCTATCTGGTCTATCGCTTCTTCCTCGACATCGGACACATTGTGGACAAATCATTTACCGACTCAAATTTAATGTATCTGAAGTATTTCTCGCTTATCGATTGCGAGGTGGCGCTCAGCTACGATAACCAGAAGATCGGCTACGGCGGCGATATACACGTGCGCATCAAGCCCGAAAATCCGGTGTTCGAGAATCCCATAATAGCCTCGCAGGAGTATGCCAGTTGCGCTGCAACCATCTTCCAGCCGGAGCCCGGCACCTCCGGGGCCGATGAGACCAATGTCGATTCGAACGACTTCACCGATTTGACAGAGTCGAACGAGCGTAATGCCCCCATATGTGTTATCGAAATGGTGAAGACGCAGAGTGTGCAGCACGCCAATGCGGAGGTCTCCGCACCGATCGGTAGTAGTCGGGTAATGCTTCAGGTGGACTCGCGCAAGAAAGTGAATTTTCTGCAGTGGCTCAAGCAGAAGGTCTCCTACGTATTTTACTTTTATTAAAAATTGTTCAATTGCTTTAATAATGTTTTGTGCCCAGTTGAAATTGCAAGATCCGTGAATAAAAAAAACCAACCTCACAGAAATATCCAGAGTTTTTTTTTCAAAGATTTATATATATATAGATTTGATTGGTAAAAGTTAACAAAAATAAATCTGAAGTCTAAAATTTGTTCTGGAGCATTATGATAAGATTTTTTTTTCATTGAAAATGTATCCATAAAGCTAAACAAGTTATTTTGAATTTAGATACAATTATACTTAAAAAAAAATATATATATACAAATTATTATATCTTATAAGCTTCTTCTGTTTAATATTTTATTTTTTCTATACAATCTTCTATGACTAACTTCTATACCTAACATAGCACACCTCCAGCTCTCCATAGTTCTCGAATGAGGGTGTCCCTCATTCCATAATCAAATTTGTGTGCTTATCGAGATATCGCGTAATTGTTATGTGTGTGTATGTGGGTGGCACGATAGCGCGAAATTCGAGCGGCATTATGGAATTTTTAATTACAATAAATCAATTTAAATAAAATGTAATTTTTCAATTTTATCAAATTGTCATTATGCGTAATTAATTCCTATGCACAAATGCGTTGCACCACGTTGGGCGCCAATTGTGTCGCGATTGTCGAAGCGATTGTGGTAGAGCGGCAGGGCGGTGGCAGGGTACTGGGCAAACTAATCGGACATTTGTTTTGTCAAAAATAATGCTGCTTAATTATTATATTTGTAATTTATTTGCGCCCGACGCTTATCAGATCCAAATGCAAGTGTGCAAATGTGCGTGTGTGTGTGTGTGCGAGTGTGTGCGGCCTTAATGCCGCATTAATCCCGCACAAAATGCAACAACAGCAACAACAACAATAACAGCAGCGACTAGAATGGAATAATAACAACAAAGACTAAAACTGAAATGACAGTAACAAACAACAAAAGCAATTCAAATGCAGCCCATAGAATGCATAATTAATTTTTATTTTGATGACAACGTCAACGCGACGCGTTGCGATGCAGCGCACTCGAATCCCCATCCAATTCAGTGCAATCAAACCTAACCTAACCTCACACTCAGCCCGAACCTAACCTCACACTCGCTAACAATCCGCGGTGCAGGCTGGCGACAGATTGTGAATGTGTAGCAATTATTTTGGATTGCATTGCACGAGCAGTGGAGAAATGCTGCAATCGATGGGGGAATATATAGAATGTTTAGTCTATATTAATGATATTATTTACGGGTTTTAATAATTTTCGTCTTTTCTTTTGATTTGAGCATATTTATACCATTTACCCATTGAAAATGGCTAAAAAATTGTATATTATCCTTGTGAAATACATCAATAGCTGAGTCCATTTGGTCATGTCCGTCTGTCCGTCTGTATGAAAAAAAGCAACAAACCCCAATAAAACGATTTTTTTTAATTATAAGAACATTATAATAGCTTGAAGCTCCAAATTTGGTATTAAGATCTCTGGTAACATTACACAGAATGCAGACTTTCAAATTTCGGATGCCACGCCTACCGCCCCCAGATATCGATTACGATGCGAAATAAAAGTAATTAATTTTAAGAATTATTTTTAAACAGCTAAAGGTAAATGGTATCTTACTATCGAGTGCTGTAGCTTTCTTCACTTGTTTATGATTAATATGATTATTGTTTCAATATTTTCAGAGCTCATATAAGGTTTGATTGAGAGGGTTAAGCCTCTAAAAATCTTGTGAAACTTTTCTTTTGTTTAGGCATTTTACGCTTGACTTGGCTCTGCAATTAGTTAGAGCTGTCGTCTGGTTTACCCCGTGTGGTAAAAATAGACATACATAAATATATATATTCTATATTCTATATACGCGTATGTAAAACTGCAGATGCAGATCTGCCGCTTGGCAGGTTAAACACAAATTAACCTCATTTGACAAAACAAAGCGAATAGCGTTAAAATGGATAATTTGTTAAATAAATTGTGCGATTTTTATGAATGCGTATGACTATTTGCTGTTGCCATTGTTGTTGTTGTTATTGTAGTTGTCACCGTTATTTGCATTCGATAAATAACATAAAATTCAAGTTGCATTGTTTGTGCTATCGATATACTCTAACTAACTGAGCATGTGGGTACAGGAAGTGAAAATATAGTATATACTCGTATAGAGAAGTTTAGTTGGGTTTGAACTTGAGCGTACATGGTTATATTTTCAGGGCTTATATTATAAATATATATTACATATTATTATTATTACATTGTTAATAAATACTTAGAAATTACTCTTATTATAAAATTTTTTTAAACTAATATTTTTTTAATATGTATATTGAACATGATATATTTTTTACGGCATAACATATATTTAATTATTGTTTATCGATTTTATAAACATTTAAAAAACATCGACTGATGTTTTATTCTAGATATTCAAAAGAACTTTTAATAATAATATTATTATTATATCAATTTATATTCTCATCACTGTATAAAAAGAGCATATAATATTCACTTAGTTGCTTGAATATTTTCCTATCGCTTTTTTCCACATCTCTCTATATCTTTGTTGGGTTTGCTGGGCAAGGTTGGGGAATTTCGCGTTAACAGATACAAATCCGTTTTGTTTGTTTTTTGCATTTGGTTTTTGTTTTTCACCAAATTCTATTTGGAATTTTTAGACAATTTGGCCACAGTCGGCTGTCACCAATTACTGCCTATGCTGAAGGCCCCCCAGATCTCTGGGCAAATCCTCGGAAATTATTGCGTTCATTAAATTTTAAACAAAGGTGATTAGATTTTATAATGCCCATAATACTAATACGCACAAAAATACTAAAAACTGCGTACAGTTGTGCTTATTATTTATTTAGAACAATTGCGAATTATACCTATATCTGGCATTGTGCTGTGCTATGCTGTGGTACCTCCAACCCCCCTCCCCCCACGATATTTATGGCCAGTTAGCATTATTATGCATTATAGTATTTGTCATATCGGGCTGTGGGATCAACAATTGTTTGCCTTGTGTCCGCCAAATTTAATTCGTTTTGGGCTTTTCGGCCATTTTTCTAAATTTCTCTTTGATTGTCGATTTTAATTAATTTTTGCATTGTTACCATAATAGGCTTGCTATAAGAAGGAGCTTACATAAAAATATTCTGACCAATTCAAATTAAATAAATTAATTGAAATTTAATATAATTGTATAGCATTATTTTATTATACTATTAAAATTTACTATATGCTTCAAGGAACTCATATTAAAATATAATTTAATATTTCACGAATAAATATACTTTATTTAGCCTTGCTTTAATCAGCAACAGCTTGACACAAGTTTCCAAATACATATTGAATACCCTGTACAGAATTTGAGAAAATAATGTCACAGCTCTTCGAGAACTTCAATACGACCAATCAGACATCGCCGCATTACGAGGCGCATCTGAACTTTGCCAAGGCAGTGGTGTCGGTAAGTCAAGGGATAACTGAAGATACCCTTAAGGCTTTTGAGCTGCTCTCATCTCACCAGGATCGCTGTGACAGAATCACACTTATGGATCAAAGTGTACGCTGCTCTTTTGCGACGAACAATCCGACATGCTCGGATCATGTGTTCCTCATACCCTACAATCGGATCTTCTACTGCATGTGCGATGATAATGGTCTCTCTCAAGCCGTGTGCATTATAATACTCTTCGTCTGCTGCGGCCTACAGTTCTGGATCATCTATGTGACCACGAATGAATTGTGAGTGAATCATTCGATTTCACTATGAGTGTACCAAATAGTGCATATTTCTCGCCTGTTTATGCAGTTTTGTTACCGCATTGCAACAGATATCGCGCATGTTGAGCCTGAATGAATATGTCGCTGGCTTAACTATAATGGCCTTGGGCAATAATGTGCCCGATTTGGTCAATACTTTCCTGGGCGTTGATTCGAAGTCACGACACATTTTCACCGACTCCATGTCGATCAATTTGTTCGAGGCGATCTTCACGTCATCGGTGATCATGTGGACCACACCCTTTGTTATCGATGGCACCTTCTTCCTGCGCGACATCGGATTCGTCTTGCTCTATGTGACCTACGTGGATTTGATATACAAGATAAGGGGAGGCGTTATAAATATTGCCATGGCCGCATCAATGGCCAGCATCTATTTGGTGTACATAACGGTAATCATAATCGATCAGTATCTGCAATACCGAAAGGACAAAGGTAAGTTACGACCAATACTGTCTAATACTAATTACTGCAGCTCTCTCTCTCAGCACTGCGAAAGGGTCGGGAATCATCGAGTTCAGAAGAAATACAGCCGAACCTTCTTCAGTCGGATAAATTGGGTCAATTCGCCACATTTATGCCGGCCAATAAGAACCTTTTCATACAGTTTATTCAGGCCTTTGACGTACTAGACCGACATCGGTTCAATAGCAAGTGGACCATCTTCAAGCTGTGGGCCTTGGTGAAGGTGCCGGCCATGATAGTGCTGCGACTGCTGATACCCCAGATGAATGTCGTCGATTCGAACTATAAGTGGTCCAAGTTACTCTGCTGCATTCAGATCTCGCTAACACCCAGCCTACTTATATACTTTTTACGTAGGGCAGACGATTTAGTGTTCTACATAAACTACATATATGTATCTTCTTTTCTAGTACACTCTCGCTCCTTGGTTTTATTCAACATTCTGCCGATTTCCTACATGTGGATATTGGGCCTTTTCATCTTTATACCGATCTCGGTGTTGGCCTTCTTCAAGTCGCGCACCGATATGGTACCGATCTGGTACCAACATATAACCATACTGAGTGCCCTTTCCTGTGTATTCGTCATTTTTCTGGTCAGCAAGGAGTTGATCTCCTCGCTGGAGACCATGGGTATTACACTGCATCGCAGCGATACGTTCATTGGGTGTACCTTCTATACTTGGGGATCGTGTCTGTCGGATTTGATGGCTAATGTGTCCATAGCTCGCAGAGGCCTACCTCGCATGGCCTTTACCGCCTGCCTTGGTGTACCCATATTCGGTGAGTTTATGAGATTTTCTAATATTTGTATATTTGAATGAAAACTTTGAAGGAACTTTTACGGCCATTTGCCTGCCGATATTGTACCAGACTATTGCCTCGAAGACGGGTGAAATTGAAGTAAGTTCGCAGCAAGTACCTGCGTGCTCTATTAACTTCCTGCCTCGCAGGTCACTGAGGGAACCCTAGGGGAAACGACGTCCATTATTTTGATCATATCGCTGATTGCTCTCATTTTGTATGGCATCACAACGAACTTCATGTTACGCCGTACCGGAGCTATGATTGGAGTCTCGCTTTACATTTTATATCTGTTGTTTGCCGTCTCAAGCGAGTTCGAAATAACTCATGCTTTTGGCACCGATCACAGCCTGGAACGAAGTCATTTCGATGAGTCTTATGGCTAAGTGTAAAAAAATATAAATATACAAATATATATACATATACATACAACTTTGATTCAAAGTTTCAATATTGTATCGCATTATCCAAGTAACCTGCGTCTGCGCTCTCACAGAGACATTAAGTACAGGGGGAGAAAAAGACAATGCAAAATTCGAATCCGAAACAGAAGCTCATTCCTTGGGGCAAATGCATTCGCTGGTTTTGTCTGGCTTCTATTTTCATATGTGCTCTACTGTACCTCAAGATAGATGTTATAGTCGATGATGTCGTGAACCGGGAACGTAATCTTGAATGGGGTTATTTGGTCTGCACATCAGGCTGTCGCATGCTGGCGCTGAATCCGTTCTCAAACAGTGCCCTACACTACCTCAAGCCTGTTGAGGCGCATCATTGTCCCGAACTGCAACTGATAAAGGCTGAAACTGTAAGAGGAAGGAACTATCTGATGCTTGTGATGTCGGAGAAAAAGATCAAAAAAGCCTACAAAGTGGATAGTATTTCGGAAATTCATTGTGTATATAGTGTGGTCAAACGATATAATGATTACGCTAATATAAATACGGCCAGCGGAGTGTTCCAGTTGAAGAGGGAGCGTAGGGAACAACTGAGAGTCCGACGAGGACCGAACATAATTCGAGTTCAGTGTTTCGCGAACAAACGGCGTAGCGTTTATCACGATGTTCACTTCTTCCTACCGGCTCCACCCCTTCGTCGCCAATCTCTTGATGGGTCTAAGCCCTTGTCTGTTATGATTGTTGGCATCGATTCTGTTTCCCATATGCACTTCCTGCGCACTATGCCGCTTCTGCACACCTTTATAAAGAACCTACCACACGTCGAGTTCTGGGGTTACAATCGTGTTGGACGAAACTCTTATCCTAACTTGGTGCCCATGTTGAGTGGACTAAACGAATCGGAACTGGAAGCCGCGTGCTACACGGGGCATAATAACTATGATGCCTGCCCCTTCATCTGGAACAATTTCAAGCACGCGGGTTTCAAGACGACCTTTGCTGAGGACACTAAAGTCGGTGGCACATTCAACTATGGGAAGTACGGATTTCGGCGCGTGCCCACAGACTTCTACATGCGACCGTTGATGGTGGAAATCGATGAACACACTCGCTACAGCATCGATGAGCAGGAGACTGTACATTGCACGGGGGCTCGCAAATATGCTGACATCCTTTTCGAGTTCATGTACAAGATGTTGCCTCATCTCAGAGATGGACCCAACTTCTCGATGTTCTGGCAGACACAGGGAGTACACGACTACTTCAACTACGCCCAACTCTTGGACAAGCACTATTTGAATTTCTTTCAGCGTCTGTTATATTCGGGAATTCTGAACAATACAATTGTAATTCTGATGTCCGATCATGGTTTGCGATTGAGCTCCTTCCGATCGACGTATGAGGGAATGCTTGAGGAATCTCAACCCCTTTTGATGGCCATATATCCAGGTTGGATGAAGAAGTTTTATCCTCAGGCCATAGCGAATCTGCATACGAATTCACATAGATTGGTTACCACTTTCGACTTGCATGCTACATTGATGGATTTTACCAACAAAACTCAACTCAACGACAGTGTTGTTGTGAAGCGAACGAAGGTGCTTGAAGGCTTAGGTGAAGCGTTACCTCGAGGCATCAGTTTGTTTTTGCCCATACCAGAGCATCGGAACTGCGACATGGCAGGTATTCCATCGGCATTCTGCCAGTGTCACACGTTCGAACAGATTGAGCTGGGGGATACCCGAGTTGAGAGGGCGGCTAACTTCGTGGTGCAGAGCATTAACATGTTGACAGCGCGCTACGAGCAGTGCCAGCGATTACGTCTTGATGTGTTGCTAGATGCATATATACTTGAGCGGGATCACGAACAGCAAGATGTAAAAGTTCGTTTACGTACGGTACCGGGCAAAGGCCTCTTCGAGGGCACCACAACAAGTAGCAGCAATTCGATCCAACTCAATGGACCGATCCTACGTGTCAACCGATATGGCAATCAATCCTATTGCGTCCAAGATTACCAAATTGAAATGTATTGCTATTGTAAACCATAAAGACCTCTATGATGATCAACAAAGATCTCCAAATATCACAGCCAACCTCATGTGTTCTCCATCGCACGTGACTTTCGATTAGTCCTCTTTTTATTAAAAATTACAAAGCTTCATCTAAGTAGTCTATGACTTCGCTCTCACACAAAAAAAGCACAGGGTGAAAAGAAAACAATGCCGAGTTCCAATCCGAATCAGAAGATTATGCCTTTGGACAAATGCATTCGCTGGTTTTGTCTGGCTGCCATCTTCCTCTGTGCTCTGCTCTACCTCATGATAGATGTGCAAATTAATGGTGTGAACCGGAAACGCAACTTGGGATGGGGCTTCTTTGTCCGCACATCAGGCTGTCATTTGCGAGCGCTGAATCCATTCTCAAACAACGCTCTACACTACCTTAAGCCTATTGAGGCCCATCAATGTCCCGAACTTCAATTGATGAGAGCTGAAACCGTGAAAGGACAGAACTATCTTACGCTTATGATGTCGGAGGAGACGATCAACGATGCCTACAAAGTGGATAACATTTCGGAAATTCACTGTGCTTACAGCATGGTGAAGAGATATAATGATGATACAAATATATATACGGCCAGTGGAGTGTTCCAGTTGAAAAGGGAGAGTAGGTTACAACTGAGAGTCCAACAAGGACCGAGCATAATTCGAGTTCAGTGTTTTGCGAGCAAACGGCGTAGCGTTTATCACGATGTTCACTTCTTTCTACCGCCTCCACCCCTTCGTCGCCAATCTCTTGATGGGCCTAACCCATTATCTGTCATGATTGTAGGCATCGATTCTGTTTCTCATATGCACTTCCTACGCACGATGCCACTTCTGCACGCCTTTATAAAGAGATTTCCACACGTCGAGTTCTGGGGATACAATCGTGTTGGACGAAACTCGTATCCCAACTTGGTACCCATGTTGAGTGGACTGCACGAATCGGAACTGGAAGCCGCGTGCTATACGGGATATAATAACTATGATGCCTGCCCCTTCATCTGGAACGATTTCAAGCACGCGGGCTTCAAGACTACATATGCTGAGGATAATGAAGTACTTGGAACTTTTAACTATGGAAAGTACGGATTTCGTCGCGTGCCCACAGACTTCTATATGCGACCGTTGATGGTGGAAATCAATAAACACACTCGCTACAGCATCGATGAGAAGAAGAATATCCATTGCTCGGGAGGTCGCAAGTTCGAGGATATCCATTATGAGTTCATGTACAAGATGATGCCACATCTCAGTGACGGACCCAACTTCTCGATGTTCTGGCAGACGCAGGGAGTACACGACTACTTCAACTACGCCCAACTCTTGGACAAAGACTACTTGAAATTGTTTCAAAGTCTGTCATTCTCGGGAATTTTGAATAACACAATGGTATTCCTGATGTCCGACCACGGTTTGAGGCGTAGTTCATTCCCAAGGACGATTGAGGGAAGGCTTGAGGAATCTCAACCCCTTTTGATAGCCATATATCCAGATTGGATGAAGAAATTGTATCCTCAGGCAATAGCGAGTCTGCAAACGAATTCACACAGATTGGTTACCACTTTTGACTTGCATGCTACATTGATGGATTTGACCATACAAACTCAACTCGACGATAGACGTGTTGTACAGCGAACAAAGGTGCTTGAAGGCTTAGGTCAAGCATTACCACGAGGCATCAGTTTGTTTTTGCCCATACCAGAGCAGCGGAACTGCGACATGGCTGGTATTCCATCGACCTTCTGTCAGTGTCACTCTTTCGAACAGATCGAGCCCGAGGATACCAGAGCTGAGAGGGCGGCTAACTTCGTGGTGCAGAGCATCAACCTGTTGATAGCGCGCTACGAGCAGTGCCAGCAATTACATCTTGGTGACGTCCTGGAGGCATATATACTCGATGGAAATCACAGACACCACGATATCAAGGTCAGTCTACGCACGGAGCCGGGCAAGGGTCTATTCGAGGGCACTGCAACCTGCAGTCGCAATTCGTTCTCAATTAACGGACCCATCCTACGCCTAAATTCGTATGGCAATGAATCCGATTGTGTGGATGATTACCAAATCGAAATGTTTTGCTATTGTAAGCCACAGATGAGATCTTTATGAATTATATAAGCATATACAACTAGTTAATCCGACGCAACTGACTGAGATTTTTCTTGTCTGTTTCTACTGACTTATTGCCCATGGTTTGGATCGAACCACAGTCGCATGGCAAAGCACTCAAGCTAACGGCAATTACACTAAAACATTCATTCATTTCGAAAGCGTTAAAGTTATCACCCGACCAGACAACAGTCGACCCCAGCACCAGAGACCCACTTCCATTTCCAGTTTCAGATGTAGCTCCCTCTGCGAGCCGGGCTCCGCGTCATTTCAATTTGACGAACTGATAAATGTCAAATGGTTTATGACACTCGTCGCTGTGCTATACACTAACTGAGGGTGTTAGCATATCGTAATTAAGTAGGGAACAACTTCATAGAGTAAGGAAGGTAAATATATATAATAGCATATATCAATCAATCTTTCTGTCTCGACTTAGGCGCACTCAATATAACCCGTGACCTATAAGTTAGGGTACTTTACCATCTGCTTGTTTTTTGGTTTTTAGTCAACATATTTCTTTTATGCTCTCTGTGATTTCTGTGTCCGCTTCGCTTTATGATCTCTGCTTGTTTTTCTTTCCTCTTTTTTTTATATTTATTGTCATCAAATGTATTTTGTCGAAGCTCTTTGTGTAGCTTCGAATTTATGATTTTTATTTGGGTTATAATTTCCGATTGTCGAACTATAAATATTTGTGTTCGCCGGGAATGCGTGATTGTAAAAGTGGTTTTCAAAAACTTTTACAGAGCTCGCCGCGTAATTTATGTAAATTGTCCGCTTGAAGCATCAGTCGACAGCGGCGGCGGCCTTAGAAACCAACAAATTGCAGCCATTAGCTGTGAGTGCGACTCGAGAGCCGGAAAGAAGTTAAATTTAACTTGTCCTCAAATATATAGCAGAGTCTGACGATATAACTTCAGGGGTTCCGGCTAGGGCGCCAGTTTTTATATTGTTAATAAAAGATCTTGAATTATTTTGAAAAGGTTTAAAGTTTTCGATTTTAAATAATTTCTGCTGCAAAAGGTAGAGAGCGGTAGAGAGATTAAGCTTTTTTTGTTTGACTTATATACATGGTAAAAAATTTATTTTTTAATTTTTAAAAATTTTAAGCTCAAGTTTCGAATACTTTTCAATTTGGAATAAGAAAGATAAAAGTTATTCTTGGAATATATATTAGGAAAAGTATATTTGGAAAAGAAATTAAATTGTTTTTTAAATAAAATTCTGTTACAGAAACCTGGTGAAATAAGCTCCACAGTTAAGTATCAATCAATATATTAGCTATAATGCCAAAACCGAAATATTTTCATGTTTTTAAAATAAAAAACAAAAGAATTTACAAAAATTTCAAATTTTTTCGTTTTTAAGGATCAAGCAGAAAATCGTAGAGATATATTCTGATTCCAGTATTAAAAGAGAAACAGTTTTTCCATAAAAACCTAAGTAAAAGCATTTTTCAATTTTCCCAAGAATTTCTTATTTGGAAAAAATTATGTATAAATTTAAATTTCGAATGCTTTTGACTAACTTTTATTGAAATTTCATTGTTTTAATAGTTGCAATTATTGCAGGTAAGTTATGATAGTAATTCACTGTGGGGATTTGCCATTTAAATGCAAATCCGCAAAACCCTTCTGTATTAATCAACTGATTAAGGGCAAAGACAGCTGACTGACCAATGGACATGTGTGTGTGTGTGTGTGTGTGTGCCGTTGGCAGTTGGCATTGGGATTGCCCGCAGCGGATAATTTGCGTCAAAATGTCAGTTCATTTGAAGAGGCTGTTCATCCCCCTTCCCACACACAACCTACACCTCCACCCTTGCAATCCCCAAGTCGACGGCGATGAGCGACATGCAATTGAATTAAAATTAAAATATATGGCGCAAAGGCCCGATACAAAAAAATGCATTCGTTATAATTTGCAATTTATTTACGAATATGTGCAGACACACTCGCACACACACACACACCCACACACGCACAACAAAAATTATAAATTTAAAAAAATAATTAAAAACCATTTGACTGCACGCTGGATGCCAATGCCAACGCGGCAAGCCGAACGCGAATGGATTCGGTTTGTGCCCCGCACAACTCGCTTTCAATTAATGCAAAATGTCCTAAAATGAACGCATTTCCCACTGATTGTTGGCGATTGTCAAGCGCGGAGTCTCCGCTGACAGCGTGCCGGCCAAATTGAAATGCGCCCCGAACGTGATCTCCCCAGTGGATCCCCCGCTCGGCATCTACTGCTTCCCCTTTATCATTTTTTGTTGCGCCCCCATAATGGGATGAAAGTATATAAATTAAGCAATTCCCCGACAGTTGCCAGTCGACGCTGCCAGTTGCCAGATGGCAAGTGCCAGATGCCAGTCAATTTTTGAGAGTTTTCAAGTTGTCACATGATATTCGAACAGATTAATTGAAATACGCGAGCACAGGAAAAAGAACACATAGAGCTGCTTTTGACATATCAGTTTCGGTTTGGATGGCATGAAAAAATGGCATAAGAGTATTATGCATTTTTTTTTAATCGCATGGAAAACTTTTTTAATATTTACATATATATGTTTTATATTAACTGCCACACAATTTTAATAATACTTAAGTTATATTTTTATTTATATTTTTTTAACATACTAAGAATTCCCAACTCCATATATTTGTTTAATTCAATCGAGTTTCAATTCAGTTCTCTAGTTCAATCTTCAATTACAAATTTGATCAATTTCTGCATAAATTTTACTTTTAACTCGACTTTTAACTTACATACATTTTTTAAAGTTATCAATATGCAGTATGAATAAACAAATTTAAATATAATAATAATTTTTAGCGCTTTTAAAATTTCTTAATTTTTTAAAAAATTGTTTCAATAATCAAGTCTACTACATCGCGCTAAATAAAATTATATACCAATCTGAAATAAATTTTTTTTTGTATTACTTGCATATTTGCTTTGCTACATCTTTCCCATATTTCTATTTATATACTCAGCTGGTTAAAAGTTTATTAATTTGCACTAAAAGCCCCACAAATCAATGGGTTTCTCCCCCGATTGACGGGCATGTACAAGACGAAAACTATTAAGTCCCCAAAAATATGCCAATATATTTCTTGAATTATCTGCCATAGCACTATTACGTGCCCGGGCTGTAGCGCTTATCACAGCGCTGCGAATCGATATGGCTAGCCTCCCCCCGCCCCTTGGGTCGATTGTAAATTCTACACGCTCGAAATATAAATCTCAAATTGGGCAAAGAGGTAATCACTCAAATCGCTCTGATTTGGTACAGATTGTCGCTGCCATAAATAATGGTCGAGATAGTCGCGACGCTTTCGATCGGGCTCCGGGGTCATAAATAAATTCAATCAATGTCAAGAGAAATTGATATTTCACATTGGGACGAACGGAGCGATCTTATCGCTAATTGATGTGAAACTTCAACGAAGCCAGTGTTGTGTCGGGGAAGTGCGGGGAAGCGAGAACTGTGGATGACACACATATAATACGAAGTGCTCGTAAATTCCGGCAAGTCCAATTTCTCGCTCCATTATGTAGAGCAGTGCGATAAGCAGGTGCATTACGATGATGCCATATTTATTACACATCTGTAGGTATGTGTATCGCATGTGTCGTAGCCCCTTGATGTATTCATAGTACCAGCAATAGCCATGGCAGTCAATCAAAGACTCATCTCAGTCGACTGACAAATGATTTTAAAATCACTTGGCACAACCTCAAAGCGCAAGAGCAGGAGCGAGTGGAGCCGTACAAGGAGTAAGCGTCGATAACGGATGCGGGAAACAGACACTTTAAATGCTTGCGATATTGTCAATCAAAATTCAATCGAAGCCATGAATCATGACAGCCGAGGAATGCTATGCTGATGATGGCTTCAAGAGCGTCACTCACTCGACTCACAGACTCAATGACTGACGGATGGATGGATAGATAGATGCATGGATGGCACGTCGGAGCTGGTTGACTGGCTGGACGGGTAGCTGCTCCTGTGGCTGCAGTTCGAAAAAATGAAATCACTCACTGAATGCGTGTTGAATGCTGACTGCTGGAGGTAGTCAGGGGCAGAGCGGAAGCGCCACTTGCTCTGGGTGCTGCGAAAAGCATTTAGCATTGGCATCCTGCCACATGAGATCCTCATCGAGCGGCAAGTGCTCCTTGTCGTCGTCGTCTCCTCCTCTCCCCTGCTGACGCCATTCCGTCGTCATCAGTCAACGTCAGGCAGATAGTTTTGACATTTTTATGAGCAAATGATAAGTCTCGCTCTGATGGCCAATGTTTGACACTTGCCAGCCGAGGCACACACACACACACGCGCACGCCAGGCTTTTCTTTTGGTCTGCTTTTGTTGCATTTGAAATTTATGACTGCGAATTGGTGCTCGTCTGATTATTGCACGCCTGCACGATGCGTTGTTTTGCTAAAAGAGCGCGACTTCATCTGCAGTTGAGCTCTGTGGCTCCATCAATTAAGCGTTGACCTTATCTCGTGGCATTGGCGACGGGCTGCAATCAATCAAGATGTACATCTAGAGTCGGTAATGTTATTCAGCCAGCTGACAGGTTTTATGACTGTAAGCAAATTAATTGGGTGAGTAATAATATATTAAGATATGTTATTAGAGCCTTTTGTATTTGCTTGTTATATTGATGTATACTTGGGGTATCAGAGATTTTGGACATTTTTTAGCCTCATAAAATCTGTATTTAATTTGTTGATCAATATAACATGACATAATTTTCTTATTGAAATATTTATTTAAATCAATAGAGAGTAACATTTGGATATGTTCTTAGCCTATTAAAATCTGTATTTAATTTGTTGAAAAATTTCGTTGACATAATTTTTTTTTAATAGTTTTCATAAATATATAGTTATATATTATATATATATATATATATATATATATATATATAGTTATAAATATATGGTATAATACTTTCTGGTTAAAATATGTAAAATATAATTTATTGCAATTTATCGGGGCATTTCTCCTATTCAACTCTCAGCTCTGAGTGTGCCACCTTTGGGTAATAAATTTGGAAAATGATTTCCTGATTTCATCTATATAAATTCGAATTTCTAAATCTTTTTCGCCTGGCCACAAAAATAGCGACAGCTCTCGACCATTAATAATTGCCGTGCAGTCGAATATCGTAATGTGAATTGTTTGCAATTGCGAAATTCATTTTTGCCTACTAATATTGACTTCCGTTTCCGCTCGAGAGCCCAAAGTATGTTTCCGCACGCTCTTTTTATACACTGCACCACCACACACCACACCTTGCCTCCCCACCACTACTGTCATCTGCCCGTTCCCTTTGTATTTTTATATTCGGCATCAAATCGCCCCGCCGAGCCCTCGCCCCCAACGAGCCGTGAAATTTGTTATCGCGTTTACAGAGAGTGTAAAAAAATAGAAATCAATTTTCCATGAAATGCTCCAGAGAAAAAAACTATATACAAATACACTCTATGTGTGTATGTGTGTGCGCGCGTCTGTGTTTAAATATTACAAATCAGACAAATAAATTTGCAAATAAATTCGCATACGCGAAGTATTTGACATTTATTAATTAAAAATGGGCAAAATGGCGAAAAGCGGGTAGAAAATTTATATTAATTTTATTCAAATTGTCAACGGCAACAAAGGAAGCTAATTTCGATTTATATTATTTGTCTCTCTCTCTCTCAGGTCTGTCAGGGGGCCCCTCCACGCATACGTACAAACACAAATGTAGATAAAACTGACGATTCTAAAAACCAAAATTCAGAGCAGTGAAAAAATAAAACAATAAATTGAACCATTGTTTTTATCACAATCGAAATAAATCACGGGTATTAACCCGATATTAACCCCCTCTCAATCGAAATAAATTATGAAATATAAATTCGGGATTAAATACTAGATAAATACCAAGAGGTCGCACTCTCAGTTAGAAGGTTGGCCAATAAATCATTTGAAATCGAAGTCTCAAGGCCTATTGTTAGCTAATATAAAGTCGGCAAGGTAATGCTTTCACAACATATATATTCTCCATCTGACAGATCTTGGATATAATATATTCACATAAATCTGACAAATCCAGCCGGCGTAAAACACTAGCAGGAGCAGCTGCACAATAAGCACATACCAACTGACACCCGCTGCAAGCGGTTGTAAAATGCCGAAGTTCTCATCGATAACTTGCTCACAGCCTTGGGTAATCAACGTACCCCCCTCGATGCGATTCACATAGCACGAGGGATGCACCTGGCGCAAATAGTCCAGATAAGAGCTCGGTCCCTCAAGGCCACAGCAGTGCATCTGAAAAGTAAGATAATTAAATAAAACAGAATTTTTAGTATGATAGACAACCTAAAGTAGTTCTAAATATCATTAAAAATGTAATGCAATTAATAAAAAGATAATAAAAATACATATATAATAATATATATATAATATATATAATAGTCATAATTATTATAAAAATATTAATATATAATTTTAATAATAATAAAACCAAATATATAATATAAATAAAATAAATAGAAATATATTATAACACTTACCTCCAATTGTATCTGAATCCAATGCACATCGTCCTTCTCGATATATCTGAGCCACTTTTGGGACAAAAACTCCTTGGTTTTGGTGGTATCTAACAATGGACTCAGATAGACAACAATCGCGTGATATGTATGGAATATGGTGTAGATCAGCGGGGGTATATACTAAGTCATTGGTATACAACAGTTTGATCAGTCACTGATAGTATCAGTTTAATGTAGTTACAAACCAGCACAGTAAGCCATTCAGTGGTTGCATAAATCAAATTTAAGCTTAACCACATCAACATCGTTTGGAGTATAATGACAGCT
This sequence comes from Zaprionus bogoriensis, assembly GCA_035046045.1. Lineage (NCBI taxonomy): Eukaryota > Metazoa > Arthropoda > Insecta > Diptera > Drosophilidae > Zaprionus > Zaprionus bogoriensis. The sequence goes on from JAWNOI010000046.1 coordinate 250,955, forward strand.
GCCAGCGATATATAGACTCTGATCACAGCCATTTGCAGTGCCTTCACATAGCGCGGCTCATCATATGCGAGGGCGGTTATCAAAGTTATGCGCAGTGTCAGCACAATGACAAGCTATGGGAAAAATATAATTTAAGATTTAAGATTTATAATTTAAGATTTATTTAGAATGCATAGATAAAATATTTTATTAAATAAAAATCGATGCTTACTGCAAGAATAAACATTATTGAAACCTTCGCATAGTTTCGTATCATTATTTGGAAATTTTTGTGAAACTTTTGAAGTAAACTTCTGAGCATATTTGAAAAAGTTGAATTACTGTTCTCGTCTATATATAAGTACTAAATAAATAAAACATACAGAATTTTATATGTTAATCAATTTTTGTGTTGATATATGACTATAAAAATTACACACAGAATATTTTAAATTTTTTTTTAAAACTTCATAAGACAGGTTTATATGCTATATAAAAAAGTACAAAAATATGTTTAGTACACAGAGATATACCACGTATAATGTCAGATACGTCAGTGGATTGCCGCCCCCGAGATGGAATCCAAAACTATCTCAAAATCGGCATTGTTTTTAAGTACATGTAAATAGTTTTTTATCGCGAATTCTGTTTGTACGCAATTATTTATTTATTGTATTGCAAATGGAGGCCTGTTTCTGTTATATTTTATTGCTTTATCGTCGTTTTTTTCTTTTTTGTTCTGGGTACAAATTTCCATTGTTGATTTATGGGATTTGTTATATTTGACAGTCGAGGAGCCGCGGCGAGCGGGGCAGCATTTAGCAGGGTTTTGGCTATTCTATAATCGGCTTTCTATATTAATTTAAATTTTATTTTTGGCATTTTATTATAATTACTCTTGATAAATGTAAATAGTCATCGTTAGCGCGCATTGTTGTTTGTTTGTTGTTCAATTTGCACATTGTTGTTGTTGTTGTTGCTGTTGCTGTTGTTACATCTACTGCACTTGATGTTGGTTTGCTTCACCCCAGCTGCAGCTCCGGCTCCGGCTGGGAATACGTATACGCCCCTCGCTTATTGCTGTTGGCATTCGGTGTCCCTTTCCCGCCCTAATCGCCCCAAATACCGAAAATATTTTCGCGGTTTCGAATGTTTTTAATTGTATGTATTAGCGACTGTTTTTGTTGTTGCCATTGCTGTTGTTTAGCTAAAAATTAACATTCTATGCTCTTTGTTAGCAGCCGCACGGCGAAACGAGGCCAAAAAAAAAGATGCACATTATAATATTTTGGCCAAATATTTATAATATTTTAATGCTAATTTCGGCAAATCTCTAAGCACGTTCTACATAGATATGTATGATAGGTGTGTGTGTGTGTGTGTGTCTGTATCTGCTGTTGATATTTTAATTTTACTGTCACATTTGATCATAAATTTGCTGATTAATAAATAATACGCGGCCCCGTTTAGGATTAGGGGTGGCAACCCTACACGGCACCCCTTTGATAGTAAGGCCGATTAGTCGCAGAGTATAATTTAATTTTAATTGGCTTACTTATAGCGCACTGTGCTGCGGATTATTCCAGTACTTTGAAGTCGCAAATCGAAAATAAGTATTAACAACTATGCGGTATTTACATATACTAAAACAAGGCTCAGGCAGAGTGTTTGCCGGCATTGCTAGTGAGTAGTACTATATAAATTAAATTTTAGATAATTTAATTAAGTTACTTTAATTTGTTTTTGTTAGCACTACTATTATTATTATACGTAATAATATTTTTATTGTTATTAATTTTAATATAAGTAATTTTTGTGTTATTATTATTGTTATTTAATTAATTAATAAAATTATTATTATTGTATTTTTTACAGATTCCACAAATGAGCACAATTTTTATTTTTTGTATATGTTTTCATTCCTTTGTCAAAACGGGCAATATATTTTTCAAGTCGACAACCCTCTGGAAACCTGACCCAACTATACCGTAAATTGCCAGTGTTGCCACTCTACACACACACACCCCGCGAAGATGGCGGATCGTATGGCCGGCAGCTATGAGGCGTTTTCATTCCCTTCGCATATTACGACTGAGGAAGAAACGTCCAGCCTCGCCTCGCGTCCCGATATGCAGATCACCACCAAAATGGTGATGGAACTCGCCTGCGACGATGAGGTTAAAGTGCTCACCACATACGCGCCAACTCCACAGATTTCGGAAGCTGGCATTGAGGACGCTAGCGAAACGATGTTCGAAACGGTGAACCTTAAGACTTCGGAATATAGCACCATGGAGGGTAGTCCACAGCTAATGATTGTCTACGATGGTGGCGATCTCCATTGTGCCATGTACTTTCTGCTGGCCTCCATCAAGAATCCCTTTGCAAATAATAGCATCGGCACGGTGCTGGTCGAGGAGCGTCTGAGGGATGAGTTTGTGGCCCGCTTGAAGGATCAACTGCAGCCAATGGATGTTGAGATCATCAGCCATCCGAACTACCTGCATGCTCTCCGCATGCTCCAGGAACTGAATGCGGAAATTATCACGGCACCGTGGCATCAAGCTCCGTCACTTGTAAGTCCCATGATCGTCGTGGACTGCGAGCACAGGCAGTTGGGATCGGGTACCACGGGCATGCTGTGCCTGCGCACGTTTCGCTCCAATCCGGAGATCGTGGAGATATGCATGAAGCACGAGGAAAAACCGTTTGTCAGCGTCAGCATCTGGAATGAGTGCATCGAGTTGCTCTACCAGCTGGTCGTCTCGCTCAAGTGCAACGTCTTCTTCTTCAATTGCAACAACGTGAGCTTGAGCCCGATTGCCGAGTGCCAGAAGCAGCAGCTAAATGCTGCAGTTATCGAAAATGGTCTGCACTACGAGACTATGCTGATCCATGGCGAGATCAAGACCATAGTATTTCCCATTGTGGAACAGAACGTTATGGCGCAGAAGGTGCGAGCTGAAGTACCAGAAGTACCTGCTCCGATTTCCTTTCTGAACGAATGAGTTGAGGCGGCGTTCCCGTAAAGAGCTTCCTCATTACGGGGTTTTTGGTTTTTTTTTTGTTTTTTTTTGATGGGGGTAAAAGTTGTACAGTCGATTTGGGGGCCAAAAATATACGTTTTAATCAAATCTCTCCGCGTTTATTTTTGGGCCAGCGATAAGGCATTTAATGCTAATTGAGTTTGCCGTTGATGCGATCGAATATCCGATCGAATATGATGGCACCTGTCAGCGGTCTTAATGCGCGAGTAATATGTGTATAATTTATAGTCCCTTCGGTGTTTTTTTTTATCGCTCAATGAGACCGTGTTATGTAAATATGAACGCTTTTGGAGTCGGTTGCGTGACTAACCCGACTGCTGGCGACCAGGCAGGGAGAGAACTTGTTTATGAAAGATTAATGCGGCTTTTACAAGGTACTGTCGCAGCTAATACTCGTAGGTTGAATTATAGTATATGCTGCTAGTGCCGCCAGATTTATGATATTCGCTTTATAAATTATAAATTCAATTTTACTTATGACATTTAATTCACTACAAAAATGTTAGAAAGTTCAATTTACGACATTCGATTTACGATATTCAAATTTACGATATTCGCTTTACGATATTCACTTTTGCAATATTCGATATATAATTCTGGTTATGACACTCGGATATTTGCCTTGCGGTATTCGATATTCAAAAAGATATACCTAAAACATATAATGAACTCCTCAACGATATTTTATCTCCAGATTCCACTTGAAGGCATATGAAAGTCGTACACTCCCTTTTTCGAGATCAGCTCCTTGTGACTTGTTTCGTTTTTTTTTTGCGATATTCGAATATTTACGATCGTCAGTTAAGAGCGCCAAGCCGGACACATTGTTGAACGGACTGGGACTCAGCTGGGGCAATAAAACCATCAGTTTACGAGTACTCACAGTGACACTCATACTGGCACTCGTCTGAGTGACGAAGGCGTCGTCGTCGTCGTTGCCGGCGACAGACGCACCTCCAGGCACTTAAGGGCAGCCAAAATAAGCCAGACTCATCATTGCGATTATCGGCATTTGCATTGCATTTATATATGGCATAAATCTTCGAGTGAAGTGACAGACAGACAGGCTGACAGAGCGAATAACTGAATGTGTGTGGCAGGCAGTGCTGTCCGGATTTTTGCAGCTGGAATCTAATAAATTGTAGAAAATTTTGCAGACATTAATGATGTATTAAATAGTATATAAAATTATATATTATTTTTAGAAAATGTTGCGGACATTAATGATGTATTAAATATCATATAAAATTATATTATTATTATTTCTATATGACTTATTAAACAAAGCATTTTAAATCCAAGTCTTAAACCACCATTTTTAGGCCTTTAAAATCTTACAATAAAATTGAGAAATCTAAATTATTAATTAATTATTAAACTAAACTATTAATTAAATTAATTATTGTGTATAAATGAATTATAAAAAGTGGGATATTATTACAAAAAGCCTAAAATATAGTTTTTTTTAATTGGTTTAAATTGCGAAAAAAATCTAAGCATATTAGGAAATTATTTAAATTATAGCTGGTAGCATTTTCAGCCCAAAAATAGCAAATCTAGCAATTAAATTGCTAATTTGGCAGCACTGGCAGCAGGCTCCACATGCCGCAGCTGCAGCACGGCTTAGGCTGAGGTCTAGGCTGGGCATCGTCGTATCAGAGGATGAGGCGCTCTAACAGTGTTGAATTCATTATAAAATGCGGCTTGAATTATTTGTCAAAATGCCCGCTTCATGTCTGGCAGTTGCCCACACGCAGAGCGCAGAGCCTGACATTGATGTTGACATTGACGGACAGTCGGGAATGCCAAATGGGAGATACTGAGGGAAGGGATGGGTTGGCCGGAGTGTGAAACTGCAATTCGATGCGACAAAATAAATGAAATTGTTAATGGCCCAGTGAGGCATTCCGTCAGTTTGTCAATCAGTCGAGCCGCCAGACAGGCCTGCCTCCATTTAATATGTTATTTTATTGTTATATTCCGTCAGCATTATGCAAATTGCGCATTAGTCTGAGTAATTGCTGCACTGCAGCATCGTTAAAGCCGTCTACAGCGCCAGTTATTGGCCTTTCCAACGTAACAGTTACCACGCCGATCGGCTTGCATTAGTTTTGCGGTCTCGTAAAATCGAAGTAGAGCAACCTTGCGGCATATCCCGCTCCCAGCACCTTCGTCGAGTGACTGTACTAATTGTTGACTTGAGCCTGATTGCTGCACTTTGTTTTATTAAGATGTCAATGTTCTCTCGATTGAGCAAAATATTATGTATTAATAAAAATACAGTTAACTCTATGATAGACGGAGTGAACTGTAATTTTTAAGTTATTTTGAGTTTGGTAAATCTAAAATATAATAAATTTGTATAGGAATTTAAAAAGAGACTGTAGACGAAATTTTATTTTCCTCGGTATTGAAATGTGGATTTTTTATTTACCTAGCTCAGTAGAAAATATGAAAAATATGTGAATATTTATATTTGTATCTCCACAATAAATTATCTACATTACGAAATTTATGTATTTCGTTCTACCGATGTGGATATGTATGTAATAAAATGAGAATTACAGTATCTTTATTACATTCATGTAGCTTTATTCAAATTTAAAATATTTATTCAATGACTTTTCTATAATTCTTATACTATTTGTATCACATTTTTTATCCAATGATTAATCTATATATTTTTATACTATTTTCATCCCATTTTTATCGAATAATCTATGCAAATATTTTTGTACTATTTAATCTAACTGTATGTAAATAATATTAATTATCTCAATTTATCCACTAATTGATCTATATCATATATTCTTATACTATTTATATCTTATTAAACTTTAAATGCAACATCACAGAATATAAAACCATGAACAAAATTTCATTTCAAATTAAATAGGATTTTTAAGTCTTGAAATATTCATTTTTTTAATAAGGGAAAAAACGGAAAAAAAATAAATTCCTAAATAATTAAATAAAATTTAAATACAATATCAAAATATAAAATGTTTGTATATTTGTAAAAGCTTATATCTGACCACAGCAAAATCTTTTCGAGTTACAAAACCAACGAAATCGTCACAAACCTCACACCAGCTGTACAACCTTAACATACCCCGAGCACGTGTAACTTTCGCCTTATCTCTCACCATTGCGATCCATGTAAAACTTTAGGAAGTCAAGTAAATAATTGATTACACGAGAAGAACTAAAAATGCTGGTAAAATTTATTTAAGTTTTCGCAATGTTCATTTGGAGTTGGGCTTAAAGCGCTTTGCAGCTAACCCGTTCGCAGGGAAGCTTAGAGCCAGAGCAGGAAGTGTGACTGGCCCTTGGCCCTGCAGCTGAAGGAATGCCAGAGAAGGGAGGAGAACAGAAAGAGCGAGAGGAATGAGAAGAAGCTGCTGGAGAGTGCAGCGTGCAGTGCGACGGAGCTGTCAGTTTCAATCGTGTCTGCAGAACTTGTCACTCATTCAATAGTTTGAAAATTGCAAATGTCACTTACACGCACACACACACATACACACACACGCATGTGTGTACACATACAGTTGTGTGTATCCATGGCCATGTGTAAACATGCTCGAGAAGGATGCGAAGCGATGCGATGCCACTGAGATGGAGACGGAGACTGAGACAATGTTGCTGGAGACGTTGCCAAAGGACGACGACGACGACGACGACGGAGAAGTCTGGCAAGAGGATGCCAGAGGATGACGCGCCAGAGCAGACGCTGTGAATTAAAACAAGGCCAGGAATAAAATAATAAAAGGACAAAAGACAAAAGCATAAGAAAACTTGAGCCCTTCCTCTCGCACTCTCTCTCACACTCTATGTGTGTGTGTGGTTGACCCATATAGGAGGTTGGGCTGGGTTTGAGCTTGGGCTTGAGCCCGGCAACTGCACTAGTCACACATTTCTATATATATATATATATATATATGGTATATACTTGGTGCATCGCATGTACGCATCAAAATCAGACTTGTAATCCAAGTGCAAGTTGCGAATCCAAAAATCCATCCATCCAGTCGCATCCTTCGCCGCCGCCTCCTTGCCTTGGCTTGGGCAGCACATCCTTTGACTCGGAGCCGGAGCCGGAGCCAAGGATTGCGCAAGGAGCAGAGCCGAGCAGAGCTCGCCGGGCTGAGGCTGATGTCACGTAGATAGACACAGACATGCGACTGACAGACAGATGGAGAGACACTGTGACACGACACATTGACTGACAGCCTTGCCTTGAGTGGGCGTCTGGTTGGTGGCGGGGGGCGTGGCAGGCATGACGAGTGCAAGGATTGTGCAAGAAACGGCGTGTGCAAACAAAACCGAGAGACAAAAGCAAATGACGAACGTTTTGTTGGTAATACTCAGAAACTGACAAACTCAGAGAAGGCAACAGGGAGAGAGAAGTAAAGAGAGTTGCAAATGCAGGGGCAAGGGAAGAAGAAGGGGCACAATTGGGCAGACATAGTTTCTTGAACAGCGCCAAGACTGTTTCAAAGCTGGTCAGTTTTGAATTTCGCCTGGGAAGCTCAAAGAAAATGGATAAAAGCTTATTTGACAGTTGCTTCAAGCTTCTGCTTGAATTTCAAAGGAAGCATTTATTATTATGGATATACGCTCAAGTTGAAAGCTCATTTACAGAGTAAGCATAGCTTTCAGCTCATCATTATGTACGTTTTAAAAGCTCATCAGCTTCTGAGCTGTTAATAATTGTTTGATGAGCTTTCAATGTACTTAATAAATCATCAAACCTCATTAAAGCTTCACTTTAGATTAATTAAATCTATTTTGTACAATTATACTAGTGCAGAAACATAACGATTATGTTTGTTAACCAAAAAAACTGCATAATTAATCGCATATTTCAATTAAAAAATAAATATCTAAAATAATTAAAAATAATATAATTAAATAAATATCAAAAGTCAAGCTTTTTACAGCTTTATTACTGCTAAAGCGCAGCTCTAAGCAGGCTCGAGCGACAGCGTGAAACAGCTTTAATGCTATTAGAAAAAACTTCAACGTAAAGCTCATTAATAAAGTTAAAGCTCTGCAATAGCAACAAGGCTCAGCTTTAGTCCATTACAAAAGCCGGTCAAAGCTTTGCTTAAACCTTGCTCAAATCCTTTTGGCTAAAGCTTTTGACAAACACTGAGCTTTGAAAGCGCAGTAAAGCTCTGATCAGCAAAACTTCTATGGAATAAACTGTAAAAATTCATCTTAAAATAAATAATAGTTTGTGACTATAACAAGGCTTTCATCATCATATTAATTCAGCTTTAATTACGTACATCAAAGTCTCTTAAAGCGCTCAAAGCACATGGAAAAAATCAGGTGTGTAAGCATTAAAAAATTAATCGCTAGCGCAAATGCTGAACATTTTGTTTCTGGGCTAAAAACAAATTAAGGACGCTCATTACGGCCAGGGGTGCTGAGGGCAGGGAGTAAGCGGGTCAAGTGCAGCGTGCTGCTGGCGCTGATTTGTCCTTTTGACGAAACATTAGGCGGACAGGCGAACATGAGACCGGATGAGAGAGAGGCAAAAGCCGGCGAAGCAGCAGCAGAAGAAAGCACAAGGACGCAGCGCGGACAAAAAGTGTTTTTTAATTTAATTTTTTTCACATTTCATTTTTGCGCTCGCATTTTTTGATGAAGTTGAAAATCATAAAACGCAACAGCAGAACGAGCAGGGAGCAGGGAGCGGGAGACGCTGCTGGATGAGGACGAAAAATAAATAAGAGTAATTAAATTTCGTAGCAAACATGACGAGATAATGGACCGAAGCCATTAACAGTGTCCGTGGAGCGTCCGTCAGCGCGTGCTCCAAAGATGACGAGAAGAAGCTGTCCAGGTCCAGGGTAACGGGACAACAGGGCGACCCAAGCTGACGCCAGGCAGAGCAACAGCTGCAGCGACAAGCAGTTGCTTTAATGTCCTCTGCATCTTTATCACACACACACACACACACAAAACACACACATATAAACTTACACACAAACGTATCGTAACCTACGCCAAGTCGCTCGTCTCGCAATCCTTTGCGCTGGACCTGAACTCCCCGAGGCAAATTTTTCTTGATTCTGCTGCTGTCTCAAGTTTAAGAATTATTGCATCATTTACAGTTGCGATGCGGGACGGGGCGGGTCGTGGCGGTGCTCGGTGCGGGTCAAGCCCGTTGGGTCAGAGGTTACGCGAGCTGAGTGACAGCCTCTGGATGCGGCGCAAGGCGCACGCGGCAGCTGATGATGCCGCATCTATAAAAGTTTGCGACGCGATGAAGGATTTGAATTGTCCACAAGGAGCAGATATCTTCTGAAATCAATAGAAAAAAAGTTAAGGTAACAAGATACTTTCTTATATATGCACTGTAAAATATATATACATCCAAAACTATTCTTGCGTATCCACTATATACTACTGTATCTTTAACTATTACTGTATTCATAAGATATTAATGTGTTCATAATATATAAATATATATTTAAAAGCTTTTTTTTGTATATACGAAATATTATTGTATCTACAAGATACTCTTGTGTCGAAACGAATTTTTGTATCTATAATATATTATTGTATCTCCAATATTTGATTGTATCTATAAGATACTATTGTATCTACAGAATATTATTGTATCTACACGATGTTATTGTAGCTACAAGATATTATTGTAGCTACAAGATATTATTGTATCTCTAAAATACTATGGTATCTATAAGATAATATTGTATCTATATTGTATCTACAAGACATTTTTGTATTTACAAGATACTTTTGCATTTACAACAAATTATTGTATCCATAAAATATTTTTGTATCTACAAGGTATTATTGTATCTACAAGATACTACTTTTTTTATAAAATATTATTGTATCTACAAGATATGATTTTTCTTATAAAATAAAATTGCATCTGCAAAATATTATTGTATCTACAAAATGTCACCCAAGAGATACTTTTGATCAGATCAAAATAGCGCTGTAGGTAAAATTATAAGCGCCGTCAAATGAAAATTAAATTCGCCACACAGAAGTAGAAAATGTTGGCAAAATTTATTATGCGGCCATTAAAATATATCCGAGTGCTGGTAATAAAGACCTTTTGGGTCTAACTCAACTTGCTGGCAGCTCGAGCGCAGTTCGTGCTGCTGCTTGAGCCCGATGCGCTGCCTACTCCATCAAGTTTGACGTGGAAGTTGGCAGTCGCGCGATTTGTGGAATGGCGCCTGGGCGAGCGCACAATCATCCATCCATCGCTGAGCGACAGCTGCACAAAATTGGCCAAGCAGCAGCAGCAGCAAGAGCAGGACGAGCAGCAGGACCAGCCAGGGCAAGGCAAGTAGAGAAGGAGAGCAAAGCAAAGCGAATGCAATGCGCGGCATATGCAGCGCGACAGGCAGCAGTGCCAAGGACATGAAGCAAGGCGTTCGACGATGGATTACGCTGCTTCCGTTGACCGAGCAGAACCCAGAGAAAGAGTGGGGGGCAGTAGATGGACTGGGCATGGCCTGGGCGTCATCAAGCTGACGTTGTCTGTGCGCTGTTTACTCGCGTTATCCTTTTGGCACTGACCGCTTTTGTTGTTTTGTTATTTTTCATGTCAGTCAAGAATTGGCAAGCAGCGAGCAAAACAGGACATGCCCGTTGAAATATGTTATACTCCACATAGAAGCGAGAGGCTGCTAGTGATGCTGCCAGCAGCTTCGATAGGGAGCAGGAGGCAGTCGGGCGCTAGGCGAATCCGCCCAGGCGGAGCACATTGCATCAATATTGAAACGTCAACATCAACTCGCCAGCGGCGAAATGGCGCTCAGTGCATGGACAAAGCGAGAGAGAGAGAGGGGAAAGAAAAAGAGATAGAGAAATAGAGAGAAGTAGGGAGGCAGCGAGTGGAGACAGCGCACAAGGACAAGGAGTCCGACGAGCACGACGACCCAAAAAGCTGATGAAGAGTTCAAATTTTTCTTTGTGTGATTTGACGAATGAGCTGTCATCTTGCATTGGAAATGCTCTCTTGCCCCTACACACACACACACACAGCTACACACATGCATACACACACGCACAGCTGATGGCTTTCTTTCTTGTTTGTTCTTTTATAAAAAGTTGCTGACCATTTCTTTTGATGGCTAGTTAAGAGGAACGTTGAAAGGCGCAAGGAGCCTGCCGGACAGCAGGACGCGGGATGGACAGAGTTTGCTTGCCCCTGGACAAGTTTCGAATTGACAAAAGACAGAAAGAGCACAAGAGTTAAGACAGCTTATTGGGCGAGAGAAAGAAATGCAAATTTATACAAAACTCAAAGTGAGCACAACTACAGCTCTGCTAATCTATGGGGTACCTGTATATATGCTGCATAAAATTTCATAGCCATAACTCAAACTTTAGGTAACAAAAATCAAAAAAAAAAAAAAAAAAAAAAAAAATAGAATACTTGTTGTGTTCTCAAGCGAGCTCTCAGGCACTTTAAAGTTGCAACAAGTCCCGCATCAGTGACGCAACTGTAGCCTCGCCTCTGAGCTGAGCTCAGCCACAGGCAACACTCCATGCACCTGGCTATGCGAGTTTTGGCCAACGCCGACGCCATTCATCGAAGCGTGGCCGAAGCCATCACTTGGCTCGTTTGCTCATCGTCAAGACAAATGGAGAATAAATAAATTACTTTCGGGCCTTTTTGCAATTCCAAAACGTCACTGCAGATTTTGGTCGGGCCCCGCACCGGACCAGGCCAGACCCCAACCGACTGGACCGGACCGGACTAGGCCAGGCTCCTACTCAGGCCAACAGTTGGTCGTTGTCCACTTGCAGTTGATTTTCTTGTGGTCTTTTTGTTGTGTCTCCACACAATGTTGTTGTTGTTCTTGTTGCTGTTGCTGCTGGAGCTGCAAGCAACGCCTCCTCTGCTAAACTTTTAAAACGTCAATCAATTGTCCAAAGTTGTCGGAGTTGTCTGACATGTTTTAAATTAACTGACGAAGACGAACCAACATACACGATTTATGGCCCATACTCAAGATGGCGACCTCCTGCCTCCTCCCCGTCTCCCATTCTCCTGCTGCTGCTGTCCAAAATCCAGAGATCCAGCTAAAAACATACGTCCGTCCGTCCACTGCGCACAGAGCAGGAGGAGCAATCGCCATGAAAATGGCCATCACTTGACATAAATTGTTGTCGTACGAGTTTCTCGCTTTGAGGCGAATTTCTAGTTAAAGTCGGAGCGGAAAAGATACACACACGGCAGGTTGATGGGAAAATTGTGGACTGAAGGCTTAAAGAGCGTAAGACAGTCTATACAGGTTTTTGGAAAATTTTCGGAAATATTAAAAATTGTTTTTGTAATTTTGAAGTAATTTATAGGTAAGATAATTAAGGGGATCAAGACAAATATTTTAATATATGTATAAAAATTTAAAACATTTTTAAATTTAGTTTATTTTAAAGGAGAAATTAATTTTGAAGTAATTTTAAAAGATAAATTAATTTTGTAGTATATTTAAAGAGTGAACTAATTTTTAAAGAGTATTAGAAAAAAATTAAGAAACATTTAAAATTGCGTTTGTAATTTTAAGTTAAGATAATTAAGGAGACACAGAGAAATATTTTAATTTAAGTATTGAAAACAATTTTTAAATTTAGTTTATACATCAAAAGAGAAATTAATTTTAAGGTATATTTAAGAAATTAATTTAGTAATATATTTAAGAAATAAAGTTTGAAGTGTATTGAAAAAAATTAGGAAACTTATAAATCGTTAAAATATTTTTTTATAAATATTAATCATATTAAATTAAAGAAAATATCATTTTTATGGGCATAAATAAAAAAATATCCTCAATATTAAATTATTATTATTATTATTAGGTGGCACTACAACCCATTTCGGGTTTTGGCCGACCTCAGCGTCTCCCTCCAGGCGCCTCTGCTCCTCGCGCGCCTCCTCCAGTTGGAAATACCCAGTAGACTAAGGTCCTTCTCCACTTGGTCCTTCCAACGGAGATTTGGTCGTCCCCTTCGTCGTCGCCCATAGTCGACCCTCGCTTCGAATACCTTCTGAGCTGGAGCTTCTTCATCCATACGCACAACGTGGCCGAGCCAGCGCAGACGTTGTATCGTGATGCGCCGGACCACGTCCACGTCGTCGTACAACTCGTACAGCTCGTGGTTCATCCGAATGCGAAAGTCGTCCCCAATCCGAACGGGACCGAAGATCTTGCGAAGAATTTTTCTCTCGAACACCCCAAGCGCTGCTGCATCCGTCTGTGAAATTACCCATGCTTCTGCGCCATATAAGAGCACGGGCAGGATGAGTGTCTTGTAGAGTGTTAGTTTTGTTCGGCGAGAGAGGTCTCTATTGCACATTTGCCTACTCAGACCAAAGTAGCACCTATTGGCAAGTGTGATTCTTCGCTTGATCTCCAGGCTGACGTCATTTTTGGTGTTAATGGCGGTGCCAAGGTACGTGAACTCCTTGACCACTTCGAAGTTATAGCTGTCGGCTACCACATGGGAGTCTAGGCGCCGCGTCTCCCTGCTTGTCGACAGCATATACTTCGTCTTGCCCTCGTTTACCGCCAAACCCACTTTTGCTGACTCCTTTTCGATAGCGGAGAATGCAGCAGTGACATCACGCTTGCTACGGCCAATGATGTCAATGTCATCGGCGTAAGCAAGGAGCTGGACACCTTTATAAAAAATAGTGCCAGATCGATGAACACCGGCTTTCCGCAGAACCCCTTCCATCACGAAGTTGAAGAGGTTGCACGACAGAGGGTCGCCTTGTCTGAAACCTCGAACGGTATTAAAAGGTTCGGAGAGGTTCGCTCCTACCTTGACAGAGCTGATGGTGCTGCTCAATGTCATCCTGCAAAGACGTATCAGCTTTGCAGGAATACCGAACTCAGACATGGTGGCATATAGGCTTCCCCTCGTCGGGCTATCGAATGCAGCTTTGTAATCGACAAAAAGATGGTGTGTGTCAATTCCATTTTCGTGGGTTTTTTCCAGGATTTGGCGCAATGTGAAGATCTGGTCTATGGTGGATTTACCAGGTCTGAAGCCGCACTGATAAGGTCCGATCAGTGTGTTGGCATACGGCTTCAGTCGTTCACATATAACGCTCGACAGGACCTTGTATGAGATGGTGATCAGGCTGATTCCCCGGTAGTTGGCACATATCGTCGGGTCGCCTTTCTTCAGTACAGGACAAAGGACGCTGAGATTCCAATCGTTGGGCATGCTTTCTTCTAGCCATATTTTGCACAAGAGCTGATGCATGCACCTTATCAGCTCTTCGCCGCCGGCCTTAAACAACTCTGCAGGCAGTCCATCAGCACCGGCTGCTTTGTTGTTTTTGAGTCGCGTAATCGCAACTCGGACCTCGTCATGGCTAGGTAGTGGTATATCCACATTGTCGTTGATTGGTGGTATCGGGCTGTTTCCTCCATCGGCGGGATTGGTGCCGTCATCGCCTGCTAGCAGCTTGGAGAAATGCGCCCTCCATAACCTCAGCGTGCACTGCGTATCTGTAACCAGATTTCCATTATCGTCTCGACAGTTAGATGCTCCGGTCTTGAAACCTTGTGTCAGACGGTTGACTTGTTGGTAAAATTTTCGAGCATCATTCCTGTCTTGCAACACCTCAAGTTCCTCGCACTCTCGCTTTTCTTGCTCCCGCTTTTTCCGTCTGAAAAGTCGCCTCTCTTCCTTCCTTTTCTCCCTGTAACGTTCACACGTGGCTCGCGTTGCGCCAGACTGCAGCTTTTTTCTGTAGGCGGCGTTTTTTGCCGCAGCTGCGACGCGACACTCCTCGTCATACCATTGGTTCCGTGTGGGAGGGCGCTTGAACCCAATGGCTGTTTCAGCAGCAGCTCGCATGGAGTGGGATATGTGCGCCCAGAGTCCGCCAGCGTCAACAGGGTGAGGGGAAGGTTGGAGGAGCAGTTCCGAGAGGTGAGTGGAGTAGGCCATTGCTGTCCGTTGTGATCGCAGCTTAGTGACGTCAAGCTTTCGTTGCGTGATGGGGCGTATGTTTTTCGCACGGCATAGCCGCATGCGTATCTTGGCTGCGACAAGATAGTGGTCCGAGTCTATATTGACTCCACGAAACGTACGCACGTCCATCACGCTTGAGGCATGCCTTCCGTCTATCACAACGTGATCAATCTGGTTGCGCGTTTTTTGATCAGGGGACAGCCATGTGGCCTTGTGGATGTCGAGGTGTTGAAATCTGGTACTACTCACTACCATGTTTCGCGCCGCGGCGAAGTCAATCAGCCTGAAACCATTGTTCGAGGTGGTCTCATGGAGGCTGAATTGGCCGACGGTGCGGTCAAAGATGCGTTCGCGCCCAACCTTTGCGTTGAAGTCCCCGAGGATGATCTTCACGTCGTGGTTTGGGCAGCGGTCGTACGTGTCCTCGAGTCTCGCGTAGAACGCATCCTTAACAGCATCGTCCTTCTCCTCCGTCGGGGCGTGCGCACAAATTATGCTAAGATTGAAAAATCTAGCTTTGACGCGGATTGTAGCCAGCCGTTCACTCACTGGAGTGAAATTGGAGACGTGGTGGCGAAGTCTCCGGCTTACTACAAATCCGCATCCAAATTCGCGCCTCTCCGCATGGCAGCTGTAGTAGATATCACAATTTGCTCGCTTGGAGCAACCTTGTCCTGTCCATCTCATTTCCTGGATGGCGGTAATGTCAGCCTTTAATTTTTCGAGGGCATCCGCCAGTTGGATAGAGGCACCTTCCCAATTAAGAGTTCGGACATTCCAGGTGCATATCCTTAAATCGTAGTCCTTTTTCGTTTTGCGGTGGTCGTCATCATAAGGGGGGATCCTTTCCGAGGCTTTCGCTTTGGTTTTCCTTGGGTTTTCTTTTTCCGAGGCGGGTTCCAAACCCTGCGCTCAACCATTTAAAGTCCTGGTGACCCGCTGCACACATTAGCTCACTATCTAGCGGATGCTAAGATAGTTACCCAGGAGGTGCCACGAGGAGGCTGTGTGTCAACTTGCAATCATTCGTAGACAGAGATCGCACTGGCGGTCGCCAAGTTGACCGCGATCAGAAACTTTACTCTGTACGAATGAAGCCGAACCATCCCTCAATATTAAATTAATGACAATTAATAAAAGTGTAACAACATTTAACAATCTTTAACTAAATCGTTTAACTACTGCTATCATTTTTTCAGTTTTTTTTTTACTCCAAGTTAGCTCAATGAATACTCTTTCCCTTTCACTACTCCCTTCAAGCCATTCATTACACGCTCCACTTCAGTTAGGTTCGGCTTTCGTTCGCATTCTTCAATGGCAGCTTGTTAGCCTTGTATCAAGTATTATTCGAATCAGTTAACAATTGTACCCAAAATCATTTGCACACTAAATAGCCCCAACGAGGCGGGGGAAATGAGATAGAAGGCAGGCGAGGGAGAGGGACAGAGCACAGACATGCAACTGAACAGCGACAGGATGTGTTTTTGCATACCGAATAATTTGTGTGTGCTTTGTCTGCGTGTAGTACGCGTGTGTGTGTGTGTGTGTGTGCTTCAAAACAATGCAAATATAAATTATAATATAATAATAATTACTGTCAAACAATAGAAAATTAATTGCGAAACAATCAACGTTTCATTAAAACAAAATGGATTTGACATAATTCAAATGCAGAAGTGCATAAGTGTTGGCAACGCTCCCCCCTGCACGCCTCCCCGCTAAAAGCCTGCCCAATCCCAACTCTCTTCAAAGCGGCAGCTCAACTGTTCGATTCGCTTCGATGCTGTTCTGGTTCAGGCTCTCTGGCTCTGATACCGATGCTGATTCTGATTCCGGAGAGTGACCTGCCATCGCGTCAGCCCCCTCCCCCCCTCATGATTGTTGCGTTGAATCATTCATTCGGAAAATATTTAATTAATTTTTGCCAATAATGTCGGGCAGCGCGGAAAAAACAACAACAGCAACAACAGCAAATTCAATCGACACACACACACAGAGAGAGAGAGAGACATAACCGCAATTACGGTATCCCCCCGGCACCGAGCCGAGGGTTTTGGCTGACTTTTGGCCATGTGATATATTAATGCCAGCATAATGATGCCGTCCGACTTGTCGCCCGTTTAATGAGACCCGACCAGGTCGGCGCCGCCGTCGCCCCTGAACTCCGGCCAATAATCAAATAGACTTCAGTGCCGCTCGATAAATTGAGTAGTTTGTGGGGAAAGTTTCACGACTGTGGTTTAACGGTTTAAAGGTGGCTTTAAGTCTGCTTAAATCGATTTGGTAATTATTGTATTATCTTTAAAAAAACTCACGTAACAATTTACAGCGAGAAAATGTAACGAGTAGCATTCGCTGCACATGTTTTTTCCTAAATCTCGTTAGAAACTGTCTACCCTTCTTGTACCTCCACTAGTTTAATTTTGTTTACTTCTCTAGTTGTCTATCCTCATGTATATACTTCCTCTCGTTGTTCTCATCATTGGTCCAAGTAAAAGTAACGAGTACAATTTTATTGTCTATTTTTTTTTCGGGTAAAATTTCCTCTTACATGAAATCGAGATAAACTCGCTTCTTATATCTCGTTATGAACTACCCACTCGTTAGCTTTACTCGTTATATTCCAGTACTCTTTATGTTTTACTACTGTGATGTTTTTGTAGCATTATTGGTAGTTATCCTCTTTTACACCTAACGATATTATTACTCTACTCTCTACAACCTAAGCTCGCCACACATTCACACTCGCTGCATTTGAGGCTCTTCTTGCGAAATCGCTCTAGCTTACAATATCCACTCGTTGTATTTTTAGCTAATTTCTCTGAGAATTTTTACTCCGCATATAATTTTACTCGTTACAAACGCTCACTCGGTACAAATGTTCACTCGTTATAAAAACTCACTCGTTAAACACTCTCTCTTTACAAAACCCTCACTCGTTATAAATACTTACTCGTTGTAAAACACAGACTCGGCACAAACACTCACTCGTTACTAGCACACACTCGCTGCAAGCACTCTCTCGTTACAAAACCCTCACTCGCTATAAATACTCATTTGTTGTAAAACACTCACTCGTTACAAACATTCACTCGTTATAAAAACTCACTTGTTGTAAACACTCTCGTTACAAACACTCACTCGTCAAATGCTCTCACTCATTACATTCCTCCAATTGCCTTCAACTGCTTGTTGTTTTCTCAGCCCACGCTGCTTCTTACACCCCACCCCCCTTTCCTCCTATTCTTCACACACATGTCTTCTGTACTTGCACTTCCATTACGTACACTCTCACTCGTTACTTCTCTTATTTATTGCCCCTTCTGGTCAGAATAAACAGACTGCAAGTGCAAGATAAGCGAGGAAAGAGTCGGATGTGCGAGCAGGGGAAAAGCTGAAGGACAACAGCAGCCGGACTTGTGACGGATGAACACTGCGAGATGGACGAAGCCCGAGACCGAGTCCGAGTCCAGGACAAATACACACACACAAGTGCAGCTGAATTATCCCGCTGAGCAGTGTAAATGACTGCAAAATGTGAAAATAATAATGGACTAAACACTAAAATTTACAACTAAAGAGACGAGAGACACAGGAGGAAAGGGTGCAGCGGCAGGCAAGTCGAAAGGACATTCCTAGTTAGGTAACGCAAGGAAGGAAATAGAAGGGGGTTGAAGTAGGGTTAGGGACGGATGGTCATCCGGGTGAACTGACTGCTGCAATTAGATGGCCAGTTGAATGGACACTTTGGACAGCTGAGCATTTGTGCTAGATGGATAGCTGAGGCAACGGATGGACAGTTGGACAGCTGGACATTTGGCAGATAGATAGACGGATGGATGGATGGTTGGGTGGGTGGGTGTACTGTAAGGGTTAATAGGTTACGTTGGCTTAGGTCAGGCCGGGCTCGCTTTGGCTTGGTTTGGTTGGGGCGGACAAGTGATTGCAGAGTAAGACAGTGAAACGCACTGAAGAAAACTTCGATGTATAATCAATCGATCTGTGGACCGAACGAAAGCAAAGTTAATTCCATTTGTACGTTATCAACTGGCCGATGCCAAGGCCAATCTCTCAATTGATACCGACTTCCATTATTTTTATTTAATTGACAACCGGCAAAGACAGAGAACAGAGAACACAGAAGCAGCGCAGAGTGCATAGAGAACTAAAGCTATTTTGATAAATGAAAAATACATGGCGAACAATTATTTTATTGTTGATAGCTGGCTGAACAGGCCTAGGCCGCAGGCAATGGGACATCAGGCAGGCAGTGGCGCAGCTTGAAGGGGGTACACTTATTTGTTAAATTATTCAAAAGAATTAAGTAGGAAAAGTGCGGGTTCATATAGGTAAAATAAAGCAGAAAGTCGTAGGAATAGGAAATTTGTAATTAAATTATATATAAATATAGTATATAGTTTATATAGATTTCTCATTACAGCGAAATTGAAAATAAATATCTGAGAATAAGGGCAGTGGGGTAGACTGAAGAGTTTCAAAATGCTCTGTAAGATTTGTACCAGGAAAATAAAACACAGAGCATTGTAAAAAAATGTACAGCAAAAACGGACAATAGCCTAGCTTATTAAATTTTATGAAAATACACACAGGCTTAATATTAGTTTTTTAAATTAAAATTATTTATATGAAAGTTAAGTTTATTTTTAGAAAATATCAGAGCACACAGACTTAGACTGTAGAGTCTTAAAAATGAATTTTAAGCTTATGCAATAATTTTAAAAATTGTCTCACAATATCCCCTCTATTCCATCACTTGCTCCCCTTCGCGCCGCCACTGGCAGGCCATAACCCTCCCAATTAAATGCATTTGCATGCCTGTCAGTGTCATCAGCTCGAGTGGAACACGACACAAAACACAGACGCACTAAAATAAAACTTAAAATGTCAACTATTTTCCCAAGTAAAAGATTTTGCCGAAATTTCTCCGAGTCGTACTTGGAGTTCGAGCACTCGTTGGAGATGAATCTATCTATAGTATGTATGTATATGCATGCAGCACAATATTCACTTGAGAATCACAAATGAAATAAAATATTTCATGTACATGACAAAAGTGCAGAGAGAGGCCGACAAAAAAAAGAAACTCGGATAAACTTTTGTACTTGTCAAGCGAGCACGAGAGGCGGCCGAGAACGCTCATGCTTTGCTCATTTCATTCGCCTCCCATTGATGAACATCATCGAGAGCCGCAAATGGACTTCCCAACCGGCTGCACTTGCTCCCGCTCCTCTCGTGCTCCGTGCATCTATCTGCAGCTCTCTGCCGGCTCATCATTTGTCGCCGAGCTGGAGCTGGGAGCGGGAGACAAGTCGGGGCCGTGTCTGCTGTCATTTGTCCAAACTGCATCCGCCAAAGTGGGCGGCCGAGTCGAAGCTGGGGGCGGGGCGGTGCTGGCAGCTTTGTTATTGGCAGTTTTGTAGCTAAAAATCTCGAAATACTTCTGACATACAAGTATGTACGTGTTTGTTTAGTTAGCAGTGTCTATTGCCGTACGTGAGTGTGTGTGAGTGAGTGCGGTGTGTGTGTGTGTGTGTTGGGAGTGTAAGTATTGCCATCTTAGTGTTTGACTATTTGAAAACTGAACATTGTCGGCTGTCTTGCCGACTGTCACTCAGTCTCGAAACTCTTTCTGCAAATGTTCATTTGTGCAAGTGTCTCTCCGGCTGAGCTCAGTCACAAGTCCGATTGTAAAATGTCAGTGGCCTTTTACAACACACACTCGCACTCGCAAACACACACACACACACACACACACTCCCGCACACATTTTGGAAATAAATGTTTATCGAGTAATATAAAACATGTGCGAAGTTGTGTGTGGGCAGTCGGTGGCATCCATTAAATGGATTGTTCTTATTTTACGGCCAGAAACAAACTGAAAAGTCACTTTTGGCATAGCTGATGACGCTCTCGCTTTGAGAGATAAGCCAAAGCCGGTGTGAGGTTAAGAATATGATGGCTAAGAATACGTAGAGTGAGTGTGAGCCAAGAAGAGGCAGTGAATATGCGTTGAAGTGCTCAAAAAACCAAATGAATGCAAAAAAATTTAAAATAAAAAATTAAATACTGTTAAAAAAAAAATTTTTTTTTTTATTTTTATGTGCTTTATTTCGCTAACATTATCAAAGTTTATGATGTTTTTTTTTAATTTTTAAAAGTAATTCGATACTTCTTTTATTTGAAATAAAATCAGAAGAAGACGAGGAAAGAAAATATAGATATATAATTATTTATTATTAATTAATTATTTATTTTTATTAATAATTATTATACATACATTAGAAGCAGTAGACCAATAAGAACTGAACAAGTTTTAGGAAGACGTTGAGCAATATACGGGAAAAATAGGGAGAAAAATATATTGATAGAATTAAAACTTAAAGAAAAAAATGAAATAACTGAAAAAAAATTGCTGGCTTTAACATTGAACAAAAATTAGAGAAAAGCACAAGAAATTGTTTAAAAGTTATAGTCCAAAATAAGGTGCGAGTAGAGTTAATGCGGAAATCTTTAAGCAAAAGAAAATAAATTAAGAATTTTACATATATTATATAAAAAAAAACCACGATATAGAAAATTCAATGAAAACGTCTTAAGTTAGAAAAATTATACTAAGAAAAAAAGGGTACAGTCCAAAATAGGGTATGATATAGTTAATTCGGAAGACTTCAAACAAAATAAAAAATATAAAGAATAATTTATAAAATATAAATAAATATTATATAAATAAATATCTACGTTACAATTTATCAAAATATTGCTAACCACATAATCACAGAGAACTCAACAAATATAGATACAAAGCCTTTACCGCAAGTGAATATCGTAATTACCGGCGCACTTATTAAGTCGTAAAGGTGAATGCATTCATGAAGGATTCGTGTCACTCCGGACCAGGCCGAAGACAGTTGGACAAAACCACCGAAACGGGTCGCGCTCATGACGTGCCGCGTCCCACCGGCGCCCTCGCATGACGTTGTTGACCCTGTTGTCCTGCCGCTACCGCTACCGCTCGTCCTTGTCCTCGTCCTGGGTCTGTCCTCGAGCTCAACGCGTTGCTGGTCAGTTTGCAAGTGACGTTGACATGGCGTGTGATTTTGATGTGCAAAGTTTGCACACACACACACACACACTCGTGCACGAGCACTGACCGCTAGGGGGCGCTCGCCGTGCTCCATGCGAGTTCTTGAGGCCAGACACGACACGAGACGAGACTTCATTTTCTTTTTTTTTTTCATTTCATTTCGCTTTTTTTTGCTGCTTTTTGCAAAGAGACGCGCGTATGACATTTTTCACTTAAGCTGACAGTTATGTACAATGCAGGGAACAGCAGAAAAACACACACACACATACACGCGTGTGTACTGACCCCCACGATACTGCGCTCATGGCACTCGCTCAACTGTCATTCATGGCATGCCGTTTACCGTTATTAAAAAATTATATACTTACGTTAAAAGTGAAACGAAAAAAAAAAAAAAATAAATTGAAAAACGGAAGAAAAATAAATTTAAAAGTTTCACATGCAGTCAAGATGTGCTTGAAGAGGGGCGCGACGGCGCAGCAGAAGGGGGGCTTTTGGGGAATGTTGTGACGCTTGACACGTCACAAGTTTATAGTGGCTTTTGACAGCTCGGACACACTTCGTATAAAAAGTTCGCAACGTTCTGCTCTCCCTCTCGCACTCGCTCTCTCTGTCTCCCTCCCACATGATGGACACTTTTTGCTGTGGCGCAGCATATTCCACAGATCTAGTAGCAACGGTTAGCTCTGGGACCTCCCAGCGGCTGTCCGCTGTCTTGGGAACATTTTTCTACATATTTCAGTTTGCTTTTACTCTCAAACAACCTCACTAGCTCCTCTACCCCTGCAGCTCGTCAATTGAGTCATCGAGCATTTTTATACAGAATTTTTGCAGTTTTTGAGCAACTTCCACAGCTCGGACACACGTCAAACTTCGTTGCACCTGCCCGGCGAAGCATCCGACCCTGCTCCCAGCAGCACCCTCCCTCCCCTCCTACCATGCCTCGCTGACCATCAGCAGCTCCTTTTGGCCTTTTTGTGCTGATGATGATTTTGTGGTCAGCTCTGTTAATCCTCGGAGACGTGTGTCGAACATGAAATTCGTTCGCAGCGCATATAAATAATAATTTCTGGCACACTCTCCCTGTGTGTGAGTGTGTGTGTGTGTGTGCCCTGCCCTGACCAGGATATTGCCGCAGACAGCTTGTCGATCTTTATAATGTTGTAATTGAAAACTTTTTCCACCGAAAAACAAAAAAAAAAAACCTGCAACATTTCTTTTAAAATATATTTCATACTTTTGATGTGTCAACTTGCCTGAAGGCTGTCCACTCGCTCTCGCTCGGGTCAAGTGGAGAGGTCTCAAGTGGACAGGACGCCGGGTGGGTAGGTATATATTATTCGGTTTGCGAGAATACATAGCAGAAAAGGAGTACTAGAATAGGACAGAGAGTGAAAGAATAGAAAAAAGATTATATTTTGTTAGTTTCAATGGTTAAAATATTATTTCAGAAATTAACGTTCGAAACCTAACGGAAAGTAAGGTAAGTTCTTCAAAAAAAGCTTTGTTTCTACAATATTAATTTTTTATTTTAAATAACATTTTCATTTTCTGATTAGTTCAATAAAATAATATACAAAATTAATATTTTATTTATACTACTTAAAAGCTTTAATTTTTGAACTTTTTAAAAAATCATATATTTTTGATATACAAAAAGTTTAAATTCTAAAACCTAAGTATGATAAATTAATTTTTTATTTATAATATGTAAATGCTTTAAATTTTGAACTTTTAAAAATTATAAATTTTTAATACAGAAAAAGTTTACATTCCAAGACATGACTTCACAAGCCGAAGCTATTTTTGAACAAGTTATGAGTATAAAATATTAATATTTTATTTACACCATGTACAAATTTAATTTTTAAACTTTTTAAAAATTATAAATTTTTAATACAGAATAAGTTTACATTGTAAAGTATGCATAAAACTACTTTCTAACCGAAACTTGTTGTTGAGTATGAAGAAAATTGTAGATACATAATTAAAAATTTAATCGAAAATTCTATATTTTCGAATAAAACAGAATCGTCTTTCTGTCAGCTTCACAAACCCAAAGAGTTTCCAAACTTGTTCAACACCCATCATATGCTGATCTCTCTTGTTCCCTACTGTCACTTCCTTGCAAGCTCCTCTGCTTTTACTATAAAAATCATCAACATCAAAGTGTTAAGTGCGCCGCCAAAGCATTCAAATAGTATTCGAGACTCGCCGCTGTCCGAGTTCAGGCGTTCAGAGGGCCTTAGGGCATCGCTGGAACTGGGACGGAGCTGGAGCTAAGGCTTTGACTCCAGCTCCTACTTTGACTCGAACTGGGCCGTGGTCAGTTGCCGTGGTGCTGTTACTGCTGGTGGTGCCGTTAGCCCCTTGTGGTTTGTCGCCTCGTCTTTGTGCTAAATAATGATGGAAACTTAAACGACGCTGCCCGACGATGAGGCGAGCGAGCGAGGGCAAAAAGCAAACTGACAGGCAAAACTTTAAGCGAATGTCCTGCATTTTATTTTTTACTGTCCTCCGAGAATATGTGCTACTAGTTGGAATGTTTCTAGAATTAAACTTGTACAGCACTGCCAGCAGCACAAAATACCAAAAAAAAAATAATGCTAAAATAAAAACACACTGTCCGAGCTAGAGAGAGAGAGAGAGAGAAATAAAGAGAACTTTAATAGTTCTCAAGTTTTTTGACGTTCTGCTCGTTGAGGCTGTCAATTTGCTGCCTTTCAGAGTTGCCCCATGTGAGTGAGTCCAAGAGTGTCTGTGTGTGTGTGTTGGTGTGAGTGTGTCTGGCAACACTGACCAACGCTCAGTTGATTGTGACCAGCTCCAGTGAGTGGAGTGGATAATGTGCAGACGAAAGCACGATAATTCGTGGCTTAATGTGAGATCAAGTAGAGCAACAAAATTCGAGATTTTTGTTAAATTAAAAATATATATTAATAATATTTTCTAACAGATAAATTTCTATATATAAATAAATTTGTATTTTAAAATTAAAATATGTTTACCATATATTCAAATATTTTGTATGTATGTTTTTAAATTTTTTTAACTGTTTTAAATTATATATTTTTGTTTTAGTTCCTGGAATATTATGTAACAGATAAATTACTATATAAATAAATGTTTTAAAATTAAAGTATGCTCATATTTTAATATTTTGTATGTTTTATTATTATTATTAAATTTTATTTTTTAACTTTTTTAAATTATATATTTTGGTTTTATTTCCTGGCTTGACTTTTTCACTATTGCTTTTTATAGGTATATTTTAAATGCTTTATATTTTTATAATTAATATACTTTTATTTTTAACAGCATAAGAAACATTCAAAATTTTTAAAGAATTTGTAAAATTTAAAAAAGTTTTCTTTGCAATAGTCTTTTTTTTTCTTTCCAGGCTTTCTTTCTGTCAGTAGGCTTATACTTTTACAGCTCACTGCCACTCACGTCGCTAACGATCGTGACACGATGTCGGCCCTGGTCCAGCTCTGCTGGTCATTCTATGCTGCCTGCTGTTTTGGTTTAAATCAACCCGCTCTTCTTGGCCTCCGCACGTGCCACCGCACTGTCCAGCGTGCGTCCGTCTGTCCGTTCATCTGTCCGTCTGTCCGTTCAGTTGTCCTCTGATGGCAGCAGCGCTGCCCGCTGTTGCTTGTCCAATGTCCTTATTAAAGTCCTGACGGTCCTGCCTCAACTTGTGCTCGTCGTGGCAATTGTTGTTGTTGTTGTTGTTGCTGGCAGTGTCACTCCTGCTGTTGATGCTGCTGCCGACGTACTGCTCGTTGTTCTTGTTGTTGTTGTTGTTGCTGTAGCCCACTTATCATCCCCGGTGACACTTTATAATTTCTTTACTTTTAGTGATGTCACTATTTATTTCATTTTTCCATCAAAACTTTTAAGTTTTACAATAAATTTTCAGAGCAAACACAAATAGAGTGTCCAGCAGCAACACACACACACACGCACACACACTCTCGCACACACGCAAAGGTTGCACTAAGGGCTTGAGCAGGACACTTTGAAAGCAATGCAGCCGCTGCGGGTTGCGGGCAGCCCAGGCAGAGGGAAGCGAAGGAGTGCGGACGGTGTACAGTGGGCAATGGACTTTCATTTTGTAAGTGACGTTCGTGTCACTGTCAGTGCTGCCTCTCTGCCTCTCTCTCTCTCTCTCATTCTTGCGTTCTCTCTCATCCGTCTCCTTCTGCTTCCCCTCTCTTATGCCATCTTTTTGTTTCGCAACTTGACGTGAAGTGATTCAGTGCATTTCGCTTAATTCTATCCTTGAACGTTTTGCGAAGCGGACAAATAAGTGTTTATAGATTAATATTAAATTGATATTTAATCGAGAGTTAATCAAGAGACAGATATAGAACACGCTTCGCTGGAATCGAGTGGGACAAGAATATATAGTATATAGCCCTAATTTAGTTTTAATTGGCAGTGTTTTAAGTGATGTGGAGACATGGTCGTGCTTTAAGCTGTACGAGCTTAAGCAAGCTGCAATAATGTGATTGTCTTAGAACAGCTGAAAGCTCAAGATATAGATATAGATATATAGATATAGATATAGATTATAGATATAGATATATAATATAGAAAAAAAAATCATGAAGATGTAAAGGTTATTAACAGAATAATCTTGAAAATATAAATTTTTTTAAGTGAAATGGAGACTTTTTTTGAGAGACTTGGGCTTAGTTTAATTTGTTAAAGTTTTAGCAAGTTGTAATAATATGACAATCTTAGAACAACAGAAAATTAAGGATAAATCTATTATATATAAAATAGAACATCATAAAAATCTGAAGGTTTATCAACTAAATAACATTGGAAATTTATATTTTTTTTTTGTTTTTGAGAGTGTTGGTCTTGCTTTAAAATCTGAAGGTTTATCAACTGAATAATATTGGAAATTTATTGAAAATTAGTCTTGCTTTAAATTCTAAGAGTTTAAGCAAGCTTTAGCAGGTTCATAGTTGTAGCTCTGTACTAAACTCAAAGTTTGGGATTAATCTGTGATGTATAAAATAGAAAACCCGAAAATCTGAAGGTATGACAACAGAATAATCTAGAAAATTTATCGAAAATATAAAGCTTATAGGAAAATTGTATATATTTGCAACATTTCTTTACTTTTAGTATTATATAGATCATTTTAAAAATTCTTAAAAAGCTTTTAAAAGAAAAATGTTTGCGCTCAAATTTTACAAAATTTAAACAAGAAACTTTTTTTTACTTAATATTAAAGCGTATATTTAATTTGATCTCAAAGACATTCAGCTGGAATTCTTCAAATATTCTTGCCAACAAGTGACAATCTGAAACAAGCAACTTTGTAGAATATAAGCGTATACCCTGCACATTAATAAACCAACTGCAATCGACGCTGTCAGAGTTTCTGCTGATGATTACATAAACTTGCAGCTGCTGGAGCACATCCTCACTTCGACTCGGACAGTCCAGATGCGACCAGGAGGAGTTCAGCACTCGCAGCTGGCACTTTGGCTCATCTCATTATTACTTTAATATGCAATCTGCAGTTGCAGGATTAGAGAGAGACAGAGAGAGAGAGAGAGAGAGAGAGAAAGAAAGAGAGGACTATGCGTGCGGCATGTGCATATATATATATATATGAAACTTTTAAAGAACTCACATTATGTGCCCGATCCCAAAACATTTTGCACTTGATGGCCGCAACGCTGCCTGATGTCTGATGGCAGCTCCTGCTACCCTTCCTCCCAGTCCTGCTGCTGCTGCTGCTGCAACTCCTGTTGCTGCTGCTCAGTGTCCACATGACTTTGTTTGAAGTAACTTTTGCTGGCATCAAGTAAACAATTTACGACAACGCTGATGATGACGTCGACTGAGCGCGCTGATGATGCCTGCCCAGAGGGGAGAAGGCAGCCAGTGGCAGCTCTTCGTCCAGCTCCAGCGCACAGCTGTGTCCGCTGCACTTAACGCCCGGCACTGAGAGCTGAAGGAGCTGCTGCCGCTGCCCGCCACTCGCCCCGTTCCACTCTTCACTCTCCACTCGGCGGCACTCGCTTTTGTCTGTTGCATTGGGAAACTATTTGAAATCCTGCGGCGCTTTGTGCGAAAGCGGATTCGTTTCAACGCCCTCGCATTCCCCGCGGGCCTGCGTCGAGCATAAAAGTCAAATGCACTTGCGCCCCTCGCTCCCCCTTCTCCCATCTGTTTGCTGCTGAGGGAATCATTTTTCAACACTTCATGCATTGCCGACATAATGAAGTGGCCGCTCGTCCGACTCTTCCGCGTGTCTGTCTGTCGGTCGGTCTTCCCGTCTATCTGTCTCTCTTTCCGTCAGTCTGTCTGTCTGTTCGTCCGCCTGTTCTACATGCTTCCCCAGCTGTTCTGCCTGCTTCCTCGCCTGCCTGTCCTGCCTGCTTGCATCCCTGTTTTTCTGTCTGTCTGTCTGCCTTGCCTCTCCGTCTGCCCGTCTTTGCCTGGCCTTCTTCTGTCTGTCTCTTCTTTCGTCTGTCTTTCCGTCTGCTAGTACTTCCAACTGTCTGTCCATCCTTCCGTCTGTCAGTCAGTCTGTCCATCCTTCCGTCTGTCTGTCCATCTCGTCCCGCATTTAGCCACAATATCCCTTTACGCGCATTTGTTTTTTTCCATCATTTTCCCGCTCTCTCGTCCACTTTTATTATTACACTTGGCGTTTGCTTTTGCGCGCTCTCCCACTCTTTATCCTTTCCTCTTTCCCCTCCCTTAGCTGCATTTTTACTCCGGCGATAGATCATTGCGGTCGGCCGGTTGCCGGGTTATGTCCTGCTCCATTTGTCCGGCGTAATGAAGAGTCAGTCGAGTCAGTGCTAACCCTGGCGAGCAGCTGTAGCGCCAGCTCATTCAAAATGACATTTCCCTTGCCCTCGAGGGGGTTTAGGGAAATATTGTGGGCTTTTCTTTCGACTTTTTTCTGCGTTTCTTTCTGTAGTTTTTTTTTTTTTTTTGGCGCCTGGCACAATTTTTACATCTGTTTTGTATTTATTTAGGTTAATCCTTTGGTCCTTTCTTCTGTTTCTTCTTTCTCCTCTCCGTTTTTCTGTCGCACAAATCCGCTTTTTATTTCAATATTTGTGCCGCGCTTTGTGGATTTTTATGAGTGGACTGAGACAGCTGAAATCGCGTTCTTTGTAGCGCAGTGTACACTAAGTGTAACTTGACAGCGACTTCTGGCATTCATTACGTAAGTAAACAGTGCCCCAAAAAAGAATGGAACTAGCAGAAAGATGAGATGAGTCATTATTAGTAGAATGCTTTCTAGGGAAATACTATATAATAATTATTATATTCTACATATATAAAATATAATATCATGAATAAACCTTGATTGCTATTTATCTGTATTTCTTTCTATATCCATTATAATAATTATTTTATCTGTCAATCAGTATTTAAGATTTTATCATAAACATTAAGATGTGTTTATTTATAAAAAATAAATAAATATTATTTATTTTTTGTCTACAAAATTGTTCCAATATATTATTCGGTTTTTTCAAAATTTCATTTTAAATTTATTTATTGATACCATTAATATGCCTATTTTGGGGAAATAAATTAAAGAACCTTTCTCATCTCAAGCACCCTTTCCATAATTAATTTTTGTTAACAACCTTCCCATTAGGGCAACATTTGAATGTTAACGTCAACGCTCCGCAGACTGCAGTCAAAAGAATTGACTATCAAATGGCTGCAGAATGCCCAGAGGTGCCAGGTTTCCTAGGCCCACAGATGTTGCCTATAAGTACACGTCATGCGCGAAGCAACAAGCAGGCGCCATCAGGCAAGGGAGAACGAAACAAGAAAGATGCAAGGCATTTCGTTAGTCGAAGCTCAGCTACCCTAACAGTTCGCTCAATTAACTGCATGTTAGTTATAGTAGTGGGAATATAATTAGATATTTTAAGATATTAAGCGTTTAACGATATTAATCTTAAAATTAAAATCTTAAATATTTATAGAAAAGTATTTTGAATGGAAACAGTCTTGCTCACAGTATTCAAGCCAGAGTAATTTTCAAATTTCTAATCTACATTTAAATTAATTGTTCAGACTGCAATACTTATCCGAAAAATGTGTTTGGAAAATGTTGAGAAAGTTTGAAAAACTGAAAGATAATGTTTTAAAACTCTAGAGTTCATCCTACTAACTTTATTTTCTTAATTTTTATCAAATCTATATTAATTATTAAGACTGCAATACTTATACGAAAAATGTGTTTGGAAAATTTTAAAATAGTTTGAAAAATTATAAGATGATGTTTTAAACTCTTATCCTCATCCTGCCAACTTTAATTTCTTAATTGCTATCAAAACTATATATATATATATATATATATCACATTATATTGCAGTTTCAGCTTTTAAGCTTTTTAAAAATTGATAAATTAATTTTTTAATCTACTTTGCCTAATTTTTTATATTTTTAGACTGTTACTACTTGATGCCACAGTCACTATACTCTCTCCCACTTGTAGTGTATACAAACGATTCGGCAGTTATCTGGCAGGCAATAGGATATAAATGGCTACATGAGCGCAGTTACAGATCCATTGCACAAGATTGAAGAGGCACCCGCCAGAGGTGCAGAGCGGCAACGTGTCGCGAATTATGAGTGCCCCACACAGTTGCAACAGCACACACACACACATGCACTCTCTCTCTCTCTTGCGTTTATCGCCCATTCGCGCATAGTTGGCAACACTTAATAATTGAAAAGGAAGCAACGATCCGCCAGTTCGCCCAGTTCGCATCGCTGCATCTGCCTGACTGGCCGCCGCCTGCCGCCTGCTCCTCCTCGTTGCGCCTGGCGTATCGCGCAGTTTGTCTAGTCGACGCCGCCAGTCGCGCCTGTCCCGGCGCTGTCCAAATGTTTGTCGATAAATTTACGGATGTGCGAGTGTCTTGTGCGAATCGCTGGCGCGCTTGGCGGATGCCATCACTCGCTCGCGCGCCCCCTCTAAGCGAAGCGGTGTGCGGGGGCAAATTTGAATTTGATTTTGGAACGGGGCAATCTGCGGCGCGTAAAAGTTATTGACAATGGGATGTATCTGTCGGGCTGTGTCATTAATGGCGAATGCTTTATGATCGCGCATTGCTGCGCAATTTTCAACACATTTCTGTCTGTCCGCCTCTCCGTCTGTCTGTCTGCCTGTCTTGCAGCCTCTGCCTGTGCCTGTGCCTGTCCGACCGCCGTCGATGATTTTCATGTTTATTGAAGTGTAGATATTTTTATCTATTTTAGAGGCGCAAGTGTTTATTTCGACTGATTACGTGCTCTCCTGACTGCAACGGCAACAGCACTGCCTACAAAATGATTGCCAAAATAATATGCAAGCAACGGTTCTAGTCAGGTTTTCTTTACACCAACATCCTCCCCTACCCCCCTCTTGTATCAGAGTCTGCGTTCTTTTGAACAAGTTGATAAAATTATGAGCAAATGTTATTCGCATGTGTGCGGCCGCCCGTGTATCGCATACGATATTGCCATATCGTAAATTCACCATTCTAATGGACCATTTGCCGAAATTATTGCCAACAGTTGAAAGGAAAATGCATTTTCCACTGCAGCGCGGAAAAACTGCACACTCGCACACACACAAACACACGCACACACAGACAGGCAGAGTAGTAGTATTCACTGCGCGTACGTCAAGGTTACGACGGCACACTCGAAGCGTTTATTATGATAATGAGATCGAATAGCAAATAACATAGTCAAGGTAAGGCATAGATGAAAGAGAATGCTGCATCGGAATCGTTACTTTCCCAAGCAGATGCGAATTTTATAGCCTCTGGATTGCACAACAATAGTCAAGGTGCCAGTGAAGAGTTGAAATATGCGATAAGCAAATTATTCGCACTTTACATTTATCTGTGGATCTAAGTTGGTAGATATGCTAAGCAGCTGAAATTTGGTAGTTAAACGCTTGAGATATTATTCAACGTGATTCGCTTGCTCTCTTTGCATTTAGCTAGAGATCTCAGCGCATAATCGCGCTATAAAGCTGAAACTTTGTTTGCTAACTCCTGATATAGTTATCTAGCTGTACTTTTCGATTTATATTTCTTCTCATTTAGCTATCGTCAGAAATCTACATTTATTAATGGATCTCAGCTAATAATCGTGATATAAAGCTGAAACTTTGTTTGCATACTCTTGATATAGCTATCTAGCTGTACTTCTCAATTTATATTCCTTATCATTCACCTATCGTTTGCTATCTACATTTATCAATAGATCTCAGCTAATAATCGTGCTATAAAGCTGAAACTTTGTTTGCAAGCTGTTGATATATCAATCTAGCTGTACTTTTCAATTTATATTGCTTATCATTTACCTATCGTTAGCTATCTACATTTATTAATAGATCTCGCTTAGTTGTTCTAATAATGAACTGAAATTTTGTGGCTTAACGCCCTTACTAACACTCTATTAGCTTCTAAAAGTTCATTGAAGATTGCGACTGCCCCTGCCAAATAATTGAACTTTCAAGTGCAATGAGTATAAAATGAACAAGACTAAAAAAACTCAGTTGATGGATAACAAATTGCAGCGGGACAGACTCACACACACGCATATACCATACATGCAAAGCTTTGGACAGGGCCAGGACATGGGGAAGGATCCGAAGCATTCGAAACAAGCTGTGACACATTGCGATGTTGGGCTGCGACTCTCGTGGTATGCAGAAATCTGGACGAGAGTTGGCAATAACTCGGCGACTGATAAATGATGTTGGGTCCGTGGCGCGAAGTCAGCTATAGAATTTCTCTATTTCGGTCAATCGAGCTCTGATGCTCTGATGTGATGTCTACCCCCCGCGAGGGTGAAGAGGGACGCGGAGTCGGTTGAAATGAATGTGCGGGCATTCCGACGGTTGACAGTATTGTGTCCTCATTCGACGTCGACGCTCGACGCTCGACAAGCAAAATATGTGGCCAAGATGTCAGTCGCATCGAGTCGAGTCGAGTCGGAGAAGCAGCCCGCCGTCCAAGTCGCAGCAATAGCGATATGTGGGCTCATGTTCCCTAATGTTGTTCGACACCCCCTCCCCTCCTGCTCTGCCACCCTCTTCCAGTGGATATTTTGCATGTTGTCGTGTTAGTCTCGTTTCATCCTCGCTTCTGATGTCCTCGCTTTGACAGCGCGACCGCTGTCCTCTGGCCTCCATCTCCATCTCCTCCTCCACCTCCACCCTCTCCTTGCATTGTCTTATTGTTTGGCGTTTCCAGTTTAGTTTCATTTCTTCTCTTTTTTTTGCGAATTTCATTCGCTTTTTGCTCTCTGCTCTCGCCCCGTTTGACAGTCGTAAGATGAAGCGACAGTCCGCGCGTTGCGACAATCGCCACACATTTGAATTTTATTGGCTCGCCTGTCACAGTTC
Organism: Zaprionus bogoriensis; assembly: GCA_035046045.1. NCBI lineage: Eukaryota > Metazoa > Arthropoda > Insecta > Diptera > Drosophilidae > Zaprionus > Zaprionus bogoriensis. The sequence goes on from JAWNOI010000046.1 coordinate 284,487, forward strand.
CATTTCGCACATACACCCAGCACACACACACACACACACACACTGGCACACACAATAACAAAGCGCATGCCAAAAAAGGAAAACAAGTCGAGCTGAAGAAGCGGAAAAACAAAGCTGTTGAAAGATGCCAAACGGATGGCAGCACGATTAGTTTTTTGACTCTCTTCTCATCGATATATCGCATGATAGTTCAGTATAGGCAGATCTGTGATATGTCTAGTTACATTTTCAGTCTCCCTATATTGATAACCCCTAATCGGACATTTCTTTTCTTTTGAATTACTAATTAAAAACTTCTTTCTTGAAATTATATTGTCATCTTAAAGACAGGTTTTCCTAAAACCCCTATACCACACTATGTACCATATATCATATTATCATGCAACATTATTTTTCTTTAGTCCATACTTTCGAAGAATATACCATGACTACTTTGCTTTTATTCACATCTTAAGCCTTTTAATTTGTCTATGGTATTTTTTCTTTTTTAAAAACGTATCTACCGCATATATGATATATATAAAATTTCATAAGGCATATCATATAGCATCTGTCAAAAGATTTTCCACAAAACATATAAAATATAACATATTCCATATACCATACCATACCATATACCATATACCATATACCATACACCATACACCATATACCATATACCATATACCACATACCATATACCATATACCATATACCATATACCAGATACCATATGCCATATACCATATACCATATACCATAAACCATATACCATATACCATATACCATATACCATATACCATATACCATATACCATATACCATATACCATATACCATATACCATATACCATATACCATATACCATATACCATATACCATATACCATATACCATATACCATATACCATATACCATATACCATATACCATATACCATATACCATATACCATATACCATATACCATATACCATATACCATATACCATATACCATATACCAAATACCATATACCATAGATAAGCCTGCTCTATTCCATCCCATTAACATTAACTTCCCATCTGCAATCCCATTCTTATTCCCAATTCCACGCTCTTCTCCCTTTCTCTCTCTCTCTCTCTTTCTTCCTGCACCCTTTCCCCTATAACCTATCCAACGCTGCAAGATCGACGCGACATTCAGCACTTGGTTAATGTCCTCTAATCGCCTCGGGGGAATCTTCAGGCTGCTGTGCTGTGCGACGGCTTCTGCCACCGCCTGTTGCAAGTGTGTGCGGCAAGTGCGACGCGTTGCACAGACAGAAAACAGAAACTTTTGTCACCCGCATTTCTCGCAGACTTGCAACAAATTGCAAGATCGTAGGCGTTGCATTACAACGGCAGCAGCAGCAGAAGTAGACGTTGCCACCGCTTCGACTGCTGCTGCTGCTGCTGTTGCAACTTGCAACAAAGTCGGAGTCGCAGGCAGCTGCAGCAAACTTGTCTCTTGTTTTCTGAAATTGTTTACAAATTTGGGAGTCTGTCGTTGTTGCTGTTTTTGCTGTTGCTGTTGTTGTTGTTGCCGCTGTTCCTGTGGCAGTTGCAGTTGCAGCAGAAGTGAGAGATGGATATCTCTATTAGAAGCAAAGGAAAAGTTCGCTTGAGGAAGTGCAACTTTTGGAGAAGGCTGCAGCAATATGAGAGACTGTCTGCATTAATATGCAATGAGACGTTGCAAGGCAATAAAAAGCTGCAGCTGAATTGAATTTATCAAAATAATCATATTAAATACAATTATAATAATAATACAATTAATTAAAAATAATAAGATTAGTAAAATAATAATACAAATAATAATCATAATGATTTTTACAATTTTTTATCAGTTTATTTAAAGGCTTGAATGAAATAATATTTAAATTTGTGTTCATATTAAATTCCCTTCTTCCTACTTTTCTCTAGGTTAAGGCCCTGTGTTTTATTATAAAATAATATAATATAATAACAAATATCTTGAATGTTTTTTTGTTAGTATTATACATTGCTAAAGCTCAAAAAAACTATCCAACTAAATTAATAAATTTAAGGTGCTAAATATTTCTCTAGGTACCCTATCTATAGTACCTTAAAAAATTCAAATATTAACTATGAAACAAAGAATTTCCTATTTTAATCTCAAATGTACAATTTTTTTAATTCTACTAATTATTTTTTTCTTTTATTTTTTTTTTTGTAAGCTTAAAAAAAACCTTCTAAAATACCCAATTTTATTTTACTTTTCAATATGGTTTATCAACACAAGCAATACTAACCTAAACCAACATAACTTTTTAATACAACTTTATTTGTTTTTCTTGCAGGCTTAGAGTCTGCTTGTGACGAACGTAATGCCAATCTCTTCAGTGCCAAATTACTATCTAATACTGCAATCGGGGCGCAACTTTTTAATTGAGTTCACGCCGAATGAACCCCTGATTGAGATGCGCCACTTAAAAGAGCGACCAAAAGCAAACAGCAGAGCCGGGAAGGGACAGGACAGGGCAGGGCAGCGCCTCGAACTGCCTCGAACAAAAGCATTGTCTGGGCCGGGGCTATAACTCTGGCAGTGGATCGCACAGTGCCCATCAAAGTGTTGTCACTGTCAGTGCAAATGTCACAGACACATCAGGGATTAGCGCAAGGACAAGGCGATGGGCGCGTTTTGGGCAAGGGGATGAGGGGGGAGTCAGGGAGGCAGGTCTTGCGACCAGTAGCCGGATTTAAGGGTTTATGCGCGACTGACAAATCTCACTCGCAGCGGCGTGGAGAGCACCTGCCCAGCTACCGACTCTGCCGCACTGCTACCCCCGCCGCCTCAGCCGACGGCTGTGGTTGTGCTTTAGGCAAACAAAACGATGTCAACCGCAATAACAACAACAACAACAACAACAGCAGCAACAACAACAATAATGAGGGCAAACATCAACAACAGGCAACGGCTGAAAGTCAAAGGATTGGGCCAGGGGTAGATCAGCTCTTGTCTCGCTGCGTGTGTGTGTGTGTGTCCCTGTCTGTCTGTGTGTGTTTATGTCTAGTGCCCATTTCGTCATTACTTCAACCACATTTACATGTGTCAAACCCGGCGACTCTTTGAAGCGTCCGCCTGCTGCCGGCGCACCAAACTGTCAGCGATGGCGCGCGCGCTCCCGTCCAACCCCTGTCTGACCAGACAGCCTCCGCGCCTGCTCTTCCCACGCCTCTGACTGCCTTCTCATGCTGCTGCTCCGGCTTTGACTGCAGCGCATCTTCCTCGTCGCTGTCGCGTCTGTCAAAGTCTGCGCTGCTTTCAAGTTGCCAAACCACCGGCAAGTTTCTTCGCTTTTGATGCACGCATCAAGCGCGCAATACCACCCCCCCCCCTAACCCCTCTCCTCTCCGGTCCAGTCACTCCCCCACTGCTACGCACGCCCTTGGCAGCATTCCCCATTTGCCTACTCATTACGAATGTCCTGTGGCATTGTCAACATGTCCTACGCATTATAAACGAATTACTGTCGTCTCCCCGCTTCGTTGGGCGCTCGCTATGTGTGTGTGTGTCTCGGCATGCCTGTGTGTGTCTCGGCATGCCTGTGTATGCGTGTGTGTGTGTTCGCTTCTGTTTTGAGTTCTAGCCGGCAACTTGGTTAATCGCCGGTAAATTTAATTAGACATCGGTGTGGGTAAATTACGGTAAATAAATGTCTGGCGTATGCGCCATACAGACCTCAGAGCACCCCATACACACCGACTTTAACACACCCCACCCCGACACGAAGTCTCGACCTCTCTCGACTTTTAATCCATTGCGAAGGGTAAATAAAGTGGCGCACAAAAAGCGTACCGAAATGCAAATTGACTGGCAGAAACGAAGCGTCCAGTCGTTTGAGCAGGTGATTGCTTGGTCTGCATATATGGTACTACTAACTACCATATACCATGGCGGTACGGATGAAGCCAAAGATTGTGGAAAATGTTGAACAAATAGCAGATATACGTATGGTATGGAAAGGATATTTCACACACTTATGCATAAGCATTAAAGAGAGCAAGCAAACAGACGAACTTTCGCGACATCTAAATACCCTGCACTATGAGGATTTGTTCAAAATTGAGTAAAAATTGAAAAATGTTGTTGTTGTTGTTTATACCTGATAACCAACATAAATTTGCACAAAAATTAAAGAAAACCTGCTACAGACGAACGTACTCAACAGCTAAATACCTTGCAGTTTGGTAGTGCTATTTTAATTAGTTAATCAAAACTGAATAATACTGAGCAGAGTTCAACATTTTTTACTTCTTAAGTTAGGTAACTGAATTGTATGCTGAATTATAGCATATACTACAAATTTTTAAAGCCATAAATGATTTTAAAAAATAAATTCAAAATGGCATCGAATATTTTCAATTTTTGGAAAATTCAAGTCAAATTATCTGTAAATACTAATATCAGGCACTGATATTTTTTTAATTTAAAAAAGAATTACAATTTTTGACTTAAATATTTTGAATATTTTAAACTCATAAATTTTAGATACTACATAATTTTATAGTAATGTCATTAGAAATTAAAAACACATAATTTTTATTAAAGTGGGGAAGAACTCTAACTTTTTCTTGAATTTCTTTTGTTTTTACTTTCCACTCCGATTAAATTATAGTATTGTTATAATTCAATGCACCTGCACTTAATCAGTACTACCAGTTATCAGATATTAAAAAACATTTTCAACATCTCAAGTTTCCACCGTATTCCTCTTCCATTTCAATTATAATTATTTAGTCTTCCTAGCTGCATTATCCCCTTGCATTATCTTGCTGACACCTGCGTAAACCAAATTAACATGAAACGCTCTCGAAAATCGCTGGAACTTCCCCATTTGATTATCGGGCGTTTTTTCGTCAATGTCGACGGGGCAGGCGTAGGGGAAGGCGGAGAGAGAGCAGCGCGACTGGGCAAGAGACAGGGACAGGCAGACGATGTGCTGGCGAATGGCGACGCATCGATTGTCAAATGTCAGTGTAAAATTTTATTACTTCAATAACTTTGCCGTTATGAGGACTTAATTTATGAGTCGCAACAACAAATGACACGCGGACGGACAGCACAGGACAGTGCAGGACAGGACGTGAGGGAGACGGGACGTAAAGTGGTAGGACAGGACAGCACAGGACTCAGCGGCGCGAGGACAACAATTGGAAAAAGCAACTGCTGCAATTTTTGCCCCGCGGAACGGTGCGAGTGTGTCACGGTGTGTGTGTGTGTCTGTGTGTGTGACGGCGTGTATGTGTGTGATAATGTCCTGTTTAAATGCAATAATTTCAACTGCAATTTTCTGCAGGACCCCGAAGGGCACGTGGAGCGGGGTACCGTCTGCCCTCTGACCTGTGTGTGACGACCAACTGACTGCCAGCTTGCATTTATTTATGCCTGACTGACGTGACTCGCGCCCCGTCCAAGTTCGTATGCCTCGCCACGCAGGTGATTCGCCCCGCACTCCGCTCCTGCCCTGGCCTGCCCTGTCCAGCCCTTTTGCCGCCCCGTTTTGGGCCCAGCTTAGCGCCCGTCTGTCTAGTTGCAGTCATAAAAACGAAAGTTATGACGTCGCCCCCTGGATTTATGGCCGTTTTGCAGAATTATTGTTATTTATTTTATTGATGTCTCTGCTTTATGCAATTGCTAAAAAATATTTCGCTGCATACATAACGGAGTCGACTGCAGGGGGGACTGGTAAAAGGGGGGCGGGGAGCATTACAACATTTTTCGCTGTCAGCGCAATTTATGTCCTTGACAGCGATAGGCATTTCCTTTGAAGTTGCAACTCGTCGAATTCGGGCACGACTCCAGGGTGCAATTGTCTCGGCAACGGGAGAGAGCAGAGTGAGAGAGAAGGGGAACAGAGGCAGGGGAGGTAACTGAGCAAAGGGAGTTCATTCGAGTGTTGCCCTCGCAAATCGCGAATATTTTGACGGAAACGTGTCATAAATAGCGCCGCATGTGGCCATAAACCTTAACCTCGTACAGGAGCTCCTTAGACCTCAGACCTCAGAGTGGCGCCCACTGTACTCCAATTTTGAAACTTACTAACTAAAGGGGGTTTCTACTTGACTCTGATTTACTGAACTGTCTGGTTTTAGTTTGTGTGATGCGGGAATATTTTAGTTTTGAGTTGATTTCGAATTGGAAGGGTGAAAAGATATACGTAAGATAATGCAAAAAATAATTGGTAAAATTCCTCAAACTTTCAGTAAAAATTGATAGTATTATCTTGATAAATATTTGATGGTTTAAACTAATTTAGACCAGACCATCGAGTACTTCAGGCATCTGAGAGACGATTGTGTCTATAAGATTACAATACAATACATTACACAATATCATACAATACAACGATCTTAATATGTATATTTTAATCTCTTGTTTCTAGTTTTATTAAAATCCTAAGAGCGACTTTAGAAATTAGCTTTATCAAATTTTGTACAAATGATTTCACTGGAAGCTATTTAATATTTATTTCAAGGTTAAATTCGGCAGCCCTACTAATTTTCAAAAATGCAGAAAATAAAAAATCAAATCAAAATCAATCTCACACCTCACTCCAAGATCTAGCATTTTCTAAAGATCTCAGAGTAGTTAAAATTTTATAATGGAATTCTCCAAAATATATTTAAATATTTATCTATATTATTTTAAAAATAAAGCTCAGAAAAATTAAAATTGTTATAAACAATTTCAAAGCATAAATATTAATATTTATCTATCTTTATTTATCTATATATATCTATATTATATTAATAAAAATCTATATTTTCTCAACGACTAACCCTATAAATTCGCTTTTACGAGTTTTCAGCTTTCGGTATTGCCGTATAATCTATAGAAGGATGTGGGGGCAGGGCCTGTGCCCGGAGCAACGACTTAAACCAAATTACAATTTGATTTTTGGCGCAACATTTTGCAAATAAGCTGATAAGCGAGGGCGAAGAACCCGATAGACTCACCCGACTCTCCAGCTGGCACTTGATGATGACGGAATCGTGTCAATATCCACTGGCATCCTCGGGCACGTGTGTGAAGCGTAAATTTCTGCCAATGCTAATGGTCTACAGCCGCCAACTGCCATGCCGAGATTGCAGCTCGAGCAGGGGGTAGACCGATGGAGGCGGGGATCGGATGCGCCAGGGTAGCCGCGCGCGAGTTCTGTTGATGTTGGCGATTTTGCGTTTGCGTTTGCGTTTGCCTCCGCGTTGGCCATTAGCACGTGCGAACATTCCGAAGATTGGACGCGCCAGCCAACCAGCAGCAGCGGCTGGAGCAGACTGGTGGCAACTCTGGCTGCGTCGGCGGCACATAATTTGAGCCAAATTACCGACAGCGCGTTGCCATATTTTCCATTGGCAACGATGCCGCTGGGTCTTTTGACTCGCTCTCTATTTATGGCCGGCGACTGCCCCCGACCACCCACACAACTCGACTCCGGCTTCAACTCTGTTTCGGCCTTCGCAGGGAACAGGTGCGAAACAAGCACGGCCCAGGACAACGTTTATCAGCCGCAGTCGTCGTGGTCCCGGTCGTCCGCCTGCTCCTGCTCCTCGCCGACTGCACGAACTGCACAAATCATCGTCGAATCGCACGAAAGTTTGTCTCGCACTCGAGCGATGCGCAGCAGCTTGGCAGGACGTAAGCTGCGCCCGTAACTTTGCCTTGTTTATGTGCCCGGGATGTGATGCGACTGGAGCGAGGCATGAGAATAGGGTGAAGAGGCATGAGGGTAGCGGCTAGGGGTTTGCTATGCAACAAGGCAAGGCACAAGTTATCTTGCTATAATTTCGGTTGCATACCAAAAAAAAATATACTCTGATAGTAGTTATCTATATTAGCTGCTGTTATCTTATCTATCCACATTATTTTGGCGATACTATATTTATCCCATCTAAATATTCTATTCATTAATTGTATCGTATTTAATTTCCCATCCTACTATATTTTTGAATTCATATTTTTTTTTTGTCAGTTAATCAATCTCCTGTTTAGCCTATATTATCTTATAGCTGGAATTATATAGATAAACATTTATTAGATTATTTGATTCCATTGGCTCTATCGTAACCAACTAAATTCTGTCCAAAATTATATTAATTTTCTCTCTTCTCTGTTATTTAATTAAAGCCCTGACCTAAACAATTTAGCTTATTATTTTATTATATTTATATCTTATATTTTATGTATGATATTAGTATATAAATGGCTGAGATAACTATATATATATAACTATATCCGTCTACACTGTATTAACGATTCCATCTGTCTATATCTGTGATATCGAACTGCTATTTCGATTATATATCACACTTCGCCTATTCGCCTATAATAATATATTTTTACTGATTTCACTGTACCTAATCAATCTATAAAAAATACTGGGTACCAAGTCCGCACACATAACATAACTGTAATACTTTTAACTACCCTCAACTTAATTCTTATATTGGGATTAGTTAGCCAAATGCGAGTCTCATGCAGTGCCTGCTCCCGAAATATCTGCCTAATGTGCGTCCTTAAATGTGGCCTCCCTGTGGGACTTGCTTTCTCTGCCTCTCCCCCTCCACGCTGCTGCTGCTGCTCGGGATGTATGAGCGGAACGTGCGAATGGCAATCGCAAACAGCAGCAGCAGCAGCAGCTGGCAGTGCTCCAGCTACTGCCTCGGGAGTAGTACCGAGTGCCTGCTGCTCTCTCGCATGCTTCTTGGTGCCACTTTCATTGATGCGATGTGATTCTGATTCCGATTCCGATGTCGATGTCGTTGCTGATGCCCATGTCGATTTGGATGCAGCATCAGCCGTCGCGTCGGTCGCGTTGTCAGCTCTTGTTATGCTCGACGCGCTTCCATCACGACTTTCATCCATTTCCATCCGTGATGCAACGTCACGCACGCCCATATACAATAATATCCAATTCGCGCATCACTCGCAGCCTGCTCCAGTTCCAGCTCCGACTCCAACTCCTGCTCCCGAGCTCGCAGTTCCTCTGACGTGTCATGTCGCATGCGTCAAATGAATGTTTCATACTACTGAGAGCATTCCACGTGCACTCCACTCCACCGCCAGGGGGAAAGGGGCAGGACGCAGCTGGCTCTTGTTGCGAGACACAGAGCGAAGAGGGTGCTCGGGCGACATTTGATTAGTTTTTCTAGATCGACTTGTGTCTCGAGCCTTCTCGGACGAAATGGTAATTGACATGGCCTAAAGTAGGCATGAGAGCGAAACGTTCGGTGCGTGCGGTAATTTAACGGGATTATTTATGAATACTTTTCCAACACTCCACACAAAACGTTTCTACCAAAGATGTGGTTCGATTTGAAGTTGAAGTAAGATTTGTTAAAATAACTGGCAATATTTAGATAAGATTGTATCACGCATACATACATTGGTAAGGTCCATTCAGAACGGGTAAGATGCGTCTGTACTAAAATATATTCAACGGATTTTTGTTCTCAGTATTTTTATATAACTTTGCTTTTTTTATTTTTCTTTGTTTCTATTTGATTTGAATATTTCCACTAAAAGTCATGCCTTTCCCACTTTTATATAGGGTCCAATTGCCATACTCCTAGAATAGAGAGAATAGATAGGCAAAGTGATAAACATAAAAAATATGGTTTAATGAAATGATTTGAATATATAGGATTAAAGTATACATAGAAAGGATATTTAGATATAAATAAAGGATTAAAAAAATATGCCAAATAGATACCATAAACTATCCTATATAATTAAATACTGCTTTTAGGTGAAATCTATAGAATAGATGGAATGGTTAGAATACAGATAAAAATTGAGATAATCTGATAATCTTAAGATAGAGATAAAGATAGCTCTAAGTTATATTCCATCTCACTTCGAGCTGCTTCGAATATCCCAAACGTACTTCCGTTAATCACAATTATATGGGATAAATAGGAAAATCAGTATAGATAATATAGATAAAGTAAGTTAAAGATAATATTATTATTATTATTATTGTTAAGATACTATAAATAAAAAAGGTAGAAAAGCTGACATTAGCATCTGCTTTGACTATCGCGAGCGCAAGTCATGCGTTTCCGCGCTGCCCTCCATTTGGGGGTGACCTCATAGTTGCATATTGTCGGAATGTTTTGCACATTACCCAACACTGGAGAAATATGTGTGTGTATCGATTTGAGGCAAAAGTTTTGAAACAGTTATTGGCATCATCAATTGAAGTGTAAGTAAACAACATTAAAAATAATTGCAACTAAATCCAAGCGATTGCGCCGCCATCGCCATAGCATTTCAGAGCGTGGAAATGGCCGCAGCAAGTACCAGGGGGGTACGTACCCTACCTACCCCATCTACTCCTAGTAGCAGGGCATCCTTTGAAAGGCTGCAGCAGTTCGACGAGCGAACTGAGAGTCAGAGTCGAATGTAACGGCGCAAAAGCTTTCTCGAGTGCATAAATCTGTCGCTGGAATTTCCTTTTTCCCAGTCATTTTATGATTATGTGAGAGATTTTTCCGGCACAACTTGCAAGCCATCTGCAGATGTGTGTGTGCGTGTGTGTGTGTGTGTGTGTGTGTGCAACTGTATAATGCAACTGTAAATTCGCAGTGCTCAAAGTCGTTGGGGGCGCTGCATTTGAAGCGACTTTGATGTCGTTCTAGACTTTAGTGTACCAATAATTATTATAATCGCTTGAAATCGATTCTAAATGGGCGCTCGTATAGTGGAAAAAGTTCTTTATAATGTCAGAGCAAAATTTAGAGGAATAGCTATATATGTACCTAATTCAAGTAATATATTTTGGAGAGATTTGAATATTAGAATATATTCTCAGAAGCTTTGGAGCTAAGGGAGTTGTAGTGAAATTTGGAGTATTTCTAAAAATGTTGTTAGAAGTTTTGAACCATTAAAAGAAATAGTGAAAATAATATATAAAATCTAGTTTCATATTTTGGATTATTTCTAGCATTTTCTCATAAAAAATTATAATAAATCCTTAAAATATGCAATAAATGTTTTTCTAAAAATTGTAACATTTTAAAAAGAAAACTAGTACTACTAGTATTAAAATTTACTAGTAAGAAAACTAGGAAGCTCTTAATATTTCTATAAAAATGTAAAATTTGCATTGAAATAGCAAAATATATAAATTAAAATCAAAACTATATATATATATCAATTCCTCCTTCATCTAACTGCCAGCTACTCTCCAAGATTAATCTACACTAAAATGACCCTTACACCTCTGCTGGATCAACTACATATGCCAAATCCGAATCCATCCCAGGCACGTTCGCATTCGAGATGTCACTGAACCGGATACGAGTCGCGAAATGTGTCCCCGCTGCCCCACACTCCAGGCAGAACCGAGCACAGTTCCATAGTGCACAGTGTCAACAACGTCAGTCGCATCATCATCATCATCATTATTTTAGTTTCTCTCCCGGTTGTAGTTGCTATTCGTGGTGTTATTAGTTGGAAAGAGTTGACGTGAATTATCGATAGCCATCGATAGTTTATGTCACACCATTGACTTTGATATACGACGAGATTTTGCACAAATCATAAATAACGGCAAATGCGATAATAAATTTGAAATTTCCTGGCGGCAGCAAATGATCCTCTCCTCCGGCTCCTGCTACTGCTCCTCCACTAACTTCTACCCCTGCTTGGCCAGCGATTGTTGCTCCCATTTGGCATTGGCAAGTCAACTCGGTGCGCGCGTCTAGGCCGGACGACGTGGCTGCTGCACTGTGCATCGCAGGATGTGGAGCGGAGCAGCAAGGAGAGAGGTGGTAGGTGGGGTTAAGGCACCCAAGAGGTGTCGTCGTACGTGCAATTTATTCATAAATGTTGTAGCCCACATTCAAAGGCGCAAGCCCTGCGATTTGACGGAGATGAATTCGTCTTTGATAGATGATGGATGTGCCGGCTGCAGCATAAGTCACCCGGACAGCAGACCACCCTTGCCCCCACACCCTTCTCAATGACAGTCCTGCCCAATTCCCAGTTCGGTCAGCCTGGTCGCAGGGCAAGGCGAGGCGACGTCGTGACGTCTGAGAAATGTGCAACATCCACGACGTGGAGCACTTGAAGCAGCCACACACACACATACTCACACTATCCCATACTTTCCTTCTCCCTCTCTCTCGCTCTGCCATGTGTCGTCGTCGTCGTCATCGTCATCGGCTATCAATGATATATGGGCACCGCTATGTGCGACAATAAGGCAGAATAATGGCGCAGGTGCTTCACAAAAAGGCGCCGCGCGTCGCAGCTCCGGCGTAAGAGTTTAGATTACGCTGTTCCATCGTATCAATCATAGCGTTTCCCGATGCTCGGGTTGCAGGCGAAACTTACTTGTTGACCCCTTGTCGTGCATGTCCACGCATTTATCTGCTGGCCAAAGACATTACTTTCGATAGTTTCCAATTTTTGAGAAATCAATTGAAGGCAGATAAATTGATTCCAGTCTGAAAGTGATCGAGCAAAGATGTCAGTGAATGGTATGATCTATTTGAATTGATGAAATATTAGAAATAAATTTAATCCTCTGTTGAAATCACTATCAAGTCTAAAATCTCTTTCTCTCTCTCAAGCAAATTCTTCATAAATAATCTACAAGATCGTAGTCTGCAAACTGAACTTAGCGATCTATAAAATACAAAAAAAAACTATTTCTCATTTCCTTAAAGTTTCCTCTTCAAATTGAAAACGAACTAACCCAATCCAGATAACCCTTCAGAGTTGAGTTGCAGCGAAAGAGCTTTCAACGAGTTCAAAGTGCGATCGCAACGATCAAACTGATCGAGAGTGACCTTTGGGAATTTGAACTTTCTGTGAAGATCAGTCGAGTTAAAAACGAATTTCTCACGATCTGTGTGTGTGCGACTGTCAAAGCCTGATGCAGTCTCGCGATGCCGCCGCTGGCACAATCAAACTGCGATCGATGCTGCAATGATCACTCTCCGATAGCTCAATTCGCAGCCAGCACTCGGTCGGGACTTTGACAGGCAAGCTTTGCCCCCCTCCTTTGCTAACGTATTTATTTGTCTTTGCTTTGCATGCATTTCTTGTGCTCCGCTAGTTTCCGTTAAGTCCAATTAAAATTGCCCTATCTGCGATCGGCCAACAAATTGCAGCTGAGCTGCAATTGCCGACCAGCAGCAGCAGCAGCAGCGGCAGCAGTACGCGGTATCCAGCAGACCCAGTTCCCGGGCTGCCCGATAGCGAGCTTGAGTTGCCAGCTGCCTGGAATGGAACCAGAGTGAGATCCAGGGCCTCGGCCAAACCAGTTGCCTGTCCGCACTCTAACCAACTAACCAACCTGCAGCGGCAACAACAAATTAAGTGACAAAATGTCAATGCAAACAAGCAACACACACAGCACACACTCAGTACACATAACAAACAGTCCAGCCAAACCAACGACCAAATCATCGATCGTTACTCGGGTTCAGTTGCTGGACAGCAGCAGGCGGTCGAGCAAGAACTTCTAGCAGAATGGCAAATACTCTGCGATATATGAGTGGGTATAAGCATGGTGTATAAGGAAAATTATGCGAATGTTTTTTGAGTATGAAATATATTGAGATGTATAAGAGTAGTATAAGTATGGGTAAAAGTAAGTCAAAAATTGTGATATAGTATACGTATGCGAAGGTATATGTGAATTTTGAAGCATGCGTAGGAAAAAAGTCTAAATATGTAAAAAAAAGAGGTGTTAACAGGAAAAAAATACCTGTATAGGATCTGAGATTTAAGTACGAAAAAGGTATATGATACAAGTAAGAGATTTATCAAGAAAGTTTGGAAGTGAAAAAAGCATAGCTCTACGCTTATAATATAAGCTATAATTATTAGAGTAGGCAAAAGCATAAAAAAGGAAAAAAAATAGATTATTGTATGATTATCTAAATCGGATTAAGTATAAAATAAATACCAAATCCTATAAGTTCATATATTAACTTTTAACCTTTGGTAGATACATATAGTAGATAATAAATTATGTACAAGAGTGGATGTAAGTATTAAGTATATATAAGTATTAAGTATATATATATATAAGTATATAAGAATTTATAAGATTTGGTAGATACATATAATAGAAAGTAAGCTATTTACAAGAGTGGATGTAAGTATTATAGGTTGAGTAAAAGTGAAGGTAAATGCCAAATGACGTGAGTATAAATCACGGTATAAGAGTAAATTTCAGCCTAGATAGAAATGCACACAAGTTAGAAAAATAAATTAAATTATAAATTGAAATATAGATAAGTATAAACATAGATATCTAGTCAATACATGAATACAAGAAAATAAACTAATAAAATACCAAATATGAAAAACCTATAATATATTAGTATACAGTACATAAATGCAATTCAATATCAAATGCGATTAATGTAGTGAGCACAAAAACTTGCAAACTCCAGCAAAGTCGTTAGCCCGAATAAGCAGCGACAGCGAGAGACCCCGAAAGGGGATTGGGAGAGAGCCAGCGGGCAGAAGGAGGAGGCAAGCGGGAAACGAGTGTGATGCACGCGAAATTTATTAACGTAGGAAACTTGACACATTTGGCAGCGCTGGCAGCACTGATGTAGCCTGTCCGCGGCAAGTGTCATGTGCGCACAAAATTTGCAAGCAACTGCGACAACAGCAACCAAATTAACAACAACAACAATAACAACAGCAACAACAACAACGACGAAAGCCATATAGCCAATCATTCAGATCGGGCAATGATCGAGCCGATCGTGCAAGAGACCGAGAGAGAGAGACTGCGAGAAGTCGAGAGACTCGACGAGGCAGGCGACAAGAAAAATCAATTAGTGAGCGACATGTGACGATAATAATGCCAACAATAAAAATTGCACAGTGCCTCAAAGATCGCAGCTAACAGAGCGACCGGGAGAGAGATGGAGAGCGAGAGAGCTGCCAGATCGGGAGAGTGGCAGATACTGTATCTGCATCTTTGTATCCGCGGCTGAGTAAGTGTTGTTGCTTCAACCAGTGACTTTGATCCGGGCCTGCAATCGATCCGCCTTCACTTCGACGTCGGCGAATTTCAATTTCCGCAGCGAGAAAGAAGCAAGAAGAAGAAGAGAGCCCGCGCTCTCTGGGAACGCGCATCAAGACTCAAAACTCTCTGCCAAGTTCGAGCGGCACGCGGCACGCGGCGTGCGACGGAATGCAAATAAACAAAATGAAATATGTAAGCGAATGAGTGTTCGCCTCTTGTTATTGGGGGGTGTGTGTGCTGTGCCGAGAGTTGTGTGTAGTTTGTGTGTAGTGCGAGTGTAGTTTGTGTGTGCTGTGTCTTGGCGGGATCCCGCCGAGGCTGGGCCTAACGAATGGGGGCCAAGAGTCAACCTGCGATCGTTCGATACGAAATTGATTGTTCGTCGTAAATTGAATTTGTGGCATTTGCCAGCCGCGAAATTTATGTGCGCTTCGGATATGTTTCTTTCTTTTTTTTTCAATCACCTCAAGTCAATTCGAATCCCGAACGGATTGCAAAACGAATTTGATATCGAACAGGCCGCATAGAAAGACGACGAGGCCTTGAAAGCGGGGCGTGCTCGTAATACTTTAGTGAGAGAAACGAGTTGAGCGAGAAGAAACGCGATGCAGTTAGAGGTTTGAGTAGGAATTTGAGAAATCTGCTTAGAACTAGCAATAACTTACTTGGGTTAATTGATATAGTCGAACTTATCCGAAAAGGAAGGAGTCGGAATTATGATTAAAGATTAAGAAAAATAAGTTTATCCGCAAAAACTCCTTCTTGCAGAGATAAACCTCTTTTTAGTCAACAGAAGAGTTAACTTAATGCGGAGCAGAATGTAGAATTTAGAACGAAATTAAGTCAAGTTCATCCAAAGCTGAAATGGGATATTAAAGAACTAAAGTTATTCCAATGGAAAAGACAACTTATTTAAGTTGGGATTACATACTTGGGATTATCCTGAACTGGAGTGGAAAATCCAATCCAGCAGCTCTACTTAGAGACTATGCGAGTCTATGTATCCGAAACTAGCACAGTAAATCCAAAGCTGCTGAGAGATTAGAAATGCACTATAAAATCTTGAGCTACGACTTTACATAGAGATTTAGAAAATCGAATTTATCCAGAACTGAAAAAGAATTTAAAAAGTTCTTGATTAAAACTAAAGTTTATCTGTATGAATCAGTCAAAAACATACTTGAGTTCACATAAAAAAGCCAAGTTTATACAGCACTCTATTCCAAGGCATATGGGCGAAACTCACTTGAGTGAGTGAATCAACAGAAGCTTTCCACAGCTATATACACACTTAATGAGATCTGTAAAAAATGCAAAAATATTAGATTAGATTAAAGAAATAAACAATGAACTCATATTTCAAGTTTTAAATTCGAATCTTACCCGGGGAAAATTGGCTCAAAAGCTTACGCCTATTACGCCGACAACAATTTAAAGATATTTATCAGCATATTCTTTTTGTCGCCAGCCTGCAGCCTTCTCCCAGTCCCCCCCGATTGTCTGATTACTGGCACAAAAAACCTCCGCCTGACACTGACTGCGGAAATGTCTGAAGTGTCGTCGTCGTTGTCGAGCCTTCAAATGCGTCTTCGACACGCGATGAAATGTTCCGACTGCCCCCTCTCTATACCCCTAGACAGCTCAGCTCTCTGCTGCCTCACAATTTTCCTGCCATTGTCTAATGCCATTTTCTTTTCATTTTCCTCGCGGGGTCGCAAAGTTTTTCGCGCCTGTTTTCTTAATTTCTGATTGAACTTTTCTGTTGACGAAATTGAGTGTCGCTGCATACCCCAGCCACGCCCCTCCCTGCCGCCTGGTCTGTCTGTCTGTCTGGCTGGGAACAATCGAGTGAATGAATTTGTACGAAACAGATGTGTTATTCCATCCCGAACATTGCAATTGTCTTTGCTAAAATGTGTCTCTGCCTCTCAGTCTGTCTCCCCCCCGCTTGCTCTTTTTCTTCTGCTGTATTTTTGTCAGACCGCAAGACGCAATTGTCTGGGCTGCTACTCCTGCTTGTGCTCCTTCCCCCGAGCCTGAACCAAAAATTAAAGTCGTAGGGGAAGCTGTCTACGTTTTGGCTATTTTATGCAAATAAGTTCAATCACCTTTCAGTCAATCAGACGCACTGTTAGCGGGCAAGAGGAGTTCAGCACCGCAACCCACCCGTTCATCCGTTCCAGTGGCAGCTCGTCAATTTTCGTACGAAGCACTTTCAATTTATTTTGCTGCTCTGCCCCCCCCTTCACTCACTCACTTGAGTTATTTACCCTTTTGCCGCTGTCACAATCTGCAACACCCATCGGCAGGCCGGCCGAGTGGGTCCAGTTCCACGTCCCGTTCCAGTTCTGGTCATGATTCGCATACCCCCTCGAATTGGCTGTCAGTTGGCCGGTCAGTTCGCCTGTCTGTCCGACTGTACGTCCAGCTGTCCGTCTGCTGCCACTCACTCAATCGAAACGGGCCAGTAACGAGTTCGTCTTGTGCTTGCCCAAAGGATTTTCAATCGAATCTGTCAAATATCACAACCTTCAATCAAACCCGAAAAGCTCTGCAGCTCATTTTTCTTTCCGCTCCTCGGACCAAGATGACGACGACGATGACGATGGTGATGATGATGAAACAACCCTGCAGGACACGCATGTGACAACAAACGAATTGACAGTGGACAACGCACACAGAGAGAGGGAAGGAGAGAGGAAGTGGAGCGCTCTGCTCTACGGAAGGATAAATCATGCACTATGGCGTCCCTCGATATTTCATATTTTCAATTTATTTTCGCAATTTATTCGAACACATCCGCTGCGAGAGAGAGAGAGAGCGAGCGCGTCTGAAACAATTTCTCGAGAATTACCCATAGATCATATCTCTGCCTGCTCAATTCTAATTAAAACTCGGACAATCTGCTCACCACAATCGCAGCTCGGACAGGGCCTCACATCAAAGTTAAAGACTTCTGTCGCTGACGAGGATGTCAGCACCAGTGGGACAGGGAGCAGCAGATAGGATACTGCTGGACCCCGCCAATGAACCAGTTCGCTCTCTGTCGGCCAGTCTGGCAGTCTCCCTGCCTGTCTGTCTGTCTGCCGGTCGAGCGACACACATATTTTTCTTTTCTTTACGTTTTTGCTTTCATACGCCACTTGCTTTTCATTTATCACAAATCCTTTATCTATCCACTCAGGGACATCATCTTGCACAACAACTTCGTGCCGCTGCCACTGCCGCTGCGACTTCGTCAGGCCAAACGTCTTGGCCATAGACCGCTGCTGTCTTGCCTCCACTGGCACTGGCATGCTGTGGACCCCCTCCCTGGAGGCATGCCTGCGCCACCCGCATGTGCATTGGAGCAGATAACAAAGATCCTTCAACGGATTGACAACTGGAGGCGAGTAACTTTGTAATTTCTCATGCTTCAAAGTCGAGACGCTGACGCCACCAACAAGCACACTTCACATTTTTTCCTCCAGCTCCTCCGCAGCTCGTCTTTCTTCTTCAGATCCATTTTGTTGCGCTCTTCGTAGAACAGCTGGCCAGTGGGGTAGTTCGATATTGTCAGCAAGGGGTAGAATTCGAGAGATCTGCAAGAATGAAATAATATATATATAAATATAGAGAAAGCTTATGGATAAAAATTTATATAAAATAAGTAAAAATATATATAAAAATAAAAAAATATATATATATAAAAATAAAAAAATATATATATATATAAATAAAGAAATATATATATATATATATATATATATATAAATAATTAATATAATTTAAATATATATATAAAAAATATAATTAAAAAAAAAATAAATATATATTACTATAAAAATAAAATATATAAAAACGTGGATCAATCATAAAGTATTGTATGGATATAAATACATATTGATAAAACAAATAAATGTAATACATACATAATAAAGAACTATGCTAATTATACCTTAAAGTTCTTAGCATATATATCTAAGCTATATACTCCCTACTACCTCATTAACCCGCTCGAAAAGTCTGACATTTGAAATCCAATTGAACGAGTTAAATTGTCTGAAGACTTACCCTCATACTCTGCCATCTAACGCTAGAGTAGCTCAGCTTCGGTCTGTAGTTTGAGTGCTGCTGTAATGCAAACAAGCTGAAGGATTGGAAGGACACCCGCTACTAACACCCTCCCTCCCCTCGCTGGCATAATGCACACAGCTGTATATATATGCCTGTATATAGCTATATATATATATATAAATACGATGTGTATGCCCATCGGTTTGCATGCCAGTCTCCCCCCTCCCCCCTCTCTCTGTGTGCACACCCGTCTGTCTGTCTGTCCTTTGTGCTGCGGCAAAAGGTCCTTCATTAGAAAAATTTTCAACTTGTCATCTTTTTCGTCATCAACTCAATCTCAAGTCAAACCAACGGCTGTTGCCTTCGCTCGGCTCGGCTGTCGTTTTACATCTCGTCAGGCTGTCTCCAACGCCCCATCCCTGCAGCCTTCTCCCCTCAGCCCTCTTGCATGTGTGCCAACTTGTCCAATATTGTCCCTTTTCCTTATGCTTTTCATTTGTCCATCTTCTGCTTGTATTTTTCTTCAGCACGTCTGCCCGCCTGACCCGTCCGCCCCCTTCGACCGTGTCCTGTGCTCCCTTTCAAATAACTCCTGTTGTTCTTGTGTGGCGGGTCGGAGCTGCCCTGATGAAGGGTCGACGCTGTCGTCGTTGTCGTCCACTGGACAGAGTTCTCGTCACTTTTGAGTTTTGGTTTGACGAACTTCGTCCTTGCTTCGAAATTAAATAGAAATTTGACTCGGGCTGGAGCTGCAGCAGCATGTATTGAGCACTGAGAGAAAGAGAGGGAGAGAGAGGAGAAAAAAACTTTATCAAATTCCTGTTAATTGAAATGTTGATTTTAGTTGCGACGGGGCTAACAAATTGCAGCGACATAGAGCGCAGGACAGAGGCAGAGAAGGAGCGGAGCAGACTTAGGTAGGTACATCAATTTGAAAAGTCAGCAGTACCGGAAACTGACTTTAAAAATGTCTACCAAATTTTATAAATGCATAGCAGATTTAAAAAATTAAAGAAGCCTTACAACATTTTGGAAAATAATCGGAGTGGAAGCTTAAAATTGAAAATAAAGATATTGAATTCTTATTAAAAGAAATTTTGGATGACATGAAAATATAGTTCTATAATCGGAAGTGCGGCAAGAGAAAATTTGGTAAATTCCTGACTACTAAATTATATATTATAAAACTAAAATATAAATCTATTAAAGTCCTGACCACTTAATTTTATATTATAAACTAAAAATCTATTGAAGGCAAAATTAAAAGCAAAAAATATTTATATAAAATTCGAAATATTAATTTCTTTAAGTTTATAAATATTATACATATATGCATTCACTTGCAGACTGACCTACATTTAAACTTTGTTTACATCACAAAGAATTCATATTGGTAAATAAATATACATCCTAAAACTTTTCAAAAAATTCCCCAACTTTATGAAGAAATTTACAAACTTATATTCTGATTCTGTGTTCTTTAAAGACATGGAACTTGCTAAGAATTTACACTGCACACTATACAATATATGTAGTAATATGTACATCCAAAAACTTCCACTCAATCCCTTAACTCTTTTTTAAATCTAACCTAAACACACAGCATACTGCTGCCTCCTCATACCTACATAAATTCTTTAAAAGTTGTTATATTTTTATTGCACAAACAAATTGTCATCCAACACACACTCCTTCTGTAAGCGTGTGTGTGTGCGTGTGCGGCTTTGTCTGCGTTTATTGGACACGGTTGACATTCTGTCCAGGGCTGGACATTAACTATACCGTTACATTATATTATGTGGCAGTGTCAACAGCATCAGCCGAGCGAGCACCGAGTACGAAGGCAAAATGAAGCAAAGTTGACAAACTGACGAACTCATCGGCGCACGCTTCATTCAATCTCTCAGTCCGGACTGATGGAATGAATGACCAAACGGATGCCCCTGCCGACAACAACAGCAAGAACACAACTAAATACACTTCAAAAGAATAAGTTGACAGCTGACGATGACTTGTCAGAGACAGGTTTCTATCCTTTCATACACACATAATGTGCACAGGTCTCCCCCAGCTCCGTACCCTTTCTGAGAGTGTCCAACGTGCAGACAATCAGCAGAGCAGTAGCAGGGGCAGGGGCGACAAGAAGAAGCAGCAGCAGCAGCAGTAGCAGGCCCGAGCCCGAGCGAACGCATGTCCTGCCAACAGTTGACGGACATCGCCTGAACTTTCCTTTCCTTTTGCCTCCATCCTTTACTTTGGCTTCCTTTGCGCTGCTTCGACCCTCCACTGAAGCAGAGCAGACGCGCACTGTTACCTTAGGGATAATGATTTTTCAGTCAAGTGAAAATAATTTTTAAAGTAAACAGACAATTTCAGCTGGCCTTTGTTGTTGTTGTTATCGTTGGGAAGTCCGACAAGAGGCTTGCATAAATTTCGAACAGGACGCGACTGGCGCCGCCTCGTGCAACCTGTGTGTCTGGGGTTACGAGTCTCGAGTTGACCAAATAATTGCGATGCTTATAGAAGTGCTTGAAGGCAGGACGAGTATCTGTTGAGCAGTGCTCAGAGCAGTGCCAAGGCTGCGCAGCATTGAGTCGAGTTCAGCTGGAAGAAGAGAAACAGAGCTCAAGTTAATCAAGAAATATCAATCTGATTGAAGGTTTCAACTACTCATATATGGCTGCATATAACTGCATATTGAGAGGCCCCCAACAATTTGCAATTTACGCCCCGAACTCGTCGTCGGCCTTGAGTACAGTTTAATGCAACCTGCCAATTGAAAATCCGTTGTCGAACTCAAGTTCAACGCTAAATAGAAGCGATTGCAGGGTGGGGCCAGGACGTCAATCTGTCAACTGGCTCGACCCGCTCGCTCATTTGCCCAGACAGGATGTCAGTTTGCACGTCCGTCTCTCCGTCTCTCTCTCTTGGTTTCTCCGTCTGTCCTTCCGTCAGTCAGTCACTCAATCCATTCAATTCCATGTTCCATTTCGCAAGGACCTCAGGGTTGAGTGCCTCGGTTCCGTTTAGTTTCAGTTTTGGACGAGGCGCTGTCAATTTAAAATAGAAAATTTATAGAGCAGACAAAATGATGGACAGCCATCCTAGTAGTTACACAATGTGTGTGTGTGTGCGAATGAGTATGCGCGTGTATATGTGTTAGTGTGGAAGGAAGGTGGACTCACATTGTTACACCGTCTCTGGCTGGCATGCGGAACTGCACTCGTCTGACGGACTGACTGGCAAATTGACGGACAGATTGATAGACAGATGAGATTAAATAACTTGTAGAGGTTTATATAATATATATATACTATATATATATATATGTAGTGTGTAGTATGTACGCACGTACAAACGGAATGAATCCTGCGCCGTGTCCTGCGAGAGAAATGCTCGTCGTGCAAATGCAATGCGCAAAAGTTTTTCGACGCGTCGGTCGGGCGATTTGTCAGACTCGAAGGAGGAACCACACGGTGGGACGGGGACGGGGAAGTGGAGGCACCAGCAGAACTTAGTTTCGAGTTTGTGCCTTTGTGTGCGCTTGTTTCGTCAATCAAAATTACGTGACGTTTTGCATTCGTCGTCATTCAATGGACGTCATAAATACCGTCGGTTTATATAGTATATGCCAGAGCATGTGAGCCATCAAACGGATGAGCCAGGCACGTGTTTCTGTCAATGCTGCGTAATGGAGGCGGAGGCCAACGGACAAGACAGCGACTGAGGCGTATGACAAGCTGGCAAAATAAAGAAAATTCATTAATTAAATATATATACAATAATATTAAATTGTATGCGTTACTCACTCATCAAGCTTAAGTATTGAACTATAATAAGATTTGCGCATATTATCTATATATATATATATAGATATTCTGCACATTCCGTGCTAAAAACTGCCCACATATGTGACACGCGAAGGCGAATTGATTGATTGATTCTGCTCGCACTTGAAAGGAAGTCGAGCGGAAGTGGCACTTGATCCGAGAGCTGGCGACGATTCTTCGCTTATCCATTGGCATCTTCTCGCATATATATATAGATATATATGTGTGTGTGTGCGCTGTCTGGCCATTTGCTCGATGATATATCACTGACATCTGAAAAATATGAAAAACTAAACTGTGAGCGTTGCGCTCGTCAGGCCTGCCTCTCGCCCAGTTTCGGATGCGGATTTTGCAAAACAAATGAAGCAATAAATTTTGCTGACAAAAAACAAGCAGCAAACCGAACTGCATATGCGAGCATGAATATATATATATATATATATACCTATGTATATATACTACAATATATAGCCAAGTACATGCTGCTAAGTACGCGAGAATTTAGACTAAGTGCCTGCATGGGAACACGACGAATGTGGATGGATAACGTCCCTTCCCGCGCCACCACTCTCCTCTCCTCTCCTCTCCTTGCTACGATGCGGACGTGAATGTGGTCGGGATTGGGATTGCGAATGGGGATGTGAATGCGAACGTGGTGGACGTGGACGTGGATGTCGACATGGCCAAGTCAAGTCGCAGAGCCGACCGTGTGTGTTTATATATCACTCACATGTATGTCAGATGACAAACAACTGACAAGTGACAAGCTTCAGCGTCAACGTCGCCGTCGCCGTCGTCGTCTTCTTTCTCGGGCTCTTCGGCGTGGACGATGCTGCGGCGGATTCTCTCGCCGCGCACAGTGGAACTCAATTAGATGTGGGTGAGCGAAAGCTGGGGCGTATTTATTATTTACATATGCGGACGGTCAGTGACAAGCGAATTAATCTGAAATGGTATAAAGTAAATAAAAGAGTTTATAAGATATATGCAACTGCATAACGTGGGAAATTGTCTGATAACAGTAGATAAGAGAAGGAAACTTTAAAGCTGAAGCATAGAAGGGAAAGAGACTACAGGTAAGAAGGAGTAACTAATAAGAAGATATATGATTATAGATACTTTACAGAAATTGTATTATGTTAAATATTGCCTGAGGAATTGTCAGAAGGTAACCTAATGGTAAGAAGGTAGCCAAGTAATTGAGTATTCATATTAACTATATACAATTAGGAATATTCGGGTTACGCGAAAGTGAGAAATTTAAAAATGGAATTCAATTGATTGGAAAATGCCTATAATTCTCAAGAATAATTAAATAGAATTGGTTAACTCTCAAAAGCAAATATTAAAAATATACTTAAACTATATACAGTTTTAATTTTATTTGAAAATGCACAAAGCTAAATTGAAAATTCAATTCAGTTGATTGGAAAATTCCTATAACTCTAAATATTAAATATTTACATAAATTCTAACATATTTTTTAATATTCTGATGAAATTTAATAGAATTGAATTAACTTAATTAATTAAATTTACAAGAATTTTAAAATTCAATTCAATTGATTGATAAATTCCTCTAAAATAATAAATGATAAATATTGTAACAAATTTTTGAATATTCTGATAATTTAAAAATGAACAAGAATATAACATTCTGAACAGGAATTTAATAGTTGCAAAAATTATTATATTATTAAATTAAATTATTATATTTTAAAAAATATTTACTAATTTTTTTTGCTAATCACTCCAATTTTTTTTGAATCAATTCAATCAATCGAATATCTCCCATTGCACTGAAACGGCGGTCAACCACATTTCCTAATCACATGGCATACCCCCATCACCGTCTACAACCACTCCAACCAACTTCTACTCCACTCCACTGTGCCCATGCGAAAAGTGACGAGCCGCATGCTGACATATTCTTCTCATGCTTTCTTTCCATACTGCACTGCTCTGGCTTTTGGCAGGGAATTATGATGATTATGATGATGAACGCGTGGTTGTCCGATTTGCTCGACCGCCTCTTGCCAATTGCAGCGGTTGCGGCGGCAATCGCGGATTGTCAACATGACAGCGACAACCACACCGAAGAAATGTGGCAATTCTGAGGAATTTCCTCAGCGAGCACTCGACCAGTCTCAGTCGCAGTCGCAATCACAGGCCCTGGCCCAGACCCAGGCCCGGCCAGGCAATTGTCTGTATCTGCGCCGCGACGCGACGCATGTAAATCACTTTATGCGCGCCGCGGCAATGCGAGTGTCAAAAAATTAAGAAGCCCAATTAGACGTTGCCACCTGTCAGCAGTTCGTCATGTCCATGCCGCGAATATGACATCCATTCATACGCCAGAGTGACGAAGTAGACGAGACGCCTCAGCTGACGATTTATTTTCCCACTCAGCTCGTCAAGAAGTCGAGCAGACTGCGACTGGGACTACTACTACTAGTACTACTGCCTGTCCGCCTGCCGCCGCTGCTCTGTGCGTCTGTCCAACAGTCCACATCCCTCGGCGTCGACCATAAAAGTTTTGTGGCCAAATGTTGCGCGGATTTATGAATTTATGTCTTTTTTTAGTTCTGCGCTCTACGCGCTGGCGACACATTACATATTTATGGCATCTTCTGGCCTGCCTCTCGGCTGATATCAGCCAGCTCTGCAAACATTTGCGGACTCTACATATATCCGGGCTGGATTCCTGGAACCGCAGTACTGCATATTTGTCACATTGAGTTCGTCTTTAAGTGCCGACTGTGATTGATTGCTGGGCATGTTGTCATAGCTTCTAATTATATTCCAAGTGCAGGAAGTTTTATGGCCAACTAAGGGCTTAATTGGGTCATAAAAGCAAGCAACTATGTATAGTATTTATTTTGAGTCTGGAAAATATAATCAGCATTTTAAGAACTTATCAAATCTATACTATAGCTAGGGTTGCCAACCATACTGTTAACAACAGTATTATACTGTTTTTGACTGCATTATACTTTTTACTGTTACTGAACGAAAAAAAAAAAAAAAATACAAAATACTGTTACTACATAGCGTAAGAATTCTTAACACTATAAGTATTTAATAAGAAAATTCATGAATGACAGTGTTTTAGGCAACTCACAAGAGTTCAAAAATATTACTAAAATTTTATTCCAGTTTTTACAGTGATAACTGAAAATAAGGCGACTATAAATTTAACAAAAAATGAGCTCCTTGTATATTTTAATTTTATTTGTGGAGAAGCATATATTTTTTTAAATTTTTGAAAATTAATGAAATGTGCGAAAAGCTTAAAAAAATATGTATAAAAATTAATTCATAAATGACATACTGTTAATTTTCCTAAAATACTGTTTAAAATTCTTAGCAGATCGCAATAAACTTTATTTCTGTAAAAAAGTTGGCAACCCTAGTCCCACTGTGCAGCTTTTCCTTCAATATTAAGCGATTTGGCCAGTCCGTCAAAGTCAACAATAACAACAATGCAAGCAAAATCACACACACACACACACACATACATACTCGCCTGCATGCATTCCTTCGTTTCGGCTGAGTTTGTTGTGACAGACACGGTGACAATTTGCAGCGGAGCATTGCGAGTGACAACATTGGATGATGCGAGATGGAAGCGATACGACGGGCACAACGCGAGGAGCGGAGCAGCTCGGCGGGGGCTGGGGCTGGGGCTGCCGAGTTGGCGATGAATCGCCAAGTGACTTGCACTTAACAAAGATGTCGCGGCGGCGGCGCCTCTGATTTGACACTTGAATGTGTGCATGTGTGCATATGTGTATAGGTGTGTGCAGCATGTATGGGTACAGGCAACTGTTTTAGCCCAATTTGTACATGGATAATTGAGTGCGTATCTAAATACTTAACGTAGGCAGATGTCAATGCAGTGTACATATGTACTAAGCACGCTTTTAATTATTTAAACTCACTAATTAAACTTTCAAGAGCATTTTGTTCAAGTCATTCAATCAATCACAATAGGCAATTCACAATGGCTCCAAAGCTAAAAAGCTGAGATGTGCATATTGCAAGTTATCGATACTTGCTAATAATATCCCTTTTACGATCCTATCGTTTGAATTGTACAGGCTTAAATTGCGCTTATCGATACTTAGTATACATGCTTAATTCGAACAAATCTTATTGGTTTGCGTATTTTAGAGCACTGTACAAGCAAAACTGACATGCTGAGATCTGTATATTGCAGGCAGGCGATAGCTATCGATACTTCTAATTAACGTTCTAGTTGCCTGGCGTACTTTACAACACTGTAATAGTAAATGACAAAGCAGAATTCAAACGGAAATCTCATTCGGTTGACAATTTTCAGCTTGAAAACTTCTCGAAATTTGTACGGAATTTCCGCAGCAAACCATTTCTCAACATGTTCATGAAGAAAACCGATCGCAATGCCATTTACCAGGTGTTGTTCCACTCGGGCGTTATGTTTGCCGAACGCTCGCCCCAGCAGCGCCATCCGGACGAGGAGCTGAAGCACCTGACAAATTTGCAGGTCATCAAGACGCTGCAGTCGCTCAAGTCACGTGGCTTCGTCTCGGAGCAGTGCGCCTGGCGCCACTACTACTGGTGCCTGAACAACGACGGCATCGAGTACCTCAGGGGCTATTTGCAGCTGCCCACGGAGGTGGTGCCCACCACGCTGCAGCGTCGCACCGAGCCTGTGCGCATGTCTCGCACCGTGGATGACTCACGCCCGCGCGTACCACGTGACGGCAAGGAGCGCGACGATCGCTCCACCTATCGTCGGCCCGAGCGCGACATGGACAAGACGGCGAACGTGGGGCCCGGCACTGGTTCGGTGGAGTTCCGTGGCGGTTTCGGACGTGGCCGGAAGTAATGCCTGTGTATGTGAGCTGGTCTTATGGAATAACAAACTCTGATTAACACTTTATGTAATCATTAAAATCATTAACTAACAATTAACTAATTTTTAATTTCGTAGATTGTTATTGTTGTATTATTGCATGTGTGCGAGTGAGATAACAGTATAGTCCGGTGTAGTGTTAACAGTAGTATAAGACGGAAGGACTATGCTTTCATTTGACTCTTATACTGTCACTTCTGACAGTTATAAGACTCAAATGCGCTTTTTCTTTCATATCTTTTTTTATTTTTGTTTGCAAATTTAATAGTTTATAAATATGTACATATTGAAACTATTAAAATTTGATAGTCTTAATTGGTGTGCATATTTTAACTACATGGAGCTCTCCCCTAGCAAAAAGTTTAAACGTTTCTTAACAATTAAAAAATATTTTTAAAAGGATTTTATTTACTTCCTCGCTTTAAGTTAAATTAAAAAAATTCAATTTTTTTTAATAAAAGATGAAGTTTTTTAGAATCATACTTATAGCAGTTTAAAAATTTTATTTTTAAAAGGAGTTTTATTTACTTCCTTGCTTTAAGTTAAATGAAAAAAAATCTAAAATTATTTTTCGGCATATTAATGAAAGTTAAACTTTTTTAGAAATATATTTATAGTAGCTTAAAATTTTATTTTTAAATGGAGTTAAATTACTTCTCTGCTTTAAGCTGAATTAAAAAAAAATCCAATTTTTTTTTTAACATATTAATAAAATATGAACTTTTTTGGAAATATATTTATAGTAGTTTAAAATTAATTTAAAAACTTTATTTTTGAATAGCTTTTAGTTAAAAATTAATAGATTTAATGATATAATAATTCACTAATTTTGGGGGAAAGCACGAAAAACTTGTTTAAAAAAAATTCCAAATATAATATTAAAATTTTCTGCTACCATATTTCATTCAATATCATGCTTGCTCCAGCCCAAAACACATCTCTTGGTAGTTCTGCCCAGCACTTGCTCTGCTCGGCAGGGTCAGTCGTTGCCGGGCTCAACTCTTGCTGTTGCGCTCAATCAACTTAATGTTTATTGTTTACTTAAATACTCTCTAAAATATGTGTGTCTGCATTATGATAAACAATTCGCCCCGACTCGGATAACGACAATAAATCCATTCGCTGACGTGCGCTGTGGCACGCCAACGCAGCGCCGAGACGGACTCGGACTGAGGCGAGCTTCGGACAGGCACAGGGACAGGATCGCAGAGTGCAGGCCTGGAGCTGGGAGCGCATTTATTATTTGATTATAAACAGCAGCGAGAGATGCGAGACGAGCTGCAGATGGACGAAGTGGAAGAGCAGAAGGGCAGAGTCGGGAATCGGTAGGCGGGAGGCGAGAGGCGGGAAGCGGCGAGTGTCGAGCGGGGCCATAAAAATCACCTACTGACAGATTTATTACACAGCGAAGCGACTCGACCGACCCGGAGGTTGTGTCTGGCCAGACGGGCAGACGTTCGCCTCGGCTTTGACAACAAACAGATACGGCAACAACGAGGGAACAGCAGCGGCAGCCACAGCAATCGCCGCCAGTGAGCAACTGCAGCAGGCTGATGCTGATGCGGCTGCTGCTGCTGCTGGTGCTGCTGCTCGGCGACCGCGTCCTCGAGCTCATCATCGTCATCATCAGGCAGCGATGCTGACAGCTACACGGCAACGCCATCAGCGTAATCAACTTGGTGTCGAGCGGCGTTGAGCTGTAGCTGGAGCTGGGGCTGGGGCAGCAGCCACTGTCCGGCTGTCCAGTTCAACCCGGTGGGAAGTGAAGTCCAGTGTGCTGCACTTTATGGGTGGCATGTGAAGCGCTTTGCCGCCGCTGCTCCGAAACAATCCCTAACTCTTTAGCCTCATTAAGCAAAAATTTCACACAAACAAAAAAAAGGAGAGCGGCAAGGAGTAGGAGTAGGAAATGAGAGTCATATCGCAGGCATGTCGAAGCTGAGAGACTCTGCGATAGATGGAGATACTGATTGGCTGAGTAGTGTGTGAGAGAGAGAGAGAGAGATAAGTATAGGAAGGAGCGCAGAGAGCTGCGATGGGTATGTATATATAGATATATATATATTACTATGAAATTCTACTTATTTTAAAATATATCTGTTTTTTTATTTCACAAGTATGACATGAAGGGGTATTTAGCTTTTAGAAAATATTTAAAAAATACTCTCAATTAGCCAAAGAGCTCAGAGATCTTTGGCTGGAAAGAGAACAAAAGTTAGTATTATTTATGCTGATCTTTTTAAGCTTTCGAATGTTCATTATTTTATTTTAAAAGTAAAAAAGGAATTTAGTCTATCAAAGGTAAATATTGTCACGCGAATATTTATTTTTATACTTTATAAAAAAAGAGATTTTATAACATATCTTCTAATTGATCATACAACTATATCCAAAGCATCAAAGATCTCTGATTGGAATGATAGTAAGTCTGTTTTTGTTAAGATCCTCTTCAAAAGCTCTTCGGTTTTTTTTTTTAATTTAAAAAAATATGGAACGAAGATTAATTTATAGTGGTATTTTTAAAGGTAATATAAAATTACATATTAAATCTAATTTTATAAAACTCATACAATTCTCTAATTAATTCTTTTCAGATAGAAAGCTTAATAAAAATTTATCTGAGAAGAAATGTATTCACAAAAAGAAATGTATCTATAAGAAGAAATGTAACTATAAGAAGAAATATATCTATACAAAGAAATATATTTATTAGAAGAAATGTATCTCTAAGAACTGTATCTATAGGAAGAAATGTATCTATGTGACGAAATGTATCTATAAGAAGATATCTTAGAATTTTTTTTCTATAACTCAGAAGCATGACATGGAACTAACTACGAAAGGTAAGGTAAATATAGATAGATCGGTTATAGATGATATACTCTCATATATTTCTACTTTTCAGGCAGGCATTTCTCTCACTCGCCGCGGCAGAGCATTGAAAACTGAACGTAGCTGGCGACAGTTTCGCTGACACTCAGCATTGACCTCGGGTAACACACACACACACACACACACAGAGATACTTATACTTACACACACAGCCGGCACAACTGGAACTTCGCTCGTTTCCAATACTCATCAATGCTTAACTACAACTACAGCAAAAGTTAATCCAGCGTTCAGATTTGGCATCGCAGCAGTGCGACGAGGCCAGGAGCGGTGTGGGGCTATCAGGCTGCCAGCCAGCCAGTCACCCAGCCAGCCGGCTGCAGTGGCATCCCAAAAGTGTCAAATGTGTTGTGTGATTTATGCAGTCAGTCGCATGATTTGTTTGCAGTCCGTCTACTTTTCGTGTTTATCTGCGAAAATATGAGAAAGATAAATCGACGCTGCTCTCCCGCTCTCTCTCTGTCTTCATCTCTCTGCTCACCTCTTGGCGTCCATCTGTCCGGGCGAATCGCAATCAGTTTGGCGATTTTCACTCGCCAACTTTTACTGCTGTCGGCAACGGCGGCCGCTTTCATTCGTCACCAGGTCGCATGTAATTTTTCAGGTAAATTATTGAAACGTCCCTAACGATGCGACGATCCGTGGAGACGAGGCCCCGCCAGAGATCAGGAAGTGTCCAGGTCTTCGCACAGCACTTTGATTTGTGTGCCCGGCCGGTGATATATACGTGCAGCAGTGAGTGTGAGTTTGAGTGCGAGTACAAGTGTGAGTGTGAGTACTCATATATACATTCACACATATTCGCTGCGCTGATGCCGATCTGCATTTTATGCCTGGCTGCTAATTTATTAACACGGCCATTTTGGGGTCGTCGTTATGCGCCTGGGAAAGCAGATCGAGTGCAAGTGCCCTATCGAGGTCCTTGGCTGGAGCATATCGTGTGGGAATCTTCATAATTGACAAGCTCATTAAAGCCTGACAGTGGGAAATAAGTGCGTAGAATTACAGTTATAAAGGAAAGTTTTATTCAGTTATTTAAAATTTGTATTTCTAGATGCCAAGACAGAATATCGGATCAGATATCAGATTTAAATTGTATATGCATAAAAAGAGATGCTAGCTTGGATCATTAATATAAAACTTGAAGTCTCTGATATAAATAGTATTTATATATTTATTTATGGTATTTAATAACTATATATATATACTATTCTCTATACTATACTATATTATATACTATACTGAACTATATACTTTACTATACTATACTATATACTATATATACTGAGATAAACATACCATGATTTTATTGAAGGTCTAAACATAGTCTTGTATCATAAAATTATAATAGGCTAGTCTCTTGATTCATTATAAAAATAATTGATTCTGATATAGGCTATCATAAAGCTCTAATTATAATCTATTTGTATTTAATTTATTAATTCTTCATCATTTTTTATTTATTTCTAATTTTTTTAATGTTAACAATTGCTCAAGCGTATAAATAGTTTCAGATTTTGTATAGTAAAGTTATTAAAAGATAAACATAATTAAAATATCTTTACTAAAACTACAACCAGTTTCTAAGCATACACATAGACATAGACTTGGTCTATCACTTATCCAATCTATATTCACAGTTCCTCACTATATTCCTGTTAGTTATTTAAATTTGACCTTTGCCGCGGACAGAGCAAATATTCTTCATTTTAGCGCAGGGAGTGCGCGTTATATTCTCCCTCGGTATAATGTAAATAGAACTGGAGGGTATAGGGCGCCGTGTGCCCGAGCACAGGCAATGGCATTTCTAAATGGACGCCATAATCAAGCGCTAATAACCTCATTTGTATGTCCAAGCGGGCCATTAACTTTTCATTTGCCACGCGAAAAAGTTTTGCATTGAGCAAAATGCAGGCAGAGGGGGGGAGGGGGCCTATACAGCAGGACGGACGACCAGCCACAGATGGAGATTGTCCGAACGAACCAACGGACCAGTCAGCGATCCATCTAAACCGCTCTCACTCCCCCAATCCCCTCTGCTGCGTCTCGCTCGCGCTGTCTTTCTAGTGAGCGGCAGCCGTTGCAGTCGACGTCGGAGCTGGAGCTGGAGCTGGACATGGACATGGACATGGACGCTCGCTGTCAGAGCTCGCACTCGGCCGGGCCATAACTTGCGTGAAACATGTTAATAATTTACAATTTGGTATTCATAAATAAAATGTCATCCGGACTCCTCCGACACCGAGCGGCGACTGCGAGCAGCAGCGGCGGCATCGGGTAATGAGCGAATGTTGATTGAGGTTATATTTCATGGCAAATGGGTGCCAGAGTTGCCCCGCTTGTCCACCCGTCCGTCCGCCTGTCCAGCCAGCTGTGTGTGTGCCTGCGGCTTGGGAAAGTCTCTCTCGCGCGCTGCACAAAGCGCATGTTAGCTCTCAGTTTGCCTGTTGACGTTTGACACGCCGCGGCAAAAGTTGCCCCCGCCAGGAAGTGGCAAGCGCGGCAACTGCAACTGCAACAGCATCTGCGCCTGCGTCGCAGGCTTGCGACTTGTGCTACTGTCCAATCGCCGGTCTCGAGCCTGAGCCGGAGCCCTGATTAAACTCAGTCCATTTATCGTCATTTATGGTAATTGTTTGCAACGCAATAACCAGAAAAGATCGCTGCATCCTTCTGCGATTCGGGTACACCCGCCATTCATTTCGGCCACTTAAGCCGGGCAACCAATTAGGGCTCAGATCGAAATGCAGAACGTTACAGGTTTAGACTTAAAATTCTTAAAAAAATCCTTTTCTCTTATTGTATGTAGTTTGGGCTGCGGCTCCATAAGATCTGGCCAGGTATACTATAAGCATATTTTTACGTATACTACAAATTTTAGTTCGGAATCTGTTGAAAATATATAAGAAAATGTTTTATTAAAATTTTATTTTTTAGTATATTATTTACACCCCTTTATGACCTTTATATCTTAGCGTTGTGCTCTATGGCGCTCGCCTGCCAGCCTTAGTGTGGGCATAGCTTTTTCATTCTAATTGTTGGTACACCTTATCGTTGACTTGGCCAACGCCTAATGAGGTCCATTGGATATCTTCTATGCAGTCTTAACGGTGGGCGAGTAGCTGTTAGCCCGTTGGCCAAGCGGTTGCAGTGCCCCAGCAATCGTTCGTTATAGCGGCTTGATAGGACGTTGATTTCCTCGAAGACGGTGTTCAACTTTAGATCTCTGTGGAGGGTGTTATTTCTCACATACCACTTGCAGCCAGTGATGAGTCTTGCAATCTTTGATTTTTAAATTATACGCTCGAATTTTTTTTAAATAAAAAATAAATCTAATGCCTCGGACTATCATTAATATACAGATACTATTATATAAATAATTCCACCGTCACATTCTCTTTTATAAGGTGGAAAAATCTGCAGATTTATTTACTGTACGAGTGGCAAGCTTTGAGCTCCAAAGTAAACCTAACTCCTCGTACCATAATTTATACATAGTAACATATGCTATTATAAAAGCTAATGGGCCAGCTTTTATAATACCTTTCAGAGGAATTAGCTATACTTAATAGACATTAAAATAAAATAAATTCCTTTTATAAGGCTAAACCTCAAGTTATCATCTCAACATTATCAAATCAGATCTGATTCAACTTCAACATAACTACATATATTTATCTCATATCTGCTACAATGCTATACTAAGTTCCAACGTCTCATTAGCTACACTTTCAGATGGCTATGCTCTCACCTGCAGCTCATCAGCTCAGTTCTGCCACGATTCTAGCATATCATTTGCCATCTCATACCTCGCAACCTGTGCAAATGCAGTACAAAATGCCAGCATCTCGTTCGCAACATCGTAGAAATACCTCGAGATACTTCTGTGCCGTATGCTGCGCTTAATTTGTTATTTAGTCATTGCAACATATTGCTGCGGCATGCAGCATGCAGCATGCGGCGCTTGCCACAACTGCCGACATGGCGCGTCCGAGCTGCTAGATAATGTTTCGCGCCGCGTTCCGCAGCTGTCAGCAAGTGCCGTTATGCGGCATGGGTGACATTTAATTGCAAACAGATACGTTTTGTCAGGGCCAAGAGTGACGTGAATAGATGCAACTGCAGCAGCATCCGGGCCAGCGGCGCTGGCGAATTAAGTGGGAGAATGTGGCTCCAACTGCGACTGGCAGTCAGTCAGTCTGACAGTCACTCAGTCTATCTATCAGCGGCGCAAAATGTATCTGTATCTGTAGCTGCATCCGCATCTCTAGCTGCATCTGCATCTTGCCGTCGACGTCGTCTGTCGGCGACTGCGAGACATTTCCGCGTGAGAAATGCGCAATTTCTGTTTATTTAATGCCAATGCATTTCGAATGCGCCGCCAACACGCCATCAGTTTTCAATCACGCGCTGAATTGCAGCGCCTGCCACTCCTCCCAGTCAGCGAAGGCGCCCCCTTGATTTACTGCGCACTTGTTGCGCGTCAGAGAAGAGCAGCAACTGCTGCTGCTGCTGCCACAGCGCCTGACTCGGCGGCTGCAGCTGAAAATCACTTTGCAACTTTTGCATCTTCTCATGACGCGCTGGCCCCCAAAGTGGTGTCAACAGCTCTCGGCGCGCTGACTGATGAGTTACTCATCCGGAAATGTTTTTCACTTGCCACTTTGCGTGCTTGCCACCAGTCGCCTCCACTTGCCACTCGCCGCCGTCCGAAAAAACGCGTCCAACAAAGCGTCTTTGTCAACAGCTGACAAATTGGCCCAGCAAACTCACTCGAAGCAGCCGCTAAATATTCTCTGGCTGAATGCCTCACGGCAGTCCGCCAAGCAGCAGGGGGAACTGAGGAGGAACTGTTCGGGCCTGGCCGCTGCCAGGGTGTGTGCGCATTTGCGACTCTTTTGTCATCTTTTGTTCCAGCAAATGACGGACGCACGGACAGACACTTTGGCATTCACAGTGGGCAGATGAAGTTGTAGGTCTATAAGAGAAGAGATTGATAGTGTGAGAATTTTGGATTAATATTTGTTTATTACTTAGTAATTTAGAAGCTCTTGCTTTTGTGGACGGAAATCCTGGGAACGATCCAGAAATATATATTTATATAATAATTATTAATTATATATATTTATATAAATGTGATAACTTAGTAATTTAGAAGTTTTTGCTTATGTGAAGGAAAATACTGGGAACGATCCAGAATTATATATATATAATAATTTTTAATTATATATATTTATATAAAAGTCATAACTTAGAAAATTAGAAGCTTTTGCTTATGTGAAAGAAAATCTTGGTAATTATATATATAATAACTATTAATTATATATATTTACATAAATTTGAATACTTAGTAAATTAGAAGTTTTTGTGTAATAAAATCCTGGGAACGATCCAGAATTAATAAATATATCCTTAGTATACAGGAACACTACTCATCAAATCGTTACAGAAAGTATTAACTTATTATAAACCTTTGTAGTAAGATTATAGCACAAATGGATATTATATCCTACATTATAGTTTACATAGATGCTTAATTACAGTGCGACTTTTTAAAATCATTCTATGGGAAGTTTAAAATATCTTAAGCTATGTGTACATAATAAAATTAATTTACTAAAATATATAGAATAACGCATAATAATGCCAGTGTGATTTGTTAAAGCAATTCTTTGGGAAGTTTTAAATATCTAAAGCTAAGTCTATACAAATTAATGTACTAAATGATAAAGCAATAAATATAGAATAGCACGAACCGTCGATTAAGTAATTGTATATCTAAATAAATCCAATTGGAAGTTTGATTAAGATGCTCCACATTTCTCTGAAATAAAAATGAAACCGTTAATAATTTTGAATAAACCCTACAAGAAATACTCAACATACTTACCCACTAGTATCATGCCAAGTACTACATATTCCCCTCAAAGAGTTAACCCTGCTGCCAGCAGCAACTCGGATGCTTTAGCTGCACACAGACAGCTGCTAAGCAGCAACCCAGCATCTTGGCAAATCCGAGACCCAGCAGCATTGCAGAATGTTTATTCGCAACCATCCAAAATAGTCCACGCGACTCGTAACTCATTTGCCCGCCAAAATCCTTGAGTTGCCGGCGACACGCAAAGTAGCAGCCTGAGCAGGAGTAGGAGGAGGTGCAGGAGGAGGAGGAGGAGCTGCTGCAGATGAAGGCAAGATATGCAGGCAAAGTGACATGAAGCGATGCAAAATGCATTCCCAGTGATGATGTGATATGTTGTGCCGTGGCTGAAGCTGATGCCTGCCTGCCTGCAACCACTCCTGTCCCTGTCCCTGTACTCTCGTCATCGTCAAGAACAACCGCGTCGAGGACGAGCTTGATGAGCATGATTACAAGCCGGCGGAAGACGCGGCGAGGGGTGGGAGCGGCAGGGTATAGAGATCGGGACAGGCAGACAGCGCTGTTGCTGCTGCTGATGGTGACAATCTCGGCGCGGCGCGGCTCTGAAACTGATGAGGTTAACAACGACATCCACGTTCTCATCTCTCCACATGCACAGCGCACGCTGGAGATGATGAGCCGTATTATGTTACGTTGTCTCTGGCCCGCTCGCTCGCTCGGAGCGGAGCGTGTCATAAATGTCGCACGCCACGTTACTGATGCCTGTGATTACGCCCGCCCCCTCCCCGGGCTTCCACTGCTGTATAATACGCTGCGCTTGGCTTGGCTCCGCACACTGTGAAGGAGGAGCAAAGGCTGGCAGGGAGAAGCCGCTAAATTTGCATGTGCACGAAACGTCATCGAAAATGCATCATTAGCAGCTGGGAATTGGGCAAACAAGTCTATTTGTCGCCTCGCAGCTCGACTCCGACACGACGTCCATGTCGCGATATGCAAAAGACCTGAGACACTGCTGCCGCGCTGCCTCCGCCTGCTCAACCCCTTGAAGCACCCACGAGTCGGGAACACTTGTTGCCAGCGTGTGGCACAACTGATCTGTGACCCAGCAACTTGTACTCGATTCAAATGCAAATTCCCATGCGCGCCTCAGGCGTGTTGCATGTGCCCCACAGGGGGTCGCACTATGAAGTTCATGGATATCCGATTTATTCCCAGTCAATTACGTGACTACTTCCTGCCACGCCCGAAGCCGGCAGAGAATGCCATCGATGCAGTGCCGGCTGTCTTCTACATGTCCAGTTATTTGACGCAGCAGCACATTTTTAAACGTTTAATGCCGCTAACTGTTAACTGCGCCATTAATGTTAAGAACAGTGTTGCATAACACTGCAGTAAGCTCAAACCTAGTATTAAGTCATCGGTTGTTTCTGCATGCTAAATGCTATACAGAACAAAGGCATCAAGAGCTCACGTAGTCGACACTATTACATTATTTCAATATATATACGAAATATCGTTGTTTCGAGCGTACATGATCAATTCTGTGATACATCGATATTTAAACTGCTCGATAAGTGTTGTAAATGCATTGGTGCTACCAATAGAAATATCGATGTCTAATATGCTGACGTCATTTAAGCTTCCGCATCGGTATTTGTTTTTATAATATCGATGTGCGCCAGGGTCTACTTGTTGCTTCTGCAGTGTATCGATAGTGCAGTCACTCAATATTTTCATTAGTGTTGGTAATGCAAGTCAGCATATTTTAGTGTTATCAAATCTCGCGTTTAAGCTATTATAATAGCATAATATACAACTAATTATATATATAAATACCTTAATAATGTGCCGTTATAATAATATTGCGTCTGTCACGTTAATTAAAAGCCTTTTCATGCCGCATAGCTCGACCGGGCTTAACACCTTCGAGTTATCGAGTGTCTTAAGCTCAGACATTACTGCGCAGTATTAGGCATTACTTTAAACCCCTTTTAATGCGACGCACTACGCTGCGAGTTCCGCTATTAAAAGACCAAGTCGAATCGTCGTCGTCGTTGTCGTCTCCGTTCTGTCATTTTCATAATTAAAGGATGCTAGCGCGCTGGCCCGGGCTGTGCGCATCTATATTCATATATTGATAAAGTTGTAAAAGTTGAAAGTTGCGCAAAACAATAAAAATAAATTCTAATGAAGATGGCCGACCAGCATGGCGCAGCACACACACACACACACACACACAGGGCAGCGAGTGGTGGTGGGGCGAGAGTGCTGCCGCCCAGGATGGGCATCATCAGGACATCAGGCCGGGCGCCATTTGTGCCAGCAATTTTCTCTTCTTACATAAGCAGAGCAGCTGAGGCTGCCCCGGGCGCGGGGGCAGGGGCAGGGGCAGGACTTGCTGCACTTCCGTAATTTCCCGAGTAAAAGCGAGAAAAACAATCGAATAAACTGTCGGAGCATCAAAATTCAAACGTCAAAAAGCAGCAGCGCTGCGACTGCGACGTCGACTGCGATTGCAACCCTGCGCTCCCCGCTACCCCCCTCTCCCACTGCCTGCTCCACCCACTGACAGCTATCCAGTCAAGCGTCAAAGTTCCTAATGCACACAACAAATTTCTTATACAAGAGACGCAGGCTGTAAGGGGGTGGGAAGTAGGAGAGAGAGAGCAGGCATGCAGTATAAGAGCGAGAGAGAGAGAGACTGGAGGTGCTGGCTGGCCACTGACGTCTCCGTCAGGCAGAATGTCGTGGACAAAATGACGTTGTCACGAAAATTGCAGAATATAAAATTCCTAGTTCCGGCGCCAGTCTCCAACCCGAACCGCCTCCCCCCCCCCCCCCCTCCTGGCTGCCCCTGCAACCACATGCACTTCCGCCTGCGTCGCTTCGATTTTGTCCAAGGACACAGCGCAAAATACACTATAAAAATATATAAAAATAAAGAAGAAGAACGTGGAGAAGCGAAAAATAAGTAGGAAAAGGCTGCGAGAGCGAGAGGGTGTCGGGCAGCGAGGGTGGTAAGAAACTTTTCAAAAATTATTGAAATGTCACGTAGCAACTTCTCAAATTGCAAAAATCCTGACGCTGTCGTTCAATGTGCCGTGCGGATTGATAGAGCGAGAGGCGAGTTCTGTCGCGTCCTGCAGGAGGCACTACAGCTGCACTTGTCGAGCGAGCGAGAGAGCGAAAGAGAGAGAGACAGAGAGGGGAGTCGAGGCAGCGTTGTCGCAGTCAGGGCTTGGACGCTGACACTAAGACGCCGAGGCGGAGTAGGTCCAGGTCCCAGTCAGGCGCAAATCCAATACACAAGTCGACCTCGTCCTACTCCCTTCCAGAACAGCCCTGGCCTGCCCTGGCCTGCCCTCACCCGCTCACCGCAATTCAACGTGCGAACGACAGTTTGACCCAAGACATTTTTGGGTGGCAAGCGGGCAGGAGAGCGAACAGTTGCTCTGGAACCGGCTCCTGACAGCGTCTTGGCCATTACGAGCACAATAACAACCAGCGTAGGGAGGGGGCAGGGAGAGTGCTGGAGGCACCGAGACAAGGACGGAGTCGTCTTCGACGTCCTCGTCAATCGTCAAATGTCGCCAAGACGCTGTCAAATGCAGGCGAAATGACGGGTCGAAGGACACTCTTGGATGGGGGCGACAGGATGCGAATGCGGATGCGGAGTCGGATGCGAAGTCGCAGACGGAGCCGTTGCCATTGCCGTTGCCGGAGCCATGCCATGTTGTCGCAAGCATTAGGCAACTAACGGCAAACCCCGGACCTGACCCAAGCGCCTGCCCCGCCCGTTGCCTGGTCGGGAAATCTGCGGAGCAGCGCAGAAAGTTTTCATGACTTTTCTTTTATTGCACATTTCAACAAAACGATTGATGGCTTCCATGACACACACACACACACACACACCGCGAGATGAGACGAGACTGAAGCAGTTGGGCGAGGGAATGGACGTGGGCAGGCTCCTGGCACTCCCGTATTCACAAGTTTCGCTGCTCGGCGAGGCTGCTGTAATATGATGGCGCAAGGATTAGTCTGACGTGGCGCATTTCTTTTATACTTCTTAGTTAGACATTTTGTTTCATGTCGACTTGCCACCCGAAAGCCCTCCCGCTTCGTGCAGTTCAGCACCCCGTCATACCCCGGG
Source organism: Zaprionus bogoriensis (assembly GCA_035046045.1). NCBI lineage: Eukaryota > Metazoa > Arthropoda > Insecta > Diptera > Drosophilidae > Zaprionus > Zaprionus bogoriensis. The sequence continues at coordinate 325,204 of JAWNOI010000046.1, forward strand.
CCTAGTCCATTTTATTGACGTGGCCCTCATCAATGCGGCGTCCAGCAGGAAAAGGCAACTACACATATGGACATGTCCAGTCTGCTCGGGCAGGCATAGCTCAGTTGCCGAATACCCTAACCGCAAAGCGGGTAAGTCTATAGCTGATCTGTTAAGACTTGCTCTGTCCGAAAAGTAGTATTTATATATATTTTTAGAATTATTTCTGTTATCGACATCAGAGCTATATTTATCAAGGTCAAGTTCGGGATATTTTCCCTTAATATTAGACATGATAGCCATGTTATATCTATATCATATATATTTTTACTATCAAAATATCACCTAATCTTTATAAGAAATATTATATAACATATATCTCCAAATTTATATATCATTATCATTATCATTTTCTATATGGTATATCATGTCTATAAGTCGAAACCTACATATATGTGATGCAGAAAAGAACTACCATATAGAATACCGTCTTGGAATACCCTTAGTCTCATGCCACCTTCAGCTGAACTTTCCCAAGTTTTTTCTCAGTTTTCTCTATAATGTACATAGATCTTGCTTGCCAGCTTATCAGCGTATACAGTTGTCTGTTCTTCCATTCCTCCGATTTGCCTATCTTGCGGTCAGCTGCAAAGTTTCTTTCGTGCTTGCCAACATTTCCTCGTGCTGCTTCCAAACTGTTTCCACTTTTCTTCGCTTTTCCTTCCGTCTTATCCTTCTCCGCTGCTGCTGCGGCTGCTGCTGCAGGCAGCGCGCGGACGTGGCACGTCTCCGATGACAAGCAAGAACAATTTTTGACTGATGCGCTATATATGGTCGACGTCCTCGTCCGACTCGGACAACGAGAGCTCCGGCTTGTCCTTGTCCGCGTCCACGTCCGAGTTTGAGTTTGAGTTGTGCTCGGTTGAAAAGTTTAAGCAACGAGCTCGAGGCTTGAACTCTGACCCCTAACCTCGCTGCAGAAGGAATAAAACAAAGTAGCCTGCTGTCCCGTTGCCGTTGCTCTGCTCCCTTCATCTTCATCATCTTTTCTTTTGATGCATGCGACTATGTTTATTTCATTGCGTATACGTATTGATTGATGCGCCAGTGCAGCACTTCAAAGTGTGGAACTGTCGTGAATATATTATATATAATAAATAAAATAGCTACTGCAAAGTTTCAACTGCACACTATACTGAGTGTATTTTATATATAGATATATTCTTGAATTTCATTTTAGCTAAACTTATCTTGAGATTCTGTAGTTCTTTCATATATGAGAATACCCATGATCTCCCCATGAAACTTTATATGGGAGCTACTCGAGTAAATTAATTCTTAATTAATTCTCAATTCTTTTTAGCTTTCTACTCTTGTAATCGAAATATTTGAAATTTGTATATTATTATTTTTCAAGAGATTTTAAAATCCCAGAAAACGAACGAACTTATCTGTAACTTGTGGTATACATAGTTAACATATCTTCGTATTTTCCAATCTCAAAAAATTTAATCTAGTTTTGAAATGATCTTATAATATTTTACACTTTTTCCAAGGCTTCTGCAGAATTCTTAAAATCATATTTTTTTGCATGAAGTGATCTGAATATTCTTAAAAATTCTTGAAAAATTCAATATTACTCGTAATATTAGTAGCTCTATAGAATTAGCATCTGATTTCTAATTTAGTTAAAAATCTCAAAACTCGCTTTATCTTCAGAAGACTTTAGAATATGTTTCAAAATGTTTCCAAGTCAATTTTCCTATTCCCTTTTCACTTCCCTCGGAAAACTATCAAGTCTTAAATGAAGAAACCTGCTGTCTGGTCAGTCAATAAATGACAGAAATTTGCCTGCATAATGTCGCTGGAATCTGGAGTATCCTTTAGAACGGGGCGAAAACGCAAAACACGGCCAAGGAGTTTTGTCGCCAGGATGCAATAAGAACACGGCGCGACTGAAGAGCTGACAAAGTGACCGGCTAAAGGTCCTTGGGACACCTACAGCGGGGCAGACATATGAAAAATAAAAGAAAATGAGAGAGAGGGAGAGAATCAGAGAATGATAGAAAGGGAAAGACGTCTGGCAGTCGGCAGCGTGTTATGCAACGAAGTGAGAGAAGTACAACTACGTGGAGGAGAAAGAAAGTGGAGTAAGGCGACTGAGGCAGTGGGAGAGACATGCACATCAGGCGGCTGATGCTTCCTGCCATATACTTAAGGATTAGAAATTTACTGAAATGCCAGAGAGCTGCCAGAGACAGCGCCAGAACTTGGAACATACTCGTAAAATGCAACGACTGCAAAAGGAGGAAGCGAAGCAGAAGCACAGCTGGGAGGGGGAGGGGCGGGGGTACGACGACGACGAGCTGAGGCAAAAGAAAAGTCAATGCGCAGTCGAAGAGAAACTTGTCAGTTGCCGTCAATCAGCAGACAGCAGGAAGGACAAGCAGGCGACCCAATAGAATAACATTGCGACAGTATGCGAGAGCGAGGAGTGTGTAAGGCGTGGGGTGTGCGGAGAGTTGGTAGACTGTATGTGGGCGTCTTGGCAGCCCGGCGGACCTGGCGTCGTAGCTGAATCCGTAGCCGGACCTGAAGCGAGAACCATTGCAACTTTTGCTCGTCAGCAACAAAAATTGATGCGCTGCAGATGAAACGCCAAAAAGTTTGCCCTCAGCTAGACGAAGGGCGGCGAGGAGGACGGCGGTGGGGGAGCGGTGAGTGGGGTTGGCTAAGAAAGCAAACCAGAAGCAAAAGCAAAAGATTAAAAAACGGAAAAATGTGCATGGCTAAAGAAAAACATTGAGAAAGAAGAGCGTCAGATAGAGAGAGAGAGATGGGCCCAGTGCAGGCGACGAAGCGTCGTCCTTGTCGAGCTGCCCCGCCCAGCAGAGTCTCTCCTACGCCCAGTCAACTGACAACGACAAAGACGAAATGAGGTCGTCCCCGAAGGATGGCCAAAATATTTTACTGATTGTGTGCAAACTTCGATACAAAGTTGAAGCTCGACGTCGACGTCGACATGCAGCGAGAATATTTGGTGATTGCACAAGATGCAAAGTGTCAACTGGGAAGAAAGTGCACAGACAGACGAAGCTGTCGAAAAGGAGTGACCATTGATTAAAGCGCAAATAGAGAGGGAAGAGAGAGAGAGAGCAAGGATAACACTTAATTATCCTGTACTCTCATTTTGTTATTGACTCGAGTCTATAATCGAAATGTGTGGCAAGTGGAAAAGTGCAAAAAAGCAGAAGATGAAGAGGAAGATTCTTAAGATAGATGGGTTTTTTGTTTTCTTGTCCTCTTTCCATTTGAGCTAGTCGAATTTTTCAAGAATTTTAATAGCCAGATGAATAGATATTTATATATGTGTGTATAGGATTTCTTAAGATCTATTGAATTTTTATATGGACTTAGCTAATTAGATATATCCTTATATAAAATATAAAAAGAGAATATATCTTATTTATAATATAAAACTAATAAGATATATATCTTATATTATATATGATTACTGGGGCACTTCTCACGCCTTCATGAAAGACAGAACTTCACCACTTTGTAGCATACCAAAGTAAAATTATACGAAAAGTTCATACTTAAAGAACTTATTCAATTTAACAGATATACCAACAAAACTTTTACTGTTTAAATTCCAATATAAAATACAACTGCCCACTAAATTTAATCAAGTTTAAGCAACACTGTCATATAGCTATGGCAATTGGGATAATCACTCTGAATTTCTAACAATTTCCATTGAATTTTCGACTCATGCTTGCAAAAATGTTCGCGCTCTGCTGATGTGACAAATTTGCTATGGGCTTCAATAATTAATCCATTTGCACAGACATATCGATATATTGCGCATATCTACCATATATATTTACCGTTATATTTGTGAGTATGACAGCTGAATGCGATACATAAATGTTTTGTCGCTCATCCAATAAATGTCAAATTTGAAAAACCATGAGACTCTGCGGCAAGTATGTAGACAGTCAGTGTGCTGGGGGGGGGGGGGGGGGGAGGTGGAGGTACAGCAAGGCGTGGCAGGTGGCAAGCCAATGGGGCAATTGTCAATGGCCGATCCGATGGTCGTCTGACATGTCAAATAAATTAATTTGTGCAACGAGAAACGTCAAAACTAATTACAACGTCGCTGCAGCTGTCAATTGAATGGACTGTCCACTGCGGTTCGACAGACAGAGAGAGGGGGAGAGGGCAGAATGGAGCTTCCTAGGCTCTCTATATAGGGAGGGGTCAACTGGTAGGCAGACAAAATATATTAATGACGTGTCAAAATTAACATTTCATTAAGCAAATTTATGTGCGGACTAAACGTGTGAAAGAAAGCGAGGGAAGAGGCAGGAGGGAGTGAGAGAGACATGGTAAGTAAGTACTATAATATTCTGGTCTTTAATTCTGCAATAATTCGCGTTACTTTTGTTTTGACTTCTCAAAGGTATTACGCATTTGGCAGGTGTATATGCGAGTGAGAGAGAGAGAGAGAGGTTGGTAGAGAGACCTGCATAGGTAAGCATACAAAAAGCCGTATGATAAGTAACAAAAAAAATAATATAATATTCCAAGAGTGAGCAGAACAGATATATGAGAGCAAGCGTAGATGTAGGAGTAGGACAGAGACAGAGGTAGAAATACAGGGAGAGAAAAAAAGACAAAGAGAGAAAGAAAGACAGAGAGAGAGAGAAAGAAAGATAGACAAATAGGGAGAAAGACAGAGAGAGAAAGAAAGACAGGGATAGAATCGGACAGAGAGAAAGAAAGACAGAGAGAGCAAGAAAGACAGTGAGAAAAAGAAAGACGGAGAGAGAAAGAAAGACAGAGAGAGCAAGAAAGACAGAGAGAGCAAGAAAGACAGAGAGAGCGAGAGTAATACAGAGAAGGGGAGAAAGAAAGACGGAGGGAAAGAGAGAAAGATACAAAGATAGAGAGAGAGAGAGAGAGAGAGCAGTTAGGGACAGAATAAGAGAAATACTCCACTTTTCGTCCACCTTTTCCTACTCCAAAACTTCACAAATTCCCCTAACTTATGTTGTATCTTTACTCAGGCAAAGAGCTGAGGGAGCAGAGGAGTGCGCAGACAAGGGGCATCCATCAATCTTTGGGGTCGGGCCAATATGTCGCCCGTCAATCAATCAATCAGCAGACGCCCAGCTGACCGCCAATTCCAATTGATTTCGTCAATTGATTTTAACACCCATCAGATGTCAAAGCCAAAAACAAAATGGCCGACAGATGTGGCGGCGAGTATGTCTGCGCGGGTAAGTGTGTGTGTGTGTGTACCTATTTGTGAGTGTGTGTGTGTTTGTGTCAGTGACACGTCAATATTTTATTAAATGACATTAAACTGTCTCTATCGGCTTAATTAATTTATTGTTGCTGTATTGTCGACTCGCACACACACACAGATACACATACATAGCGGCCTATGTGTGCGTGTGACATTTTTATTATGCAAAATCAATAAAACAATCTCTCACTCACTCATTGGACCGCTCGGCCGTTCGGTCATGTCCTTTTTGACACCGACAGCCCGAATGGCCGCAGGACACTGCCGTGCGTCGAAAAACTCGCTTTAAATTGTTCAATTAATTTCGAGTTTTTTTCGAATTGTGCCCCGCCAGCAATTCGCTCCTTCACCTTCGTGTTGCATCAGACAAAATGAAAATGAAAACAGCGAAATGCGTCGCGAGTCCTGACAGTTTGTCAATCGCACTTTGCTCGACGCGACAAATGAGTTCGCACCACGCCCATCTTTCAACTTGGCCACCTTTCCCCTTCCATCTCTCTGTCTCTCTCTTCGACAGGCGTGACCCTTTTTCCGGGCAGCTGCAATCCGCCCAAAATGCCATCGAATGCGTCAACTGGCGACCGTTGAGTTCATTAAGTGCACAGAGCTCACAGTTCGCAGTTAACTTCCTGCTTCCAGCGACAATTTTTCCGTCTGACTTACGTTTTTCAAAATTATTTCAAGGGAAAGGGCTTTTTTTTGCGAAGAAATTTTAAAGTTATTTTATTGCTAATTATTTAAGCTTGGTAAGCATTTGGAAAGATTGTCTACAGTTTGAGATTTTTGTGGCTTATTTTCTAAGACATTTAAAAAAATTTTCAGATTAAACTAAAACTGCTAAATAAATTATTTATATTGTGTTCTTTCCAGAAGCTTTTAAATGAATTTGACTTCGTAAACTCTGATAAAAAATATTCACTAAAAATTTAACAAATGCATAAATATTGTTTTAACTCATATAATAAGCTTGCTAATATATTTCAAATATTTTAAAACCAAAGTTAAAGAAAAAGCTTGCTTATATTTTTCAAATATTTTAAAAAGTTAAAGATAATCTTAAAGTTTTGTGTGTTTGTTTATAATATATAAAATTATATATTTTTAGTTTTTAATTTGGAAATTATTTAGCAGTGTGCATTTTTTTCGAAAAACTTTATTTTATAAATTCTTTATTCGATTTGTTTATTATTTCCAAAAAGTTCAGTCAATTTTGTAGACTTTTTCAGATCTTTAAGTGTGTATTTAGATATATGCTGTCTTTAAATAATATTTTCTTTTTAAATGAAGTTAATAATTTCAGACCAAAATCGAATTCAATTGCCAATAAGGTTTCATACTCCAATAATGGTCTCATTAGTTCCCATTGTCTACGCGGAATGTGATGTATGAACATACAACTGTACAGTTAATACGAGCCCAAGCGAACTACCCCACAGCCAGAGGGTGCTGTGGAGCAGGTTGACAAGGCATACGAATCCGGGCTGCTGCTGCTGTCATTGTCATATAGCGAAGCTCCCATGCAGTGTCCCCTTATTTTTGTTGTCTGCTGCTGAAATTTCTATTTGGGATTAATATGTCAACATTTGCGCCTGTTTTCATGCAGTCTTTTTTTTTGCAGGTGCAAAACTTTCAATGCGAGGAAACTTTTGATGCTTTTGATGTGACGGACAAGTGTTACGCACTGGTGCAAATGACCAGGGACATAGTACAGCTGGATTGAGGGGGTACATTGGCATTGACTGGAGCTGACATGTCTTACACTTGAGGCCTGAATGGCCGCTGACAGGGCGCAGGGCCTGTTGACGAGGATGCCCCAGTCAGGTGAGTGACCAACCCGGTGCCTCTTCCCCCTGCACATATGTGCGCAATTTTTATTGTCATCGGAAATGAAATATGAAATGACGCATTTGAATGACAATCTCGACAGAGAAAAAAAAAACTCGATATGCGGTTGAGAAAAAATTCCGGCTTATGTAATTAGTTCGCCGCTTGACTGAGGGTTGTCCGAAATTGTCCGAAATAATTGATTCAGCTGTCAATCGGGATGTCTGGCAGTGAAGGGCGATTGAGTGAAGACTGACTGGGCTTATAGATTGGGCTCGGATATATGAAAATGTGCGTGGCATAAGGGAGATGCATATGAAAATGTTGAGGAGTGGTAGTTTTGCGTAGTAGAAATAGTAAAATATTTATTAAAATTATTCATATAACAAAATATTGGGTCTTCGAATATAAAGTATATAATAAATATAATATTGGGTGTTCAAAAAAGTCTTTTCGTATTTCTAAAACTAAAACGAAATTACTAAAAACTTTTTCGACTAACAAATATTATATTTAATTATTATATTATATGCCAATAAATTTAGTTTTAATAGAATAAATGTATAAAAGACTATAGAAACTGGAATACGAATTTTAGTAGATTATACGAAACTCTTTAAGCTCACCTAGCATTATATTGGATACTCGAAAAAGTATTTTCGTATTTCTTTTAAGTTTGAGAAATATTAAAAGACATTTTCGACTACTCAATGTTATATTTTATAATTTTATTATATGAAAATAAATTAAATTCTAATGGAATAAATGCATAAAATACTTTAGAAACTATTATAAAAATTCTAATAAATTATACGGAAGAATTTTATCATATTTAAAATATATAGTATAATACCAACTCTAATGAATTTCTGGTTACAGCTTCAGCTCGCACTTTAAAATCAGCTTTAGTCTAAACCTCAAGCAGGACGCTTAAGCGACGGGCAAACCCACAATGAATCAGTTGCTGCTTAAGCAGTCAAATTATTCACACACATGCACACCCGCACACACACATACACACACGTAGACAAATGCAACAGCATGAACAGCTCATAATTAGCTGCTCGTGTGTCACGCATTCGCTTGTGCCCCTTGACCGGACGACGTGGCGCTGCGACGCGACGCGCTGCCTCTGCTTTTGGGCCGAATGTGAGCTTTGGCGTCAACAGCCAATTTGCTGCATTAGCGCAAACCGTTGGCCAATTACTGTCAAGTGGCCAGGTGGGCTATAGGTCGGTCACACTGCTGCTAACACCCTACCATATGCCCGGGGACATTTGAAGTTGCAGGGATTACGCACAGCTGGACGAGTTGCTAATCAAACGTAGCAACTTAGCGGGGGCAGGGGGCAACGAAAAACCAATTGTCAAGCAGCTGCAGCACAAAGCGGCCCAAGCCGGACGTCTTTAATCACATGCACAGGCCGAGGCTGAGGCCGAGGCAACTCCCAACTCAATAAACGTCATCATTTGCCAGCTAAAATGCTAATTAGCCGCCACACGACTTGCAACGTGCAGCAGGCTTGACTGTGGGCAGTAGCAGTTGGGTAAGGGAGGAGGGGGAGGGGGGTAGGCTTCACTAATTACGATTGCGGCTATCGGGAAAAGTCCTTTTGTTTTCGCAGTTTGAAGCGAATTAATCAGCGCGACGGCAAGCACTCGACATTGTTATCGCACGTCATCGCCAGCCTCACGAGCAGCAGCAGCAGCAGCAACAACAACAGCAACAAAGGCACCACAATGACAGCTACCGTCAGCAGCTAAAGCAACAATACACACACATACACACACACGCACACCCACACTCGCTGTGCAGCTAAACAACAAAACGGGAGCCTTCTCCATATCTGTCGTCTGTCTTTGATGTGCTCCTTTGACAAGTGAGTTGACAATGTCAACGTCAACAGCTGACAGCCTTATTATGGCATTATGCCCCGCTAGCCGGCACCCTGCCCCCAATGCCCTTCTGCTGCTCCGTCGTCTTGGCACGCCCTTCGGCCATGCCGGCCGATCAGGCTATAGCATGTGCAGGCGCATGTGGTGTCAACTGTAGATAAAGTCGGATTTCCGAGCAACTGCCTTGAGCACGGACCAAAACTCCTTCTCCCTTTCACTAATCATTTTTGGTATAGCTGATTATCGCAGACCTTTACAACACTTGAACCGACTGGAACTCCGGGGAAAGCTTTAAAAGATGTCCATCATATTTTGCAACAATTATTGATCCGGTAAGCGTAATTCCATTATCTTTTTAGTACTGTTTTTTTTTTAGATCTTTACAAAATTCAACATAGTTTTTTACAAATATTTTTTTTTGTCGTATACAAATTTAGAAGCTCAAAATTGATATTGGCAAATGATTTAGCTTAATTCTTAATCGGCAAAAAAATTAGTTTTATTCTTCTATACACCTAGTATTTTTTTTATTTTTTTTAGATATTTTTTAAAAATTTAACATAGTTTTGGAAAATATCAATTTGATAAAAACTGCTAATTTTCGGTTTTTATAAACAATTTTAAATCTAAAAATTGGTATCGGCTAAAACACATCTATCTGGTATTTTGTAGATATTTTTTGAAAATTACACTTACAATTAGAGAATGTCAAATTTATAATAAATGCAAATTTTCAGTTTTCATAAAACTTTAAAATCTAAACTGTGGCACCGGCAAATTGTTTAAGATACTTTTTAAAAATTATAAATATTTTTTAAGTATATCAAATTTTTTTAAATTGCTGATTTTCAGTTTTATAAAAATTTAAAAGCTAAACATTCATATGTCCAAGGATTTAGCTTGATTAGGTTATTCATATAGTATTCTTTTTAAGAATTTTTTAAAAATTATAAATATTTATGAAGTATTGCTGACCTTTTATAAAAATTTAAAAGCTAAACATTTATATTGGCAAATGATTTACTTTAATTCTGTTGTCCAAGTATTATTTTTTTTTTAAATATTTCAGATATTATAAGTATTCTTAAATAGAAAACAAATTGTTAGAAATTGCTTATTTTAGTTTATGCTTTAACAGAAATTGAGAAATTTATACTTGCTTTTTTTATAAAAGTTTCTAGATTAAAAAAAAAAAAAAAACTATATACTCGTATATCTTATATACCTCTTCGTCTCGCTCAAAATATTGCTTACATCTCATCAAAATTATCGCGCTCTCGAGCTTTAAGTTTTAACCCAAATTGCGAGCATATTTCAGCACGACATACATTCGCAAGACACACACGCACGCACACACACACACACACTCACAGCCATACGCAGACAGTTCTATAGAGATTTACGCAGACTAACCGGGCAGACGTGAAACTACCCCTCGAGAGGGTCCGTTGGCAAGGGGGGCGAGGGCGAGGGGCAGCTTCGGAAATAAGCAAACAAAACAAATTGCGAACAAAGTGCGTCCTGCACAAGGCAAGCTCGAGCTGTGTGTGTGCCTGTGTGTGTGTGTGTGTGTGCGTAGTCCCAGCGCAGGGCGTGTTTATTACGAGCAAAGGAGAGCGCGAGGGAGGGAGGAGGTCGGGCGTCGTCTTGGCAGTGCAAGGACAATGAACTTGTCGCCTTCAACGTCGCCGACGCTCGTCAACGTTCAAGTCAAATGTCAGTCAAAAGGAGAAGCACCAGCAGAAAGGGGAGAAGGGCAGCAGGGCAGGGAGAAGGGCAAGAGCAGCGAGCATGTCAGTCACACGGCAACGCCGGCGCAAAGGATGATGGATGAATTTGTGATTTGCAGGTTAAATAAATATGTCCCGTGACTCGAACTCGAACTCAGCAGCAGACCAGACGCGCCTCCGACTCGTCCGGCTGCTCGAGCTAATGAAGTGATTAGTGCAACGCCTCGCCATGCAGCGCTGCTCATTACAGCGAGAGAGTTGGGGCAACCTACTGCGGGTGGTTCTAATAAATTGCCCCTGCCTGTTGCCCAAAAAGAGAGAAACAGGAACACATCAACGCGAATAGAACAAAGCACTTGCCATCGATCACAAATATGAAGCACATTTATTATTAAACAACCCTGCCCCCTGCTTCCCTCAAGCCACACAACAAAAACTTCGGCAACTACTCAACTAACAGTGTGGTAGGGGCGTGGCAGGGGGCTTTCTAGTCGCATATGTGACTCGAGATGCAGATAAATATGCGAAACGTGCATTGGGCGAAAGTTCGTGCAGGCGAGAGATAAATAGAGAGAGAGGGCGGGAGAGAGACTGAGAGAGAAAGAGAGAGAGGGTAAGCAAGTGTGAGCTCGCTCTGCTAAGAGTGTCGTGGGCGTTTGCCAGTCTAATCAATTCCAATTAGCAGTCCGGCTCTCTGATGTATTCAACGAAATTATTATTTATCATTCGGTTATTTGTTATTTATCCCAGGCATAATTTGTGCCATCTCTCTCTAATTCTCTCTTTCTCTCTCTCTCTGTCTATTTGTCTGACTTCGTCCAGGTTGGCCTGACCATATGGATAATTATGGCAAATAGAAAGCTAAAGCTTGCGGACAAATGTGAGCGTGAAAAAAGAAGTACGACTATAGGGTATTGTATGTGAGAGGCATATGCGCCTTGAAACAAACAGACAGTGAAGGGTATTTTCTGCTGTTGTTAAGATTTTTCATATATTTTTTTGGTATTTACAATATTTTTAATTTTTTATAACTTAAAATTTTTTTTGAAAAATTGTTGAAGTATTGCATTTTATATTAAGTTCAAAAAAAGAGTAAATTTTTTTAGTTAAACAATTTATGTTTAAAATAAAGTTACTCTCAGCTATTTATATATATTTATGCACCAAATAAAAATTAAGTATTGCTACTATAAAATAAAATAAAATGTGTGATCTCTGCACTTAAAACTAAATTTTGGTATCATAGAATTAAATTATCATATGTGATTTTTGCAGTATGTAAAAATGTAAGCAAAAAATTATGTAGCATACTTATGAGCGCCTTGCAAGAAGGACATCGAATTTAGCGACCGCCCTGAAAAGTATACTACGAAAATGTATTAAGATATGTTTTAAATATCAAAATCAGTAAAATATTGTATATCGCAAGGAAAATATGCGAGTGCCAGCATTTTATATCGAATATTGCAAAAGTGAATATCGTAAGGCGAATACCGTAAATTGAATATCGTAAAGCGAATATCGTAAATTGTATTTTATAAAAATTTCATAGTGCATTAATTTTCAAAATTTAATAATAATGATTTATAAAATGTAAAAATCTTAAATCTGGAGGCACCAGCAGTGCAACTATTAGCTACGCCATATAAAATATAGCAAAAGTTGCTAAATATGACTTTTAAAAAATATGTTAGTGTATTTAAATATTTACTATGTTTAATTTTGCCTAGTTCTAGCACTGCATCATCGCTTTAAGCCAAACTTCAATCTGCAGCTGCTTGAGCAATTGACGGACTGCGCCCCCAAAGGAGACGCGTCCGACTTGCCTTATTATGTATTATAATTGTTGTTGCAGAGGCTTGTTGTTGTTGCTGTTGTTGTTGTTGTAGTGTTAGCTGTAAGTTGTTGATGTGGCTATTAATTAATGCGTCATGGAATGACACACCCAAAGCAGCCCGAGAGCGAATTTATGAAGACGTATGTGTAGTCGTGCGAGTGAGTATGTATGCGTGTGTGGTTGTGTGTGTATGTGTGGTAAAAGCATATTTATGGATTATGAGCGCATAAATCTGAGCTGGAAAAATATCGCCCGAGGCGCTTGGCCTGCCGCACTGAAATGATGATGGAATATGCGTATTTTTTTAATTAGCCGCATTTCTACAGATTTATGAGTGTCCTTAGTCCTCAGCCGGACGTCTTTGATTTGCACGTGTGTGTGTGTGTGCTACATGTGTGTGTATGTCTGTGTGTGTGTGGGGGCTTTTCGCACTCTAATGCGCATCGCCGGGGACTTTCGGGAATTATCTGCAGACGTGCCGACCGATGATTTATGCATTCGTTTAATTGAGAAGTTCGAGACTTTGACGGCAAATCCTTGAAGCTTGGATTATAATCGCACCTGAGCGCCAGAGCGAGATGGAAAAAACGAGCGAAAAGTAATTAGAGCGAGTTGTAGCTGTGTAGAGAGAAAGAGGGGGAAGAGGGAAAAACGCATGGAAATCGAAAAATAAATAATTGAGATGATAATTCCACATAATTAGCAAAATCTCGAGTGATGATTTTCAATTATTTTCGCTCGCAGCTCCCTCAAGATTTGTCGCCTCACTCGAGATTTTTCTGATGCCAACAGCCGCACCCACTGCCCTCCTTCTCGTACCGCCTGCAAACTTTGGGGCGCATCTTAATTAATTCCAGTTTGATGGAAAAACACTTTTACAAATGAATGTCGCGCGCGGGCAAAGTTTTCACCTCTTCGGCATTTCCGACAGCGCGACTTCGACGGCAGGCTGTCTCTTTCCAACTCTCTCTATCTCTCTTTCTCTCTCTCTCTGTGACCTGCAGTTTGTCAACTTTTCACCGGGATTTCAATTTTTCTTCATAATTTTTACCGTGTGCACACGCTGAATACGCTGAACTTTCAATCAAGCCGGACGACGCCCAGCGCAGAGCACAACAATCGCCTCTGAGCCGCCTGTGTTCCCGCCATCCCCGCGGCACCGCGTCCAGCTGTCAGTCAAGTGCCTGACACTCAAACGAAGACCAGCTCGTCCTTTAGTCGCTGTCCCTCTCTCTCTCTTCTCTTCTCTCGGCACATCCACACGTCACTCCCACTGACTAACTGTCTGCCCTCTCCCTGCCTGCCCTGCCCGCCTTTGGGCTGTCTGTCTGTCACTTCAGAATTTTACTCGCAGCTACAGCTCATCCTTGAAGCAGGGACACACACACACACAAAGAGGGGGAGAGCGGTCCTGGTGAAGCCAGCTCGCTTGAGAGACATTGATTGACTTTCTTAATAGACTTTACGTCTTGTCAAAATTAAAGAAAGCGTCACGCTGAAAGCTCCCAAGCCACGCACTTCAAATGCCAGCACCACCACACCCTTGCCCTGCCCTGCCCTGCCCCACCCTCTTGCTGGCCATGTTCTGTGGCGACTTTGGTGTTGTTTGGGTTAAGCGCGGCTGACAGGCCCAAATAAATAGCTGCAGCCTGCGTAGAAGGCGTAAAGCGAGCGGCTTACACGCATAAATGTCGCAGGAGCAACTCGGAAATTTTGGGTTGAGAGTTCTTGCCGTGCACAAATCTTAAGTGAAATATAAAAGTTTTGACACATCTCTCGGTTGTGCCTCGAAAAAAAAAAATCAAACGGAAACGAGCCCCAAAATTAACCGACAAAGTTCCAGTTGCGAATGTCGTCTTAATTCAAGCGCATATGAAGCGAGTTGACATCTGGTTATATTGGAAGTGGGTAGCATGTGGGCCGCGAATGGGTTAAGTACTTGAAGCGAGTACTTATGGAGTGTAGAAACTCGGAATTTATAGTTCTGTATTCAATTGAAAAATAGCTGCATGGAGGCTTATTTCAATCATAGTCAAAGGGATAAATAGGAAATTTTCAATGAATTTAAATAATATTAATATTGAAAGAAGAGAAGATTATAATATGCATATATTCCATAATGAATTAGACTGTTAAACAAATTTTAACTATTATTTGAATACAATTTACCCATTAAAAAAAGCTTGAGCTGGTCTTCCCGCTTCAGTCGTGAGGAACGATTCAACATAATTTCCTGCAGCGTCCTACGAAGATATCCGATCTGATCTTTAGGTAGAGGAGCAGTTATTTGAAACACGTCTGCACTGCACTACACTTAAAAGTCAACCGAAGAAAAGGCTTGACTGACGGCTCTATTTTAAAGTCTTTCAATCATGAGCGCATCTTCCGAAAATGTGCGGCCACCTTACCCGAGCTGTCGAGAAGCTCTCTTTCAATCGTGAGCACAGCAGCCCCAGTCGTACTTTTGTCAATCGTGAGCATATCACACCAAGCTGTTCTCCTGCTTTCAATCGCGAGAGCATTAAAACAGACTTATTTTTTCAATCGCGAGAGCTATACAAAAAATTTAACTTGGCTGTCAATCATGAGAGCAAAAGCACGAACTGCTCTTTCGGCTTCAGTCGTGTTCTTCCTCTTTCAATCGTGAGCGCATCTGCCGAAAATGTGCGAGCGCCGTGTCGAAGCTGTTTTTCTTTCAATCGTGAAAGCAGCAAAATATACTTCTTCTTTCAATCGATAACAAAGTGATCTTCGTCTATCAATTATGGGAGAAAAAGGCTGAGCTGTGCTTCGGCTTCAGTAGTGTTCTTCCTTCCTATTTCAATCGTGTTCGCATCTTTCTTGTTCTTGTTCTTGTTCTTCTTCTTTCAATCTTGACAGCTGTAAAACCGAATTTTATATCACACAAATTTCTATAGAAATAGATCAGCAACTCACTTCACATATCAATCTTGTACTTTCTACAATTCTTATCTGCATTGCATATCTCTCAAGGTCTCTGCGACTCTTCTGTATCTGCGGGCCTCCCAAGTGCCAAATCATGCTGGCATCACGAAGCTGTCTCTTTTGTGGGCTTGGCAATTGCTAGAGAGAAGTGGAGACTGGGGACTAGGCAAACTGAGAATTAAGAGTGAGAGAATGGAGCACTGGGAAAGCTGGCTGCAAAGCCGCTTATGAATTATGACACTTCAATCATATTAATTGGCAATAAATCAGGGCTGGGCGAGAATAAAGAGCGAAGAATTCACTCGGGGAGAGAACAAAAGCCGCCGCCAATCATTCAGATTCGCAAATTGGCCAACATTGAAACAGACAGGGCAAAGCTGCGAGCGAATTGGAACAAGCTCAATGCCGGCAATGCTGCGCCGCTCCGACTGACAGATCTTCCATCAAACGTGCGCTCACGTCAAACGTCAAATCGGCGTCGTGGCCGAGGACAGTTGGGCGAACGGACGGACGGACAGAGGGACAGACGGATGGTCGGGGAAGTGTTGTGAGTTATGACGAGGACGTGCATAAGTTGATCCAACAAACTGTTCAAATCCGTTGTTCAGTGCACTCGAACAACGATGGAGGCGACAGAGCTGTCGGAGACGGTGGACGGGAGACGACGAGTACTCACTGGGGCCCCGGTCATGTCTTCAACGTCAAGCGACATGACGGATGGTTGTGACTGTGGCCGACACCGAGGCCAACACGAGCAAGCTTCGACGCTGACCACAGCCGCCAGCGGCCCCGGGAGAGGCCAGAGCTGGCGTCTCTGTCCACTTCTGTTCTCTTTTCTGCTCTCTTCTCTTCGCCGTGACGAATGTGTCACGCTGCAAAGATAATTTGATTTGTAGGTTCAGATGCAAATACTCGTGTAATTCTCAATCCATAAATAACCGCACCGGGCCGAACCCGAAAATTGGCATTAGAAATGTTTGCTTGCTTGTGCCACAGTGATGAGGGGATTATTGGCTTGAAAGGGGAGGGTATATTATTATTTGCTTAGAAGATTGAACTGGGAATATTTGACAGGGGGTAGTATATGATTACTACTGGTATGCAATCTAGAAATCTGTTATATTATATTATTTACATCTCAGACTTGCTCTACAGTTATTTAAATCTTGCTGGTATTATGTTCGCAGTCAAGTAAGCTTGATAATAATAATTTATATAATATTTAAAATAATTTATAAAATTATAGAATATAATTTGAAATAAATGTTAACAACAATATATGAGCTTTTCATATATTTTATTAAAATATGGTAAAATGAGCATGTATTAAATAAAAGGAAGTAAATTAATTTTTGATACAATAAATTAATTTTACGTATATCTATACAATTACATAAAACTTTTTAAATTGAAAATATATAGAAAATACACAATTTTTCCCAATTATTAAAAATAGCTTAAAACATCTAATAGAAAAGTGTTGAATTTACAAAACTATTCGGTAATTTATAATTTCAATAATAAAATATTTAAGTAATAAAATTAAAATCAAAAGAGATATAATTTCCGCATAATTTTTCAAAAATACCAGACTAATTAATTCAGTTAAAAATGTCAATAATAACCGCTTCAACACCTCATATATTTCCCAAAATATGCTGATATACTCAGTTAAATTCACGTACAAAATAAAGCACATTCCATGAGCGCATTTTTCAGGCAATTTCCACACTTTATTGCCTCGGCACACACCCCCCGTAGGTGGCAAGCACAGCCATGTCAAGGCCACCTTTAACCCGCTACGCGCACTTTAACACGCACATAAAGCAAATTTCGCCGCGGGCTTTAAAGGGCGACACATTACTCTGGCGGAGGAATCGATTATTGATTTCTCGCTCGCTCGCTGGCAGCCTAGTAAAAATGCGAAAGGAAAAGCCAGCGGAAAAAAAGGGGAGACAAAACAAACACACAGAAGAGGGCAAAAAAAAAAGGAAAGCGAAGGAAAAGCGAGGCGAACTGGAGGCCGACCAGCAACCGGCAACTGGCAACTGGCACTGGCAACTGGCGCCCGCAAATGAAGGGCGAAATTGGTTTCGGTTTTTGCATGTGAATTTCACACAGCAAAATCAACAAGTTGCCATCGGTTCGATGAATGGGAGGGCAGGGCAGCAGGGGAGGGTAAGGCAGCAGGGAGTAGGGAGGCAAGCAGACGGCAGGCAGACGCTTGGCAAGTCCCAGTCTGCTGGCGTCCCTCTCTCGCTCTCTCACGCTCTCCCTATCGCACGCACACGACGCCATTGAGGGTGTGCGGAAAGTCGAGAATGTCGTGCTCGCATAGGCAGCGGGGCAGGCAGGGAGAGGCCCGGCCAACATTAAAACGTGAAAAAAATCGCTCGCTATTTTTGGGGGGTTTTTTTTTCGGGCTCGCCAAAAGGAAACTGAAACCGAAAACGAAACCAAACCAAACCAAAACGAAGCGAAGCGGAGCGAACCGAACGAAACTGCTAGAAAAACAATTTTTCGCAGAACTTTTTGCTTTGTCTCTTTGCGTGGCCTTTGCCCTCGCAGTTGACTCCACCTGCCCCGACGAATTTAATTCCTCGATTCTGCTGCGGCCTTGCCCTAGTCCCACTTCAGACTCGACTCTGTCTGCCCCACTGTGCGTGCGTGTTTGTGTGTTGTTGGCAGCAAGGTGTAGGCGTGTAGGCCGTTTCACAGCGTTTGGTATTTTACTGTCTCACCTTTTGCCAATGGGACAAAGCAACAAAGAGGGAAGCAGACAGGCAGACAGACAGGCGGACAGACAGCCAGGCAGGCAGACAGAGCGTGAGACAGACGCAAATTGTTCGCCTCTCAACGTGAATTACGACGCCCGATGCGTCATCAATCAATCAGAAGGGCCCCAGCCAGAACGCACATACGCCCTGTGGGCCCGCCGAACGCCGCACACACTTATCGTCATCATCATCACGTGTTCTCTCTTTCCCCTTCCTCTCTCTGTCTTCCTCTACTTGGGGCTGCCTTCCATCAAGTTCATTTCACAATGTTTTGGGGCTTGTTCAATTGATCTGTGCTCGGGTTAGGCCCAGTTTAAAGCTCGTCTGTGTGGGTGTGTGTGTGTGTGTCTGTTGGCTCGTCAATCAGCTGGCATGATTGAACGTGTTTATCTTTGTCAATTTTTATCATGAATCACACGTTAAACTCTGTAATTTTATAATGTTGCAATTTGTTGCGATAGAATATTTATTGGGCCGACATTTAATTTGCCTATCGATTGGGCAGATGGCAGAGCGTATGTGCTGGGTAGATTTTGGATGGTGTGAGGTACATAGTGTATATTATATATATAGTAATTATTTATGGTGAGTTAATATTTAGAGTTTGGTTCTATTGATATTAGTTATGAGAACCATAGGACAGCATTTATTCAGAGAACTAGCAAAAAGTTTGATTTTAAAAAATTTACTTAATGATACTATTATATTTCTTTTAAATAAAATAATGACATTTCTTAGGAGCCAAGAGCCTTTATGAATTTATAAATATATAATTGAATTATTATAAATGAATTATTTTGAAGTAAAACTTTGTTTTCCATTTCAGTTTCAAGCTTGTTCGCCTTATAAATTTATAAGTATATTAATCATTTAATTTAAATATTATAAAGATTTTATTTTTTTCTAAATATGTAAATTTAGTTCTAATGAATTATGTTAAATGTTATAAGTTAATTATTTTTGAAATAAATTTTTTTTCCATTTTTAGAGAAATTGCAAGCAAGCTCGCCTTATAAATGTATAAATATAAAATTCATTTATTATCAATATTTTATTTTTTTAAAAAAGTTTGTTTTTCTAAATATGTAAATTTAATTTTAATGGAATTTGAAACCTGTTCGCCCTATAAATTAATAAATAAATAAATGATGTATTATAAATATTTTTTTATTTTTAAAGAAAGTTTGCTCCAAATATTAAAATTTATTTTTGGGGAAATTTCAAACCAGTTCGCCTATAGAATTTGGTCAGATTTCAGTTATAGCCTTATAAGTATTCATGCTATGCAAACGGTACTTTGAACAAGCCTTCATAAAAGCCTTGCCAAGATTTGTTCGTTTAGTTCCTCGCATGCAGTCATAAAAAGTCTAAGCTGGCACCTTTCTATAAACCTCTTTCGAGTTCTCTTCCCTCTGCACTACTCCTTCTTGTACTCTTTGCTGCATTCCCTGTTCTATAGGCAAGGTATTGCAGATTTGCTGAACTGAGGTGAAACCCGACACCGAGGCGAAAGCCACAGCCACATGCCACGATTTACTGCTCGTTCATCAAGTGTGACATCGGCTCAGGTAATTCCCTCGGACATTTCACGCCAAACTGAACTCAGACGACACCCAATCAAAGTGGAAACGAGTCGAGACTCGACTCGACGACCAAAGAAGGTGCAATAGTTGCCGAAAATAACACAGAAACAGAGAGAAAACCGATAACTGAGAGGGGGCGGGCAGGGGAGAGAGGGATAAGCAGCGATGATGCTGCAGGCACTGCTTTCCCCCTTCAATTTGCTGACATTTATGAAGTTCCGATTAGCGACATGGAATTTATGCGCTACCGAAAAAGTTTTCGGGTGCCCCAAAACGATCTCGAGTTACCCGAGAAAAAAAACAAAAACTGGAAGCTCCAGGAGAAGTTCATCTAATGCCGCCTGACACTTGCTGCCAAGTGTAAAGCGCCTCGAAAACTCATCGCAGAGACTTCTCCAACAACGAACAACGATCGCTCGATCTCCCAACGATCTGGACTTGTGATTTGATTTATCGCCCCCAAAAGGCGCTCATAAATCACGGCTAAAACCTTTCTGCGAGTTTTGATCTAAATACGCCTTTAATACGTCCATCAGCCGCGGCGCAGGGGCGAAGCGGCAAATCTCGCTGATCGCTTAATCGGACTGGCAATCGCGCCGAACGCCGGACGGCGATACAATTAACCCCAGGGGGCCCCACATAAACGTGATATCGTCGGTGGTAATCACCAGACTAGCCCAGGCGAACTACCATAAGCCGAACAACCTACGCATTGCCTTCAGCATTGTTAGCCAAACTTGTTGCTGTTGTTGTTAGCCTGTTACCTGTTAGCTATTACCTGTTGTTATTGTTGGGTAATTGGAATGTCAAAAGTGGCCAAAATCACGACTCTATTTACATCGAGCGGCTGGCGAAACGGTAGCCAAAACAATCCGAGCCAAATTGTTGTCTGCCCTCGCCGGTGGGAAAAGCCACGCGAGGCGATGCTATGCGAGGCGACGCGACGCTTTAATCTATCAAAAGGTCTTTAAGCGCGATACGATGCGGAATTCATTATGCAATGCTGAGTTCAGGAAGTTCAGTTGAGCGTAAGTTTTAAAGGTTTTTAATTGATTTCGCTTTAGTACGTGCTTGGTATTACTTTTTAAAAGTTACTCCATAGCAATCTATAGCAATCGCTTAGAGCTCACCTATAACAATCGCTTAAAATCTCTGAGATTATAAGAGGCAGAACTATAAAATTTGGTATGCAGATACCTTACACTTAGCTGAAGCTCTAACATTTATTGTACACGAGATTTTCTAGTTCTTGTTCTTGAATTTCGAAAACAACTTTAAGGATTTCAAATCATATAATTATATAATAATACAAGATAATATAATATGAAATTCTAATAACTTGTGGTAAACTTGTACTAACTAAGTCTATTGTTTTAGCTTTATAATTACTTCGAATACTTTATATACCTTAGGTGTGTTTCTTCTTCAGTATATAAACTCTTCAAGTCCTCAGCCTTTATAGGATATATTTATATATATAATACGTATTATAATATATTATAACTTGTGACGTACAATCTAACTTGTGCTTATTGAGTTTATTATTGTGATAATATAAATATATGAAAACTTTCACAAAGTCCTTAGATTTAAGGGTTCTAGGTATAGAGCTCAGTCTATATACGAGACCTGTCAGAAAAGTATCCGACCTGCAATTATTTCTGGGCGCCAGCGTTAGTCTTAAAATTTCCCAAAGTGTAGATTTTGGTATACCAAGATTTTAAATCAGGTCGGAGCAGACCTCGTATGATAATTTTTAATAATTGCATTGATTATTAAAAATATTAGTTAATTAGAAATTTTCGTATTTTCTTTTTTTAATTTTTTTTATGCCTCTTAGCATTCTACATAGATTTATAGAATTATTTGGCCTAAGGTTCTTAGAAGTTGTGGTATCTGGGGTGTCTATCCTAAGGTCTATCCTTACACAGGACCAATTATTACCTTGACTTCTCTGCCAAGACTTTATGTATAAAATAATTATACATATTCCACTGACACTTCCCGACTTTCTCCACTCTGCGCCCACTGTAGCTGGAGCGATAAATCGCATTCCACTTAAGTTCATCAACTGTAAATTGCATTGACTCGTTTGGCAAACGAAATTAACCTCAATCCGGTCGGAGCAGTTGATGCGCTGCGTGCAGCATGCGTTTGCCGCCTTGCATGCGTGCCACATGCTTCTTATGCTATGCGCTGCGCCTGTTGTCCTGCCTCCATGCTGTCCTGCATTGTTAATGTCTTCGTTTAGCATTTAATTTAACTGTGGTCATTCAGGGATAAATTGCGAGTTTTTCGCACAGGACACGATGTGTCCGGCTGCTGCAGCTCCTGCCCGGCATTTGCCTGCTGACGGATTACACGGCATGCCGGAGGCAAGTGGAGGAGCAGGCGCAGGCTGACGACAGGCGTGCGTTTGGTCCTGACTGCAGGACTCATAATTCACCGGGATAACAACACGAGACCGAGCAGGCTCTGCATGGAGAGTGGAGCTGCAGGATGAGGAGGAGAAGCAGGAGGAGGCTGAGGGTCAGCTCCTGCTCTCAGTTGGGCCTCTGCTGACGTTTTGACACCATTTTCGGTGCGATGATATGGCATTCATCTTGACAGGCATAACTGCCGCCTGATGCCTGCAGCGCGTCCTGCCCTCGGCTCGGGTCCAGCTTCACCAGGATGATTTACTCCACGGTCCGTTGCAGTCGCACTTCCCCGCCCTCTCTGTCTGTCTGTCTGTTTGTTTGTGCGATGTGCTCGTGATGCATTTACGTCACTTACTTGAATGTTGCAACGCATTTTCTGCCACACACACACGCGCACACACACGCAGGCACACGCATGACAACATAACCTCACTTGGCCGCACACACAAGGACAACGACAAGTGGGCGGAGGGAGGGGAGCTGGCAACCGTCTGACTGAAACATGTTGCGTCGTCACCAGCAACTGGATGCAACCAAAAAATGTCCTTGACACTTAATTCACGCTGCATTAATGCGAACTGAATGAAGTTGTTGCCTCGCGCGCTTGCTGCACAGTGGGACAAACGTGATTGTGTGTGGGCGAAAAGATTATAGATACAGTAAATAAATATATTTATTGAGATTGCTATAAGTAAGAGGGTGAATACTAAAATATTTCAAAAATTAATGTTAGTAATTAATATAATTAATATTAATAAACATTTTTAAATTAAATAATTGCATTATTTTTATAATAATTATAAATTTAGTAATATTTAATATAAAATAATGCGTTAAAATTTTTCAGAGATACAATAAATTAAAATAACATGAATTATTTATATAACGAATTTAATTAAGATATATGACTAAATCATTTGCGTATGACTATATACTCAATAAGATATGAGTGTAAAAATAATTAATAAAATAATTTGAATAAGATATATAAAGGAATATAAGGAATGAGATATATTAAAGAATGTTTTATAGAATATCCATGAATTTTACTAAGACTGAGAATTTTATAGAGTCCGAAGGCCGAACTTAATTCATGCCTAAGTAATTTGCGCCTTTCTATATAAAATATAAATATGTATAAGATATAAATAATAAAAAAAACTGTGTATGCTGACTATTTAGAATGTCTATTATAAAATAAACGTAATACGTATCATATAATTTTAAAATTTACTTATATTATCATACAGATAGATTGTAAATTAAACATAAGTAAAAAATAGAATAAATGAAAAATAATGTATGTGATAAGAAATAAAAAATAAAGTGTGTTAATATATATCTCTGTGAGGCCTAAAAAAAATTCAGGTATGTCTCTTATGTCCATTGCTTTAATTTGCTAATACAATATAAAATATATCTATAAATTTTTATTCAGAAACTAAAACAGATATAACATTTAGTTTTCCATATTAACCCATTGCCAAATTAATTCCAAACAACATTATGCAAATAGTCAAACTTCCTCTAATCACACACACTGTGCACACGCATTTGGGTGCCTGGAAGGAGACGGGAGTGTATACCAAGCGGCGCTGGCACTGAAAACTTGCAACCTCAAAACACTTTCCGAAGCAGCAGGCGAGCAACGAGGGGGGAGAGGGGCCTGCCTAACCCCATGTGTAAACACACATACTAAACGCACTGTAATATTGCGACAGCAGCGTGCAGCCAGCACATGCGTTAACCGAAAAAAGCTCGTAAATTACTGGACAATGCTGGGCATAGGGAGAGGCAATAGAAGAGGGAAGCAGGGCCTGCTCTCGAATATAAACATCAACGCAGAGGAGCAGGCCAGCAGCAACAGCAGCAGCAACAACAACAGTCATCGCTCATGTTGGTGATGATGCATTTTGCGGTCTGTCACACCAAATGCAATTTGACGGAGCTGTGCGAAAACAGTTTTTCAAGCTATCAACCAATTTGGCCACGACTGCACGCCGGAGCAGCGAGCGGGGTGGGGGGGGAGTACGGTATGCGGCACTGGGCCCGGCACTGGGTGACATGTGAGTGCTACTGAATGCCATATCATGGCGAGGTCCGAGCATGACGAGCAACGGGCCGAGCTCGGACCCAGTTTTAGGACTGTGGACTCCGGACTCCGGACTACTGGGATACTAGATACATGTAGTAGTAGTTGGCACCATACCCCCACTTCTGGCCATGCTGGTTGGAGCTCTGGTCCTGCTGCATTTGTCCACGCACCCACTAAACTAAATTTTTTTTTGTTGTGTGCTCTCGTTCGCCGCCTGCTGTTGCCCTTTTGGCCCTGTTTTTTCAGCAGCTCTAATATTTTGCTCTGCGCTGTACCCGCCTGCCTGCCTCGCTCTTGGACTGTGTCTGTCCTGGTGCGTCCTGGACGAGTGTTTATGTTGGCGGATTCATGTCGTCACTGCGTGAAATGTGTGTGGCAGATGAGGGGAAGCTGCACTCCTGCACCCCTCCACCCCACAGCTGGCCCACTCGACTGCTGTCTATGTCCAATGTCCTGGCTAGTTTTGAAATTTATGTAGCGCTCGTGAGTTGGTTTATTTTTTGGTGGCCACTGCTCACCAGCATGACCATTAACTGCCATTGTCCGAGTGTGTTCATGTCACTGGGACACAAGCAGCAGACAAGGGAAGAGTGCTACAGCCTCTAGCCCCACTTCCTCCTCCTCCTACTCCTTGCTACTGCTACTGCTCCTGCTCCATCTCATGGCACTGCTGTTGATGCTCGTAAATGTCAGCTGCGCGTGTTCGCCTGGACACTAAATGTCTTCAGCTGCAATTACAGCTGGCCACACTGTCAGAAATTATCGTATCGCTTCTCGGCTTCCTGTGCTCAGAACCTTGTCAGAAACTAGAAGATTTTCGTTGGGAATTGCATTTATCTAAGGTTCAATTAGAGATTGACTTGGCATTTCGTAATATAAAAATTATTTAATTTTTTAATTATTCTTATGAATTTAAAAACAGTTTTTATGTGTTGAGTTTTTACCTTTAATAGATTGAGTTTGCAAAAAAAAACCTTATTCTTTGCTTCAAAATAATTAAACAAGTTTAATTTAAATTTAAAAATTTATTGTGTTTTATAAAAATATAATTTTACAACAAAAAAAAAAACTTTACTTGAACGTAAGCTTAATACAAACCAAGTAGAATTCAGTGTTGATTTAAGAATTTAATGCTTTATTCATTGCTTCAAAAAAAAAGCAAGCACAAAAAAAAATTTATTGTGTTTTCTAAAATAATAATTTTTACAACAAAATAAAAAAAAATCAAAATAAAAACTATACTTAAACTTAAGCAAAATGTAGCCCCAGTAGAATTCAGTGTTGATTTACGAATTTCTAAAATTAATGCGGGGTATTCATCAGCTGAGTATGCCGTATGACTGCGCTCGTATTTCTGCTTTCACTTATTATGATCATAGTAAACTCTTAAGTACTGCGGGCATTTAAATCGCCCTGCCCATTAAATCATATACGGCTTTAACCCCCTAACGCGACGTAATTCAATGCCTGACAAACTGCATCATTTCAGCTGTTGACCAGCAGCTGCTTCTACCTGCACCCCGAATCCGTGAAGAATTGCTTTTAGCTGACTCAGTGGGCTTTCATACAAAGCAAATACCCCGCCGCCCCCCTCGCTCTCACACTTCTCTGTCTCACGTGACAGCGCAGGCCATCAATTTATTGCCGATCATCATGCGATGCGCCAAGTTGGGGCTGGTCTCCCATTCCAGGCTCGGATGCGAGTTCGAGTACGGGTTCGGGTTCGGGTTGGGCTGCTTTGCATCAAACAAATCATGTCATGTCACAATATTGACGGTTCCTCAGATACGAGTGCTAAAAATACTCCGCCGTCGTCCGTCGTGAAACCTGTAATCAGAGCTGCATTTTTTCTAGCCAGTTGCCTGTTGCTTTGATTTACAGAAATTCTCAAAAAAGCAGAAACGGTTGCAAGCGGATGGAAGTATATATATTATATATATATACGATAGTATCTTCCCTCTGCATATCATCATCAACTTGTTAAGCGGTAGACCAGAGAGAGGAGGAGCAGACACAGATAGAGGGAGAACAAACTCTGATCTGATGAATATTTCATGCTGCATAAATTGCCCAAAAAGCGTTTTGGCTCAGGGTTTCTGGGGGCGTGCAGTCTGCTGGGCTTCCTTCATCCTGCTGGCTAGACAAAAAGCGAATATGAATGCGGTCTGAGTATGAAAAGCGACTGCAAGTGAAATGCACGAATCGAATGAATGAACAAATTGACGTCATTCTGCTTGCATTGCAATGATTATTGTGATTATGTTTACGATTTGCTTTAATCTAGACGGGAATCTGAAGATGGAGAGTGCTCAGATTGTGGAATTATAAACTCAAGTGGGTAAGTTCTATTGGGCTTTGGGTTCTTTTCGGCCTAAATGCAGCTGGTCTAGCAGAACCCAAAACCCTTTACATACTACTCCTTTAATATTTTAAACCCTCTGTCTAATATTAACATTAAGATAAAGTAGAAATCTTCAGAAAAATATTTTTTTAAGTTATATATATAGGGATTCTGGTTCTCTTACAACTAAGTGCTGCTTGTCAAAAGAAGCCCAAAGCCCTAGAAGTATTATAATAATTTATACCTTCTTTTATAATTTTCATATAAAAAAATTATTCAGAAAATTAAAATTTTTTGATATAATAATTTCTTATTCTTGAAAGCTTAAGCCTTTTTTTTTTCTTTCAATATTTTTTTTATTTATATATATTTTTTTTAATATATATTTTTTTTTTATTTTTTCTCATATTCTTTAATTTTAGAAAAACCTAATCCTTATAAAGGTTTTTCTTAAGGTATTCCTATTTTTTGTTACATTGTGATTTTTAGTTAATAAGAGTTTGAAAATAAATATATAAATTAAATAATTTTCAATTCTTCAAATTCTTCTTAAATTCTTGCAGTTTATCATAAGGAGTATCTGATGGGTGTAGATACACCCAAAGCGCTAGTTACCTTGCTACCCCTTTAATTTTATTATTTTAGCATTTCTGCAGGTCCATTCGAGCTGCTGCTGTCCACAGCAGACTTCGACTTGGGTACGTTATCAACCTGGCCAGAAGAGCACACTGGGTACTCGTCCAACTGAGCTTCGACTCATGCCGGAAAACAAACGTAAATGTTACGTTTCTTTATTTTTGGCAAAATTATCAAATTTCGTACACTTGATTGACTGCACTTGTGATGCGAGTTGCCAGTTGCCAGCTGCTCCTGGCCGGAGCCAAGCCCCCAATTCAGTCAGGCAGATGCAGTCAATCGGTCGGGGAGACGGCCCAACCCAGTGCGATTGGGAACGGGAAGCGGACTGTTGCTTCCACTGGTGTTACATGTGGGCTGTGGCACCTCAGCCGGCAACGGCAATGGCAATGACACTACCCACCTTCCCCCTCCACTCTTTCCACTCTGTGGACCCTGCCTGCCTCCCTGGTCCGCTTTTCGGCTAATGGACTTTCGCAATCAGCTGTCAATGCCTGCGTGATTCGTGCTCCGAGCGGCTATTTATTTTTGCGCACTGCCAAATGTCACCGACTTTGCGGCGATTCCATCAATCAATCGCCGCGAATTATAAATAACCAAAGAGCTAGAGCGAGACGGGAAGAGCGCGGCAGCTCTGCCTTGACCCGATCCCAGTACCAGTTCGCTGACGATTTTGAAAAATTGCCAATCAAAGAAACCGCAAAGAGTTCCGAGAGTGCCCAAAAGTCACAGCGTTGCAGTTGACATCGACATCAATTCGGGCCATGTGCCAAAAACAAAGAAATTTCACGTTTTCTGTTATGGCTCTCTCTCCCTCTATCCCCCCTCTATCTCACTCTCCCTGCACGCCAGATTTTTGATGAATTACACGCCAAATTGTGCAGTGACAATTGTCCGTGTCAGCGGCAAATTGTTTTGTTGCTTTCCTTTCGAGGCACTTAATTGCCCCGATTGTTGCCTCACACGATTCCATTTTGGTTTCTCCACACGCTCTCGCTCTCATTAGATGTGGAAATCTTTCGAGAACATTACCATGCACGTGTGTAGAACAGCTGAGGGTAAATTCCAGCTGGAAATGGAGAGTTCTAGGAACTTCTGTCAACACAAAGGTATGAAAAATGATTTTTAGTGCGATTTTAATTATGGTTTGATGAGTTACAATAGCTTTATTGCAATTTCTAACTAGAATAGGTAATAGATAATAGATATTAAATAATTATATACACACATAAAACATATATGAACCTATATACCAAGTTTGATAAGTCCAGTTCCTTTAAATCCAAAGATGAAACGACTTAAACTGATGGAGTAGTGTTTATTTAAATATAAGAACAACATCTGAAATAAATGAATAAATAACTTTAATACCCACCTTCAAAATTAGTACTTGGAAGTACCATACATAAATTCATATCTAATTCTATAACATTTTAAGTTTGAATATCTAAAAATTAGAAATGCTGTTATCTATGTATGATATATAGGCAGCTTCACACCAAATTTCAGATCTTCAGCTCCAGCAGAGATGCGCAAATTTAAAGAAATGTACCCTTGTAAGCAAAGCAATTCATAGGTTGCTCAAATTTAATTTTAATAACATAAACTTAATAATTTAAAATATTATAGTATTTTTTTCAGCTTATGTATAGTTTTTTTTTAACTTCTAACTTCTTCTAGCATTTTCCCATACTAAAAACTCAACTAATTTAATTAATAATCTCGCCGACAATCTCAAATGCAATTGTTCTCGACTCGCTCGACTTATCAAGTTCATGTGAAACGAAGCACATGAGCTGCAAGAAGTGGAGATATAAGTTCGAATTGTAGCTCGAGTGCGAGTGCGAGTACTCACAAGTATTACTAATAAATTTCCACTTGCTTTCACCACTTCGCAGCTGAGACGAGTCGAGAGCGAGATCGCGTCCTATTGCTGCTTATCGCTGTCAAGTGCAGTGAATCAATCAAACCAATTGAGAGCAGCACCAGCTGATGAGTGTGAGAGCAGGCGAGAGATGGGGCTGGGCAGGGAAGGTTTGGAGAGTGACGTATCTGAAAGATACCCACGGCAGAAACAATTACTATTGTGCTGTACTCTGTCTCGCGGGTCGCATTATCATTTACATGAATTGTGCGTGTGTGTGTGTGTGTGTGTGTGCGTGTAGCACAATTTAAAGTGTCTCTCGATAATGTCAATATCATCATTCAACTTGAGGCGGCCGGAGGAGACCAGAGACCACAACCACACGATCATTTCCATCGAACTGTGCCGGATTTCGAGCCGATTGACAGGCCCTACGCTCAGTCTCCGCATCAAAATCCGCGCAAACAATCGACTGCATTCGCACTCGAGATCGACGACGATCGAAGATCGAGTAGACTCTGTGAAGGGGGCAGGGGGGTGCTGGAGATCGTCGAGCACGAAGTCACATAGTCACTCAGTCGAACTCGATGCCATCAATGTCATTATCAATATCAACAACGTGATTGGACACAAAAATGCTCAGGCAATGAAACGATCGGTTGCCCCTGCCACACTATCCCCCCGTTCCGCTGCTGCTCCTCCCCCTACTGCTTCGTCGTGTAAACACAGACGCACTAACTGCACTCAATCAAAATTTTGATTATTTTGATTTGGAGGTGCTTCAGACGCCGCTGCGTGCGCCCCGCTTGCCCATTGATAAAGCCAAGAGCGGATCCAGCAACAACATAAACACACACACACTCAGACACACACACACACATGCTGTGGCAAGTGCTACAAGTATTTACTCGGGATGAGGGACTCGGGCCTATAATAACAACCAGGCCTAGACGCAACTACACGAGCAGTAGAAAGAGCGAGAGAGAGAGGGGAAAACTGTTCTACCTCTCTCTCTCTCTCTCTCTCTCTCTCTCTGAACTGCAGCTGCATCTCAATCGGCTTGTCAGTCCAGTGTATCCATATCCATGTTATTCGTGGAAGTTCCACTTGAGCGCCTCAATTGTAAGAGAATACGAATTTAATTGCAGAACACAAACATTAAGCGGAGAACGCACCACCAGCACCACGCGGTGGTTTGCGAGCCGCAGCCTGCTGCAGCCGGCGGTGTGAGAATTCTGCAGAAAGAAAATATGGCAAGTGCGTAGCCAAGTTGGTATCTGCAGGCTGGAGTATAATTGGATTAAGCGTGAAGCAGGGATCGAGTTGAAGGAAGTGAGCTAAGGAAATCAAGCATAAATAAATTCTATGCGATCATTAACTAAAAATTTATTATCTTGTAAAATAAAATAATAAAATTAAAATTTTACAAATAAAAAAAATGTTGTGTACAATAAAATTCTATAGAATATAAATTTTCAACATTTTACATTTTGGCAGCATGTTTTTAAACAATTTTGTTTTTTATTGTTATATTCATAAAATTAGGTATATTAGAAAAAATTTGTATATTTTATATTATATATCTAAAAAAAATTTAAATGCAAAAATTTAGGATATGAGCTACAAATAACAATCATATATAGAAAAAGAAAGTGGTTTTAAAAACAATTTCTTTTATGATCTTCTGATTGATCATCGAATTTTATTTTAATATCATTTTATTAAAATATATTACCAAAGCAAAATTTTAAATATTTAGGCATATTTTGTAAATTTGTATAGTTTAAAAAATTATTGAATAACTCAAGTCTACTTTTATATTATTTACTTCTATACCTTCCCCACTTTGATTTACCAATTTTTTCTGACATTTGATTATACCTTGTTATGATTTCCAACGACCCGATCGATCTACATACCTGCGAGTATTTACACAACCAGCTCATTACACTTCACTTGAGCAACAAATAGGAAAAAAGTTATAAATAAATATCAATAGAGCAGGGAGAAAGATAGAAGGGGTAGAAAAAAAAAACAAGCAAGGCAAGAAGAAAACAAGAGAGGTGAGAAAAAGCTCATTAACCTTTATTTGTGCGCTCTCGACAACACGCATTTGTGCACTTGAAACACGAATCGAAACGAATAGAAACGAGTGCGAGTGCGAGTGCGACTCGTACTCGCACTCGCACTCGCACTCAAGTGAGATCGGGATCGACTGTCAGATGATCTGTCATCTGTGTGCGCCATTGTAAGCTGAAGCTGAAGCCGAACTCGTTCCAAGCTCAAATCGAAATCGTTTTCCTCTGACTGAAGAGACATGCGACGTGTGTTTGATTTGTTCGATTGTTTGATTGATTGATTGCTCGACGGAGATGGAGTTGGAGCGGTTTCTCAAGCAATGATTTGTCGATTTTTGCGAGCGAACTGAGCGCGAGTGGAGAGCGTGATATACAAGTTTCTGGATTGGTTCCCACAAATAATGACATTGCGATATTTTTCACGCAACGCTCACGCAGCGCAGCGCGTTGTTGCCACGTCGCGTTGCAGGCTGATTGACAACTCTGTTCGAGATGGTGCGATCGCCTGATCGCCTGATCGCTGCAAGCTTTCGTGACTCTGGCGACTTAACTTAACTAACCCAAATATTTGGCATGCCTGATACGATGCGAATCCTGGCCAGACTAATCAACAATGCATCGATAGGGACGACGAGGCTTCAGTTCAGTTCAGTTCTCAGTTTTCGCTGTCTCCGTTTTTCTGTGAAACGCCGTCAGCTGATGCTGCAGATATCCCCGTCTTCATGCTAAGTAATCCCTGACTATGTTGCACCTCCGTTCTGCCCTGCTCTGCTCTGCTTCTGCTTCTTGCTCTGATGTGTCGTCGCCGTCGTCTGGCGCTATATCTTCAGCATCTCTGGCCATAAATAAGCGCAGACAGTAGAATGTATCGCGCCAAAGGGCTTCAGTGCTGCCAGCAGCCGCGACTTCGAGCGGGGCTTGACATACGAGTAACCAAGTAGGCAGCAGGTCTCGACTCCCTTCCCTCTCTCTCTCTCTTCCCACATAACCCTCGGCATCTCGCAGTGCTCTCCCCTGCAAGTCACGTGCATTTGTTTACCAGAGCGAAGGCGCAGCATTTCGCACTGTCGATGGCAGATTGGCCAACTTTCTGAAGTTGAGTATTTTAAGAGCATGCAAACTACTTAAACACCTGAAAGAATACACAACTTTAGAACTTAATACACAGCAAAATGTATTATCCACATGTATGGTAAACTGTAGAGATAGTTTTCTAACTGAAACCGGGAACTATAACTCTAACAAATGCTCTATATATTTTCCATATATTGCGATAAGTTAATCAACAACTTTTCGAAAAGTTAAATAAATTTAGTAAACTTGGATTATTACGAAATTTTTTATTTTCATATACAAACTTTGTATATATATTTAAATTATGTTAAATTATTATTATTATAGTTATATTAAAAATTTTCAAATACTTTATTCTGTTTCAGACTAATGCCCAATAATCATTTTTCTTACACAATATGTTTTCAATATTAGTTCAAATCTTTTTTCAAACATTAACCAATAACTATTTAAATTTAATTTAATTGATCTTCAAAATATACATAAAAACAAATTTAAAAAAAAAAAGATTTCAGGAAATTATTTTGGAATTTCTTCATATTTTCTAAAATAATTTTCATATAGAATTGAGCTTAATGAAATATATATTGTTAAATATTACATTAAAAAATACTTATAAGATATAATTAAAAACGCTGTAATAAATTTTTAAAACATAAATAAAAACTGAAAAAAGTACACAGTTCTGATTTTACTACAGTATTTCCATTAATTATAATAACTATATATTTTAATTTTATTATATACTTTAATTTCGGTACACTTTCCAGTAAATCCTTACGTCCGAACTTTCACTGCAAAGACAAAAGCAGACTGTGAAATGTCAAAGTTGAGTCGCACTGAGCTCTCGCAGCAAACACGAACAAAGCCAATTAGACAACTCGTTAACAGATTCCCATTGCCTGCTACACACAAATCCCAGTTGCAGTCCGTCCAGTGAAATGCTCGAAACCGAAGACGAAACCGAAACCGTATCTGGAATCCAATGCCTGACAATTGCCAGAGCGCGCAAAGAAATATCGCGAAATGCCAAACAAAACTCGTGAACTGTCAACATCGACGCTGCCTTGGAATCGGCATCGCCAATGGAATCGGAATCGGGATCGGGAGTTAGAGTTGTAGCTGGCGACTGAGGCTGGGACTGAAGTTGGTTTGCGTGTATGTCGCTTGGCTCATATCAGTCAAGACGAATCTCTCTCTGGGCCGCGCAACAAGCAGCCAAACACCAAGCCAGGCAGACGGACAGACAAGCGGACAGACAGGTAGACGGACAGACAGACGGAGGGACGGAAAGTGAGAAGCCGCAGAGAGATTTTAATTACAACTGCAATAGTCTGGGGCTATTTGGCGACTCGGATTGGGTCTGGGGCGCTGGCAATTATTTACATTAACACGATCACAACTCAGAGACACTGCACATGCATCATCGTGTGCTGCGATCGCCGAGAGATCGCAGCCAGCTACAGAGACGGACACAGGCAAAGGGACAGAGGGACGGGAACAGGGAGCAGACGGCGACAGGCATCGTCAGAGTCGGAGTTGGGTTCTGCCTTGTATGCATATTAATTTATTGGAATCATGTTAGTGAGTCGATATTGATACAAATCCATTTTCGATCGCAGCGCTGCGATACGGCGCTGTACGAGAACAACTCGAACGAGTACCCGTACGAGTGCGCGAACGAGTACCCGAATGAGTAGCCGCATTGGGCGCCTGCTGCGGCACAGACAGCAGACA
The DNA here is from genome assembly GCA_035046045.1 of Zaprionus bogoriensis. Lineage (NCBI taxonomy): Eukaryota > Metazoa > Arthropoda > Insecta > Diptera > Drosophilidae > Zaprionus > Zaprionus bogoriensis. The sequence continues at coordinate 359,334 of JAWNOI010000046.1, forward strand.
GCAGCATTACACAACACACACACACACACACGCGCGGGGCATTTGCTACCAACTGTGGCCCACTGTGCAGCGATCCCTTGCGGCTTGCCCCCGCACACTGTAAATCGCATGCGCTGCGATCGTCTTGAGCTTTAATCTGGCTGGGCTAAGGCCCGTATCATGCGATGGCGGACAGAACGGACCAGATCGGCCAGATTGGACAGCAACACGGGAAGCTGCAGCCGACACAGTAGGAGAGTAGGGGGAGGAGTAGTTGCTGCTGCTGCTGCTGCTGTTGCTGTTGCTGCCACTGCGGCTGCTGCATGCCACATTTGATGGTTGCCTGTTTTCTAATTAAATCCAATCGATTAGGCAATTGATTTATGGCTGCACACACAACTTGCAGCGGAGAAGTGACAGGGGTTAGTCGCTGACTTGGAATGGGAATTGGGGTCTTTAACCCGATCTCCAACTAGTCGAAAGTAGGACTAACTCTTCAGATAGATCAATTGAATTTGTTGCAATAAAATTAGTAGAATTTGTTTGATATATCAAATTATTATGGTGTATACGGTCTAAGTTAGATCTGTATGATCGGTTCAATATGTATTTTCAGGCATAGATCACTTGATTATTTTCTCCCAGAGTTTGTTGCAATACAATTAAAAGAATTTCCCGATCAAAACGCTTATTTTGAAATGTTTCAGATCACTGAAGATTTGCTTAATATAGCAAATTATTATATAAGGTCTAAGACAGATGTGTATGATCGACTCAATATTATGTATTTTCAGGCATAGATCACTTGACTATTTTCCTTGAGAAGACTAGTGAATACTGATATCACATAATAATTCATTAAATATAAAACCGTATCAATTAATATTTATTTTTGATAGCCTCTTTTCCATCTGCCTATGATATATTTGTCTTCGTATATTTTGTAGTAATTCTCTTCTCTTAATATTCTTTCCCCCTTTATACTATTTATAATATATAACTCGTTTTATTATGCTGCTCGATCGCTCTCCCTATTATATTATATTCTATACTTTTCGCTCTGTATCTGCTTTCCTACTTTCTATGCCTCGCTTTCCTACAAAATTTCTACATAACTTTCCCTCTCTCTGCCTACTTCCTGTACCACATTTGCAAGGTCTTCATGCGCTTGATCTTCTTCTGTATCTGCAGAATGGCATACATCAGAGCCTCCGCGGAGGGTGGACAGCCAGGCACATAGACATCAACGGGGATTATGCGATCGACACCGCGCACCACCGAGTACGAGTAGTGATAGTAACCACCACCATTGGCACAGCTGCCCATCGAGATGACCCAACGGGGTTCGGGCATCTGATCGTAGACCTTGCGCAGTGCCGGCGCCATTTTGTTGGTCAACGTGCCCGCCACGATCATCATATCGGTCTGACGGGGTGATGCCCGGAAGACAACACCAAAACGATCCATGTCGTAGCGCGGTGCAGCAATGTGCATCATTTCGACGGCACAACAGGCGAGGCCAAAAGTCATGGGCCACACGGAGCCCTTGCGGCCCCAATTCCAGAGATCATCTAATCGCGTCAACGTCCACTCGGCCCAACCGATCTGATCGCGGCCGAAGGGCGAGTAACCCCTCTTCTTGGGCTCACCGCACTTGTCCACATCGATCATGGTCTTCTGGTCACGCACCAGCAGGCTGCTCGTCAGCGGGCCCAACTTGATGGGGGAGGCAGACTTGCCTATAGCCCGGAATAGAGTCGACATCGCCAACATCTTGGAACTGGTTGCAATAGAAGTAAAACTTGGATTTATTTCCTATGCTGCGGCAGAAAAACTATGAGAATATATATTTACTGGAGTTCCTATTCTGATTTTTCGACTCTCTCTCGACTTGGGAGTTGTCAATTGAAATGTGACAGGCAACGTCAGGTTGTATTCTGTTGTACTTTACAACACTTGAGCCTCGGAAATCGATAAGTTAATTGCATAGATATTATAATAATTAATGCATATGATGACATTATTACATTTGATCTAATGAAAAACTTTTAATTTTAATTTTTAAAATTTCAGAAAAAATTATACGAATTATTGTACAAGTTTTCCAAGCTGATAATACAAGTTTTAAAGTATGCAATTCTTAATTTCTATGGATTGACAATAAGTAATTATTTTTATGAATGTACAAAAGGTTCTTCAACGAATTTTCATAATTTTCAAAATTTTGTTCACTAATTTTTAGCATTTTCAAAGCTTTCCTAGATTTTGGATAAAATTTTCAATAAAATTGAATATTATTTAATTTTTTTTATTAAATAAAATATATTTATATATTAAATAAGCCACAGATATATTTTTGTAGAAATAGGTTTTTTGTAGTATTTTATTATTATTTTTTTTCAAAGTTTTCCTAGACCTTAAATGAAAGATTCAAGCAAATTGATTATTGCTAAAATTAAAAAAAAAAAAATAAATAAAATTTGTTTAAATTATTAAATTATCAGAAGTCACAGATACATTTTTTGGTAGTATGTAGTATTTTTTTTTTTTATTTTTACAGTTTTCCTAGACCTAAGATGAAAGATTCAAGCAAATTGATTATTACTTAAATTTTTAAAAGAATTAAAAAAAAATTATTTATTTATTCAAGTATCAGAAGACACATATATATTTTTGTAGTATGTATTAGATGTGTTCTAATATTCTAATTTTTTTGAGTGTATAATTTACATACATATTTATATTTTTTTTTAAATATCTATTCCTCTAACTTTTTCATTGTTATATCATATTATATAATTCTTCACACTATCAACTCTTTTCACATGTGAAAAATACTTTAAAGAAATCTCTCCTCGGGTTATCAAGCAAAAATGTTAACTATATTATCGCAGCTTGAATTTAGACTATGCTCTATTGAGCAGCTTTTGCCTCGCGAACTAAAAGTTTTCCCAGCAGGTCAGAGGTCAGGTCGAATGTCCTGCGCTGAAACAAACAAACACACACACACACACGGAAACGCCTGACAAATGGGCACAACTCGAACTGAAAGTTTCGCTGCGACTCTCCCGCACTTGCTCCTCCCTCTTCCTGCCCGCTCGCTTTTTGGGCCAATTTCGTGGGGCTTTAATCATTCCGGTCGCGTCATGTCGCACTAATTGCGGCAATTAATTGTGCAACATTTTTGTGGCATGATGGAAACTTTCTACGGCGAATTGATTAAAGTGGGCGTGGCCGGCAGTGGGGCAGAGCGATCTATCAAATGATTGCATCAAATCAGCAGCAGAGAAAATACCGCTTGGGGTGGGGCTGGCAGCAGCAGGCAGAGGCGGGGTCAATGGGGCAAGTAATGACAACGACACGTTGACGTCTGCGTCCAAGTTGTTGCTGTAGTTGCAGTTGTTCTTGTTGTTCTTACTGTTGTCTGCCTAAGCATGCTGGGCATGTCAACAAGCCCGACTCGAAGCCTGCTCGAGGCTGCAACCCAGCAACAAGTCAACGCGCACTGACAGCAACATGAGCGCAACATCAGCTGCAGCAGCAGCAATAGCAACAACAGCAGCAGCAGCAGCTATAACAAACAAGAGCTGAACGATCGTCGATGATTGGGATTGAGATCGGCATCTCGGGATCGGCATCGACGCAGCGACTTTTGCTGTTGCTGTTGCTGTTGCTGCCGCAGCAACTGTTGCTGCTGCTCTGGGGCAAAGCTGCTCATCTTCATCTCGCGGAGCTGATCGCACGCACCGCACCGCGAGCTACAAGCCGCGTGTGTTTTTGTCGCAAATCGCCAGATTGCGATCTCATTAAAGCGAATTATTTGTGTTGTTGCTTATGTTCGGGCCTGTCGCATCTCTCACTCGCTCTCACTCGCTCTCGCTCGCTCTCTCGCAGCGGCAGCAATTCCAGATCTGCGATTCGGGAGCAGGCATTGCTCTCAGTCGATTGCTGTTGCTGCTGCTGTTGCTGTTGTTGTTGCTGCTGCATTCGTGATTGTTATCGCAGCAACAAAGTTGTTGTTGCCGTGAATCGTTCGCATTCGCCGATTTGCCAATCGTTTAGGCTACCATTCCCCCAATTGCCAGGTTGTTGTTGTTGTTGTTGTTGTTGTGTTTGCTGCTGCTGCTGCTGGGAGTAAAATGTGCGATTAACGCGCTGCCAGCAGCATAATTTATGCTCTGCCCGCTGTCAATAAGTTTTAGGGTTGTCACCATTTCTCGTGTCACACGATCGCAGCACAAAGTCAAATTTATGCGCAAGCGAGAGAAGACAAAGTAATGAGTATGGCTATATAGTATGGTTATAGAATAATTCTGAGTAACGAGCTGGATTTCTAAGAAGAAAAGATAATGAATGCAGGGAATGGAACTACTGAGCAGATCAGCTAAATTGATCGTTTATAAAAAAAAACTGTGGAATATGAGGTGGATAAGATATTAGATGGTGGAAGATAGAGCTCAAGCTGAAGAGAGTATAGGATGAGGATATAGAGATTATAGAAAAATATTGATGTAGATCTCTAAAAGATCAGTCAGAGTCTGAGTGGACTGCATGGAAAAGCGTAGATACGTAAAACTTGAGATCTCTGAGAAGTTCTACAAGATCGGTTAAATTATAATAAACTTGCAAAGGCTAAAACCAATACAAATGCAAATACAATACAAATGGATGAAGACAAACTTTTAATAGGACTGTAAAGATCAGTTTGAGTCTGAGTAGACGGACTTTAGATCTCTGAGAAGTTCTACAAGATCGGTAAAATTATAATAAACTTGCTAGAGCGAAGGCTAAAATTGATATATATGCAGAATAAAGTTATGGAAATTGAATGAAGACAAACGTTTAATATGGAGTACGAGAATTTGCAAAGTTTGATCGATTGAAAAGCTTGGAGGATCGTAAATGGAATAAGTTTAAATTCAGGGTTTTGAATGTTGGAATGTTAAACGATATTCCTAAAAGATTGATGAAGTTTCATAAAAAAAACGTAGCATATGTTTAGAGATGCTATAAAAAAACTTTCTTAGCTTATTATATTATTATAAATATTAATTATTTCCATAACGTGAAATATGCTAAATTCAGTCCGTCACATATGTACCAAATGCAATTATAATATTGCCCATATCCATACCCATTTCAAGCCTTCAATCAATGCTTGCATTACCCTTTTACCAACCACATATTAATCAATGTCCGCAAAAGCATGCTACCTTCAGTTAGACCAATTTATTAAAGGCCAGCAGATTTCAAGAGCTCAGTCCACTGTGCACACTGGAGCGGACTTGGTGACACTTGCACAACTACCTGGAGAATCGGGTGAGCTATTAGTGTGCCATAGAGCGCATCAATTCTGCTGCCAGCCACAACAGATGAGTCTGGTCGACAGCAGCAGCAGTAACAGCAGCAACATCAAGAGCAACAACAACAACAGCAACAGCAACTGTGGCTTTTCCCACGAGTCTAATCAGTTGGTAATTTGAAGGGCCCGACGAGTGATAGCTAAACATCAGAGTTGCTTCACCAGGCGCTGACTTATTGCAGGTGACTTTTCTGTTGGGCCAGCCGGGAGTAGTGGAAGAGTATGGTCCTCTCTCAGCCCTTTCGCTGCGTTTGGGTCATTTGGGCGAAACGAATGACCAGCGATTTGCGGCGAAATGAATGAATGAATTAGTTCCTCAGAGAGTTGCAGTATTCCGGCTGAGATTCTGCGAGCTGATGGATGAGCAGCAGACCGGGCTGAACCTTAGCCCCCTTTCCACCTATGAAAAATTTGCTTTATTGGTAATAAATTTAATTTGCTTACGAAAGTTAAGTATAGAAAGTCGAGAAGAAGAGGGAGGAGCAGGAAAAACGGCAGCCGAATTTAAATATTTATTTTAATTTGAAATTGAATTATCGCGTTCGGGGGGCGTGTTGAGAGATTCATTTGTTTGCATCAAACTGTGAGATAAATTGCTGCCAGCAGTGAGCAGCGGAGCAAGAGTGCGAGAAGGCCAGGGCTGAGGTGTAGGCAAGTGTTTACACTACGCTAGGGCATAAATATTGATAGATATTCTCGCATCGCATCGTTGGTAATTAATGAAACGAGAGAATGTGCCAAGACGAAGTTGGTATACCCTTAGAGCTACTGGCATATGACTCAACCGATTTTTTTCTAGCATAACTATATATATACACTACTTTTATTCGTATTCCTTTATTCTTATTCTTATACTATATTTATTCTTTTTTAGTGTAGTTGAAGTGCGGGAGATTTTCAAATGACTTTCATTCCAAATTCGAATATAAAGTCTATTTTATTAAAAAAAATAAATTAATTAATTAATTAAATAGTGTTCCGATTTTATTAAAAATATAAAAAGAAATAAAACTCGTTTTTACATTTAGCAATATTGGGAAACGCCTTGAAGTATTTAAACAAAAGCCTTGGGAGATATAAATAATTATTTTTATTTTATATATTATTATATTTTTGTATATATATTTAAAAGGTTTTTAACAGAAATTGCATAGTATTGAAAGTGTAGAAATAATAAGATGGAGCGTGTTGGGATGGAATATTTAAAAAATTTATATAATAGACCTATAGCTTCTATGTAGAATTCAACTGGCTCGAACTTATTTACAGCCCGCTTTTGCTGCTACTGCTGCTGGCTGTGGCATTTGCCGCATTCAATTGTAATTAGGCGCTAGATTTGGCTGTCGCCTGGCATCCATCCGAAAATGGAGCTGCGCATAGTCCATTTGAGTGCTCCGCCAAATTCCGTTGCTGCCTGCACGTGTCCTCAAACCTGTTGTTGTTGTGGCTGTTGCTGTTGCTGCTGCTGTTGCCGTTGCAATGTTGCATGTTGCTGCTGTGCTGTGCTGCTGTCGTTGCGCATGCGTGGCTACTTTGACTTTGGCTAGTTTTCTATTAATTACACTGATTTATGTGCTCATTGTCCATTGTTGTTGCCGCTAGCCACATTCGCTGCACTGCCTCCCCCGCTTGCCCCCTGCTCCTACTCTCTTTATGATGTTTTAAGAGCTAAAAAGAAATTCGGCAATTCTGCTACAGTCGAATGACCATTGTTGTCGTCGGTCGAGAAAGTCCAACGCGAATGCCTTCAACTAGTTGCATAGGTAAATAAGGAGTGAACTCTAAGTCGACGTGGGATTAGTCATACTATATATTGCTTAAGAATATTGATTATTCATTAGTTTTTTGGAGTGCTTGTGTTTGCTTCCCCGAAAATATTTAGGTACTTTTAACATTTTCTGGCATTTTTAATTTTTTTCTTAATTTAAAATTAGCTTATAATTCAGAATAGTTTTCTTAGAATTTTAATATGTTTTTAGACGTATCGGAAGATATTTCTATCAATTAATAATATATTTAATATGTTCAATACTATTTAACTATTATTTCCCTTTATATATTTATTAATAATATTCAATTATTTAAAGTTTTATTCTACTAATTGCCTGAAGAATCTCAGAAATATTTCAATATTTTCCTATATTATTTTTATTAGTTCTTAAGAAATCTTTTAGCATTATTTTCCATAAATAAAAATCTCCCCGTTTCTGTGTTATTTTCTCTACATTTACCCTAGATATTGATTCAACATTAGGGCACCCTTTAGCAATTATCTCGTATCCAACTAAAATGCCAGCTTATTTATTTTTTGAACTTGCTGAAATGCGCTGGAAATAGGTGCCAAGTGCCGATGATGATGCACTCGTCGCGCCGATTGTTTTGACGGATTGTAAACTCATCGACAGCATATTACGCACTCGCCATACGCAGGCGGAAAATCATCGATTGGGTGTAGGGAGAGAGGGCCTGGCAGCGACCACAAGTGTGGCCAAAAGGCAACCGTCACAAGTGGCGCGGGAAATAATTCAAATATCGGCAAACAAATGCAGCGAAAACGCACTCGAATGCCACAAAGCACGCGTGCTCGCTGTCGAAAGAGATACAGATACAGATACAGCTGCGTATGCAGATAGAGATACAGATACAAATGCAGATACAAATACAGATACAACTGCTGCAATTGCATCAGCATGTTTATTTGTGGGCCGCATTGTGCGGGAAAATTTGTGACTAATTTCAAGTATGAAGCGCTCGCACAACCGACAAATTGGTCGAGTTCGAGAAGGGATTTTTAAAGATAAATATTTGAAAAAAATTCCAAACATATTTAAAATGCTTTATTTGTTTAATTGAAGCAAATTCAAAACAGTTTAAGAATTCTTTTACATTACTAAGCGGAATTTGAAAAGGAACAAATCAGCAAATATTTTAAAAATATTGAAAGGGTTTCGAGTTTTTCAGTAATTATTGTAAAATATTAAAAATGTTTTAAGTTGCTTAAAATTAAAATTCAGTTGAACGTTTGTAGAGTTTAAGAAAGTATTGTAATCAGACAACTTATTTTTTGAAATGTTTTAGTTAATTTTAAGGCATTTAAAAAATAATTGTTTTAAATTTAATTAATTAGATTTGTCGAGTTTTTGGTTAGACCGGAATCGGAACTTCGAAGTTACACAAATTGATTCGATTCAAAATTCCGAATGTTCCGAAATGTTCTGAGTACTTTGGTAAACTTCCTCTGACTCTTTGTTGGGTGTCTGGGCAGCCCGTTGACTCAACTGTGTCTATTTGTATGCCAAGCTGTGTGTGTGAGTAGTTGTTGTGGCGGCCACTTTGGGCCAATAAATTGCATCTATTTTGCAAATCATAAAAATTATTATTTATAATGCGTTAATTTTGGTGCTTCGCGATGGCCATAAAGCAGTTGGACTCATAAATTGGCCCAGTCATGGCCCCCTTGTCTTCGGAGCGGCGGCTGGCTGCTGCGTCGGCCGCTGATGGAATCCATGAGATACAATTGTATCTCTGTGCGCCAGCCTGTTGGCATGAGATTTTCCATGCACATCGTCAGCACCGAACGCCGACAACTTCGCCGGCAACTGGCAAACTGGCAACAGGCAACCGCCAACGCGCCCGCGAATTGTGCGAAAAATTATTTCTGTTGTTTTATTTATGTTTACAAACTGATTTATTCACGCGTCTGCACTCGTTTGCCTCAAATTTATTTTGACAGACATGCAGATCGCAAGGATTGTGTATCTTCAGCTCTGCAGTTGTAGTTGTAGCTGTAGCTGTAGCCGTATCTGTATCTTTAGCTGTGCATTGCTGCATCCGCTTCAAATCTGTTTGGCATGTGATGCGCGAAGTAATCAAGTGAGAAATCGCAATTCCGTTGGGGCTTGATAAGCTAGATATAGACAGCGGGAAGACTATTTATATTATATAGAGTGTGGGGTATTCGAATCTAAGATTGTGGTTTATTTGAAGCGGGTGAAGAGACTATAAAGTTGCAGAAAATAAAAGTACTTGGAGAGATCAAAATAAAAGAACTCCACGAACTATATATAGATCATATGTATACATAGATATATCAGATCACTATTATGATCAGAGCTGATGCAATATGTTCAATATATATATCATTCCATTCTTAAAATTTTTCTATACTTTACTGTAGGCAATAGCAGGCTTGAGAGACTGTCGAAAATATATATATTCATGTACATAACAAGAAATTGAGCCGATTTTGCCGATTTTAAATAATAATTAAATAGTTTTAAACACATTTTCTATAATATTTCCAAAATATTATTAAAGACTTTAAATTTTAAACGTATATCAATCTTGAGTTCTATGAAAAGCTTTAACTGTATATATTTAGATCATTATCATGATCACAGTGAAGGGATTATTAAATACATGCGTCAAACTTCAATTTAAATTTTTCGCTGGCAAAGTAATAATTTAGTTTTAGAAAATAGAAAAAAAGTATATATATTCATGTTCTATTCGAGCAATTGAGCCGATCTAGCTGATTTTAATTGTTTTCTCAACACTTTTCCACTTTTGTTCTTTCATTTTTACGAAATAAAATAACTGAAAATTGAATATGTGAATCGTATATCATTCCCCTCCCACAATTGCCACGTAATTGATGTCCTCGTGGATCGCTCAGCCAATGAGCATAAACTGAGCTGCAGCCACGTAGCAGGAAGCCAATTGCGAAAACCTGCTCTGACAGCGAACGAGCAGTAGGAGCGGCAGCAGCAGCTGAAGTAGGTGCAACAGGCGGAGGCAAGAACAAGGAGGAGAAATGTAACAATGGTAGCAGCTATCAAACTTACAGTCTGGCCATGTATCAATGTCAGGCTCGCCGGCTGCTGCGCCTGCTGCTGCTCCGATTGGTGGAGCATTCTGCCTGGCCATTGTCTGTGCATCAAATTGGTTGGGGGTAGGCGGAGAGGGGAGGAGGAAGAAGAGGGGGATTACTGCCGAGATCATTGCTGGCTGCTGCTGATCGCGGGGCACAGCCCGATGTCAACGGCGTGCGCTGGAGACAGCGCGGTAGCAGCTCATTGGTGGAACACGGCGGCTGCCATTGTTTATGCCGATCTCTCGCTCTCTATATGGACTCGCCTTGTCGTCGCTGCTGCGATGCTGCTGCTGCTGCTGCTCCCGTTGCCGCTGCTGCTCCCGTTGCCGCTGCTGCCGTCGCTGTCAGAATGTAATCGCAGGCCAAACAAAAACACTCCATAAGCAATAATAAACAAATCATTGCGGCGAGGCGTTGATTCCTAGACAAACATTTGCACAGACAACGACGACGACAGCCGGCACACACACACACACACACACACACACACATTCACACTGCTTGGCCACCCGCACACGACGCGATATTGATTCGATCGCGAACCTGTCATCCCAGCAACGAGGTAGATTGCCCGATCCCGAAGCCGATCCCCCCAGCGCGATTCCAATTCGCATGCTCCAACTGCTGCGAGCTGTCCAGGCACTTGATGAGAGTTTCCATAATTGCGCGCAGAATTGCACAGCCAGAGCGAGAGGGAGACAGAGAGAGAGAGAGAGAGAGAAAGATGAAAGATGAAGCGTGAGAGAGACAGTGAGAGAGGGGGAGGCAATACACGTATGTTTTGGGTAGCCAGCACGTATTCACATAATCAACAGCAATCGAAGCGATCAAGCGCTGCTGGCTACAGTGCAGGGCGTTAGAATAGGTTAGGTTGGTAAGAAAGTATTCAAGCTATGGAAGAAACGATAAAAAATGTTTAATTAATTTTTTTTAAAAAAACGTTTCTTATATATTAATTCAAAAATACCAATAATTCACTCAATATTATAAATGTCTTAAAACTAACAAAGGCATTCTCTACTTGCGTAAAAATTATGAAAATGTTTTTAAAAAAGGTTTTATTATTTTAATAAGTTTATGTTACATAAATATATTTTGAAATAGTTCTTTTACTATTGCAAATTAATAAGAGATCTTAAAACTGCAATTTTGATTTTTATAAATTTGTATTTTTCTTTTATAGTACATGAGAATATTTTGTAAAAAATATATTGATTACATTTGAGTAATTTTCATAATTATTAATGCATAAAGAGTGTCTATTTAAATTTTTGTTTATTTAAAAATTTTTGTTTATTTAAAAAAAGCTTTCAAACATATAATTTTTATTCATATACGAATAAAATCATATTTCTTACCCACCTAACTGCAATAGTATTATATAATATGTCTTATATAAATATTATATTTTTTATTAATTTTATATCAATAACGAAGAAAAATACTAAAATATTTTGTTTATTGTTTTTGTTATTATTTTTAATCTTATTTTTTAGTTAAAACTATTCTATATCCATGTACCACACTGTACGCACTTTGGCAACGCTTCGCAATGTCTATCAGGCTGGCAGGAATGCCAACTGCTGTGCAGAAGACAGCAAAACTTGGCTCCCACAACTCAGAGAGCAACAACACCCCGGCAACAGCCACAACAACCCGACAACAACAACAATACCAACAGCAGGCATAGGAAAATGTTGGGCTCGCCTCGCGCGCCTGTTGATTGCTCGAGTGCATATGAGTATCGCAGCTGCCGCGCCAATCGTCGACTCTTGTTCGACTTGGCCAAACTGTCAAAGATATCCCAGCTTGCTGTCGACCCCCTCGATTCCCGGCATCCGACCCCTAGCCCCTACCCCTCTCTACACTGTAGCCTACCCCCTCGTGCAGTTAGATCGACTGTTTGCTGCGTGCAGATCGCCTGATTGATGATTTGTTTATTTTGATTGGGAAAATCTCTTCGCACTCGTGCGGTGCGTCGATTTCGCATCGAGCATGAGTAGGGGTATTCTTCTGCTTCTTCTTCTTCTTCTTCTTGGCGGCGGCCCGACGAGCCACCCCAGCGTGAAAGCGCGAACAGCATTGTTTTTTAATTTATGAATTATAATTTATTTGTTTCATACAATTATCCCAATTTCTGAGTGGAAAATATGAGGCCACATTTCATGCGTCCAGTCGAAGTTACCACATCGTTTTGATATATAACAGCAATTAATACGATCTCTTGTTGGATCGCTCGGAATGCCGCAGATAATACTCGCTCGGGAGAGCAGAGAATTTGATTTTTCAGTTTATCAATCATGTGGATATTTCGCCTGGAAGTGTCGATGGATGTGCATCATCTGTGAGCAAATTTTCAGATTTGTGAATCTTTTCGATTTCGATTCTGTTTGCAGCTGATGCCTAAATCATTCATTCGCTTGAGTTTTTTAAGTTTAATGAAGCGTATGGATTTTTACTTGGCAGTAATAATTAAGGGATGAAAACATATTAAATTTTATTATTTAATTATATTCTAAAATTGTTCTACTTTTATGTTGGGCTCCCATAAAAGTTTGATTTGACGAATGAAATCTTTGAAATAAATTTAAAGATATAGAAGACTATATCTTGAATTCCTATAGCATAGCAAACTCATAATATATATTTTTTTAATCGCATGATCAGTTTTTTTTTGTGTATTTTAAGCAGAAAATATGTTTATATAAAATAAATTGCTTTTGCATATTTCTTAATTAGTTCGATTCTTTGTACTATATATATAATTAATTTATCAGGGAAATCCTTCCAATTCTATAGTTTTTTTTAGAAGAATCAAGACATTGGTTGGTCTAAATTTTTTTTTTAAATATGTATAAATTTTAAAATATTAGTATCCATTCTCGAAATTAATTTTATCAAATTTTAATTTTTGGAGCATATTTTCTGGAGCATATTTTCGAAATTATTATACACTTTTGTAATCTGTACTTTAGAAGATTTTAAATTTTAAAATTTACTTACAATATCAAAGAAATTCCCTAAGTTCCCATAGGCTACTTAAGGCTGTTCCATGTACTCTCCAGAATTCAGCTTTACAACTGTTTCCATAGGCAAGTTACACTGCTGCCACTGCTGCCGCCTCAGCTACAAGCGCCAAATCCAAACTCAAATCCGAGCAGACGTCTTGCGACACCCTTGACCAGAAGGAGAAGGGACCGCGCCATGGTAATTGCTTGGGACACATTTCCACTGTCTGCCGCTGACACTGACGCCCGGTGGCGATGTAGGCCGGCCAGGGGGGCAGGGCAATGGGCTGCGGCCAGACCGCGAACGGCAGCTGTTATCAGTGGAATTTTAAAGCGCATCTTGCGCCCAGTGCCGAAACCAAGCCGAGCTCAGGCCACAGAGGCGACTGAGGACATGGAAATGGACATGGACATGGACATGGGCAATTCATCGCCGCGCTGTTGCCGCCGCTGCTGCTGCTGCTGCTTAACTGGGCTCTGTCTTTGGTCTCTGCTAATTCGCTGGCATTTTCTTTATTTCAGCCTCGTCGTCGTCTTCTCGTTTTCTTCTCCACTTCCTTAGCCTTGCTTGGCGCGCGTGTGTGGGGGAGTGCCAAGAAATGAAATTCCTGATATCTTTTGTTTGTTGTCACTGCCGCCTGCCTGTCCTGACGCATCTTTGTCCTTTCGCCGCGTCTCTAATTAAAACAAAAAAAAAAAAAAAAAACACACAAAAAAAAGACTGCAAAAAATACCGAAAAAGGGAGCCGGAGCTGGAGCCGGAGCCGTGGCCGGGCTGACCGCACTAATTAGCCTCAAAGCGGACGCGTTTGGTATGCCGACCGCTCGGGCATGCTTTTGATTTGTAAAAGATTTGCGGCCCCAAACTCAAGCCCGGTAGCAGCTCCAGCAATAATTACAGCACATTCCCGACTACAGCAACTCCAAACTGCCATCTGAAACTGCCCTCTATCCCCCCTCTGGCTTTGTCAGTTGTGCAACAATTCGGTAAACATGTCACATGCAAGCGGAATCAATTTTCGCATCAATTCGTGGGCATTGTGCGAATTTCGACTGACAACTGCAACTCCAGCTCGAACTTGGGACTCCCGAAAATCCCTAGATCCTTCTGTTTCAGCATAGTACGAGACATGTTCGACTACGAGTGCAGCATTTAAAAACTGACCACACATAGGAGTCTCTATTGGCCTCTCTCGCATCAAAAGTCACCAAATACCCCAAAGAAATGAAGACAAATAATGCGAGAAAAATAAAATTGAAAATTGTATGCAGTGGCGGCTTTAAAGGGGGTAGGTAGTGTTCAATAGATTTTTATATTATTTTGAAAAATAAAAATGTCTCATTATAAATAACAATACATTCCCTAGTCTCACTAAAAATCTCTCATATACTACGCTCCTACCCTCATGCATAATTTGCTTAGCTATATTAAGTTTTCTGATTTTTCTTTTCACTTTTTTAAACCTCTCCTATTTATTAAACTATTAAAAAGATTTATCTGGAATCTAAGATAATTGATTTGAATATAATTTTAGAATTTTCTTAAAAAAAACTAAAGTTTTCTTCTCTAAAATTTAAATTTCATGGGGAGTTCTTAGTAATATTTTTTTTTAGTACGCAATTTCTCGGTGCCAGCGTTAGTCGTAAAATTTCCCAAACTGTAGATTTTGGTATACCAAGATTTAAAATCAGGTCGGATATTTGTTCGGACAGGCCTCGTATTAACATATTTATTGACTGCTTAGGAAGAAGCGTGAGTTCTTAATAATATATTAAAATATTTATTTAGAAAAATGTTAAAGAATGTATTTTATATCCCCAAGAAACACATGGAGCTACGCCACTGTGCAAGTTCAGATATGGTATGATAAAAAGCTATAGAAATATTCCATTTAAATATTTAGCAAATCTCAAGCAATTTATATTTTAATTAAAAATTAAATATCTACTTATGTCTCTTTAATATTCTGTGAAAAGTTTACAAATATTACATAAAATTTATTTAAAAATCTAAAGCATAGATTCCAAAAAAATTCTATTAAATTTATTTTGAAAATGTTCTGCCAAGGTCTCTCTGGTGTCCCTAGGTAACCCCCTCAAGCAACGCCCCTGCACTCAAGCATAACAGGATAACAAGTTGCAGCGCTATTTCAGCTGCTGCGAATGCTGCTGCTGCTGCTGCTGATGTAAGGATGACGCTGATGGGATGCCTCGACTCGACTCCACTCGATGCGACTGGACTGAGCTGGACGGGACGGGACTTGGCTTGGCTTGCCATGGCTTTTCCTGACTCTCTGCACTTGCGAGCTCTTGTCGACTGTAATTAAAAGCAATGCACTAAACATGTGTGCAGTGGAGAAGTAGAGAGAGAGCGAGAGAGGGGGAGGAAGAGGGAGACAGAGCAACTTGCACTTGTTTGCACACATCGAAATTGCGCAGACACTTGATGACAATTTCAGTTAAAAGAAAACTGAAGACGCAATACGATTGTCAGTTGGGCGGAGGGTGGCATAGTTGATAGAGAAAGGGGGGAGTAGGGCAACCGGGGATGAACATTTTAATCAATGTGTAGAGCCAAGACGAATAACTTTCGAGCGAATTGCTGTGTCTGCGTCTTTGGCCACGAAATTAGCACGGGGCAAATAGAAATCACAGGGACAATAATGTCGCCAAAGGTCCTGCTAACGTTTGCTTTCCAACTAATGATGGGCCGAACGGGAGCGACTATCTCCCTGACCCCTGCTCCCCCTCTCTCTCTCTCTATCTCTGTTGTGGAACGTGTGAAGGCAAAAGAATCGAAATCAATTAGCCAATTGCACTCGAAGAAGATGCCCATCGCCTTTGACTTTGACTTTGACACAAGCCTTGGCGGATAGTCCACAGTCCGAACCCCTAGTCCACGCCGCTCTGCTGCTCCCTTCCTCCCTCTCCCCGGCTGACCACAATTGTTGTGTGGCTCGTCTGGTGCTTTGAACCGAGGGTTGCGACACCGCATGAATGCGAATGTGTGTGCGAGTGTGTGAGTATGCGAGTGTGAACGTGCCGTCGACAGGAGCACAACAATTGAGGTGATTGTAAGCGAAATCCTTGGCTTCTTTTCTAAGCGCGGAGAGAGCGAGGGCTCTGCCGGGGGATTGACCTGGGACACAGTACGCTTTTCGCTTCTCGCTCGCTCGCTTTTTGTTTGGGGCTATCATAACTAGCGCCTGCTCAAGGCGGAGCTCTTGACCGCATTGCGATGCAAGCTTTATGCACAAATCGCAGACAAGTGCCAGCAGAAGAGCAGTAGCAGCAACAGCAACAGCAACAACTACAACTACTACCAACAACGGTAGGTGGTTGAAAAGTGTGCTTGAATTATTGATGAATTTATCCCAGCTGGATTGAGTCCAGCTGAAATCACTCATGGCCAAAAACTACACAGCAAAGGTGCGAGTGGCAGGGGTAGGGGTTTAGCTTCAAAGATGCACTGCAAAAAAATTGTGGTCAACTTTGTCAAAGTGGTAGAAGTATGAGCAGAGATACAATGCAATTTAACCTTAAACAAGACAGCTTTATTTTTTATAAATTAAGTTTATTAATTTTTTAAATTAAAAAAAAAATAATAATACTAGTCTTAAAAGATGAAATATTTATCTTCAAAATAAATTCGATTGAAACTTTAAGCTGCATGCAAATTTAAATGTTAAAGAAGATTAATATCAGAAGGATGAAAAATTTCTTAAAATTAATTTTATATTTAAACCCTTTAAAAAGTATAAAAAGTTCTTAAAAAATGTCCAAATTTATTTAAAAACAGTTGCAATTCTTTTTATTTAAAAACGAACTTTTCTAAAACTAGAAAAAGAAGTAAAACAATAATAAAATGAAAACATAAAAAATTACAACCAAAAACATTTTTGAAACTAACAAAAAAATTATTATTTAAGAATTTGGCAAAATATTTAAACGCATAAATTTTTTCAATAATTTACATATTCAATATTTTAAAATAATATAAACAAAATTAAATAATATCCAAACTATTTTAAAAAATAATTTTTTTAAGCAAATCAAAATCAAATGTTTTAAAACTATTATAAAAAAATTATTTCTTAAAATAATTTTAAAATATTTGCTTTTCAAACAAACTACTCAACCTTTTCTCAGCGTGCTGTCGAAAGGATTCGTGCAGTGTCCTTTGAGGTCTACGCCGAGCGCCGTTGAATGGGAATGGATAATGTATTGCACATCATCATGAACAATGATTTCATGATTTTGTTGTTGTTGTTGTTGTGGCTGCTGCTGCTGTTGTTGTCGTTTTTCGGTTTTGTTCTCTGCACGGCGAGTCCAGTTCTATTTCCATCCAAACTGCGAGCTGGTCAAGCGGGGCGCGCGATGCGACCCGAGGGAGGCTTCCTCTACTTTGGGCATTCGACTAATGGGTCAACCGTCACTCGGACGGACGTCAAAGTGTCTGTAAATCACCCACAGCAACAACAACAACAACACCAAGAACAACAACAACTATACAGAACCCCTAACACTGGCCTGAGAAGGGAGAAAGGAGAAAAAAGTAAAATAAAACCAACGTCTGACAATGGGATATCCGAGTTTGAGGTCGAGCTTGAGGCTGAGGTTGAGGCTGAGGCTGAGGCTTGAGGTGAGTCTGGACAACAAATACATCATGACAAGTCTGGGGACTTGGAGAGAACGCTCTCACCTCTTCACTCGTACCTCTTCTGTTTTTATATTTAGTTTTTGCCTTTGTTTTTTGGCTATCCCATTCCATGGCATCCCAGCTCAGTCCTTTCGCTTCGCTGTGCATCTAATAAAGAAGGAAAGCACGTAAATTACTCTCGAAGGGATAATTTAGTTGCTCACTTGTTATTGCTTTTGTTGTTGTTGTTGTTGTTGTTATTGTTGCTATTCAGTGTCCAGTCGAGCTTTTGATATCCCTTTGCATCAAAGTCGTGTGACATGCAACACCATTTTTTGTACGAGTTTGCTTTGACCTCGGGCCCGAGCGGGTTGTTGTTATAGGGCTAAGGCCTTTGCCATATAAATAGATATATGTCCATGGCACTGGCTGTCAGATTGATTGATAGAAGTCTAAGGGCTTTGGAAGTGGCTAGAGGCAAGGAGTGGAGCGTCGAAATGAGTATGAGCTATAGGAAAAGGATAAGGATATACGAGCATATCTTTTTGAAGAATTTCGTATTATATATTTCTCTTTGAACTCTATATTTTTGTATTATTAAGAAAAAAAACTAAAAGCAAAATTTTTAAATATAGTTTAATTCAATTAAAAAGTTCTATAATATTATATTATATAATTATATTATAAATATAAGAATTACAAAACTAACTGTATAAAGTTTTACGTCTACAAGTTGCTCTGAAATTGAGGGATTTTTCTCCCGAAAAATATCTCTGAAAATACCTAAATAATAATCATTAAAAAAAGACATTTCGATCATTATACGATAATAACGCAAACCCTTCTCAATCCTCAAGCTCCACCTGAACCGACATAAAATTGAATCATGTGTAGTTGAAAGCAATTGCCCATGCAGAGTATTATGTATAATCCCCCATGGAGCTTACCTACAAAATACCAAAAAAAAAAAAAAATAGAATACCAAACTAATGAGTACGCCGAGATTTAGCTAGGGCAGAGCTCGACTGCCTGCTCATTCTTTCCCTACTTCGAAACTTGCCAACAAATATTAAAAGCCAAAAGTAATATTCATTAAAATGGCGATAAAAAGTGCCCAACTTGCTGGTCTATTTTCTACCCCACAACAGTATTTTCTTCTATTTTTTTTTTGGTATTTTTTTCAAACAAATTTAATTCATGGCTCGTCAAAGGGTTGAGGGAGGGGAATGGAGAACCAAGTGGAGTTGGGCCTAGACGATGAGCCGGCAACGTTGTCGTTACTTGACTGTGTGAACATTTCATTTTAATGTGTGAGGGAGGCAGGGGAGAGGAGTAGGGGAGTAGGGCAGCTCAGCATCCACTAGCCATGTGAGAAGCGTTGGCCCCGTTGGCTTCTTCATATTTCGTACTTGAAACGTAATTACTTTAGAAAATAATCGTTAAAAGTAATGGTCTGTATCAAATATATTAAAATATAACGCAGCCCGGACGACAAGGACCCCAAGCTGAATGTTGCCAACGTCAGCAGCAGTGGGCAGGAAGGGGAGCTGCAGGTCCGACTGGGGCTCTGCATTGGGGTCAGAGGAGGAGGAGAAGTGGGCGAGCACTCGTCATGTCAGGAGTCGTCAAATGCGCGGCGGCAGCATTTGTACGTCAAGCGAAAGGAGTCCGAGTCCGAGTGCGAGTCCAAAGTGGGCGCCATAACGCTCCATTGGATAGCAGGATACCAGGTTTCTCTGCCATCCCCTTTTCAGCTGCCTGCCCCTGCCGGCCATCAGCTGAAATGAGTTTTTATCAACGTCTGTCTGGACTATCGTGCCCCCGTCTGGGCGCACATTAGAGCGCAAAATTTTATTGCACCTCAGTTGGCAGCTGCATATATAGATGGTATATACTAGATATAGTATATATGTGTCTAGTATGTATATATAATTTTTCCGTTGACATTAAGCGCCGTGCAACGAGGCAAAATAGTTTGTTGTCCGCGCGCAGCGTTCTCTAACTGCAGGCATCACTTTCATAATGCATAAGGCAATTTGCCGCTGACCATGCCCAATCTGCCCCTCTAGGACTTGGGCGTGGGAGTGTGGCAGGGGCGTCCCTTGCCATTTTCCTTTTATATGTTAAATTTTAATTTCTTTTGTTTCGTTACTCGCACGTCATTTGCAAAATGAAATTATTACAAAATGTGTTTTTCTCGTTTTGCCTGCTTGTTGCCTCATTTGGCTTTGGCTTGGGCTTTGGCTGGGGCTTGGGCTTGGGCTTCTCTCTGGCTTGACTTGCGTTTTCTTCGGCTTGCCATTGCCTTTTCTTGGCAACGATTCCCGCGGGCATATCATCTGCTCCATCAGTGCGGCCACGAGGAGCGGGCGGTAGGGAGCGGGGGTAGCTGCTTTGGCTTTCCCATTTTCCATTTCATTTTAGTTTTTTGGGTTTTATGTTCATTTCTTTTGTGCCGTCTGCCCTGTCCCGCTGCTTCTACGCATTTCTTTTCATTTGCCTTTTGTTTTTGCATTTCTTAATCATTTTTGAGTGTCTTAATTTAACTTGTATACTCTGCTTTTAATTTCAAGTAGAGGTGTGTGTGTGTATGTGTGTGTGAGGGTGTGTGTATGCGTCTGCCAGCCGGCCCTTAACTGGCCCTGATAGTACCATTAGCATTTCCAGCAGTTTTCTTCCGTTTTCCGCACATCCGCACAAATTGCTTGAGCAACTTCAAATTAAATTCGCAAACAAAATTTAAGTTCAAGCGAAAATTGGCTGAGCGGCAGCAGAATTGGAGGCAGTCAGTTATCTATAGCATGGTAATATATACGAATATACTTTGAAATATAAATTTTAATTTAAAGAAAATTGTTTAGCTTAATAGTACATTTAAATATAATATTCCGATATTTTGGTACATTATTCAAATTTTTTCTAAAATTGGTAAATAGTTTTTAGTTAATGTAAATTAGTTAAAAATAATAATTATAATTTACTCCAAATATCTTCAATAGTATTTTCAAAAATATATACTTAAATAATTGTATAATTAAAGCATTTTAAATACCTTTTGAATTGCCTTTTAGAAATTGATAAAATATATTTATTTACTTTTTATACTTATTTATAAAAATAATTTATCTTAGAAATTATATAAATGTAGTACTTTAAATAAATTTTAAAATGGTTTTTGAAAAATGAAAACAATATTTTTTTATTTTGTACATTTATTTCCAAATAAATTTATTTTAAAATTTGTATAATTGTAGCAATTTAAATAAATATTTATAGGCTCTAAACATTTTAAATGTTTATTTTTCAAGTGTAAAAGTGTCAAAATATTTTTATTATATAAATTTATTAGTTTTCCCCACTTTATCCCACTTTATATTTTCTATATACAGATTTCTCTTTTCTTGCTTCAGAAAAATCTAGACGATCGCTAAGTCATAACTTCCAGGATCTATTTAAGCCTGAAGCACATCTAACAATCAAGTCGAGTCAAGTTGACTTTGCTTGACTTGAGTAGACAAGCTGTGGGCTGGTATTAATTTCAATCATAATATCACCGCCTCCTCTTCTCTCTCTCTCTCTCCGTCAGTCTCTGCTGCTGATCGCGCAGTCGGACTAAGTCCGCAACAAAAAGGTGACAAATGACATGGTCGACTCAAAGTAATTTCTTTCAATTAGGACCCTGCGCATGCGCCGTCCGACTGCGTCCGAGTGTCCACTTTTGTTCCCGTTGACATTGACATAGCGCGCATGTGCAGCACACTCGCTGTCTCGCTCTCCCAGTCGCTCTCTCTCTTTCTCCCTCTGGCAGTTGCACGAATCAAATCGAGCGTCGTGTCAGTTATTAATGTTGCACATTTTGAGCCTTAATGGCTAATTCAAGAGTTGACAGATGTGCGTAATTTATTCGCGTTTCTCTTTGCCAACTCTCGATCTCTCCCTCTCTCTCTCTCTCACTCTCTCTCTGTCTCTGTGGAGCATCTGCTGATCCTTCACAGTGTCCACTTGATAAACGACTCTCGCATTGTGTTGAAAAATGTTGCAAAAATATGATGAGGCCATCACGATGGCGGCCAAAAGAGAAGCGAGAAGCTCAAGTAGAGAAGATCGTAGAAAGAGCAGCAGAGCTGGCAACACTGTGCTGTGTCTTCTCTGACGGAGATTTGGTTACTGCCGCATTGACAAACGACTCTGCATTTGCCAAGCTTTTGTGCGCCTCTCTACGAGGCTCGTAGATCATTTACAGGGCTATGGAATATCATTAGAGATCTGTGAGCTTATCTATGCATAAATTATCATAGATTTTTGGTATTTTATTAAATATTTTTATTGTTATTCGCTTATTATCATTATTTCAGGCAATAAAGTTCTGATGGAGCTCCTTAATACGATTAATAGAATTAATTTAATATGTGCTAGTACTCCAGTATTTTTGAGTATTTTCCTATGAATTTTTAATATTTTATTAAATATTTGTATTAAAATTCGCCTATTATCATTATTTCAGGCAATTAAACTCGTAAATATGATTACCAAAATTATTGTAGAATATGCTAGTACTGTACTCCAGTATTTTTGAGTATTTTATGAATTTTAAGAGAAAGATTCTACATTTTAATATTTTTGATTCGTTTTCTACGAACAAATTTTAAGTTGGATATTTTCTTTATTGAAAAAATGTATTTCAGCATTTTTTGTTATAGTTTGTTAAAGTTATATTCATATAAAATAATATAATAATAATTTTTTTTTAATTATTAATACTGCAGCTTGTTATAAATTATATCCTTAAATATATAATATTATTACATTTTCTATGTTATACATTTCACCTTTAAATATATAGAATTATTATTTTATTTATTTATTTATAATTTCCTCTTTTTCCTATATTTATCTTTTTCCTTATTTTGAACAATTGCCTACGAATCTTCAATAAAATAATATAATAATTTACAGTATTTAATAAAAAATCTTTATATAAATTAACTCTTTTTGGAAATTTTAATTTTTAAGAAATTTAAATTTCCCCAAAAGTATTCAAGCTTTAAGTAATTCGAAGCTTCTGCCAGCTCAAACGCCTTTCAAATCACAGCCAAATCGGCGCTTGGCCCCCCTGCAATATGCCAAATCAAAATCTCAACTCAACTCAGTCGAATCGGCAATCAAAATTGCTGCTGTTGCTGTTGTTGTTGTGCCCGCTGACGGCCTTGGCCTCGACAGCAGCAACAAGCGGGAGTAGAGAGAGGAAGGGGATTGGGGGGTCAGTTAGATGGTTGGTTGGTTGGTGGCAACGCTTTGTGGTTCACACAAATTGCCAGTGGTAGCCAAATCGTCAAACAGCAGCAAAAGCAACAACAGCAACAACAGCAGCAACAGCAGCGACAACGAGGGCAACAATGCAAATTGCTTAGATTTGCGTTGGACCACAAAGCGTCCCGACATGGTCGGACACCTGACTGGCCAGGGGCGGGCAGGGGCAAGAACAGGAGCAGGAGAAGGGAAGCAGGAGGGGTCTGGCGACAGCAGCAACAGGGCAACAGTCAACGGGCAGCGAGAGCGACTGTTGTTGAAGGATTCACGATGTGACAGTGTCCGTCCTTTGACATGCGGCATAATGTTGCTGATGGAGGCACCAACAGCACCAACAGCAGCAGCAGCAACAACAGCAACAGCGAGACAAAAACTACACACAAATACAGACAGACAGACAGGCAGGCAGGCAGAGCTTACAGAGAGAGCTCAAACTGCTGTTGACAGCGACAGCAACAAGGACAACAGCAGCAACAGCAACAGCAACAACAGCAACAACAACAGCAACAGCAACAATGTCGCCAACAACAGCGGCAATAAACTTGAAGTTGACAATTGTAAAAAGCGAGGCACATGTGAGCGGACGCCTCTGCCCCTGCCCCAGCCCCAAACAGCAACAGCAACAGCAACTGAAATGTTAGCAGCAACAGCAGCAACAGCTAACGGCAGCAACAGCTAACGGCAATCATAAAATCAACAACTATGAAATTCATCACCGGCAACAGCCGCTCAGTGAAAGCCGCCTCGTTGACACTTCCGCCACATGCCACATGGAGCTGAGGCTGGAGCTGGAGCTGCTGCCTGCAACTGGAGTCAGTGGATCAGCAACAACACAGCAGCAGCAGCAGCATCATCATTCACGGCGGCAACTGCGACGGGGTAAGTGAAATTAATTGCATTGTTTTTGGCCAATGAATTCCTAGTTGCCAGTTGCCAGTTTTTGTTGCCTGCTGCTGTTGTTGTTTTTGCTTTCGGCTTAAACGCCTTGACGCCTTTTTGCCAAAAACAACAACAACAACGGCGGCCACAGCGTATTAGCCCCGCTCGCCCCGCCCTCCACACACTCGCTGCAGAGGCCTCGGCCGGGCCGGGCGTCTGTCTCTACAGTTCATCACACGTGATTGCCGCAGTATGCTGCAAGCATTTCAGGCGTGGTGCGAACAGTGGTGAGGGATCACGGGGAAAATATATGAAAATGTACAATATTAGAATGGAAATTGCAGCGAAGTTAGAGATAAATAGCAAGGTATAGCCTCTAACATATAAATAAAATACTAATAAGAAAACAAGACACTACTATACAAAATATTTTAAGAATACTTTTTAACACATTTTATAGTTAAAGAGAATTTAGCCAGTTTCCAATATTATATCTAACTCAAAGAACAATAAATAAATATGTGACATGAAAAATCTGTAAAAATATTTAAAGATCAATTTTTTACGTTTATTCAACAGTTTTATATACCTTAAATTTATTAAGCTTACATTTATTATTTACACTATTTACAAATAATATATCGTAAATATTTCAAGATATTTTATAGTAATCAATTAAAGTTTAATCTTTAATTACATATATATTTAGTAATTAATTTCATCCCTTTTAATTTTTCAACTTACATTTATAAAAAAAATAATTTTTTTATTAATATTGTTTTTTTTTTATCATTAAATTCTCAATTACTTCTCAGCACTCCCATTTTCATTCCTCAACATGCAATTACAACATTCATGCCTCAATTCTCAATAAAAGTTTAAACTTTAATTCCATAATTCTTTTATTAATAAACACTTACATATATATTTTAAAAGTATTTATTTTCATAAACATTATATGTTCTTCTATACCATTATTCTCAGTTTGGAACACAAGCCTCCATTGCGCTTCCGTTTTCATTCCCCAACCATTGTCCCTGCAGCCACTGTGCGGCACTTTGAATGTGTTTAGAGTTGTTCGGTCTGCTGCCTGTGAGTCCATATACAGCCAAGCCTTTGCATACTTCCCACTCTCACTCCCCCGCTTCCTCTCTCACTCTCTACGCTCGCGAATGAGCAAACATTCAGCATACTCTATCCCTCTCCCTCGCTCCCACACTCTCACTGCATGCTCGTTGTCCTCTCGTCGTTTTATCGCGCTGCTCTAGTTAGTTGCCATCATCAACATGTTGACATGTCTATGACTGCAGATGTGTGTGCCTGTGTGTGCGAGTGTGAGCTGCTGCTGTTGTTGTTGATGTTGCACTGCGCTAACCAACGCTCAACAGCGTTTATCACTCATGCTTATGGTCTTGTTTTTGCGGTGATATATCACACTTGACACTCATTCATTCAGTTCAGTTCAGTTCTGTGCTGTGCTGGGCTCGAGCTGCAGAGTTCAGGCTGCGAGTCTCCCCTCGCACACCATAGTCGCCCTGTGCCATAAAACTAGCAGCTGCTTTCCTTCGAGATGCTCAACTTCCTCTCTGCGAATTTCAAACATATTTAACAAATTATATTTAGGCAAAATGAACAGCACTAGGACACCCTGTTGTCACCCTGTGCCTACAAGTAGCAGCTGCTTTCGCTCGAGATACTCAACTCCCTCTCTGCAAATTTCAAACATAGTTAACGAATTATATTTAGGCAAAATGAACAGCAATGGGACACCCTGTTGTCACCCTGTGCCTACAAGTAGCAGCTGCTTTTGCTCGAGATGCTCAACTCCCTCTCTGCGAATTTCAAACATAGTTAACGAATTATATTTAGGCAAAATGAACAGCACTGGGACACCCTGTTGTCACCCTGTGCCTACAAGTAGCAGCTGCTTTTGCTCGAGATGCTCAACTCCCTCTCTGCGAATTTCAAACATAGTTAACGAATTATATTTAGGCAAAATGAACAGCACTGGGACACCCTGTTGTCACCCTGTGCCTACAAATAGCAGCTGTTTTCGTTTGAGCTTCTGTAATCTATCTCTTCCAATGCAAAGTGCGTGTCGCTCAGTCAGCTTTCTGAGTCACCCTGTTGCTGCCTAACTGTCACCCTGTGTCGTGCTTTCTTCTGAGCAATTCAGAGCATTCCCTTTTCTCTCTCTTTCTCTGACATATCAAATTTAGCTAACTATCTTTAATTTTGCATGATGTGTCACCCTGTGCCATAATACCCATAGGCAAGCTGATACATTGCTTTAAGCTCCCCAACTACCTTTCCGTATATGTACTTATATAATTTTCAACTTAGCTATTGTTTCATATTTGAGCGTATCGAATCACCCTGTTGCCACCCTGTTAGTACTCTGTGTTCACCCTGTGTCAAAATCAACAACTGCTTTAATTTAAAGTCTTTATCTATATCTTTCTCTCTCTCTCTCTATAATGCATTTTCTGCAAAATGTGTCACCCTGTATTTTGTCACAGCATGCCACCCTGTGCCTATCATTATTCGCTTAGCTTCGCTTTCGACTCGTTCGCCTTGTTGCCTGTTAATTTGCGAGTGCGGTGGCACACAGGGTGGTTACGGTTAGGGCAATTCATCTGCTCGCATCACTCGCATGCATTTCGACACTTCTCCTGGTACCCCTCCCGCTACACCCCCTCGTACTACTCATCTTGTTGTCGTTCTGTGTTTGTTTTTCAATTGCTTCACAAATGTTTATGCAGATGAATTGTATTTTGAGTTGTGTTTTTGTCTGGCTGCGGCTCAGCGAGTGCCAGAGCGAGAGCGTCTGCGAGGGAGAGAGAGAGACAGAGAACTGTACGAGAACTGGCGGAAAGGACTGCAGTTTTGGTCCTTCTGCCGTTTGATGAATGTGGCAAATGTTTGCTAAGCTTTCCATAATGTGACTGTAAGTTGTGGCCCACAATAGCTGCGAGAGTGTGTGTCTGTGTATCTGTGTGTGTGTGAGGGTGCTGCTCGAAATTTGTCTGCATATCGATCCAGCCTGAAGATATAGTACTAATAAATGAACTGGGGAAATGGAAAAGCATTTTGCTGTGAACATTTTTGAAACGAATGAGAAAATTGGGAATTTAATGAGATCAGGCTGACGATATAGTACTAAAGCTGTAAAACAAAAATAAAATATGTGGGATTAATACAAATTTAGAGTGAGATGAATATGAGAGTTCATAGTTAATAATATAAAATTTTAATATTTTAATTTAACTTGTAATTATTTAAGATTATTGAGATTTTTGAAATATAAAATAAACTAGGAAAAGTTACGTAAGGTTTCGTTCATAAGGTAAGCCCCTAAGATATAGTATTGACATCGCAGAAAATTATTGAAGAATTACTCTGTCATCTTTTGTAATATATATTGATTTTTAAAAAACTTTGAATGGTGAAATAAAAAACGCTTTAAATTTAACTATTGTTTTGCATCAAGAAAATATCACTTATTATTAATTATCAGCGAAGAAATGGAATTTCTTCTTAGTAGTGGTTTGGTTCACTTAATATAAAAATTATATTTGGACTTCAATGAAGTTTTAAATGATTAAAAATGATATCGAGGTTTGATTAACCTTTGGTTAGAAAAAGTAGTAAATTTAGAAATTCAGATACAAATAACAATAAAATACCAATTTAAATAATATTTATTAAATCATCATCTAAAAATAATAGCAATATTATATTTTGATGAACTTTTAATGGAAGAAAATAAAATTGAGGCTTAAGAAAATTTTGATTAGGAAATTTAAATTTTGTAATATATTAAGAAAATACCGATTTCAACAGTGTCAATGGAATATCTATGAAGAGAAAGAAAATCTCTTATAATCGACATATTAACTTTATAAATATATGGTAATAGATAATCTGTAATAAAGTAAAATTTCTGGAATTTAGCTCCATTTCAAACAGACTTAAGCGCTAGCTGAGAATTTAAAAAAAAAGCCAAACCGAAAACGTTTCAAATTTGAGAGCAAAACGAAAAGCTGTCAAAAAGCTCAGCGCCCAGAGCTGAGGTATCAACAACATGCTCGTATCTCTTCCGCTTCCCCCTGTCCCTGTCCTGCTGCCCTTTTCGCCAGCATCTTGTGGCAAATTAATTGCAAAAACGCAACCGGAAAATAAACAAGCCGCGGGGTTATTCCAAAAATTCCCTGGCAATAACTACTAAACCAACACCGCTCCCCCCCTCCCCCTTCTACACACCATTCCCCTTTCGTATTCGAAAAACTGACAGACGCCTTGCCACAACTCAAAAACAAATGTAGCAGAAATTTTTTGGAAAATTTTATATCAAATTTTCGCATAGATTTTATTGCAGCAGCACGAGGGGAGTAGCAGTAGTTGTAATTCTGCGAGCGGGAGGGGTGCGATAGGTGGAGGCAGATGCCATTCAAATATGAAGTTATTGCCCGGGCACAATGTATCTGCATCTGCGAATGTATCTGCAACTGTGGCGGATGCCCCGTCTAAATTTAACGGCAACAACAACTGCAGGGATACCGAAGTCTGCATACCCTGACCACAAATACTTGCATAAGACTTGGCAGTATACTATAATATATTTAAATATATAATTAATATAAATATAATATATTTTAATTATAATAATTATATTTTTCTTAAACATAGCGAAAATGTAGAAGTTTTTTAAATATTATTTTAAATTAAACTTTCAAATTTAAGTTTTTCAAGCAATTTTATTTTCAACCGCAAAAATTAAGAATATAGACGGGTTTATTAACCTTTATATATGATATAGAAATTGTGGTCAAGCTAACTAAGCTCTTTAAATTATTTAACTTTAACTATTTTTTTATAAGATATATAATTTTATAAGAAAAAAATTGTGCTTTTTAGGGACAATTTTGAGATATAACTGTCCAAACATTATGTAATTTGGAAATAGTGTTAGAAACAAGATAAAAGTTAGTGAAGATGATTATGATAGTTTGAAAACTGATAAAAATATTTTCATATTTTCTATGACAACTATATAAAATATATATTTGCGATCTGGTACATACCCAATTATTTATAGAGCGAAAATAAATTAAGTTTCCCTACCAAGTTTTATTAGAAAAACAGCAAAACTAAGAGAGACATAGAAACAAACAGATCGAATCGTCTATTTATGCGGAACAAGAATATATATGGATATATACTTGCTATATCTGCTAACTCAGCTGCTTTACTCCATGAGTAGCAAGCTGCTTGCCACAGCCAATATACTCGCTGCAAGGGTATCGAAAGTTGCTCGCAAAACAAATGTTTTTGACGCATTTTTCGTAACAGTGAAGTGGGCTGGGAACAGGGGGCGGCAGTTAGGAGGGGGCGTGGCTGGCGCCAAGCATTCGCAGTTTTTATGACGTTGCGTCGCCGCGACGGCGCGCGTCAGGCGTCGGCGTCGGCGTCTGGCGTCAGAGTCTGACGCGTCCGTCAACCGCAAAGGTGTCAGAAAATTGCATGCGGCAATTTGCAGGCGCATTTGACAGATGGACATGCCACGGCATGGAATGCCGGAATGGAGCGAAGAACGGACGGAACGGAATGGAATGGAATGGAACGCCGTGTGATAAAATCGTGTGTCAATTCGATTTCTGACGTTAACCGCCGCCTAAACAACAACAACAACAACAGCAGCAACAAATGCAACGTTTGTTTTTTATTACGAGAAGGGGAAGGAAAGACTCCCCCCCCCCCTGCTGCAGCAATAGAAACGGACGCGCAACATGACATTTGTGGCATTGAATTGGCAGCTGCTGCTGCCTGCTGCCTGCCGCCTGCAAGCTGCAACCTGCCGCTGCAACGTCGTGGGCGAGCGAAATAAATGTTAACCGGTTCGCTGCAAATCGTATCGGTCATCAACCGTTGCGACCATACGCTGACTGACAGCCCGCCGACTGCGGTGCCGGGAGGTGGGTGGCAAGGGGTGGTACAGCGCCCGCAGGCAGCTGCAGGCATTTGTGGGGGAGTTGAGCGGCGCTGTGGAGTGGACGGCACTGTGTGGGGAGGCTTAAAAAATTAATTGGAAATTAGCTGAAATTAAAACATAAAAAATACAGATTTGTGATTATTTTTTAAAATTTAAGATTACAATAAAGTGTTTCATTTTTTTAAACATGTTTAGCTTCACATTCAATATACAATATAACTAATATTTCAATTAATAATTCATAAGTTAAAAAACAAAATTTTAAACGCTGTAATGTACGTAAATTTAAATTTAGGCTTCAAATAATATTTAGAAATAGACAAAAACTTTTTTAAAAATTTGCTGCATACTTTTATAAATAAAGATTGTGTAAAATATATCAAAAATATTAATTTCTTGCCTTTCTATACTACAAATGCCTTAAAACTCTGTCTCTTTTTCATAAAGTGGCTTAAAATCTAGCTAAAATTAAAAATTATGATGACAGAAAAGAAAAATTTTTATATTTAATGTAACTGAGAATTTAAGATCTTACATTAGGACTTAACGTTTTATTTTCAAAGGCTTTTTTTATACAAAATAAAACGTTTTGAGCTTGATATCTTACAAATAAATGCATTTAAAATAATAAAAAATAATTTAAATTTAAAATTATAAACTTTCTTTTTTTAAATCGATTTAAAAACTCTTTAAAACTCGCAAATGTTTTATCTACCAAAAGTGCGCTTCAAATTCAATAAGCAATTTTTAAAACTGAACAAAAATTTGCATTATAATTTTGTCGCATCTTCTTGCTCTTTCCCACCCTGCAGAGACCTTGTGGCACGCCCCCTTTCCTCCCACCACCACATTCATCAATGCAAACACACAAAAAATGCATTGAAATCATGTTACAATGCGCCTGATAAAGATGTGGCGGGGTATGGGGTGAGTTGGTAACATTCCGTTATGTCATATTTCTAGCCCACAAATATAAAAAATATCAAAAAGTGTGAGAGCGAGATAGAGAGAGAGAGAGAGGGGGAAATATGTATAGCGAATCCAACTTTTGACGTCTGACAGCAGTTGGCGTTGCATTTTAGCCGCAATTGTCAGGTGCCGCGATATTCGAGGACCTGTCAATCCGATTTCAGATATTTGAGCATACGCCACTTTGGTATGGGCAGCGGCTGGAGCGGGTCGAGGGTCTATACGCGCCATGAAAAGCCTTTAATGTGGACGATGGAAACAAAGCTATGCACATTTTCGAAGGCTTTTCCATCAATTTTAAGGAAAATTGTTTTAATATTTACAAAAAGAACATCAAAAATAGATATTTTCTATTAATTTAAAAAAAAATAATAAAAAATAACTTGTAAGGACATAAGGACTTAAAAATGTTATAGTTTTCTGTACTACTGCAAAAAATATTTAAAATCTAAATTTCTTATATAAAAAAATCAAAAATAGTTTTATTTGAAATTTTAAAAAATAAAAATTAAATTAATTTTACTGAAGAAAGGATTTAGAAATGTTATAATTTTGTTTACTATTTCATTAAATATTTGTTTAAATAGCTTAAAAAAATAGCTTCGAAAAAAAAGGTTTTATTTGAAATCAAACATAAAATAAAATCAAATTTATTTCACTGGAATAACTCTTATAAAAGTGTTGTAACATTTTAAATAAAGTACCGGAAAAATTCTATTTTTTTTTTTTTTTCAAAGATATTTAAAAAATAACAAATTATTTTCATTACGTAAATACTTAAATAAAATAGTTGTAAAAATATTCCTATGCATATTTGATTTAAACTTATTAAATAGTTTTTATAATATTCCTTTACATATTTTATTTATATTCATTATTAAAATTTTACAACACTTAGAAACTCACAGTGGAACCAAGCACACATTCCTGCCGCCGGGAAAGCACTTAACCCAAGCTCGCCTGGAAAGCGTAGCGAAAGAACTTTTCCTGCTGTGTCCGTCTGTCTGTCTGTCCGTCCGTCTGCCCGTTTGTCTGTCTGTCTTTCGTCAAGTGAGGACAAGTTCGAAACGACGAAGAAGGAACGGCAAAGCCGTAAAGATGCGTAATGGTTGCCTGCGCACAAATATCGGAAAATAATTACAGCAAAAGTGCAGAAAACTTGACGAAGCGCTGGAAATCGTCAGGGAATCGAGAATCGGGAAATAAAATAACGAAATAACGAAAGCTAATGAAATTTGAACTCAACTCAGGCTCATCCGCAGGCTCAAGCTGATTCGATTGCGATTTCACTCCACTCGCAGTTGCCCTTTGAGTGGCAACAACAACAATGTTGTCACGTGCGAGCGTCTGTTACCCCCATTCCACCCTGTTCCCTCTGTCGCTGCTGCTGCCCGTACGCACTCGCTGCTGGCAGAGCCTTCGCGGTCGCCAACAGCAGCGCAGCGCAGCGCATTCAACAATTGGGCTGCTGCTGCTGCCGCTGCGAAGGCTGCGGGTGGGGGGAGTGTGGTGAATTCGCTTAAGCGACTTGATTTAGCATTTTATTTTGCAGCGACTTGAAAGTAATGCACAGGCGGCGACTGCGACGCCAGCAGCAGCAGCGACTCCTCTGCTGCAGCCTGCGTCGCTTCATTTTCAATTTCAATAAATAACCTTGATTTAAGCGGCAGCGACGCCAGCAGTGACGCCGCCAACGCACTGGCACCCACCCCCACAGTCGTTTGACCAGCTGCACTGCACACACACACACACACACACAAGCATGAAGAGAGCGCGCGACAGAGAGGCACGAGAGAGATGGCGGGCCAGACCGGCCCCCACACACAAACACCTGTCACACTGCACATGGCAGCACTGCACAGTGTGCTGCTGCTGCTCTCCGAGTGGGCCGCCACGCTCTCCCGCTCTAGCGCGCGCTCTCTCCCACTTGCACACAAGCACACACGTGCTCTCTCTCGTTGTTCCACTCACCATTCGTCTCAGTTTCATTTCGAGTGTTTCGTCGCAGCTTTCTCCTCATTCTCAAAGCGTAGGCCATAAATCAAAACAAAACTGCAGCCGCTGCCAGCTGGCAACGTCGACGCATGCGCAGGCAGCGACGCTGTCGCTGCTGCTGCTGTTGCTGCTGCTGCTGCTCTCTCTCAGAGCGCAGGAATCGCTCTCTTTCTGTCTGCTGCCGGCATATATCAAATTAATGGGGGAAACGTCGTCGGCTCTCTCTCACTTGTGCACGGCCACAATTCATTTTGATTGCCTTCGCGCGCGCCTGTTTGTTTCGCTCTCAGCAGCGACGACGGCGTCGGCTGCTGCCGCTGCTGCGACGGCTGCTTCCTCTGCTGCTGTTGCTGTCAGCTCTCAACGTTGTCAGTGTCAAAAAGATGTTTTAGTCGACGACGGCAGCGCTGAACGAAATCATGTCGCATATTTTCATTGTTGGATTTTTCGCAAGAAATTCAACAGCGACGTTCGCAGTGGTAGTAGCAGTAGCAGTAGCAGCAGCAGCAGCAGCGCAGTAAGCGTCAGTGCAGCGACGTCGCTGCCGGCAGCGGTGCCCATCACAATTGCAACGTGCGCGTGTCAATCAGTCGACGCTAATGAGTCGCCCGGCCCGGTACCGCTTAACCATAACCGTAACCGTTTAACCGTTTCAGTGGCGAGCGCGCGTTTTTCTAGTCGCCAAAAAAAAAAACAAAAAAAAAATACGCAAAGCAGCAGCAAAAGCATAATAATAAATTTTGTGGCAAGCGTCAGTAAATCATTAAATTAATAGCCTCACACACACACGCGCGCACAGGCACAGCTGTTTGTGTGGTGTGCGTGTGCTGTTGGCATTTGCCAGCAGCAGGAGGAGGAGGAGCAGCAGAGCAAGAGGAAGAGCAAGCACAACTGCCTTGGCGGCAGTTGACCGCAGCGACAGCGACAGCGACGCCTGCACTATACAAACACACACACACAGAGGCGCACACACAGCCTCGCATAGAACATATTGAGCAAGCGAACGAGAGTTCGTCATCAGCCGCCAGCAGAAGCAGCGACAGCGACAGCAGCAGCAGCAGCGCCGGCAGCGGCCGCGGCAGCAGAGGGCCGCCTTTCGTCCCGTTTCGGCCGCCAATTGTGACATTTGATTTATTTGACGTGTGTGTTTTTGATAGAAGCTCAACACGAAACTGACACGTTCACACACACACACACACACGCGAACGAGCGCGCAGACAAACACACTCAAGCAGACGTTGAGTCGACAAAGACGGCGCCGCGCTCAAAGAATTTCGAACGTGAAACGAAAATAAAATGAAATACATTTAATTTGTATGTGTATTAGTGTTCATATGCGTATGTGTAGTTGTATTTGTATTTGTATTTGGCTTAGCTAAGTGCGTTTGC
Source organism: Zaprionus bogoriensis (assembly GCA_035046045.1). Classification (NCBI taxonomy): domain Eukaryota; kingdom Metazoa; phylum Arthropoda; class Insecta; order Diptera; family Drosophilidae; genus Zaprionus; species Zaprionus bogoriensis. The sequence goes on from JAWNOI010000046.1 coordinate 393,729, forward strand.
CTATGTATTAAAGTGTGAACTGAAGCAACAACAACAAGAGCGGCAAATCGATGAGCGAAATTCATTAAGAAAAACAAACACAAAGAGAAAAAGTGAAATCGCAACTGCAACAACAACAAAGCGAACAAAATGATGCTACACGAGGCTGTCATGTTGGAGATCTACCGCCAGGCGCTGAGTGCAAGGTGAATTTACGGTTATTTACGCTTATTATGCAAAGTGTGTTGGGTTCCTGTGCGTGTGCTTGTGTGCGTGTAATTTGAGCGCACAGGAGTGTAAGTTGGAGTGAGAAATCAGCTGAGTGGGCTTTGTTAGCTGAGCTTGAAAGCGAGAGCTGCTCTAGAAGTTTTGAAGCATTTATTTATGTATTAAAATATTTTTTAGGTTTTTAATGCAGTGATTTTTTAAAGTTTTCAGAAATTATGCTTGGGAAGTTTAATAGTTTCTAAATTTGTTTCAAACATATTCAGCATAAAAAATGAATAATCTCACGAATATGAAGTTATTTTTAATTTAAAGTTTGGCAAAAACTTTTTTAAAAACAAAAGGAAATTTTTAAATTTTCTTAATAATCTCACGATTATTTTCTTTTTTAAGCAACATTTTAAAAAACTAAAAACATTTAGTTTAAACCAGTTTTGCTCAGTAAACATCACTTAAATAATATTAAATTAATTATTTAAATAAGCGTCTTGGCACCATTTTAATACCTTATCAATCTTTTTGCCTTCTTGACACCCGCTGATTATGGAAACATAATTGTCGGAGGACAGTGAAATGAAACGTCTGTGACTTTGCTGACACACAAATCAAATCAAATCCAATCAAGGCATGAGAATGCACGAGAATTCCCCAAACATTTTAAACTCGAAACGTTTTTGAACAGTTTAGAAGGTAATCAGTATAGAGGCCTGTGTTTAGCTTTGATTGATGTGAGTTGGGACAGCTGAAAAATTTCCAACATACTTTGATATGTTTTTATTATTTTGAAGAATTCTGTAGTGATGATTTAAATTTTTTAACAATTTTTAATTATACAATAGCTGGATGGCTTTACATAGCAACAGCTTTTTAAAAATTGTTTATAACTATTTTGAATTTAACTGCCCAATTTTATTGCAAAAATTTCTTAGAACTTGCTTAGTTGAATTCCATTTTTTTCTTGATATAATAATATATATCAATCAATTAAAATATTTTACTGACATTTATTACCATATATTTATAAATGTTTGTATATAATGACTGTGAATAAAATAAACTGCATTTTGTTGGTATTACTTTCATTTAGTTTCTATATATATATAAATTTCAATTGACTTTGTTTCTAATTACTTTAAAAATCTATGATGCAATACATAGTTTTGAATGCTTTATTTTTAATCGAAATATTTACTATAGTGGCAAGTGTTTCAATGATATTTGAATTACATATATCATATCTATATTCAATCATGAGTTTTTTAATAAAAGCAAATTGATGCCTAGGGCTTAAGACTTAAGATTGTGATAGCGAGTCCCAACTTTCAAATCAACTCATTGAATCTTTAAGCTCGTACTATATATCTATGTGGTACAAGTATATATTGTATATTTGCATATAGGAAAGATCTACTGAATATTATATTTATTTTTGCATATATATTGTATTTTTCCATTAAGGAAAAATCTACTTAATATTATATTTATAGTTAATCTTAGCTTTTAGAACTTCTAAAGAATTTATTACATTACTTGTTCGTTATGCTAATATTCCCACATAGTTTTTTATCTTTTTTTGATTATACGAGTAATTATGCTTATATTTATATTAATATATACAAATATAAATTAAAACTAACTTTTACGACTCTTAAGATCGTGATCACTGATCTTTCAGATCTTTTATTTATATTTAAGCTCATTCTATATATAAATAAATATTGTATTTATGCATATAGCCAAGATCTTAAAATTCATAGACAAATTTTAAGAATATATAGTCATATTAGATGACTTCTAATAATACTAATTTAATAATACTGATTTAATACTGATTTCGTATCACATAGTTCTTTAGTTTATTTTGAATCTGAATAATTTGAAATAGTTCTATATATTATATTTTTAATATATTCTAAAAATATTTATATATTTCCAGGCTAATGTTATGCTAAAACACTTTATAGATTGTATAGACTCATGATACTAGTAATAATATGATCAGATCGTTCTGTATCTCTGTTCCTATGCTCAATTCTCTTTTCCATATATATATTAGTAGTAATTAGTATAATCATATACAGAAATAATATATTAATTTTTTAAGATTTAATTAGATGAGATCATTTTATAGAACATTATAGAATCATGATTGGTATCCAATTCTACGCGATCGAGATACGTTTTGATGTCTATTCTTTATATTATATATTTATTATATATTATATACTTTTTTTTATAGTAAAAAATACTTTGATTCTAATATTTTATTATTTAAATATTTTGAATAGTGTCAAGTTATAAGCCATAATAATTTACCATGATAAATTAACATATTATTTCGATAACTCAGATATAGACATGCTTTTCGATAAAATCAGATTAGATATTCTGCTCTACCGATCTGCCACTCCCCCATACTTATCTCTCTTTCGCTCTCTTTCTGCCTTGCAGCGAGCTGGCGAGTCCGCGCTGTCAGTCGCGCGAGTCGAACGCTTCGGCGGCCGCTGGCGGGGACGCGCGTTGCCCATCGAATGAATCGCACTGCTCGGCCAACGATTGCCTGACGCCGGCGCCGACGCCCACGCCCACGCCCTCGGCCAGTTCGCCCATTGGCCTGCCGCTGACCGCAACGCTGGCGCCATCAGCTGCAGCAGCGCTGCTACCGCCGCAGTCCGCGGCGATGGCTGCGTATCTGGCGGCAGCGCAACAGAATCATTTGCTGCTAACAAATCCGCTGGCAGCTGCCGCGTCGCTGGTGCAGCAGGCGACGCATCCGCTCAAGCGTCAGCAGCAGCAGCAGCAGCAGGAGGAGGAGGAGGAGGAGGCGACGCCCGCGCTGGATTTCAGTCGCAAGCGCGCGAGCAGCGTGGGCAGCGAGGAGGAGCAGGAGCAGGAACAGGATGCAGAACAGGAGCAGGAGCAGACGGAGCAGCTGGAGCAGGAGCAGGAGGCGGCGCCGCTGGATCTATCTGTGAGCACGCGTAAGCGGCAATTGACGCCGCTGCTGCCGGAGCACGAGGCGCCGGCGCGTAAGCTGCAGCGCACTGGAGCAGGAGGGGATTACAAGTCGCCGCTACCACCGGGCAGCTGGGTGCCGCCCATGAATCCCTATCTGGCCGCAGTGGCAGCCAAGTCCGAGGCGAGCAAAGCGCTGGAGAAGATGAGCGAGATGAGCAGACGTGAGACGCCGCCGCCAAGCAGTCGCACAGGAGGGGGAGCAGGAGCAGGAGCAGGCTCGACAGGCTCAGCGGCTGGCGGAGGTGGCCGGCACAGCGCCTGGCAGTCGCACTGGCTGAACAAAGGCGCCGATGCCGCTAAGGATGTCTTCAAGTGTGTGTGGTGCAAGCAGAGCTTCGCGACGCTGGCGCTGCTCACGACGCACATGAAGGAGACGCAGCACTGCGGCGTGCAGGTGCCATCGCCCTCGGCGAGCAACAGCAGCAACAACAACAACAACAACAGCAGCAGCAACCACAATGCAACGCGTGGAACGCACAACGCCAGCGCCAGCTGCGGCAGCAGCAGCAGCGCCTCCTCGTCGACAAGCTCCTCCTGCTCTGGCGGCTCTGGCGGCTCTGCCAAGTCCGAGCTGAACATGCTGATCAAGGAGACGATGCCGCTGCCACGCAAGCTGGTGCGCGGCCAGGACGTCTGGCTGGGCAAGGGGGCGGAGCAGACGCGCCAGATACTCAAGTGCATGTGGTGCGGGCAGAGCTTCCGCTCGCTGGCCGAGATGACCAGCCACATGCAGGAGACGCAGCACTACACCAACATCATATCGCAGGAGCAGATCATCTCCTGGAAATCCGGCGATGAGCGCGCCAGCAATGGAGCTGCAGGCGCAGGCGTAGGCGCAGGCACAGGCAACTGCTCCAGCTCCAGTGCCGGCGGGCACTGCTCCGCAGCTGCGGCCACGCCCACTGTCAGCGCTGTGCTAACGTGCAAGGTGTGCGATCAGGCCTTCGGCACGCTGAAGGAGCTCAGCGCGCACATGGCGCAGCAGTCGCACTACAAGGACAATGGCGGCGCCTCCAGCTGCAGTTCCTCCGTCTCGCCGCCGGCAGCGGGGGGAGCAGCAGGCGCTGGCGCTGGCGCCGCCTCCAAGCGTGGACGGCAGGCGCGGCAGGAGAAGCGCAAGAAGTCGCTGCCGGTGCGCAAGCTGCTCGAGCTGGAACGCTCCGGCGGCGGTGGCGCCGGTTCCAGCTCCAGTTCGAGCCTGGACTCGGCGCTGAAGCCGCTGCGGGACTTCGCCGCCGCCACGAAAATCACATGCGAGAAGTGCGGCACGAAGATCGAGACGGCGCTGTTCGTGGAGCACATACGCAAGTGCCTCGGCGACAGCATTCCCATTCCGCCCAGGAGGCCGCACAATCAGCAGGAGCAGCAGCAGCAGCAGCAGTCGCGTCTGGCCTCGCCCAGCCTGGCCACGCCCACGAGCAGCTCGAGCGGTGCGCCCTCCGTGCTGAATGCACTGGAGCAGCTCATCGAGAAGAGCTTCGAGTCGCGTGTGGGGCGTCTGGCCACTGGCTACTCGGAGGCGGGCACGCCCCTCGGCGCCAGCATATTGAAGCGTCTGGGCATCGACGACAGCAGTGACTACACCAAGCCGCTGATGGACGCGCAGGCCATGCAGATGCAGTTGCTCCGCTCGACGTATCCGTTGCGCGATCGCAGCGCCAGCGAGTCGAGCTCGGCGAGTCGCGTGGAGTCCGCCTACACGCCGGACAGACAGCAGCAGGCCCCGACGCCGCGTCGCACGCCCGAGACGCCCACGGCGGCAACGCTGCCGCCACCAACAGCAGCAGGTGCAGCAGTAGGAGCAGCAGCAACAGTCAAGTCGGAGCCGCTGGAGGCGGGTGAAGTGGGCGGAGATGCGTGCGAAGCGCCTGCCAATCGCCATTTGATCAACGTCAAGAAGGAGTTCAGCATGGAGGCAACGTCGGTGGCTGGAGCAGGCTCGGGGGCTAATCCCCGCGAGAGTCCCGGTGCGGCCAGCGAGCGCTCGAATAGCTCGCCCCACGCAGGCGCCGCTGCCGGCACCGAGAGCGGCAGCCTGCTCGCCCTCAACTCCATGTTCGATCAGCTCAGCGGAGGCGTCGAGCACAATAACAACAACAACTCGGGTAAGTCCCAGGCGGGGGAGGGAGTGTGTGGAAAACTGGACAGGAAAATAAAATGAGAACTGCGTAGGGAAAATCATTAATTTTGCTATATTTATTTGAAGTTTTCCAGTGGAAATTTTTAAATTTTCAATTTTGCAGTTTTCTAGTTTAAATTTTAACTGGACATAGATTTTAATTTTAAAGTCTTTCTGCAATTTATAAAAAATTTTAGAAGCAATTTTCTGATGGAAAATATAAAAAAAAATACATATAAAGAATATAAATAAAATTTTAAAAGCTATTCAAAGTCACATTGGTTAATTTAAAAACCAAGAAGTTTAAAACTTATGAATTTCCGGTATTTGTTTGCACAAAAACAAAATTACATAAAATTAAAAGTTTTAAAAAATACTTAAAAAAATTGCAATATTATTTTCAAGAAATTTTTTGAGAAAATTATGAATAATAAATATGAGTATTATCAATGTCATGCTGTTGAAATTTCAAATTTTATCTGAATAGCATTGCATAAAAACTCTAATTGTTGATTTTAAAACGAATATTGAAAAAATTTCTTAACTCAATTGGCCTATAATCTGAAATAAAAAACATATCGGCAATTTCTAAGAAACTTTTTGAAACTATTTTATTATAAAGATATCTTATTTTTCTTATATTTCTTAAAATGCTATTAAAAAATTTCCAACTACAATTAAATTGATAAACTAGCTACAATATGAACTTAAAACTATAGCTAAGTAATGCTTATAATTAATTCAGTAAAGACTTTCAGTTTACTTTTCTTTGTTTTCAACAAATTTGATAAATTTGCGTAGATTTTTTAAATATTTAAAATTTTAATATATATTTAAGTCTGCAAATGCCTGGCAATTTTATTTTCTAGATAAAAACTACTTTGAGTCTATTTTCACACCAAAAACCAAAAAAAACTTAAAAGAAAATCGGAAAAAATTATAATAATATAAAATTATAAATAATATAAATAAAAAAATAAAAGGACATGAGTTTTGTGAATTCTATAATGCTTTATATACACAGTAGTTATTCTTCTGGGGGTTCTCAAGAATTATTTTATTATAAACACTTTTAAAATATTAAAAAAAAAAAAACTTTAAAATATAAAAATTTTAAAAAATTGATATTTAGGAACAAAATTTGCTTACTTAAATATATACCCAAACTATTTTTTTTAATCATACTTTATTATTTATTGTTTATTTCTCCACTAATCCTCCCATCCACTCACTACTCTTGCAGGGCATTGCTTCAACAACAACAACAACAACAATGGGAGCCTCAGCTCGAAGAAGCCCAAGGCGCATCCGCTGGCCGCGCTGCAGAAGCTTTGCGAGACAACCGATCCGCCGGCCTCGAATACGCGCAGCGCATCGGCCTCCTCTGCCAGCGGTGCTGCTGCTGCGGCAGGAGCGGGAGTGGGCAACGCCAGCGATCTGGTGGCGTTCAGCTGGGCCTGCAACGAGGCGGTGCTGAGCGCGTCCGCCGGCGCCGAGCTGATCATCAAGTGCTCGTTCTGTGATACGCCCTTCGGCTCGAAGGGAGCCTATCGCCATCACCTGTCCAAGGTGCACTTCGTCAAGGAGGCTGCGGGTGTGGGTGGAGGAGAGGAGACGCCGCCGCCGCCGCCGCCGCCGCAGCTTAAGTCGCCGGCAGCTGCGCAGTCGCCAAAAACGCTGCCGCTGGCATCGCCCAAACGCGCAGCGTCGCGCAGTCCGGCAACACAGCAGCAGCAGCAGCAGCAGCAGTTGGCGCAGACGTCGCCGTCGCCGTCGGCGTCGCTGTACGACGAGAGTCCGCAGTCGAAGTTCCTCAAGTACGCCGAGCTCGCCAAGCAGTTGTCCTCGAAGAACGCCTAAGACGGAAGAAGCTTCCTTCTGCTGCGCAGTGTAATCGAATTCTGATCACAAAGAGAGAGAGAGAGCGGGAGAGAGAGCGAGCGGGAGAGCAAGCGCATTCAGTGAGAGAGCGCAGCAAAGCTTACGCTCTCCAGCGCTCGCTCTCTCTCTCTCTGCAGCCAGATTTCCCCTACTTTGCTGACTCAGCACACGCACGCACACACACACACACGCGGACAACTTCCCCAGTTTGCCCCTCGCTGGCTTGCTTGGGGTAGCGTGACGTCACAGCACACAGCCACGTCTCTTCAGTCATTTTTATTGTTTGCCAATTCGCCAGCATCACATCTCGCGCACTTGCCGTCTCACTCGCACGCGCAGCGCAGCGTCCGAAATTCAATTACCACCACTTTGACGAACTGCTGTCCATCAAACGGCACACACAGACACAAACGTACATATATATATACACGTACACTCACCCGTCTGCTGCAATTGCAGGCGTGCGCGCGCAAGCGAGACGGCCATAGTGTGCGCCGCAGTTTGACGAAAGGCGACGACAACAGTTCGTCAAACTGAGCAGCAAAGCGAAAAAACAGAAACACGCACACACACACACACAGACACACAGGCCAAAAGCAAAAACAAAACACAAAGCAAGCGGCTGACCCATGCGATTGGATGATGGGAGCCAGAGCAAGAGCAACAACAACAACAACAGTGCTCGAGTGGGTGGGGGGTATGAACTGAGCACAATTGAGCGTAAATCGAAACAAGTTTCGAGTGCAAATTGAGTGAGTTTTTGAATGCGAAACTATTGAATTGCGGTTCCTGGTCAAAGCGTGTGCCAAATACAAAGCAAAAAAATATATGAAATTAATAAAAGAAAACTAAATTAACTTAATTAGACTTAAGTCGATACAAAAACGCAACGCAGTATACGTAAAAAGAAAAACTCCAAAACAAAAAACATAACCTCAATTTCGTTATAGAATCGACTTCAGTTTGAACTTTTCCTAACTCGTATGTATACTAAGCCCAGAGGCAGAGCAGTTTGAATTAACGACTAACTAAAGTTAACTGTACATAGACGTTAGAACTTAGCACTTTTCCTTCCAGAACAAAATCAAGCATAATAATGCTAATACTAATGCTAATATTATTAATAAATTTACGGAAAATCAAATCAAAATGTAATCACACGGCAACTCATGTATACGCGTAAATTATACAATTATATATATACATATATATCTAGTAATTATACGATTCGATTCGAAGCAAATACCATAAACTATATAGAAAAGCGATCTATGTATACCAACAACTCTCAACAATAACAAATGTATACCTACTATATAGTATATATAGCATATATATATATATGCATATGTGAAGTGTATGTGTATAACCTAAGATTAAACCTAAGACTTCCAAAAAGCAAACTGAAACTTAAACTTGAAACTAGAAAAATGTCAAACATTTCATTGTCATCAGCAGAAACATCATCAGCAACTAATTTAAAGATATACCTACTATTATATATATATATGATATGATATGATATATATGTACACCAATGTGCATCTATGTATACGACTTGTATTTGAGTTTTTGTGATATTATTTGTAAAACTCCTTTCGCTTCCTTTTTCGCCTAGAGCCTAAGTAAGTTTAACACTAAACTACAACAACAACAACAACAACAAGAACGCAATAAAAACTTCAATGCAACAAGAAAATAACCAAAAACTGAACTATCATTTTAACTATATAGCAATTGGTGCAGATTTTAAGGGAAATAAAAGGCTAAAAACGGGAAATTGAAAAGTAAAGTCGATATTTTGACTTCATTGGGCTTTGAAAATAAGTTAAGAGTGTTTAAAACACTTTAAAAAATTGGGAGAATATTTAAAAAATATGAAATCCTACAGCAACTTATTTATTTTTAGTTATTTTATAGATATAATATATATATTCTTTGATATAGTATATATAATAATATTTTACAGCTTTTTAGAACTTTTTATACATATTATTCAATTTTTTTTTTTGAGATCTCAGATAATATTTCGTTTTTTGATTCCTTAAAAATTGATGAAATGTTTTAACTAAACCTTGATTCGTTTTATTTTTTTATCATAATAGTTGTATTTTCTTAAAATTTCTTCAGTTTTTGAAAAGTACTTTTGCTTTTTATTTGCTGATTAGTTTTACCATATGTGGAGTATTTTGTTCATTTTTTTAAATTTTTTTTCAAATATTTACTTTTTTTATTTATAAATTCTTATTATATTTTATATAAACCAAGAGTTATTTTTTTCATAGCTTTTTGTCTTTAATCTACGATTAGGTTTTGTAATCTCTTTTAAATATTATATATTATTTTTATTTCTTTCTAACAAATTATTTTTAAATTTAAAACTCAAATTTATAGACATTTTCTTGCGTATTCCATCTCTATTTCAAAAGTTTTACTTTATTGTATTACTTTCAAATATATTATTTTTAAATGAAAATTGTATTATATATATATATTTATATGTATATATCAAATTTGTAGATTTACTTTTTGAAAAGCCATTGGAGATCTATTGATATATAAGTTAATATATAATTTTCGTTAATAATCTACAATTTTGCAGGATTTTTCAATTTTTTACTTATGTATTAGTATTTTTTAAAAATTATTTCTTCCATATTTAAAGTAAATATATAATTATTGTTTATAATATATTATTTAGCCAGGTCCCAACCATTTTAAGTCATATAAAAATAAGCATTAAACCATCCAAAATATCTACATGCACATACAAAATAGTTCCTTATCTAATTGCAACGACAACTGCTGCGAGGTGCGTTCAAGTAGTTCGCCAGCGCACACAATGCCGGGGGCCTGCTAAATGGGGTCTATCAAATTGTAAACTAATATTTGCTAATAAACACGACGAGTTAATTAAACCTGAATTATGGGCAGCACATGCTTATGTAAGCGGCGAGGGGCGTGGCACGGGCGCGGGCGGAGGCGAAACATGCGCAAAATGCGAGCGCGATTCGCTGATTTATGGGCAACAAAGGATTAAGACGCGACGCCCAGATACCAACTTCACACACACACACACAAACATATGCGTGTGTGTGTGGGTGTGCGTGTGTGTGTGTGTGCGACACTGATGACGATCCGAAAAACGCCAACGAAATCTCCACGAAAACTTCAATTGCCAAAGGATTCATTTTTACTTAAAATTTATGACGTGTGCTCCGGGGGCGGCGGTTGGGCTGGGGGCGTGCCAAAATGAGGCGTTCGGTGTCACATTTGTGTTAAGAGATAATTTTGCTGGCGAGCAGGAGGGGGGAGGGATGGGGGAGGTGAGGCTGCAAATGTTTCACAAAAGTTTTCCGCCTCAGCTTCAGTTTCATTGACGCGCGCTTTTTGCTGCTGCTCCTGTACACCTTTGGGCCAGCCAAATGCCACTCCCCCCGCCCCCGCTACACTCACACTCCTCTCTGTGCTACGCCTAATGAGATACAAACACATAAATTCCGAAAAGTGTCAGGCATCTCGCACATAACGCTCGACTTTTTTGCCTCTGCCTGTTTGATAAGCCCAAGCGAAGTTGTGGGCGTCGGCCAATGGGGGTGTGGCACACATGTGTGTGCGCCAGTGTGTGTGTGCGACAACAAAAGACGCTCGAGGCGCTGACGGCATTGTCAAATTTGCCATAGCGTCGAGCAATGCTTTTGTATTTGCGTTTTCCAACTGAATTTTCGCCTCGCAGTACATCAAGCGGTCTACAGTGCTGGCCAAAATTATGTGCACAGCTGTCGTGGGAAACTGCATTTGCTTTGAGCACTAATTGCAGGGATTTCTGCAACAGAAACAGGTTTGAAAACTTTTTATTTGATTTAGAAATTCCGATTTTGGATTTAATTTGGAATTTTACAATTTTTTTTAAATATAGGAATAGATAAAATATTATTAATATTGTTATTAATATATCAAGTATAGATAAAGTTTCCCATTTTCTCACATTAATATTGTGTAATCTCATTTTTTCTGGAATAATTAAATTATTATCAATATATTTTATATACTGAAAAATGCATTAACATGGGGAGTCCCATTTTTTTTTTTTAGACTTTATTTATGTTTTTAATGTACAATACTTTTCAGAATGCCTTTTAAACTGAAAATACGATTCACTCAAGATATATATATATATGTTATATGTATATATATAGATCTCAGAGCTAATTTTCCAATACTCTAAAAGCAAAAACAGTTTTTTAACTCTTTTTTGTATACTTATTTCAATATGCAAAATTTTCACCTACATATATATACTTTATATTTGATTTTTTGAATATAGAATTTTTTTTAAACAATAAAATGCCTCATATATTTAAGTAACAAAAATCCTTTTATTTTTAAGCTTTATGTTAAGAATTCATAAATTTGCGTTAGACCATACACATGCACATGTACAAATACATATGTCATTATTAAATATGCATTCTTATTAAATAAATATGCATTATTTTTAAATATTGGTACCAAAACTCAATTCCATGAGCATTTATATAATTGTTGTAGTGTAAGTGATATTATCGTATGGTACATTATGGTATACTATTAAAGTCTGCAGTTTTAATACAACATTTTCAGAGAATTTTTTAATTTTCTCTATAAATTAATACTTTCAGCGAATCTTCCACAATTTACCGTGTTTTTAACGGGGGAAAATGCAGCTAAAACAGAAACAGTTCAAGCCTTTTTGGCATAATGACTGGGATCTGTCGCCGAAGTCGGAGGAAAAAGTCTCATAAAGTTGGCGGAGTGAGGGGATGAGCAACTGCTCGAGATAAATGTATATTTTCGTAAGTATTTTTCGTAATTCGCAGCAAAAAACATACGCAGACAGTGTGGAGAATCGGGAGAGCTGGCAGAGTCGGGAAGGTCGAGTCGGAAGAGACGGCGGAGTCGGGCGGGTCGTGAAGGGAACGCCTTCCATTAGCCACCACCGGGGCGAGGACTAATGAGACTAACACACAAGCGCAGGCAGGACGAATGGGCGTACGGACAGGCAGACAGACAGACAGACATACGGACAGACAGACGGACAGACAAACGGACAGACAGACGTGGGACAAGCGCCTGCAGTGCGAACAGCAAAACTTTTGCAAAGTGTCAGAAAATGTGAATGCGATTGTAGGGCGCCAAGGGGGAGGGGCAGGCGTCGCTGTGTGTGTGCGCGTGCACATGTGTGTGTGTGTGTGTGTGTGTGTGTGAATCCGGTGTGGGTAATGTGCCGAGGTAAACGCCACACAACGAGATGGATGATATCTAGACGAATGATGCATGAGTCGCACTGGGCCAGAGGCGTAGGCGGGGGCGCGGGGAGTAGGTAGGCGAGGGAGAAGGGGGGGGGGTGGCTTGTGTCATGTGTTGCCAGCTTCGCCTGCGCTTCGGGTGGCAAGCGGTAAATTCCGACGCTTCATTCGCCGGATAGACTCGACGCGGGTTGGTGGGGGCGCGGCAGGGGGCGGGGGAAGACATGGCTGCCATTGCCAGGCAAGGCGAAGAGCAAGTGCGAGCGAGAGAGAGGAAGAGAGAGAGAGAGAGAAAGAGGCAGCGACAGCGGCTTGGAGCGGCTGGCAGAGGACGCAGACGCAGGCGTGTAAGCGGCAGCGAATGAGCATGCGAAATGCACACACACACACACACACAAACACACAGACACACACACACGGGGCGCATATCCAGCTCGAATCTTGTCTACAATAAATCAAATTTTATTACACTTTTCTTTATGCATGCCACAGGATATGGCAAGCGTATGGCGCACTGATGAGCACACACATACACACACACGTGCGACACACACACACACAGACAGACAGACAGACACTAGCTGAGATTTTCACATGCTCATTTGGCGTGGCATTGGGTGGGGGGAAGTGGGAGGCTGAGGAGCAGCTGGTGGGTGGCATTACGAAACAGAGGAAAACCCGGCGGATTGACAATGCGCGCGTAGGATTTCGATTTTAATGACGAAGAAAAAAAAAGAGAGAGAGACAGATGGAGAAAAAGAGAAAGAAATATAGTAGAAGCGAGGAAGTGAGAGTGGAACTGGGAGAGAGAAAATGAGTGAGTATGAGTGAGAGAGAGAGAGGCATATTAAATGGTGAATGAGAGAAAAATAGAGCATTGAGAAAGCAAGAGAGAGCGAGAGAGAGAGAGAGAAAGAGAGAGAGAGAGAGAGAGAGAGGGAGATATATAATAATAAAGGGAGAGTGAGAGAGAGAAACATAGAGAGTAAGAGAAAGAAAAAGAGACAAATGCGTGAGAAAAGCTTGGAAAATAGAGAAAGGAAATAAGACTGAAAGAGAGAGAGGGATATAGAGATAGAAAGAGAGAGATAGAAAAAGATAGAGAGAGAGAGAGAAATAGAGAGAGAGAGATAAAGAGAGAGATAGAGAGAGAGACAGAGAGAGACAGAGAGAGACAGAGAGAGATAGAGAGATAGAAAGAGAGAGATATACAGAGAGAGAGATATAGAGAGAGAGACAGAGAGAGATAGAGAGATAGAAAGAGAGAGAGAGAGAGAGAGTGCAAGAAAGAGAGAGAGAGTGATAAAGAAATGAAGGGGAAAGAAGAAGAAAAGAAATTAAGGATTGAGTAAAGAAAAAGAGTATGAGTATGAGGGAAAAACAAAGAATTTGAGAGCAAGGACACGATAGGAAAGATATGAGTAGGAGAGAGAAAGATGGAAGGCCTGGGAGACAAAAAAGCAGAAGCAAAGAGTAGGAAAAAGATTCAATATGAGATAAACCGAGAAAAAGAGAGAGCAAAAGTGAGTAAAATAAAGAGACACGAAGAACATAAGACATCGAGAGCAGAGAAAGAGCCATAGCACCCGAGAGAGATACATGTATAAGGAAAGTTCTGCTAAGTTGAACTAATTTTTCGGAGCATGTCCTTGATGGAAGTGCATTGCATGTGTGTGTTTGCATGTGTCTGAGTGTGTGTGCGGCCAAGGATAATCACAGCTGTGGGATGCACTGATTGCGATCTCGTTAGAGATGCGTATAGAGGTTTTTTTTTACTGTTGAGCACCTGAAAATTATGTCAATATTTTCATAAATGGTTAAATTTAAAAAAAAAAAAAACGAAATTTTGTGCTCGTCTTGTGTATTTTTAAGTTTGTTCATAATTTTGTCATGGTTAAATTTAAAAAATTGAGAGTTCTTGAATTGAATTGTCGTAAATAAGTAATTTCGTATTTGTCTTCGCTGATGAAGACTATGTATTTTGTTATCTATACAAACTGCATATACCTTTATTTATTTATATTCATTTGAAATTATTGAGGTATTAAGCTCTAATTTATTTATTTACTTAGTATTATAAAAATGAAAAAATATAAGAACTGTATAAAGTGTGTTCAAAAGGTACCTTAACCTACTTTTACATAAGCTGCGTATACCCTTTTTTGCTTTTTTTTGGCTATACAATAATTCTTTATTTTAATAACTAAAATTAGGAAAGAATTTCAGAACAATTTAGTTGATATTATAATTTTTATATTAAAATATAATTGTATGAAAATAAGACATAAGATAATAAAATATAATAACAAATAAATAATATAATAAATAAATAAATATCTATCTCATCTATATATATTTAAACTTATATATATATAATTTCAGCTGATCATATATTTACCTTTATATATATAATTTTACCTGATCATCTGGTAATTAATAGTCGCACTTATCGACGCCTTCGCTCGCGCGCACAATCAATATTGTGCAAGCATTACGTATACGTGACGTTGCACCCAGAAATCAGGAACAGAGAGAGAGAGAGACAGAGAGAGCTATCGGTAGGGGCATTATTTAAAAATTTCCAAGTGTTTGGCTCACGTTGGCGATATTACGATATTGTGAGAGAACTTTTGCATTATGCCTGTTGAGGCATAAATCAAAATTCCATTACGCCCGAAAGGTCCCGCCCATATCAGAGACAACCCATGCCGTGATTTATTAGAAAGCAAAAAAACTGCAGCAAACGTAGGAAGAGAGAGAGAGAGAGAGAGAAAGAGAGAGCGAAAGAGAGAGGAGAGTAGCAGCAGGAACGCGTTTCTTTTGATAAAAATTGTGAACTAAATCAAAACTTCATTTCACATCGGTGGCATTTCTTGCGCCAGCGCTCGCTCAGTTGAGTTCAGTTTTCAGTTGAGCAGAGCAGAGCAGAGACAGAGACGGAGACAGAAACAGAGACGGAGACAGTGAGCAGCCTGCGCCCCTGCAACTGCCACGCCCACCAATCTCGGGTTGCAGCAGCAGCAGCAGCAGTGGCAGCAAAAAGCGTGGCGAGAAAAGCGCACAACATCGAAACAAGAAATGGCGGCAAAACTAGAAAGTGTAGCAGCAGCAGGAGCCTGGGGAGGGGCAGTGGCAGGCGGGGCAGGCTGCCGGCGAGAAGGAGTCGTCCTTGTGCAGCAGCAGCAGCGGCAACGTTGTCCTGCGACTTGACTCGACAAAATTCACTGCTCGCTGTCAGTTCAATAAATCATTTGCGTTTTGACACGACGTCGACTCGGCCTCAGCCTCAGCCTCCGTCGACGTCGCCGCCAATGAAAATCCATAAATAGGAAAACAAAGCAAAAACCGTCGAGGCGTCTGCTACTGCCAGTGGGGGGTGGGCGGAAGCGCGACAAGGACAAGCGCCAGCAGAGCTGCACATAAATTGCATCCTCCCACTCGCCTCGAGCCCCTGCACCTGCCCCTCCTCGGCAGCCAAGTCGCAGCAAAAGAGTCCATAGATCAGGGCATTCCTTGGCAAACGACGATGATGAGATTGTCCTCGGCGTCAAGATGCAGGCGTTGCTGGGAAAGCAAGTATAGATAGTCAGCAGTCAGGCGGGAGGGGGTGGGGTGTAGCAGGCGGATAGGGTGCCCGTCTGGTAATATATGGCACCTGGCATGCACTGACACTGACACTGTGCCAGCCACTCGAGCAGTTGCCGCCGTCGTCCATAAACAAAATGTGCACGCGAAAGAGTCGAAAAGAGAGCGAGTGAGAGCTAGCGATATCGAGTAGGAGTAACAGAGAGGGAGAGATATATGCTATATAGTTAGTGCGTTCAGCTTCTGCGTAAGACAAAGCAGCGTAGAGGCGCTTCGCGAGGCCAAAACGCAAGGCAATTGGCAGCTATCGATGTGAGGGTTTCGCTTGTAATTCACAAGTGGCTTAAGCGGCAGAACGGTTAAGGGTTGGCGTTGCAGATCTTGAAAATTGTTCTATTTATAAATTTGTTTAACTTAATATTGTTTTAAATTATTACTTATTTATGTATTTTATATATTTTTTTGATTTTGTATAGTTTTTTGCGAGACAATATGCTTTAATCCGCTTTATCTTTAAAAAATTAATAAAAAACTTCTTTTAATATGAAAAAAATCGATTTAAAGGGGCTGTGGGCGTGGCATACAAAAGTTGAAAAATTGCATTCTGCATAATGCCAATGTGGACTTTTCTACTAAATTTTGAGCTTCTAGCTTTTCTACTTTTCTTACAATTCGAAAAATTCATTTTTTATTAATTATTTTATTAAAATTTCTGAAGCTCAAGCCAGTTTCGCTAGCAAAACATTAAAGCTGAAGCAACAAGGATTAGTGTACTCTACAAGTGAGACTTTTCTGGATTATCGCTACCAGCTTAACCCTTCTGGTTTGCTGATGCGCACTATCAGCTCTTTGAAAAGTGAGTGCTTCAACCCTTTGCGCCTCTTTGTGATATCCTTGACTCATTGAATGAGCTGTGCCACATTATGTAGAGTGAGAGATTTATCGCTTTTCCGAGTTGTTTTTATTGTCTTTCAACTGCTCGAACTCGAATAGGAAACAGTGCAACGTCGAGCCTATGCTCGGGTTGTGTCAGGCCTACAGAGTCGAGTCGAGTTGAGGCGAGTCGATTTCAGAGTCGAGTTAACCGCACATTGTCAGCCGGAGGAAAGTACAAAAGTTTGCGTGATAAATCAAAGGCCCCTTCGGACATTTATGATCGTAAAGTTGAATATAAAAATAACATTATATGGCGCGCATGGAAATCGGCATTAAATGTGACCCTGTAATAAATTCGCTGTATTCGCTGTACTCGCTCGTGTGAATAATGGAAACCCCAGACGAATGAATGGCCCGATATGAGTACACTCGCACACAATCATACATATAAGCTATATAGTAGTACTTATGCAGCTGTCTCTCTCGCCCTCACTCTATCTCTCTCTTTCTGCTGCAGGCAAGAAGCGGGCAGACGCTGGGGGTAATCAGTTTGCCCGACCATATGAAGACATAATTTTCTCGCGGAAAACACACACAAAGTGCACTAGTTAAATGAATATTGAAAATAATGAAAATGCGCGAAAATGCGAGTGAATGAGCCTGAGTCGAGCGTCGGGCATGTCGCCCGTCCGCCTGTCCTTCTGTCTGTCCGCGCAAAAGAGGATTTATTGCCGATGATTGCGAAGCGGCCTGATATACAGTGCGGGTCAGTCGAGTGGGGAAGCTGCCAGAAATTGCTTTGAGGTGAGCTGCTGCAGTGTATTAAAGTTTTCCGACTTAATCGCTGCTTCAATTTATAATAACTTATTTATTTAAATTATCTTACTACTCTGAGATTTAAAAATTATTGCAATTTTTTAAACAGTTTTTCAATTGCCAATGTTATTTGTACAACTTATAATTCTAGTAGTAGTAGTATATAACTTATATTTCTTTTTCCCTGAATACTTATTTCAGCAAAAATATATAAAACTTTTAAATTTCATTAATAGTTATTATTATTAATAATATGAACAATTTATATATGAAGAATAGGCTTGTTTTTTCGCTCTAAAAATCTGTCCATCCATAATTTTCAGATATTTCCATCCAATATTGTTTTTAATATTATTTACAATATAAAGGATTTATATATGAACAATAGGATTATTATCAGCATCAAAGTCTTTCCCTTCCAAAATTGTTGTTAATATTATTTATAAAATTAAAAATTTATATATGAAAAATAGGATTATCATTAGCATACTCCCCTTTCTTTCAAGCTCTTCAGATATTCTCATCTAATTTCATTTTCCGTAGCAAGCCAAAATTTGGCTGCTGTTTTGTTTGTTGTAATTAGTAAGTTCTGCTGTTAACTTGAATACATTATTCAAGGCAAGAAAAATCTGAAACTAACAACAGCTGGAAAGTTGATCAAAGCTTGGAGAGGGGTATAAGGAGAGGGAGAGAGGTAGAAATGGGGCGTCAAACAAACAGAATGAAATGCGCCAAGCGACAATTTCTAATTACAAATTCGCCACAGCATTTAACCCGTTTTTGCTGTTTGCCCTGGGAGCAGGAGGGGGAAGTGGCACAGGCAAAGCACGGGACATACGCGCACATACGTGGATAATTTCCATTTGGGCCACAATCAACACACACCCAAGCACACACACACACGCACACACCTTTCGGACAAGCGTGCAAACAGAGGCAAAAGAGGGCGGGGCCAGCGGTTGAGGTCCAAGAAAAAACCCAGTGGAGGGGGGCAGGGAGAGGGCACGCTCCCCTCTGCCTGTAAAAAAGCTCAGCTTGCAGCATTTTATGCTGATCCCTGTCAGGCTACAAAACACACATAATCTTCCAAAAGGAAAACAACGCGACGATGATAGAAGCGTCCAGAGCGGAGCAGCCAGAAGGTGCGAAAAGGGGCAGCAGGCACAGGGGGTGTGGTAGCAGTGGAGCGGTGTTTCCAGGGGCTAAGCAAACAAAATATTTATGCCCTGCAACTGCAGCAGAGGCGAGCGATAAACGTGCTGCAGGAGCTGGCAAATGTCCTGCTCGGGTTACCTACTTCGCCTGCCCCGCCCACCGCTGTCCAGTGTTATGTAAAAAATGCAGGCAACAACAAGCAAACAGACAAACGACAGCAACAACAACAACAACAACAACGAGGGGAGCAACATCAACCAATAATGCAGACGCGATTATGTCCAGCTCCAGCTCCAGTTCCAGCTCCTGCTTCAGCTCCTGCTCGAGCAGAAGGACAACTCCGAATGTGAAGTTGATGAGAGCAGCGGGGCGAGGGGAGCTGCAGGCGAGGCCACCGCAGATACAACTGCTCGCACACAAATCGCCAGCGCCAGCGGCAGCACCGGAGCAAAAAGGAGCTGCAAAAATTAAAAGCAAACAAAACACGATGAAAACGAAACGACAAATGGCACCTAAAACGAAAATGCAAAAAAAAAAAAATTAAAAAAAAAACAAAATAAAATCCAAAGCACTACGAAAACAAACGAAACGTAACGCAACAAAAAAGCGAAGAAAAGCGCAGAGAAAAAACAAAATGGAGCAACAAAAAAATGGAAAGTGTTGCAGAATGGGCGTTGCTTCAAGTCCAGCTCACACGCACACTCACACACACATAAAAACACACACACTCATGGGTCGAGAGGAACATTCAGAGACGAAGCTGTGTCCTGATTTATGTCACTGACGAGCAGCAACGAGCTGCACTGCGCGAAAGCGGTTGTGAGTTTAAAACAATTAAGAAAAGTAAAAATAATTGAAATAGTTGAATCAGATATACAAAAAATGAAACAAATTAATTATAAGCTCAAAGAAAATATTGTTTTTTTATTACTTTTGTAAATATAAAATACATTAAGAAAAGTAAAGATAATTGAAATTGTTAAATCAGATATATCAAAAGTATACAGATTATTTATAAGCTGAAAGAAAATTTTATTAATGTTTTATTTTTGTAAATATAAAATAAATTCGTTGTTATTTAATTAAAATTAAAGGTTAATGACTTTCACTTAAAAATTGTAACCACAGCAAATTAAAAGTTTCTGAGATTCAAACTTTTACTTAAAAAATTATGAAAATTCTATTACTAGCAATGTCATAAATAACATATCTATTTAACAGATAAATATAAAATCTTGTCCTCAGCATAACGTATATCTTTTTATATCTACCTGACAGTGGACTTTGAAATAAAGATCGTTTCTGTTTTTTTTATAGTTAAATAAATGAAAAGAATATCTTTAGATGTTTTAGAATCAGTTTTTTATATTATGAAGATTACTTTACATATTATTATATAAATTTAAGATAAAAAGCGAGAATCTTTTTTTTTATCATTAACGTTTGATTTCTTCATCTTGTATTTATAATATGATGAGTGGTATGCTTTTGCATATTTTTGGCATATTTATAATTTCTTTATTGATATATATTTTATTCTATTATATTTATCGATTAATTATAGTTTTATTTCCAAGCTCCAGCCAAAATATTTTTTTCTTTTACTTGTTTTCTTCAAATAGTTCAGTTTCAGCACCTTTTCCTTTACTGTATGTCACTTTTTTGCAGTGTAGTGCAGTGCCAAAAAGTGCAAATAGATGGCGCATCGGTGCTCGCCTCAAAACTGAGGAAAACGCGAAACAAAAACAAAACACAAAAGTGACAAAAGCGGAGCAGCAGCAGCGCGAAGGCAGCGCGAAAACTTACGATGACGACAGCCGCGACGATGTCGAGGATGTCGTGGATGTCGGCTCGGTTTCCGGCGAGAGCTGGCGGGGGGCAGTAGAGACGCACGGAGCTGCCAGTGATGCCGCTGACGAACAACAGTGACCAGAGGCGGCAACGGCAGCAGGCTGCCAGCGGGTAGTTGGTCGCCTAAGCGTAGCCTCCACCGAGAGGAGCTTCACGCACACAGTGACAACAGTGCTGCGCATACGTCGGCTGCGGGCAGGAGTATGGTTAAGGGGGGGAGGGAGGTTTGCTCTGCGTTGTGCGCGGTTCTGTGTGCATTTTGGATTTCTTTTGTTTCCCTTTGGCTCAGTTCAGCTCCGACTCGACAGCCAGTCAGCAGCGGCGTCAGCAGCTCAACCCCTTCCTCCCCCCGTAAACTGTACCCGCGCACCACCCCGCTGTAAACTGTTCCCACTCGGTGTCTTCTGTCTTCTTGCGCCGAAGGACATTTTGCGCCCTTGCGCAGGTCCTTCTAACAGAATTTAATACTTGTTGTTGTCAGAGCTGTTGTTGTTGTAGTTATACTTCATTGAGAGGGTATATGCATTATATCATATTATAGATAAGTCTTTCCGATTATGGAAATTTTATTTTATTATTTTATTTTACTTTATTTTTAATTTACCTCAGAAAAATCTGCAGAATTTTGTTTATTCAAAATATTGCAAAAAAAATTAAAAAATCACAATTATAACTTGTCTACAATATTTTACTATATTTAAGTTTCATTTTTATAGAACTATTATAACACAGTTTAATTTTAGTTTTAGTGTGTAAGCTGCTATAATTTTAAAACTAAACCTGTCACAACTAAGCAGGATATCGATTTCTATATGCTGTAAAGATCTTAAGAAAATCGAACTGCTTTGATATTTTTATCTGAATTCTTGTGTAAAAATCCAGTAAGTTCTTAAGATATTTTGACTACACTCGGTACATCTCAGTCTTACAGGTATTTCTATATACAGTTCAAATTTCAAAGTAATCGCATCAGTTTCCGACAGCTGCAATAGCTATGATCGGATGCATCTTTTGCTAGGGTATGCCGCTTTCGGCGCAATGAAGCTAAAGTCTCTGCTAGCTGTTGTTGCACTTGTTGTTGTTGTTGTAGCTGCTGCATAAAGAAACGCAAACAGAATTTATGTTGTGACATTTTAAATTGCGCAATTTTTATGAAATCCTTTTCTCGCCCCGTTCGAGTGTGTGCGCCGCCCGTTTTGTCCTTCTGTTCGTGAAATACAACACGCAGCAGCGGCAGCAACAACAGCGCCATCTAGCGGCCGACTCTTGACTGCAAGTGAGCGAACGAGAGAGAGAGAGAAAGACAGAGCAAGTGTAGGAGCGAGAGAGAGAGAGCATTGCGACGGCGACCCAATGAAATTTTTGTGTGCTGCATTTCTCGCCGAGCTTGGCCGCTGAAGCCGCTGTCAGGACAATGTTTATTTATTCTCATGTTTAGAGTCCGAAATGTCCGAGCGTCTGGAGGCCTGCAGTTCTCCGGCCGCCAGAGCAGTCCGCGAGGTCCGTACTGTTCCATTCCGTTCTGGGTGCGAGACCAAAAGCCCCGCCATGATTTACGATGATGATGTGTTCGCGGCGAACGCGTCTCGCACAGA
This sequence comes from Zaprionus bogoriensis, assembly GCA_035046045.1. Lineage (NCBI taxonomy): Eukaryota > Metazoa > Arthropoda > Insecta > Diptera > Drosophilidae > Zaprionus > Zaprionus bogoriensis. The sequence continues at coordinate 416,117 of JAWNOI010000046.1, forward strand.
AAACTCAAGCGAGCGACGTCTTTAGTCCTTCTCCGCTTCGATTTCGAGTTTGGGTAAGGGATCCTACGTATTGCCAGCGCATTCCTCAGTTGACCCCGGGCAATTCCATGGGGTTTATTCAAGATGCTTAATGCTTTGGATAAAATAATTTTATTTATTTATTTTTTATAACATAAAGCTGATTTTTTTTTTTTTTGGGTGAAGAATGAATCTACAATTAAATTGATTTAATTTGTGCTGAGATTTAAGAATGGTAGAAATCACAAGTTTTGGTAAGGAATATACTTGAAGTCAATATTTTTATGAACGAAAATACGCAGTTCAACGGAAAGAGCTTTTATTTTTTATTTTTTATTAAGGTAAATTAAGAATACCTTTAAGGATACCTTTATAGATCTCTAGAAGAATTTGCCAGCAAAATGTATTTATTTTTCTATGTTTTCTACTTTATTTCAGATTTTAGAAAAATGTATGTTTGTGGTTTCTGAAAATTAGACGTAAAAATTGAAGTTTGTGTTTGAGAGCAAAAATTGAGACTGAATAAATATGTAAATAGAAAATATTTAAATTTTTTAATACAAGTAATACTGATTGTGATAGAACTTAAAAATCAAAACAAACGAAAGTCATTTTGTTTCAGCTAAAGTCATACATTTTTAAAGCTGGAACGCGATGATAAAACTTAAAAGCATAAAACTAAAAAAAATGGTTAACTGAATTCTACTCGAAGAACAATAAAAAGTATTGTTTTTATAGTGATATAAATTAATTTTATAATGAAAAATTAATTATTTAAATATACATACATAAATAAATAAATAAAAATAATCATTTCTTAGCTTAAAATCAATGGACAGTCGAAGGGAAAAGCGAGCAGGGAATTGTCAACGGAGATCGCAGCGCATAATTGTGATTACTTTTCAGTGAAATGTCGCGTTTTTTGGCAATGCATTTCACTCACTCTCGCGTTGTGCCTGTTGTTCTTGTTAATAAAAATTTATGATTATTGTTTGCACATTTTTCACGTTTGTCAATATTAAAAACATTATTTTTCACGCGAATTGTCGTCAAAAGCAGAAGGTGGCGGAGGGAGGGGCACGCGTTATTGAAACTCGTTGATGGAATGCGAGGCGAGGTGACAAGATGAGCAGGGGGGGGGGGGAGGCAGGTGCAGGGGTATCCATTCAATCGGCCGGACTCGAGCGGACTCATAACTCAGGCGAGTGCAGGCGCCAGCTGGACGGACGAAGGCAGGACGCAAATCCATTGGCATTTTCCACTTGGCATTGTTGCCGGGCATCGGGAAGCGGGCCCAATTGTCAGGCAATAAATCGATGTGTGCTCTGGCTGTAAATTTCAGCCGATGGCCGCGATGAAAAAGTGCATATTATGCAATTCGACAATTCGACAATACGCCAAACATGTCGACCTACGCACCGCACACACACACACACATGCATGCATGCGCCAGCTGCAGCTGCAAACGGAAACGGAAACGCGCACACAAGCTCAGTCTCTTCTTCATCTTCCACGGATCGGCTGGCCTCTCTCTCCCCGCTCTCCCCCTTGTTGCAGCGCTTTGCATATCAATGAAAATGCATAAATTTTTTTGCGCGACTTCGCGTTGATTTTTTGCTGCACTCGCCGCTTGCATTGCTCAACACCAACCCAACCTCCCCGCACCCCACACCTGCCCACTGTGCAGCCCCCTCGAAGCGTCCATCAAGGCGCATAAATCAGTGCAGGACATGGCCAAAAAATGGCCAAACACGAGGAAGACTCCACCTACAATGCGCACAGGATGCTTCACATTTGACAAAAAACGCAGCTCAGCCTCTCTTTCTCCCCCTGCTTCCGCGCTCTCTTTCCCACACAACTGCCCTTACATCCTCGTGCATACATTGACGAAACATAATCCCGGCAGAAAAACTGCAGCCGGGCAAAAACATCGAAAATCCATAAAAATGCATCATAATTTCGTCGCAGCTCGAACTGAAACTGGAGCTGGAGCTGGAATTGGAACTGGATCAACATCAACGCACTGCGAACAACAGCGGAAGTGCTCATTCCTTTTGCAGCTCATTCTTTCTCTCTCGCTCTCACTTTGGCCAAAAATTTGTATGCAACATTGGGGGTACTCAGTAATTGAGAGATTAAAAAATGTTTCGGGTGCTTAATAAAGAATAAAATAAGAAATTATGGCTTATTTAGTTTGTAATTATTTTTTTAATTCCAGAACTTATATTTAATTTATTTACTCATTTATCTTTTATTTATTAATTTGTTATGGTATATATTTAATTGAATTACAAATTTTTTAAGGTGTAACTATAGGTAAAAATTTTAATTTTCTAAAGCTTTCGTTTTTTTAGGCATTTTAATAATTAAGGAAAATATTTCAATACTTTTCTGTAAGTTATATGGTATAGTAAAGCTAAAGTTGTAAAGGTTTTTTTGTTAACATGTTTCTACTCACAAGATATAAAAAAAAATTGCAATGTATTTTACGGTATTAATTTGCTATTGACTAAAGCTCTATTTGTACAACAAAAATAGTTTTGCTTGATTTGCTTCAAAGAGAAAATTTTTTATTTCTATTATGTACTGTTGTAATATCTGAAATAATCTGATTATTTTATAAAGATTCATTAAATTTCTTTAAATTATTTGCTTTTTATTAAAATTAAAATTGTATTTCAATTTCAATATTTCTGATAACTTTTCCCGACTGCCCCTAGTACATACACCTGTTTGTACACCTTCTCCTTCTTGTCTTTCTCCTTGTTCCCTTCTTTCTATCCCCAAACTGGCACTGGCCATCAGCAACTGCCGCGTGACTGTGCAGGGGGAACAGCGGCGCTTTGAGCGCATGCACTCAGCCTGCACGCGCCTGACGCGCGTCCTTGCGCCTGGGCGAGCAGGCCGGACTCACGTTAATAGATTTGCACTGATTCAGCTTGTGGTCCTTGCACAGGTTCCGCTGCTACCCACCGCGCCCGCTGCAGGCGACAAAACGTATTCCATACGCCAATGGCAGCGGCATCTTTTCCACGCGAATGCAGATAATCACAAGCACGCAGCATACAACCGCCCCCGGGTGCTGCCACGCCCACTGTTGGATAGGCTTTTTGTTTTACTTAACGAATGGGCGACCGTAAATTTTACTTCATTCATTCGAAGGACATGCAGGACTTCTCCTCTCCCATCGCCCCGCACACTCACTCGCTTTTCCTGTGCACATTTGAGTGCATTCGACGCGATATGTTGCCCACGTCCGTCCCGCCGTCCCACTGTCCACCCGTCCGCGTGTCATCCTTGCATTTATTTATTGAATTATGGCTCTGCGGCCAGGTGAAGGCCTGGCATGAGAGAGAGCGCGAGAGAGAGAGAGAGTGTGTGTGTGAGAGAGCTGCAAAAGAAAGAACTACGAGACAAGGAGTTATGGCCTGTAAGCGAATCCGGGAGCAGTTGCCAATGCTTTAATGCTGATTGATAATCGCACCAGAGCTCTGCAGATAAATCTTGCACTTCTTTTGTGACAAATAAAATATATGGACTGGCGGAGGGAGGAAGGCCAAGTGATTATCAAATGACATCAAAATGGCCCTGGAGATGAAAGTTTACTACGCAAAGCCTATAGATAGAAACAGAGAGAGAAAGAGAGAGGATGGTAAGGTATAAGTATCTTTAAGATACTTTTGAAACTATAAGATATCTCTTTGATATACTTTCGAAACCATAAGACACTTTGTCTTTATTAGATTTCTTCGCAACTATATGAAACAAAGTATCTATTAGATACTCTCGTAGTTGTAAGATATTTTTGTATTTGTATCCTTATTTTGTAACTTTAATATACTTTTTAATTTATAAGATACGTGTATATCTAAAAGATACTTTGTATCTTTAAGATACTTTTGTATCTGTTAGATACTTTGGTAACTGTAAGGTACTTTTGTATCTGTAAGATACTTTTATATCTGTATCCTACTTTCATAGCTAAGATACTTTCGTTACTATAATAGCTTCATTACTATAGGATAGTTTTGATTATAAAAGATTTTTTTGCCACTATAAGTAACCTTTGTATCTATAAAATAATTTCGTAAGTATAAGATAATTTTATACCAAACTAAAACTGCTTTGAATCTGGAGAATTTACTAGAAAATCTGATACCTACTAATAAATTAAAATAAATTAAATAACAGAAATAAAATAAAGAAAATAAAATTCTTGCACTACATTTTTAAAAACTACTATATATTAAATCTCAGCTTAGAAATTGTTGCTTAAATTCCCTTGGTTTTGAAATGCGTTACATATTATATTTCCTGCACTGCCTCACACATGTTTACCGCAGCTTCTCTCCCTCTTCTTTTTCTGCTTCTATTGCAAACATTGCACTCAGACAAAGCGAGATTTGGCTGAGGGCTGCGCGTAGACAAAGCGAGCTCTAACGCAGTTTCTTGGATTTTACACAACTCGCAAATATTTGTATAAGGCCACGGCAACTGAGACGGCGACGTCGGCGTTGTCTTTTAATTGTTTCTAATTTCAGTGTTGACAGTTCGCTTAGCCCACCCTCAGTGGCTGGCACCACTGTCTTGGCACACCTACGACTGCTGCTTTGTCGGGAGCTGAGACTGTCGCTATCTGCTGTTGACAGACCCGTGGAGGCGCGCTCTATTTCCATTAGCCGCATGTTGATTTTACCTACTAGAGAAGCCCCTACCGTACTGTGTACCACCACCCCACCACTTCTCACTCGACGCCGGCTCTTTTGAAGTTAACAAATGCTACACACGACATGCATCCACATGCTAATTAGGAATATATGAAATCTTCCCCCTCCCCAGTGACTGCATCTTGATTCTTTGCTTTTCTTTGGTTTTCGCCGAAACTTTACGACTTTTCATTAGGCATTCGCTTAACCTGTTGACTCCATTCGCAAACAACCGAGCACCTGAAAGCGCCGACAAAAGAATCTCTCTCTCCTGGAGAGACAAAGAACGACTATACCAGCACGTCGCGGTGACTTTTCATCTGTGTTTTCTATATACTTAGAACTCTGTATGAGTTTACAGCTGAGGATCAACGTTGTTTGCATTCGACCAACTGAAGCTTTTCAATTAACGGTTTTTTATTGTAACCCTAAATTATGATAATTAGTCTTTTTGTTTGCGCTGATCTTAAATTCGTTCTATATGTTGATCCCATGATCTCCATTTTGAATTTATGACATTTTATTAATATTATAAATTGTAGATATAAATATATTTTCTGTTTTAAGTAGGCTTAGTTTGAAAGCTTCAGAATTAAAATTGATTCATTATTCTGAATCAAGATTTTTACTTTAGTTTTTAAATGGAAAAGTAAAAAATATATTTTCTGTTTTAAGTAGGCTTAGTTTGAAAGCTTCATAAATAAAATTGACTCATTATTCTGAATCAAGATTTTTACTTTAGTTTTTAAATGGATATATAATATTTTATATAATATTTGATTTTTATTTGATATCATCACCATCAAATAAATTATTAATCACCAAGATTTGACAATAATAGCAATAGAATTCTTCTTAAGTTTTTATATCGTTGAGTTATCAAAATAAATTAAGACATTGTCGGAAAAATTTTTGAGCACTATGAACTTATGAAAAAATAGATACTTGTGTTAATAACTTTGTTACGAGTTGCTAATTGTTAATATTGCACCTCTATAAAGCATTAAACCTTCCAAATATAATAGTAATATAATAGAATTATTAAAATATTTATTTCTATAAAACTTACCCTATTAAAAAATTAAAATAATTATAATATAGTAGAATAATAATAAATGTATTTATATGGAACTTTCCCCCCTTTTAAAAATAAGACTGAGTCTAATGTTCGAAATTATATCGTATACTACAATGATAATGATGAACTTGACTCGAATAGTATAACTCTTTCTAGCTGGGACACGCTTCAGTTGCGTCCCATTGGAGTATTTCCAGTAATTTGATATAGTTCGATGCACAGATAAGACCTCCAAAAAAACGTTTCCCAAATACTTTCGCAGTCATAGCTTCGCGTTGTGTCGTTTCGGTTGGAAAATATGAATAATATTCGCGTGCTGCGTGTCTCGAATCTGCTGCTGCTGCTGCAGGGCTACCAACTGCACACGTTCGATGCCAAGTCGCAGAGCTACAGGCTATCCCTGGGCTGGGCCTTCAATGTCGTCTCCTTGGTGTGCTTCTACCTCAGCTGCTTCGTCGAGCACTTTCAGCCGGCGCCTGTGCTCAAGGCCCTGCACGATGGATCACCGTTTCTCTACGCGCTCACCCAAATGCAGTTGCTGCTGGGGCTGAAGGCCTACAGCTATGCCCTTTACGTCTCTGTGCGTGCTGTGGGCGTGGCAGGCGCTTTGGCCGAAACGCTGCCCGAGAGAAGTGGCCCTCGATGTGGTTGGTTCAACAAGGATGAGCTGGTGGCCTACTTCCTGCTCTTCTCCACCAAGCTGATACTCTTCTGCTTCGCCCTGTACATTGGCTACGAGATGAACTTCGAACTGCCGCCCATGCAGGATGCAATGATCGGCATGGCACTCGTAATGCCACACTATGTGCTGGCAGGTGGTCTGCGCTTCTATTGCATTCTCAGTTGGATCACTCGCAATCGACTGCGTCAGCTGAACGTGCAGCTGGACGAGCTGCTGAGCGCGAGTCAAACGAAGACGGAACTGGAACTGGTGGCAGGCACAACGCTTTCCATTGTGCCTGCCACGCCCACCGCGGCAGATAATTTAGAGAGCATCCACGAGCAGCTGCAGCAGCTCGCAATGCGCTTCCGCGCCTGCTTTGCCTGTCTGCAACGCTCGCTGCTGCTGCTCGTTGGCCTCAATGGGAATGGCCTGCTCTTCGGCATCTACGCCTACGTCTACTACCACAGCACGTGGCACGTGCTCTTCACGGAGCGCAACAAGCGCATCTTCTACGCCAGCAACGTCTGCATCTACGCCTGCATTGCCTGCGACTACTTCTGCCTGCTGCTCACGCAGTCGTGCCTTGAGCAACAGGTGGGTTAAATCTGTATAGGAATATATATGTATACTTGTAGTTGATAATTATAGAGTGGAAATAACCATAGGGAATCTAAGCTTCTAGATTTTTGGTTCAATATCTTAGGAGAATTAAATTATCTCTAGTCCTCGGGATCAAACTAAAAATTACTTCTAATAATGAAATAGAGAACTAATTATTTAAGAAGAAATTTTTAAAAAATATGTATATAAAATTTCGGAAAAAATAACTAAACAATTAGAAGAAATAAAGTAATGGAAAAACAATTTATTTTAAAGCGAAAAGAATTTCTGTAGATATTTGCATAAGAATGTTAATAGCTAAATCTAGAATTCCAAATTTTTTAAATCGATGTTTTCGTATAGAAAATGAAGCAGCAAAATATTTTGAATTATCGAAATAGTCTTATAGCATTTAATAATCTTAGATGCCCATTAAAAATATTGCAATAGATATTTCAAAATATACTTGAAGCAGTATATCATTTTTGAGAAAGTAAATATTGAAATTTTGGAGAATTAGAAAATCGTTTTTGGAAGTATCCTCGGATTAGTTTTATAGCATTTAATAATCTTAGATGACTTTTAAAAATATTGCAATAACAATTTAGAATCTAAAAAAAGATAATTTTTGTGAGAAAGTAAATTTTGAAGAATTTAAAAAACGTTTTGGAATGTAATTTACGATTTTTCTAAAACATCTACTTAGGTTTTGAAAGCATTTCACATAATCTATCAGATTTCAAATATTTTTATTAATTTTGTTTTTTTTATTTTATCGCATTTTCTGTAGCGTCTGCACTTCCTGGACAAACTGAACACTGCAATCGGCCAAAGAGCGACCCTATCCAAGCGACTTCGTGTCATACTAAAGGACATACGCTGCACACTCTGGCAGACTTTTCGTTTCAAATTCCTTTCAATCTGGCGCTTCGATCGCGCCAACTTTTTACTGGTGAGTCCACTATACGTTATACCATATTTTACTATATAGTCGACTAATCTCCCCCACAGCTCGTACAGCTACAGCTGTTGGCGATTGCCTTAATCGTGATGTATCAGCAGCTCAACGACGCCATCGTGCAGTTAAACGATACATTGGCAAGTTCCGATGATGACGAATAGAGACACGGATACCTGTATCTGTATCTGTGCCTATGCCTAGCACTAAGTTTCGAATAGTTCGAGTTGCAGCCTGGTATTAATTATACGCATATGAAAACTTAATCTATAAATTTATACGCTGCCCAAGACACAAAATTGGCCACAAATCACGATTAAGATGCTAATAAAATTGTTCCCCAATCAAACTAAATTTTGTACTGCTAGAGATGGGCGAGTGCAGAGTAGTGCGAGCCAACGATAACTATATACAGCTAGATATGGCACTCGATTGGAGATGACATTGAAGAAAAGAAAAGCTTGAGATACCTGATGCATAAATGCTCTATATAGACCCCATCGCGTCTCTTTAGAGCTATATTAATCGGCCATAAATATAATCTGTGCTCGGGAATGCAGTGTGAACTTTTGCCAACTCGTAGATTCTGCGGGCAGTCTGTTGCCATCCCTAAAAGTTATGGCTACTCAGGCTCGGGCGGAAACAGCTGCTTGTGGGTGGCAAGGAACCGCTCCCAACCACATCCTTACCCCTTGACAACATACAACGGGTTTTTCATAAAGTTCTCACTCAAGCCTGCTCGTTGGCGCAGGGGCAAGGCCAGGGGGGAGGGGACAGAGTCTTGTGCCTGGGATAACAACATGCAACGGCGGCAAATGAACATAATTCGTGTTAGGAAATCTACATAAAATTTACTGTGACTCTCTCCCCAACCAGTCGCAGTAGCAGTAGCAGCTACCAATACCAACACACACACACACACACACATGCAGGCAGTCGGAACACGCGCCAGGACCCAAGCTCTGGGCAGGGCAACACTGCGGAGATGCTGATGAGCAGATAAATTCATTAGGCAAAACCATGTAATTGTTCCACCAGGGCAACGCGACAGTAAGCACTGCCGGCGGGTTAAGACGCAGTCGGAGCAAACAAACAGCAGCTCCGGCTCCGGTTACGGCCAGCTGGAGCAGCAGCTGGCAGTGCAGCACGAGACGAGGCGTGGGCAGAGGCTGAGGGTGTGGGAGCAGCAGAGCTACGAGCGACCGCAGGCAGATCTTAAGTTTGCGAAGGCACGTAGTGAGCTGCTAAGGAAGCGTTACTAAATACAAATTAAACAAATCCATAAATAATGTTTAATAATATTAACAAGGATATTAGCAGCAACCACACACACACAGACGCACACTCATTGCAATCAGTGTGAGTGCACATTTTGCGGTGGCTTCGCCGGCTTTGCAGGAATGCGGCTAGTTGTGCACTCTGCGCATCCCCGAGCAGACATGGGCGCCAACACGCGTCGAGGATTTGTTCCGGCACAACAACCAATCAATCGGAATCGGAATCACACTGGATTCGGCTGCTCATGGAGTGTGGACTTGGGGTATAATTTTGGGCAGGTGAGAATTGATGCTGCGTGGTTGAAGAATCTATAGAGAGAGACTTGTATACAGGCTATTAAATAATTTATTATACACTAAAAATATATACATATTACTTATTATTATACTTCATTTATTTTTATTTTATTTATTATACTTTTAATTATTTTATAAATAAAGAACTGAATCTATAAAATATCTTTGTAAGGTTACCATAGTACCATAGAAAATATAGTATACTATATAGTATAAAATATTATAGTATAAATATTTTAATTATATCATATTGAATATGGTATATAAAGGCGAGGTAAGCAAAAGGCTTTTAAGACTATACCTCAATTATATATTCTATTAAGATCTCAAAGAATTTTAGCTTTGTATTATCTCAATAAAAAATGTGTTGGGTTTTATGTAGAGTTAAGTAAGTACTATGAGTAATACAGTTTTGAAGATAGTATTGTATGAGCAATATAGTAAAACAAATTGAATATAGTATGGCATATACAATATATTTATTGTATGAGGAACTCAGCCTTGATAAGGCTAACTCAAGGCCTTATGTAGACAATGCTAGAGAATTATTGTATTAAAAACTTTAGTTATATGTACTATGTCCGAGCAATTAAAGCTGCAGTAAATAATTTAAGATATATATTATTTTATTATAAAATCTTTAGTTAATAAAATATATTTATATTTTATTATATAATACAAATTATGAAAAAAAAATATAAAGGGCTTGCGACTAGATATATAAAGTATATATGAAAACTATAACCAATATGAAGAAGATTTATGTATATTCAATATTAGTAGCTTTCGCCTTAAAATATTGAGAGTATACAAACCGCAAGGCACAACTTGACTAGCAAAGGCTTACAAATAAACCTCGAGACCACTAAATACTATAGCTTATAGAATAATTATTATTATAATGATATTATTTTATTATATAAAACAAATTGTGAAAAAATATAAACGGCTTGCGATTAGCTATATAGAATATGTATGAAAAATATAACCAATATGAAGAACTTTATATGATCTGCACACAAAGTATAATATTCTATATTGGTAGCTTACTAAAATAAAATAAAACTTACAAATTACAAGGCACAGCTTGACTAGCAAAGGCTTACAAATAACCCTCGAGACTACAGTATTTTCCTTTCTAAATATTAGCTCAAAATAATCTCAAAACAAAAATATTAAAATATCTGCAATAAGCTGACCTATAATATATCAAATAATTACTAAATTACAATACAGATTTTTGGAATAAAATAAAGCGAGCTCTAAAATCAGGAAGAAAAATTTAAAAAAGCAAATATAAAAGTCAAATTTAAATTGTAAAATAAAAGCCTAATCGAATAATTAAAATAATTAAATAATACTAAAATCGTCTTCAACTGCTATAGTTTTTTCCTTTGAGTTATCACAACCTGCCCTCACTTTTTCCTCATCATCTTTCTATAGATCTTTGCCTCTATATCCCTAAGCTTACTCTTCAGGTACTTGCAGCGTGAGATTCTGCTGCGACTTTGGCGAGCTTTCGAGGAACTTTGCCGGCGTTTTTTGCTTCTACTGCCGTACTCCATGGAGGCTGAGCTGAGCTCGGAACTGTCCGTGCTGGAGGATTCACTGATGCAGGACGAGCTGCTGCTGAGCAAGTGGCGTTTACGCTTGGAGTAGTGTCCCTGCCGCGGACTCTGGTTGGGCGTGAAGGGTCCTCGGCGGCGCTTGCGCTGTTCACCGTGGAACGAAGACGATGATGAGCTCAACGAGTCTGTGGTGGAGGAATAGTCCGGTGTGCTGCTGTCGCTGCTGAAGTGCACAGTGACCTGGCGCTCGGTTTCGAGCGGCGTGCAGCTGCGAGGCGGCAACGGAAGCTCCGCCTGCTGCTGCTGCTGCTGAGTGTAGTAGGGATCTGTGTCCAGATCATTGTACTCGATCCAAGGCCTATGGCTGTTCTGGGCCGACGCGCCGAGTCTATAGCCCGCGTTCTGCATGATCTCCTTGAGGCTGTGCAGGTTGTGATCGAAGGAGCCTTCCGGCTCACTCGAGTGCGGGCAGCCCGGAACCGGCGGCTGTTCATAGTAGGCCTCTGGCAGCGCCGGCGCCTTGGGCAGCTGCAGACGCTCGAACATGACGTAGTTGCCCAAGCCCCTGGACTCGGGATGCTTGAAGCGGCAGCTTGCACCCCACGTGCACGCGTTGCGCTGGTAGAAGCGGCAAACGGGCAGCGACGCCGCCGCGCTGCTGCTGCCGCTGTCTTCGTCGCTGTTGACTTCGCCCTCCTCTAGTTCGGCACGTGCCTTGCGCACTTTTCTAGGGTATTTACCGGTCGTGCGTCTCTTCGCAGCGTCGTTGTGCTGCCTTCTCTTCTCGCTTTTGCTGCGTGCTCTCTCGCGCCTTTTGCGACGATCTCGAATTGCTTTTGATCGGGTTTTCTCCATTCTACCGCTTGAATTTTTTACCGTAGGCATATGAAGTGATTTTTTTGCACAAACCTGTAGATTTAATTCAAAATGTCGCTAGGGCAATTAATTTATTTCGATAACAAAAATGTGCTTAATTAATCGACAGAAACTTTTGCTCGTTTTGTTATCGAAGCTCTTAGTGCATGCCGCTGCTGGCGTTGCCAGATTGTTGCATTGTCGGCAGTTTATTATTACTTAAAACTATCGAAAAAAAAGTATCGTGCGTTTAAAAAAAAAAATGTAAAAATTTAACTCAATTGAAAAATTAATGAAAAAAAAATGTATTTTGTATAATTAATGTAATCGAACTAGGAACTGCCCGCCCAGTGTTGTAAAACATCAAATACATTGCTTATTGCAGGCATTGCAATTCCTATAAGAAAAAATTCTAAATTTCAATTGGAAAATATAAATAAAAAATGTATTAACACAATGCAGACATAGACAAAGTAACTAAATCCAAAATTCCAAAATGTACACTTTCAATTTTAGTTCAAAATTTCAGTCGGTAGTAGCGTATCTGATCGACCTACTCGTACTGCCCCTAGATATGCCGGTGCTGGTGGTGACCACACTGCTGCTAAGGATACTTCAAGAAATGGCCATCTTTCTCATACACGTGCTGCGAGAAACCGAAGATTTTCGGAGAGAAGGAAAGGAACTGCTTCGGTTCTACTGGAACATTGTGATTCAGTTTTTTGTCTACATTTTCGACTATTTTTTCATAGCAATGCGATGTGAATACATACACACTTAGACGAGGATCTGAGTGACTTGAGTGTGAAGTAAGATTTTCGAATTTTACAAAACCAATATATATTTTTTTTCTATATATATTTAATTTCAGCTGCCTTTGTGGAAAGGTTCTCAGCTAGCGCGATTGTAGCTTTTTCTCTAATAAAGGGCTTGACGGTCTCAGTACGCTAACAAACGTTGTTTTAATGCATATTTTGGAGAACCTGTCCGTAACCTCCCAACCTCGAAGGCAGGTTGACCCCTGCCCCTGCCACGGACCAATCTATTTCTTAGAGCATCAATTTCCGCAAAATTGCGCCACTAAATTACCATAACGGGGGAAGGCAGGCAGCGTTCTACCCCGCACTCCGGCCACCCAGTCTGCAGGAAACACTTGCCCGAAAACTAACGGAAACATATTACGGCGAGTTGAGAAACCGAACGAGACAGGGACACGAGCCCGAAAAAACCAAAACAAAGAAACAAGCGCGAATTACGCAAACATCAGCAATGCGCCACTGAAGTTACCTGTTCTCGAGCAGAGACAGGGACAGGGACTGGAACAGGGACAGGAGCAGTAGCGGGCTGGGGTGTGCAGGCGGAGGTCCCACAGGACTTGTAAATAGCAACACGCAAACAAGTTAAAAAGTTCCCCTTGTTCTTCTTCGGCGTTTCTTTATGCTTCGCCTGGCTCGGGCTCGGGCCCAACATAATCGTTTCTCATTTCAATGCCGTGTTGCTCCCTGCAGCTCACTCCACTCCGCCCCTGGCACTGCACTGTGCTCTGCGCTCACCTTTTGTGCTCGGCCGCAATTTAGTTTTGAGCGTAATTTCTTTTAATAGCGCCAGTCGACAGATAAAATTCACCACACTGACGTCTGAGTCTTTGCCGAGATGTCTCGCGCCCAGTTAGAGAGCTGGCAGAGCAATTGGGTGGGGTACGGTTCAGGGGTCAAGGGTGGTGTGGCGGAATATCGCAAGTAAATTGCTTAATTTTGGCCATGTCTCAGCCCCGGGTCTCGCTTAGGCCCTGCCACTTGTTTTGTTTTATTGGGCCTTCGGGTGGGATGGAGTCTGGGTTGGGCATCCGAGAGGGAGAGAGAGACAGTCTGTGGGTACTGGCGAGGTTGACGTTTTCGGGCATGACGATTTCATTTGCATTTTATGATAATTGAACTTCATAAATATGTCAGGGCGGCATCTTAAAAGTGCCAGCGGTAAGTACACACACCGTTTGTTGCCCGAGATAAATGCCGGATCCGCCATCAAGACCGGCAGTACAATACTCCCTGATACCCATACTCTCTGACTGCCCGACTCTCTGTCGCCCTACCCCGTTCCGCTTCGTTCCGTCGCGCCGCATTCCATTCCATTGCCTTGGCATGTGCTTCATAATTATTTTGAAGTGTCCTCATTAATTTGAAATACTTATGGGCCGCACACGGGCCGCCACATAAAGTGGCGAACACAAGTGGATTACGGTTACATTTTAAATATGCTAAATACTCGTATATATTGCAGCAGATTGGACGCATATTATGGGAATGACAACGCCCGGGCATGGTATTAAGTGTCAGGTGTAGTGTAATACGATGTTCTCGAGCTGATATTAGTTTCCTGAGCGCATTGTTTTTGGATGGGGTTGGAGAGTGGACTTGAAGGGAACAGGATTATCGCGGCTTAGTACTTTTACTTTTATAGTTGAAGCTCTTGATGGCGTAGAAAGCAATCATATTTAGCTATGCTACAGGGGTTCTAAGGTTCCTTAGGGTATCTTAGATATCAACAGAGGGGTCCTATATATCCGAAGTCATGGCTTATTTCATATTTAGCTATGCTTCAGGGGCTCTAAGGTTCCTTAATGTATCCTAGATATCAACAGAGTGGTCCTATCTCTGCGAAGTCATTGCTTACTTCATATTTATCTATGCTACATGAGTTCTAAGGTTCCTCAAGGTATCTTAGATATCAACAGAGGGGTCCTATCTATCCGAATGCTACAGGGATCCTAAGGTTCCTAAGGGTATCTTAGATATCAACTGAGGGGTCCTATCTATCCGAATGCTACAGGGATCCTAAGGTTCCTAATGGTATCTTAGATATCAACTGAGGGGTCCTATCTATCCGAATGCTACAGGGGTCATAAGGTTCCTTAGGGTATCTTAGATATCATCAGAGGGGTCCTTTCTATACAAATGCTACAGGAGTCCTAAGGTTCCTTAAGGTATCTTTGATATTAACAAAAGGGTCCTATCTATCCGAATGCTACAAGGGTCCTAAGGTTTCTGAAGGTATCTCAGATATCAACAAAGGGGTCCTATCAATCCGAGATCATGGCTTAAGAGATCACAGACTTTTAACAGGTAATAAAATATTCTGTCATTACTATGTAATATTTTTCCCTCTCCCTACTATTTTTTTATTCTCTCCCTCATCAACATTGTGAACAACTCAATCACATTAAGTTCACAATTTTCCCATCAACTGCCAGCGCAACCCTCGCCGTGGGGCAGTTCTAAGCCTTTTGCCAGGCGAGATGAAAACATTTAACACCTCATTAGAATCAGGACTCGTTCGCATGCCAGCACGGGACAGGGACAACAACAACAACAACAACAACAACTGAAACTATGTTTGACGGCGCCATGAATAAAGTCGGGCATAAACAGGATATATGACCGCAAATCCCAGCGCCTTGCAGCGGCAATGAATATTAATGAGATGTCATCAGTCTTTCGTCAAATTAAAACGCACAGCCCAGAAAGAGACAGCGCAAGACGCAGGATAGAGAGAGAGCGAGGCAGGGACATGGCTTGTTGTGCACATCTTGCGGTAACTTTTCTAATTGTTGCCAACACAACGCGAATAAATCAGCCGGAAAAGCGACTGCAGAAGGGTGCGACCTAGACGTCTTGCTGTCTTCCTGTCTTCCCTCCTCCCCCTGTCCGTATACCTTTCTCTTGAGGAATTTTCGGCAATTTGCTTAGCCGCCGTTGAGTATTCCATCAGCCGTAAAGGTGCTGCAACCCTTCTGCCGCACCTTCAGCGCGTCAGACGTCAGCGCACTATCATCACGCCTGTTTACACGCATAATTATGTGTGTGTGCGTGTGTGTGTGTGTGTGTGTGTATGTGCCGGATTCCGGGAAATTCCAGGCTTGCGGTTAGCCTGCCGCACCCCGTCGGAGGGGCGACTCTAATGCCTCGTGACAGATTTCGCGCTGGAGCTGCGCTCCGACGGGTCTGACGCGTCGTGTCAGCGCTTCAAGCTGATAATATGTTAATGAGGTTTGTTTATTTGATTTGCCACTCAGCCCGGCTCAGAGTCAAGTGGAAGTTAATCGCAGCAGGCACCGCGGCAGCGATACATATTCTGACACTGTGTGCTTACCCAACAATCTATCTCTCTCTTTCGCTCTCTCCTGGAGTCTTTTGTCAGAGATTATAAAACTTTAAAATTATGCTTTCGTTTTAAGGAAACCCAATCGAATAATCTTACGAAAATCGTCTAGAATTAAAACTACTTCAACAAGTCAAGAGAGGTGAGTGTGTGTGTGTGAGAGAGAGAGAGAGTGAGAGAGAGGTAGAAGATACCACTGATTAGAGCTCCTTTTCGTTGCAGTTCACAATGATCCGTCTCAAGGCAGCCGAACCTGATCATATTGCGGATCGGGCCAAGGACGAGGTGCGCGCCAGTTTCATCGTATTCGCCGTGCTCTGCGCCACAATTCGAATTGCCCCGATATTGCTGCGCAAGATATTCGCATAGTTGACGCCGTCCCACGTCCCCCTCGAAAAGGAATCACATTAGTCCTGAATCTTTTTGAGAATCACAATCAAATTGTATATTATGAAATGGAACAAAATAATTGAATTTACCAAGTTTAACTAAATTGAAAGCGCTTTTAATTGCAGCATGAAGGTTAATATTGGTAGCAATAGTGGCCTTTTTATACCATTTACCCATTGAAAATGGGTAAAAAATGGTATATTAACTTTGTGCAAATGTATGTAACAGGCAGAAGGAGGCGTGGCAGACCATTCAAAGTATATATATTCTTGATCAGCATCAATAGCCGAGTCGATTTGGTCATGTCCGTCTGTCTGTCCGTCTGTCCGTCTGTCCGTCTGTCCGTCTGTCCGTCTGTCCGTCTGTCCGTCTGTCCGTCTGTATGAACACACAGATCTCAGCTATTAAAAGAGCTAGAGGCACCAGACTTGGTGGGAGTGTGCGTGTATTCAATACACACAAGAAGTTTATTTCAAACTTGATATGCCACGCCCACCGCCTTCGCAAATCGATAAATGCGTATTTCGATTTTTTCCAAATAATTCAATAACGAAAAGAGATAAACGCACCAAATTTGGTAGGAGGGTGTCTTGCAATATTATGCAGAAGTTGGATTTTAGAATTTTGGATGCCACGCCCACCGCCTCTAAAAAACACATTTTTATAGTTTAAAGGAAAACTAGAAAAGCTAGAAGCGCCAAATTTGAAAGTAAGGTGCCTGGTAACACTACGAAGAATGTTTGATTTTCAACTTTTGGATGCCACTCCCACCGCCCCCACACTATTGCATTTTAAGAAAAGTAGGGAAATAACAAAACATTTTTTTAACACTCTTGTAGCTTACCATAGTACAGATCTACCCTATAAATTTCAATCCGATCGGACAATAAACAAAGAAGTTATAGGAGTTTGAATCTTCCATATAAAGTTGTGGGCGCTTAGAATTCCAACTAGAATGTTGAACTGACGCAGCAGAAGGCCGGCATCAATAAAAGTCTCATTTGCCGATCGCTCCGCGTAACTGTGTGTGGTCTAGATGGTTGCATGCAAGATTCTGGTGCGTGTGGTCGCGGGTTCGAATCCAGCAACGGGCAATTTTTTTTTTTTTTTTGCCGATCGCACTGCGTAACTGTGTGTGGTCTTGATGGTTGGCTCGCAAGTTTCTGATGCGTGAGGTCGCGGGTTCGAATCCTGCGCTGGGCAATTTTTTTTTTTTAATAATTTTGCGCTATATGAAAAGTATATTATGCAAAAAAATAAAAAAATAAAAACAAAAACTTTTTCTAAGCAATACAAAAAAAAGAAGACTGCGCTGGGATTCGAACCGGGGACATTTAGTTATAGAGCTGAAAACTCTCACAACAAATCACTGAAGCACATGGTCTGTTCCTAGGCGCGAGAAGTTTTGCATACAGCAGCAGAGACGGAGCAGAGGCTCGGCTTCAATGCTTCCGCCGACTGCGCACGCACAATCGGCGTGCAGTCGGCATGTGCCATTAGCGTCAATGCATGTGTATTTAATTTCGGAAATATGCGATGCGTTGTTATTAATTCGAATAAAAGTAATTAATATTAAGAATTATTTTTAGCAGCCAAAGGTAAATTATAACTTACTGTCGAGTGCACTCGACTGTAGCTTTCTTCAATTTTTATTTTTTAATAACAAAGAATTTATAGGAGTTCGAATTCCCCATACAAAGTTATGGGCGCTAGCGATTCCTAACCAAAACGTTAAATCGACGCAGTAGAGGGCCCGCGTCAATAAAAGCCTAATTTGCCGATCGCATGGCGTAAGCTTGTGTGGTGTAGTGGTTAGAGGTCCGACTCGTAAGTTACAAAGTTCGTGAGAGTTCTTGGGTTCGAATCTGGCGCGGGGCGATTTTCTTTTCTTAATGTAAATTGCTTTTTTTTTAATTTTTATACCATTTATTTTATTTTGTATTATTTCTTCGAATAGGGTAAATGGTATCTTACAGTCGCGCGCGCTCGACTGTAGCTTTCCTTACTTGTTTTTAATAACTTTGAGACTTTGGTTAAGCTAAAATTTAGATCTGAAAGAAGAGGTTCAATGTTGATATTGCCAAAATTTGTATGTATATAAACAATTATATAATAATTCAAATTTAATATTTGCTCATAAATTTTTTTTTTAATTTTTGGTAATGTTAGAGCTACTTAATTCGGTTTATTTAGATTGACTAATTAATTAAATATAATCATATATTTTTCGCTACTCTTTTTTTTCAAAAAATTTCAAAAGCGTAGATATTTTTAATTAAAGTAATAAATGATTTATTATAAATTGGCAGGTTTACCAATATTTCTTATTTCTTGAATTTGAGCGGTTTTAAGCTAAGTCCATTTAATTATTTAATTAATTAATTCGAATATTACATATGTTTCTTTATCTTATCTTAATATATTTTTAGGAATATTTGGTCTTTAATTAAATTACTCGCTTAAATCGTTTCAAGCTTTATTGTGACGAACTTTTTTCTAATACGAGGGTCGTTCAATAAGTCCTTAGAAATTCCGAGTGAAGAAATCCGAAATCCTATTTTTTGGACGGGATAAAAATGTTGGAAAAACGATTGGCAAAGTGTGTAGAGCTAAAAGGGGACTATGTTGAAAAGTAAAAAAAAATTTCTGCAAAAAACAGTGTTTTTATATTTATTATTATTATTTATTTTTTCTAAAGACATATTGAACGACCCACGTATTTGTATTTTATGGTATTATATACTATAAATAAGTGCTAAGCTTTCAATACATTTTTTGCATAGTTTTGAGGATAAAAAGTGCACCATTGGTTTAATTTTATTTTTTAGTTCATGATTTTTTAATACAAATATTCTTTTCCTTATTCATTTCTGCAGTGCCACCATTGCGTATACGCAATGCACTTTTTGTAGCATACATTTTGGCGCAGTTGTGCCACCTAAACTCACTAACTGCCTGCTGGCTGTCTTTTGAGCGGCCCTATAGCCGCCATTAGTCGTAGCTGATGCTGGCGCACATTATTTCTGGCAGGGCACGGGCACCGACTCGGGCACGGCCAGGCACGGCACGTGTTTGAACCGCAAACAGATGAATTTCCGCAGTAGCGCAGCCGACGACGACGACGACGACGACGACGAATTATGAGCCACTCAGCGCAGAAGAGCAGAGGAGGGGCAGAGCAGCTGGGGGCAGCAGAGCTAGGGAGTGGCTGCTGGGCCAGCTGGAGGCTGGGTGTGCTCGGCCAGCAACGACTGCAATTCGTCCTCGGGGTCTTTTTTGTGTTAATAATAAATAAACGTGGCTCGACCGGGGCCTCCACTTGGTGTGCTTGTGTTTTGGACACCGGAGCGCATTTTAATGGACGAATGCAACGCTAGTGGTTGCCTCTGCCATGCTGCTCCTCCTGCCTCCCCGCTCCCTCTGCTACCTGTAGCCGGCTGCACACCTCGTGCCTCGCTCCAGTTTCAGCTTCAGCCTCAGTTCGAGCTCGAGCGCTGCAGCTGCATGTGTGTGACACCCCTTTCCCCTGCCCCTTCCCGCTGCCTCCTGCATCCCTCTGCTCCCGGGCTGCGCTTGAAATACGGCATTTGCTCGTCCATCTTTTGATTTAGCACCGACATAAAAATGATTTATCAGTGACATTAAAATAATGCACACTGTGGCGCATTTTATGTGCGAATGGATTTTCGCGCCTTTTTGTTTTCCACTGCAAGCAGCTGCCGCCCCATGCCACGCCTCCATAACGAACCCTACATGCCCGTTGGCGTTGCATTTGAGCCTAGTCCGACGTAGAGCTCTGGCCCGCCTGCCGCTCTCTATCCGCAAACAGCTGTCCGGCCCCCAAGTCTCTATCCCTCTCTCCGTGCTCCTGTCCGCTTCGCTGTCCGTCCCACTGCCTGTCCCTGCCCCTGTTCTCCCTCTGCCCATCGTCTGCTCTGTCAGTCTTTGTGTGCTGCCGTCAGGCTGGAATGTTTTACGGTCGAGGTGTTTGTAACTGCCTCTGCGTGCGTGTGTGTGTGTGAGTATGTGCGTGTGTGTATATGGCGAAGTGCTCTGCACCTATCCGAGAACCTAGCGGGAGCATCATAAATGTAAACTTTTATGCGATTATCGCGCTCTCTTTCTCGCTGCCAAGCTCGGCAAAAATTTTGTGCAATGTGCAAGTGCACTGCGAGAAATTAAATGGGAGGAAGTCGAGCAGAGTGAACGGAAGTAGAATGTAAGCTATAACTAATTATTAAAAAATAATAAAATTTAGAATATAAAGAAAAAAGGTAAACATTAAATAATATGTGAAATTATATTTCATTAAATATTTTTTATTTTCTTCATATTTATTTCATAAAATAATAAATACAAATTTGTAATATTAAGAAATGTATCAGAATTTGCATAACTTTTTTGATTTCAATTAATTGTTTTATATAAGCGTTTTTATTTATTTCTGTGTTAATAGGCTTTTTTATTTTAATAAATATTTAATTATGTATTTTAATTTATATATTTTAAATAATAAATATTTATAATTAATATTGACTTAAACATTTTTTTTTTGAATTATTTATAATTTAGTTGAATAAAATCATAAGTAAATAAAATATAAGAGAAGGAAAATTATTAAGGCCCAATATAACCTTAAAACTTAATGAACATTAAAATAAGTAATTTTCTACTCTTTAATTATTTAATTATTTAAATTTTGTTGTAATTTTAATGCATTAACCAATTTACCCAGTTTTTTCTCACAGTGTCGCTGGCGCTATGTATTTGAAATGTGCCATAATTTGCACCCAGATGTGTGACACAGCAGACGGGCCAGCGGGCTGGCAATCAACTGTGGATGCAGCGTGGCAGCCTCAGCCAAAGCTGCAGAGCAGGCGTTGGTCTGGGGGTGGGGAACAGTTCCGGGCCCTGTAGAGCCATAGAGCGCGGGCAGAGGCAGAGGCATCGTCCCGCTGCGTGGCCAACATATGCCCTCGTGGGGCCTGGAACTCATTAGAGCAGGCGCTGCCTCCGCGCATCTGTGTGTGTATGTGTAGGTGAGCGAGTATGTGTGCTTAATGAGGAGAGCAGAGGGGAGACGGAATGAGCTGCTGCTGCTGCTGCTATTGCTGTTAGCCGGGCGCAGGCGCTGCAGCAGATTCGAGATGCGAGACAGATACGAAGGACATGGACGAGGACGTGGACGTGGACGTGGACATGTGTGCATGCACATCTGCAGACGCCGCTGCTGCTGATTGCCCCGGCAAATGGTAGAGCCCGTTGCGGAACGCTACGGTCCGATTCGGTAGCGTCCCGTTTGGGTTAACCCCTGCACTGCTTCCTACACTCCCATTCCCCTACTGCTCCCTTGGCTGGCCAGTTGGCAGCGTCAGCATAATTTCCTGATGCTAAATGCCAAACGCAGAGCGAAACGGGACGAGCTGGAACGAGTCGCAGTCACAGTCACAGCAGCCCGAGCTCGTGCCTGGCCCGTGCCCGTGCCCGAGCACTTAAGCCCATCCGCCGTGTGCGCTGACCGACTGAGCTCTGTGAAGGGAGCGGGAGCGGGAGCGAGAGCAGGCTGTTGTTGTAGTTGCGGCTCTGTGTCATTGTCTGCTGCCGGAGCTGGAGCTGGAGCTGAAGCAGCAGCCCGGGCAATTTAGAGCAGCGCACACACACCTGTTTTTGGGTAATTTATCTCGAAGAATTATTATTTCAAATATTTTGGGGGGCCAGCGCCTCTCGCAGCCGGCACCCGCGCTCCGCTCCTGTACGCTCAGTGCTCAGTGCGACGCAACGAAATAAAAGGATTTTAAAATGGTCATTTGATATGAATTATGCGCGCTGCTGCAATTACAGTTACCCCAGAACCCTTTCCCCTGCCACACCCCCCTTATGCTGCCCTACCTAACCTACCAATAGCCGCCCGTTTGATGCCTTTGTCTGACTCTGATGCGGTTGTCTGAAGCGCTTAGACGCAGTCCATGCTGCTGCTTGCTCAGAGAGAGAGAGAGAGGGAGAAAAGTATACTCCTGCTCTTCCCCTTTCTTTCTCTCTCTCCCTCAGCTTTGCAACTCTTTGAGTTCATTGTTTAATAATTAAATCGGCTGCGAGACTAATATATTTCGCTTAATTGCGAAAATGCGCTGGGCAAACGTCCCGAGCACTTGGCCCATTTCTGATTTATGCCCCGCCAATAGTCGACTCGGGGCCTGATGGGATACATATGCGTGGTCCTGGCTGTTGCCAGTGCCGATGTGGCATTATAAATGGACTGCACTGAAAGCTGTAAAAGGGATTTGTGTGTAGATTTCTGTGCACTCTGTATGAGCATATATATGATGGGTTTAGTACAAAAAAAAAATACATATTACCTTTATTTATCTTTGAGTTATGCTAAGTCAAGCGAATTATCATACAGCTCTGCTTTGTCTATGATTTTGCTTATAACTATGCTTACAATTTTGAGTTAAGTAAAGCATAGCATACCGTTTTTTATCTTATAATAAATATTTGATTGTAAAGAATTAAAATATTTTTTTTTTTAATTTACTGCCATTTAAAAAATATAAAATTGTTTTTAAAAATATTCATTATTTTTTAAATGGAAATTTTATTTTTTATAAAGTAAAAATATTTCTAAATTTGAATTGATAACAGTTTTCGAGTCATACCATTAAAGTGTACAAGGAGCTCAACCATATATATGTTTTAGTTTTGAATACCCTGTAAATTAATACATAATTAATTTCATTATCAATACCTTCTCTTAAGACTTCATTACTTAGTAGTATGGTGTTTTTTTCAAACATTCTCAATGCGCTTTGGGTATTCAACAGTCGAGTTCATTGGACTTACTGCACATAGTTTCTATGCATGCATTTATACCAACAATTTATGACCATTCGTCAATCAATCTTGGACTCCAATAGATTTTTATGTGCAATTCCTTGCACATCTGTCGCTACCTTTGATTCTGGAATATTTCCCTGCCTCCCAGGGGGTTTTCCCGAAAAGGTGTCACGTGATACTCAAGGTCATACACACTGAAAGGATTTTTGGTGTGAGCAAACGTGAAATAATCAATGGAAAATCAACAAAAACGTTAAAAATAATTGCGACGGCAGCCAGAAACAGCAATTGCCGAGGGGCTGGAAGGCGGGGCAGGCGCACAAATTGAAAAAGAAATGTAAAAATAATCGGCAATAAATTTAGCAAAAGTGTCGAAAACCGTTCACAAAGAGGCAGAGAGAGAGAGAGGGGAGCACACACGGAAATTTGGCCACGCCAGGAACACATAGTTCAATGTCCTATGCAGGCAAAGGGTAGTGACAGCAGCAGCAGCACCATAAGAGGGAAAGGGAAGAGTATATAGTGAAGACTAGAGAGAGAGAGAGAGAGCGGTGGAGGGGTGGAGTTGCAGGCAGCGAACTCGCAACCGCATTTATAATAAATTGAATTGCAATAACTCAACTTCAATCAAAAATCATAATTCATGGAATCGGACAGGCTGCAACGCCACGACCAGGAGCTGCAACCAGCCCGACTTGTGCCTAACCCTGAACCACACCCCACAAACACTAGCCCGCCACCTCCCTCCGCTGCTACCACTTGCACTCGCTGTGCTGCCTTTTTTGGCTCTGCTTTGGTCGTCGCCCGAAAATTATAAATCTACGCTTTGACATGAAGATGCAAGTGAGAGCAGGAGAGCGGGTAGAGGGCTGGTTGTAGGACGGGAGCGGAGCGAAGACATGGATTTATAGACGAAGACATAAATACAAACGGAGCCATCGAAGTCGTCGCAGCGGTGCAGCGGTGCAGGGCCAAAGACAGCAAGAGGCAGCGAAATCGGGCGAAAACAGAGAAAAGTGCGCAAGGAGGCGGAACACGCTCAATGCCCATAAATATCCGAGCGCCTCCTCGTAGTTGTTCCGACTGAGCAGAGCGACCACCAGCAGTGGTGGGGCAGAGTGAAGAAGGGAAGAGGGGGGTTGCCGGGTTGGACGCCGTTTAGGTGAAAATAATCACCGCTTCACATGAAATCATTTTGCGCCGCAAAATGCCAAAAGAGAATGCAAGCGCAAGGATACGCAAGGATTTGGCTCCAGTAGTTCCCAAATGCAGGCGATATATATGTCTGAAAGTGCACATGTATGTGTGTGGCAGTTCAAAGTTCACTTCAGCTTGGCTCTGTTCCGCCGTATCAAGGACAAACAAATCAAATGTGACAATTTTGCAAAACGTTTAAGTGATTTTCGGCTTTGATTTGTTGCAAACATTCACAGAGAGAGAGAGAGAGAGAGAGAGAGAGAGAGAGAGAGAGAAAAAGGAAATATAGGGAAAAAGAAAAATTACAATGAGTTTTTAATGATAGTTTTAGAGCTACGTGTATTTTTAGTATTTATGTAGGAAGAATACTATTCGATTCTACTTGCATTTTGTGTATATATATTAAATATAGAATATCTGGTAAATGGTAGATTTCATTTCAAAGTTCCTTCGCTTTTCAACTCTGCTTTGTGTCCGGCCATAAACTACCCTACATAGTTGTAATTTCTAAACATCAGCAGTAACTAAAAAAAAAGCAAGCATTATAATACAGCATAAAGAATACCATAAAGCAACTTCTTGTGGGCACAAAGAGCGGGCGAATGAGCACGGAAAGAAATTCATATAATTTTTTTCAAGTTTCCGCTGCTTTATTGAATCGAAAAGAAACTGCGAGAAAAGAGAGTGGCATAATAATAAACTACGATTAAAATAGAAAAGGGAAAAACAGAATGTTAATATAACGACGAAGCTGTGATGCACTATAGACATAGATACATTTAAGAAATATTATTAGTTATAAGTTTAAAGGAAAAATTATTTTAATATGAGAATGTGAGTCTAAACAATATTTTTCTCAACTCAAAGCTGAATTCCATTTTTTAAATTAATCATATAAAATAAAGTTTTAGCAATAAAATAAATATGTAAATATATAAATAAATATATATATATATATATATATATAAATAAATAAATAGATATAAATAAATAAATAAATATCTATATTTAAATATAGTATATTGAAAAAAAAATTAACTAGTTTTAAATCTTTACTCACTTAATTTCTATATCTATTAAAACTACTTAAGCAATGATTTTCAATTTTTCAAAAACTGTTTCCTAATTTTCATTGATAAACAAAAAACGATTTTTTACAAATTTAAAAATCTCTAAGGTAAATATCATAAAATTTCTAAAAATCTCTTAATTTTTTTTTTAATTTCCAAAAAAGTTAAATGTACTTTATCAACTGCCCCTCCTCCCATGAGGAGCAGCTACCCACAAGTCTCCGCCATATATTCGCATATTTTTTATTTGTCTGGTCGCGTAATATGGTATCGAAAGAAGAACACAAACGGGAAGGACACAACTTCGCCGGGGCGCTGCTTTGCACCTTTTTGGTCAGCGCGATATTTTATTGTGCGCATTTGGCTTTCTTTATTCTCCATTACCTCTGTGTGTGTTTTTTTTCTTTTTTTCGACCAAATATTTTAATGTTTATTTATATGTAGATTTTGTTTGGTTATTGTGAAAGGGATACGCAAAAAAGGACTCGAAGCCGGCGGATGTACTCGTCGCCGTTTGAACGCGCTTTTTTTTAATGTGCTCCGTCTGCTGTCATAAAAAAGCGAACTTCGCATAATGCTGAATGGGAAAGTGCAACAAGGCAGGGGGCAAAGGTCAAAGGAGGGGGCACAACAAAAACAGCAACACCTTTGGCAAAAGGGACACTCGCCAAAAGGTCGCGGAAGTAATTTACAATTTGGAAAAAAAGCCCAAGAAGAAGCAGCAGACATCCGAGCAAATAAAGTGCCCGAATCGGATATATAGTAATATATACATATATATATATATTTGTGTGTGTGTGTGTGTGTGTGTATTTGTACTGTATACCGTGTAGGGCTGCGTCTGGTGTTGCGGCGCAAATTGACAAGATTTATTTTCAATTAAAAACAAACGCGCATTATCCTTTTCTGGCGTGCGCGTCGGACATTCAACATTTTATTGGCAGCGCGTTTTCCGAGTCTGATTCGCAATTTGACAATAAATCAAAGAGCGGCATTTTCACATTTCCACAAAATTTTCACTCACCGCGGGAGGAAGATGGTTTGGGGTGGGGAAGGGGGTGAGGGCAGCGCTGCAACTATTGTGGGCACGGCGCAGTTGGCGTGCCAGCGGGCTGGACGGAGGGACGGACGGATGCCACCCTTAAGCCGCAGCGCATGCCGCCTTGATGAATGACGAAGGACATGCAGTTGCACACACACACACACACACACACACACGCACGAGCTGCACTCACACACACTCGCATAGTCAGCACGCACACCGATTGGCTGCACGTCGACGTGCAATAATTTTATGTGTCCTGCGAGCACACACGAAAAAAAGAAGAGAACATTAACAACGTCATGCCGAAACTTAGATACCCTTACAATGAAAAAAAGTCAGATTATTCCTATGGCAGCAGTAAAATAGAGAATAGTAAATAGAGTTTATTTTTGATCTTAAATATTGAATTTATTTATTATTTATTATATATATAAATATATATACATTTATTTTTTTTTTAAATTATTGATTATTTATTATGATTATTATGATTTTTAGAATTTATTATAATGACGTTCATGCGTTAAAAATTAAGGAAGAACGTAAGGCCCAAGACAGTATACTTGGGGCAATTTTAATAATAAAATAAAACAAAAAATTTGATAGTTATTTTTTCAAAAATTATACAAAACATTAGTTAAGTTTTCAAATTTTCACTTCAGCTCAACATAGCTATATAGACGGACAGGGCTAGAATCTGTTTATGCCAGAGGCAACAAATTTCTATCCCCTGTGCAAACAGCTGGCCAAAATTGATATTCCTTTTGCAAGAGTATAAAAAGAAGAGAGGCGCAGGGAAGCAGCAGTGGAACCTGCAGAGAACGCGCTGCAGCCGCCTCATTGTTGTCCTGGTTATTTATGACCCATTAAGGCAAGCGGCAATTGCACATGTGTTCTTCACACTCCGGCACACCCCTGCCCCCACACACTGCTATCGCCATTCCCCCCCTCAAGGTGCTATGTGTGTCAGCTCGAACGAGCTCGACCTCGACTGATGTGTCTTTTGCTTTTAATTGTCGAGCTGGACGAGAGCGGACGACACACACGAATGTTAATAATTGCGATGCTCCCGCCCTCGCCCTGCTTTTCTTCTGTCCCACCCCTTCCCCGTACCTACCGACACTGTCTAATAATCATGGAGCATAATTCATTTTTAGATCGTGTTTGCCATTGAATTTACGACATTTTGTTCGTTTTCATTTCCATTTCCAACGCACGCAAAAAACAATTATCCTCCGTAGTCTCACAGCCACTCCCCGCTCTTACCCCCCTGCGCCTTTACATGCACACATTTAATTGCCTGGCCAAAGGATTCGAATGGAGACATTAGAAAAATCTGTTGCCGCCAAACAGGACACACGTCGCTCGCAAGTCGTTAAAATGCGAGAGTTACTCGTACGTTATCTACTGCGAGGGGGATGGGAGGGGGAAGGGCAGTGGGGGAAGAGTGGTTAGATACTTCCTGAAACATGTGTGCAGTTGCCCCGAGATCGTGCGCATCTAGTTTATTGGCTGCGACAGTATTGTGTTCCAATCCTGTGAGCGCAAGCGGGCAGCATCAGTCGGGGGGGGACTTGGTAATACATTTGGCAACAACTTGCCCGAATGTGCACTGCCAACATGTCCTTGAAGGACAATCGCTCTACATGTGGGACAAATGAAATTGTAATTAACTTTTGCGAAGACTGTATAAATTATGATTATGGAATTATGACTATGATATTACAAATTGGCTGGCCATATATTTGAACTGTGCAAAATCTAATTATGAATGCATTTAATTTCTTAATTAGGTTTGATTGGGTTTTTGGAATTATCATATTTATCTTTTTTATAATCTTACAATAATGTAGAAATACAATTGAAATTTCTTTGTAAAAATTATTTTTCGCAATTATGCTTTTTTTTTATTTTTTAAGGTTCTACTTATATTTCAATCAAAAACCAAGTGTTCATAATGTCAGTTTTTTTTTTATAAATTTATAAGTTATCCACAACTTTTTTAAATTCATAAAATAATTTATTTTCTCTTTACAATATTTCCCTATTAAATACAAAATAAATAGCTTAACCAATAGTTTTTCTAGTTTTGAAAAATTAATAAATTCATTTAAAGTCGCATTGAAATATTTATGAGTTAAGTTAATAAAAACTTCCATATTCGCACTACTGTGTGCTTGATTTTTAATTTTTTTTTCCTATTTTATGCTTAAACTAAAAAAACCTTGACACATATGTTGCAAAAATATCTAAAATATGCTATGTTCAGCTTTTTAATTAAGATTTTAGATTAATTTGCTAGTCGCTGATTATACTCTCAGAAAATATATTAATTTATCTAAAACTATTATGATTTTAATCAAATTACCTTTTATACATAAGCCCATACAAATTTCCATCATCTGTATATCAAACTGTTTTCTGATTAGCCCAATATGCCACATAAGTGTGCGAATGCCAATGAAAAACGATGTTGCTTTACATTTGCCGAGATTTGACATTGATATCCTGCTCTTTTGGGTGTCCTTCCTCCCAGCCGGTTCTTTGATTCCCAACGGTTTCCAGCTACAACCAATCGCAGCTAAGTAAAACTCTGCAGCTGCCATCTCCAGTTGCAGCTGCTGCTTCAGACTGCTGCCCCCTCTGAAAAGGACGCCGCTGACTGGCGACTGGAGACTGGCGACTTCAAATCATTGCAAAGTGGCAAAATAAATAAGAACGCAAATAAATTTTGAGCGTGCGCAGCCGAAGGACTTGCGTGTCACTGCCAAAGGATGCCCCAGACAGGACAACGTAAGCCAACGTTGCCTCGAGCTGCATTACGCTCCACAGTGTCTCTCTCTCCCTTTTTGTTGCATGCCACAAATTTATGCGACATCAAGTGGAAGTAGATTGTTGCCGTCCGTTGGGCGCTTGCTCCTCAAATAGAGCGTCCCGGTAGCGTCCTGTGCGTTATCCGTGTCAACTGGCAAACAACGCCGAAATCGCTTCACCAAAATGCCAGGAAAGTGACAGGGCAAAGCGATGCAGATAACGAGACAAAGAAAGGAAAAGAAAGTGGAAAGTTTATGCGTGAAGAAAATATAATATATATCTATATATTAAATGCATTACCTGTAATCAATGAGAACTATCAGTTGCGCTGTCATATGCCAATTTGAACAGACCTGATCAGATTTTTAAGAAAACATATAATTATTATTGTGTAAGTACGATTTGTAAATCTTTAAATAAGTAAATACAATAAATATTGCTAAATAAAATTTAGGTACAATAAAAACTGAATTTAATATTATTTAGGCATATATATCTAAACCTAGCTTTAGATTAACTTAAAGCCAGTTTTTTTAATGCCAGATTTTTTTTAATTTCAGTTCTTTAGAGTAGTCCGAATTGAATTTTACGCCTGAATTTAAAAATTCAAGAATTACAATTGGAATTAAAAATAAAGTATTGTATAAACATACACAATTATACTGCATTTTTTTCTGTGACAGTTTGTCTAAAGAGAATTATAAGACAAGTAAGGAAAAACCTTAGAAAATTATATAGGAAAGCTTATTTTCGATAGGAAAAGTTCCTCTTACAGATATGAGATATTTAGAGTTTACAGACAGACTTTCATTAGCGTAAGCCCAGCAGTTACCAAGGGAATATGTATTACACGTTCTCAGTTTAGATATCAGACACTCTAGCATTTTACGCGACAATCCGAGGCATTATCGCATTAAGTATACGCACCGTGGTGTTAACTTTCGAATTATTACAAACTGTTTGTGCGCTGCATATCAAATCGCTTGGTTTTGATGACTGCACGAGTTTTCTTCTTTTGTTACCCCATCTTCTCACCCCTCCCCCCCCCCCCCCTTGCTGCTCTAGCTTCTGCTTCTCTTCACGTAGCAGCATCCAGCTAATGAGCTGTCCTTGCCAGCCATATTCAGATCGAGTTTAATTTGGCCTCAACTGAAAAATGCATAAATAGCATTTTAATTAGAAAATTAGCTGGAAATATGCAGCTCACGTTAATCGCAGCAATGCGCTGCGCTGCAAAACGAAACTGACTTGCTGCAGTGGGGCAAAGGCCGGAGAGAGGGGTAGGAGAGTGGGTCTCATGCAATATCCACGAGATGCGACAACAACTCGCAACTCCGCTTTCAGCGTTCTCGGGCCTCGTCCTCTGACACTCGGAAATCATTGTGACTCTCGCACACAAGGCACTACGACGGCAAATGCCACGGCTCTTGTTCTGGTTCTGGTGCTGGTTCGGGCATTGGCTCCGGCTACGGCTCCAGGGAGTTCGACTCTGCCGTTTGTTGCGACAAATGCCGTTATAATTATTTATACCGTAAGCACATTTTATGGTGTCGCAATTTTAAAATGCAATTAGACGCGCAGCTCTATGAAGCGCGCCAAAGCAGTTGCAATTCAAAAAGGCTGACTTGTGTATGCCCTGTAAATTGTTTTAAGTTTTTTAAAATAATTGTAGTAATTTTATCATATTAGGAAATTTAAATAATTACCGAAAATAAAATTGTATAAAGTATTAAGATCTTCAGAAATTAGTTAAATGATATCGGAAGTCAGTTCTGATCACTTAAAAAAAAAATCGTTGTTTATAACTAGTAAAAGCTTTTAATTTAGAATCCTTTTATTGAAGAGTATATTTCACCACACCACAAACAATTTTTACAAAAAATTTTCTGCATAATTAGAATATGATATATTTCGGTCACTGAATTTTATTTTAAAGCTGTCTAGATTATATCTGATATATCGTTTTGAAAAATATACCTTCCTTAAAAGTATTTTCATAACACAATATTTTTCTAAATATTCTTCAAAAAATAATTTTAAGCAGCAATTAAATATTATTAAAAAGTCGTCGCTTTTCTCATATCAACATACCCATTTCGTTTATCTACAGGGTATTTAAAAGCATTGAAATAACATGCAGAGCAGCACAATACCCGTTACAAGGACATTAAAGACGATGAGACGGACAGACGAAAAGAGAGACAACTGTAATTCTTAATGGGGTTTTGTCATTTGTGCCCAAAAATTCTATGCGAGCATCAACGGAATTGGCTCTGTCCATGGCCGGACTTCACTCCTTTCCCCTCGCAATCTCTCTCTCTCTCTCTCTCGCCCCATCTACCTTCCAGTCGCGTCTCCTTCTTTCCACACACCTTCTCGTATTCTACTCTCACCTGGCTTATTAGTTTTTTACACTTATTGAACAGGCGCGCGCGCCTTGCGCCCAGCAATATGAGTTTCTTGTTTCCGCCTGCCTTTCGCGTCGAGCGTAACGAATCCAAACCAAAACTGAGCATACAAGACGGAAACAGCTGCTGTCATATTTTGATATTACAAAATTCATATATCCATGTTTTGGCATTTGCTTATTTAGTGTAGTTTCGCTGTACAGTCAGCCTAGCACATTTGTATCTATGGGCTTCACCTACTCTCGCATAATGAAAAGTTTGCGCAAAAATAAATTTGCATAAAACGCGATTCACATATGGGGGAAACGGTAGAAATTGCCAATTTTTGGCAAATGGCGGACCTAAATAGGGCGATTCTAATAGAGAATAAGGAACTTCCGAAAATATGAACAAAGATTTCGGTTACAATCCTTCTAAGTAGAAACCTTTAAGTTTCTATAGTAGAAATACCACAAATAAAAGGAAGCAAAATTTTAATTATCAAAAATATTAAGAAGCTAGAAAAACATATTCCAGTTTTAGTCTTATTGAATAGTTCAAAATATATAGAAAACTCAACATAATTTTATATAAATATATTCAAATTTTAAATATAAAATTTGCACTACACAAATGGTTTAAATCCTTTAAAATTTTTCTTTATATATATAACAATTTTATACTTCAATCAATTAAAGTACTACATAGAACGTAATACTTCCCATCTTAAATTATTCTAATGAAGTTGCCTTTTCCAAAATTGCCCCGAAAACAAAGAAAATGTTTCTTTTTCGCTTTTCGTGCGATTCCTCTCCGGACTATCGCATTATCGGCTGCGGTCGTAAACTATTTGCAGCTATTATCTGGGTAAGTTTCTTCGACGCCTTCGGGGAAATATGCGGCGAATTAATACGAGTTTACGGAGTGGCCCAGCAGCAACCCTTTCTGCGACCCATTCCGTTCCGTTTCTGCGCAAGTTTTCGCTTAATTTATAACGAGGATTACAATAAACAAACTAATCTACGGCAATAAACACTAAAAATCCCCCAAAAGTGTTGCCCATCCGAGGGTTACTCCAAGGGCGGATAGAAGATTGAGAGGCGGAGGGGGGGGTAATGGTGAAGAAGACACGCCTGGGCAAAGTCTTTTTATAAGTTAAATCGCTGCAATCCTTTCGCCTTTTAAATATGCCATTTCCGCTGCGAGATTATTTTTCGATATCGCCAAATGTATGATTCGATATGTTTACGAGTGCCCAGTGACCAGTAGCCGGTAGCAGGGGAGTGTTAAGGGGTAACGGGTATTTGGTAACGTGTAACGAGTACTGCGTACCAAGTGCACAGCCGCCGGATGCGCTTGGCCGACCCGTGCAGATAGGCATCGCGGTACAGTTGCCCATCCCCACTGTCCTTTTACCCTCCGGTCTTGGTACTGAAATTGTCAGCCTGGTGGCCAGTTACTGGCCACGCCGGAATGGGCGTGGCCGCTGTGCGTGTACTGCATCCGTTTGATCCTTTTTTCTATTAACAATAAATTTGTACGATTTTTATTTGACCGCAAGTAACACGCACTGAGGTCGCTTCTCTTTGATGACAGTCGTGAGGTGAGGCGAAATGGGTCGGGGCGAGTCTCTTTAAGACTTTTATGTGGCCATAAAGAGTATCAATAAGGGTAAGTTCTCGCAGTATTCACGATAAGTCGGCAACTTTTGTAACTTAACAAAATGGGTAGAAAAATACTTGAAAGAATTCGCTCTTAAAATATATTAGAGAAACTTTGATAGCTTGCTTGATAAATGAGATGAACTGATAGTTTCAAGATTAAATAATCCTTAGGATAGTAAATTATATACAGTCTGCAGGGAGATTTTATATTTAAAGCAGTTTGCTTTTAAATTAATTTTGGAAAACTTTAATTAATCCATAAAGCAAATAAATTGAATATGTTTTGAATATATCACTTAAATAAATATGCAACTATAACTCAGATCAATCAAAAAAGGGTTGATGATTAAAAAAAAAAAATTTTAATAATTTTTTCAGCCTTTCAAATTATAATTTTATTTTCAGTTGCGTACTTTCATTTTTAAATGTTATAAGACTAAGAAATGAAAGTTCTACGGAGAACTCCTGCGCGCCAGCCTCCAATTACCCAAGGACTTGAGAGCAAGATGCAATTTAGTGTCTTGTATGTGATCTCCAAACTCAGATAAAGTACTGTACTCAGGCAGAGTGGTTGGGGTGAAGTAGGGACCACAGCAAATCAGACAAATCGGACAGAACGGGATGCGCGTGATGCCCAAAAGGATGCCATTAAGGACAACGGTTACAATCGTTAGTGAAGCCATTAGTTGCCAGCGCCAATATGCGAAAATCACACGAAACACACACACACACATGTGCAACCCCAAAAATGTGTCCAGTGTTGTATAATTGCAAGTGCGCAGCTTTTGGAAAAAGTCCGAGTTATAACATAAAATAAAGCCAGCGCAGGACAGCCAAATGTCCATCTTCCACTAATGTTACGGCCACAGACAGCGGTAAGGGGGTGACAAGGGGACGCAGAGAGCAAGTCACGAAGCTTGGGACATCAGGACAACAATAACAATAAAACAAAGGCCCGTTGGCCGAGCTACACGGGTAACTGAAAATAATTTCAGGGATATTATCGCAGCGCCGGCGCTGCTGATGTCCCAGGCGCGATATGAGGGCAGCAAGCAGTTGGAGCTGGAGTTGGAGTTGGAGTTGGACTCGAAGTGGGAGCTCGACTCGGAGTCGCAGTCCGTTGGAGATTCACATCA
Organism: Zaprionus bogoriensis; assembly: GCA_035046045.1. Lineage (NCBI taxonomy): Eukaryota > Metazoa > Arthropoda > Insecta > Diptera > Drosophilidae > Zaprionus > Zaprionus bogoriensis. Next base: position 450,833 of record JAWNOI010000046.1, read on the forward strand.
ACATAATGTCTACTTTACAATGTGGATAAAGTCGCTCCGGCTGCGCTCCAAGAAAACGAAATCACATCCATATCGACGAAACAACCATTCCGCTCCCCTCTTACTCCCGCCATCTTACGTCTTCCATTTGGACGACCCACCTGACACCAGTCCTTCCCCAAATGTCCTGTCTGGCTGACCAACCCCCTCCCGGGCCGGCTGCACATTCCGTACTCCAGCACGCCACGTTGCAATAAGTTACGGCTGGCGGCTATTACGCCGCGATGGTGGCCAGCTACGGCGCCGGGCCGTAGCCATTGCCGGACCGGAGCAGGCCGTGGCCGGCACAGCCGGAGACAAATCCGAAATCCATACTCGTAAACAAATGCAACTAATCGCCGTTCATGTCGAACGTGTTCACGGCTAGGCGAACCTAAACCTAAACCTAAAGCAATACCTAAATCCAGACCTGAACGTAAACCTGAAATTGTGGCTGCCGCTGCCGCCGCCGACGCCGCACTTCGCCTTGCTGGACACAGCTTCCGGCTTCGTCTCCAATGATCATTGTGCGGACTTAGTTCTGATTCGCAATCTGATGGCTATCGCGCTAGGCGGGCGAGCACTCATGCCAAATGACTTGGCCAAGAGGCTGCAGTTTTTTTGTGCAATTTATACTACAATTTTAAAAGAGTGCAAAGCTCCATAAGGCATAAGAGACATTAATGTAAACAAAGTTACTTAATTGTTTTAATAATAATTAGTTTTTTAATTGGCCAAAAACTTTGTTTTGTTTTTAAAAACAAAATTTTTAACTATCTTTCAAATAATTATTTTTTTCTGAGAGCAGGAGTTTTTAATTTATAATTGTACAATTAGTCATAAGAATAATGTAAATATATATGTCAAAGCTGTTTTCTAAAAAGCTTAATTGAAATTTTATCCTTTAGCTTATCAAAAAAAAAAAAAAACATTTAAAAAATTTACACAATTTTTAACAAAATTTTTATAAAATATTATTTTCTCTGGAAAACGTAAAGTTTTATACAATTTCGATTATAATCCTTTTTATTGTTGTTATTTTTTATCATCTTTTCCTGACCAAATTCACAATATGCATAAAAGGTTTTTAAATAAAAAATAGATTAAAACAAAATGCATAAAAGGAAAGGAACCTGAGTTTCAGGTATATTCTGGTAGCTTTGAAAATATTATGTAGTATCGATATCTTGCAAAACTTTTCCTAAGAAGCTCTTGAATTGAATAGAATCATCTTCAAAGAACCAAGTTGCAAGCGACTTCAGAGTCATTGGTATATTTGAATAGAAATAAATTTATTCAAAATAAAAAGTAAATATTTACTCGAGAATATAAAGTAAAGGCTCTATTTGCAAGATCTTACGAAGGAATATGCAAATATTTGTAATGAGACAACCGGAAACCTTTGCAAATTTTTCGCTGCTGAAGAAAAATACTCCAACAGAGAAGAAATGTCAAGAGCTCGCGATTCTGAAGGCCAAATGGGTGAAATTTGTTATTCTCGAGCCGAAACAAGTAGGCATTGATATTGAAATTATTGACAAATGCTCGGAAATCATGTGCTTTGAACGAGAACTGGAGTCTGCTTTTAATTCATTCTGCTAGCAGGCATTGTAGCACAAACAGCTCAAGGTGGTGCGTTTTAAAACAGTTTGTGTAGTTTCTCGCAGGTTCGAAAAATCGTGAGGAGTGACTCATAAAATTGGTAAACGAAAGAAGTTGGAAAAAATCGCTTCACTTGTATATATACATGTACATATATAGGAGAATATATTAGAAAATATATCTTAGAAAATATATCTTAGAAATAGTATATTAGAATTTAGATTAAAAAATATATCGCAAAAAAAAAATATAATCACATTTACTGAGTGCAAAAATATCTTGTAAGTTGTCGCTGTCTGCAAAAATGCTACCTGAAAATACTAAAAATGCCAAATGTCTTATTTCAAAAATATTTTCTGGCTTTGCCTCGATTTTTGAATGCAGTTCGAAGTCATGACGTTGCCTTTGAAAATGCGCAAACGTCACTTGGGCTTCCCTCAGGATTTGGAAGATGGCGAGCTGCCCGAGGCACTGGGAAAGTTCGACGATGGCTACGATGAGAACTACATGGGCGATGCGGCCGATCGCGCGAGATTGGCGGGCCTGAGTGAATTGGAGCGCGAGTGTGAGTTGTACGAGCGGAGTGTGCGGCGCGAGGAGCTCTTCAACAAGTGGGGCATCAAGTGCATCATCATGGCCAAGGAAAAGCTGCCGGAGGTAATACAAGCGGCGCCAGTCAAGCCGGCGGACAAGTCCGTCGAGCCGATCAAGGATCGCAGCAGTGTGCGGCGTCTGGCGCCGGAGTCGCAGCGCGAGGCGGAGAAGCGTCGCAAGGCCATCGATCGCCTGGTGGCACGACGTAATGTCAAGAAGAAAAAGGATGGCGTCTCTCACGAGGAGGCAGGCATCTCGGCGGAGCAGCAGGAAGCACAAAACGGCAAGAGATCGAAGCTTAAGGCGCGGGACGTCTACTCGGATGTCTCCAGCATGGATTCAACTGATGAGGACTCTGCGCAGCAGGACAGCGGTACAAGTGAACCAGATATACCAATCACTTGTCTCATAGAGCTGAGCAAGGCGCTGCTCACACGCAGCCAGCTGGAGGACTTCCTGGAGAAGCCCATCTTCGATGAGACTGTGGTTGGTTGCTTTGTACGCATTGCCATTGGACCTGCTCCCGTGCCCACGCAGCTGTCGGCACAGCTGTCCGCACAGCTGGCCGCTCAGCTGACCCCGGTCTATCGGCTATCACTGATCGTGGCTGTGGAGCAGACGGAGCTGGAGTACCAGGTGGGCGGCAGACGCACCAAGCGTGTGCTGCAGCTACAGCATGGCGGCCAGAAGCGCAGCTTCCAGATGCATCTGGTGTCCAATCAGGCGGTGACCGCCAGCGAGTTCTACTTCTGGCTGGACGCATGCGAGCGCGATGGCCAGTCACTGCCCACGCTGAGGAGCATGGCGAAAAAGGCCAAGGACATCGACAAGGCCAGCAACTATGCCTTCACCGAGGGCGATGTGGAGCTGATGGTGCAGACGAAGCGGCAGGCCGGACAGAAGCCCGTGAGCGCTGCCTACCGCAAGGTCTGCCTCATAATGGAGCGCGACATGGCGGTGGACTGCAATGATCTGCAGAAGGCCAGTCAGCTGGAGAAGGAGATCAAGCAGATCGATCAGCAGTCGCTGAGCGAGCACAAGCGCGAGCGTCGGGTGCAGTACATGAGCACCTTTGTCGCAGTGCCGGACAAGGCGCCGGTCAAGCGACGTGTGGCTAAGCCACGGGCCAAGAAGATCGACTGGCAGCAGTACATGAGACGGAAGATAGCAGTGCTCAATCGACTGCAGAGCGAGCAGGAGAAGCTGCCAGCAGGAGCAGCACCAGAAGGGCAGCCAATCCCAAGCTGTCCCAATCCCAAACTGCCTGCAGCCGAGGCGAAGCCTGAGCAAGTGGAGAGCAAAGCGAAGGCGTCGCTAGAACCGATGGATGTGGATAAGCTTGATCTCTTCGAGCTGCACAACTTTGAGATCAACCTGGATCTGAGCAAGCTGAGTGAGTAGCACAGAGAGTGAGAGAGAGAGAGAGAGGGAGAACTATAACTCTGTATCTTGCCCTTTCGCAGTGAAATTCAACGCGATATTCGCGGAGGCACGCAACTAGGGGAAGCTCCCGTTGGACGCGGGGCGAGATAATTACTTCGCAGCCAGAAACAATTCGGTAATCCTCGGAATGAACACGGCCGCCACAGAGGCAGGAGCAGTGTTCCTTGCAGGCAATCACAAAAATTGCCAAAATTCAAAACAGTCGTCGCTGCTCTCTGGACGCTTCTAATTGCCTCCGGCGAACGAACGGACAGACGGGCAGATGGACAAGCTGCCAGTGGTCCCCATCGATAGCCAGAAATATGAACAGTTGTTGTTGTTTTGTGTTTTGTTGTTTTTGTCGCTGCTGCGGCTGTGGCTGCGGCATGTCAACACTGCGTGCTGTTCCCGTGTGGCGACTGGGCAGCGTTGCTGTGGTATACGACACACTCTGGACTCTACGGCTCGGGGAGCTGGGGACACTCCAGTTCCAATCAACCACAGCGGACACATCAACAATTCGTGCGCCGCCAAAAGCTTGTTCTAATCCAATCAAATCACAAATGCGGTTGTTCCCCAATGCGTTGTGGGGGCAACAACAACGCGGATGTACTATGGCAACATTTTAAAATTGTTGCACGTAAACTTAAAAAAAAAAACAAAGTCTACAAAAATCTAACACTTGAAATATTTATAACCTCTATGATTTTATCAAATTTTTTAAGATATAAGAAAATATTCAAACATTCTAATTTTAAGAATAAATCCATTTATTATTTGTAAAACTATTTTCTTATTCAGTGATAAAGTAGTCTTAGGAAAGAAGTCTGAACTTGGAAGACTTTGAGTCTACAACTTGAGTTAGAAAGCTCGACAGACGAAAATGCCTATTAAAAAGTTGCTAAAAAATATGTTCAATACATTTTTCTTTTTTTATAGAATATTCTTAAATAATTTGGAACGTGTGGTATGCTTATATTCATATGTACACTACATCATTTTAGTCTGAATATTATTTTCGCCAGCAATTATTGAGAAATATCTTTAATAGCATTTTCAGAAAATTAAGCATAGTTTTTTTAAATCGGTTTTAAATCAACTCTGAAAAGGTTTAAGAAAATTACAGAGTTTGGATAATATTTTCATTACCCTAATACACAAAAGCTTAAACAGTTTTAAAAGTTTTGAAATATTCATATTTCACCTTTCCTTGAAAAAAATTAGTTTTATAAATTTACAAAATTTTGTTCTTATAGAAGTAGAAGAAAAATCTTATTGTAAATTCTACGAAACATTTAAATATATTCAAAAATGATTTAAATTGCAGTCTCATTCCACTGTGCACTGTAGACATTCTCGATTAACAACTGTGTCCTGGCCAGAGCATTTATCTGACATGGAATTGTGGCTTATATGTGAAGCTGGAGCTGCCGTACAAGTCTGGCTAGGAAAGAGTACGCGAGGCAAGTTCGATTTGAGTGAATTAAAAATAGACCGATGGTGTGTCTACCTCTGAGTGCCCCTTAATGAATCAACTGCGAGTCGAGTGAGGGGAACACAGTTAAAGTGACATGCCCACAGCCTGAAACTGAACCTGAAGCTCAAGCTCAAGCATCATTAATAATACAAATAGAAAACTCATTCGTAGTCCGTGCATCAAAGTCCGGGCATTCATAAGTATTCCAAGAGCACTCTCTGGCAGGGAATGGAGTCGGGGCAATGGCAACGGATTCGAATCGAATCGAAGGCGTCCGCTCATAATTGAAGCTCTGCGGGCAGAGATAGCAATTCACATAGGTGACAATAAAATAAATGCCATTTACTGATGACTCATCAACATAATTTTTACGATGCGCCCCATTCGATGAATAAACAAATAAAGTGTCGGGAAGTAACCTGCGCCTGGACATGCTACGACTAGTTTGAGCGTGTCACGAAAGCATTTCGCATGCATTGACTTTTTATGGATGGAAAGAGAGGGCAGTAGGAGAGTGAGAGAGCGAGAGTCAACAAATAATGCAAAATCATTTAGTGGAACTCTGGCAGTTGCTGGCTATCCTGACTCCTGGCCATCCTGGCGCTCCTCGAGTCCTCAGCCTGAAAGTCATAAAAATCCGCACAGAATGAAATTCTCATCAAGTCGCCAGTTGGCACAATTTCATTTGGCGCTAAGCAACTGAACACGGCCAAAATGACCCGGTCTCCCTCTCTGTTCATCTGTGTGTGTGTGTGTGTTTTTGTTTGTCCTGGTCACGGAACCGAACCAAAGCAGAGGCAGCATCAGCTCCGTCTCATCGCCTCAGCTCCCGTACTCGCAATCGCGCGTGACTAACGTAATCAGCTCACGTAACGCTGAACGAGATGAGATGAAATCAGCATACACTCAGACTGCATAAATAGCGAATTTATACCAAATACCAAACTGATGCCCAGTCCCCTAGTAAGCTCCCTCTTTGCCAGCACAAGCGACTCGCAGCTGAGCCCGCTGACTGCCCCTAGAAATCCCCACTCCGGCAGCTGGAGAAGCTCGTCGAAGCTGCTCAGTGCAGATCTGCACACGCGATAGAATCGTTTTCATTACAAAGTTATCGTTACGGGCTGTGAACATATACATCGTACGAGTTGGTATTATATTTTTTCATCAAGTTATTAATTATATCATTATATAAATATATAAATATAAAATATGCTTTATTATTATGATTAATTAATTAGTTCAATAATTTCTTGTAAAATATTCTCAAATGTTTCTTAAATCGATTTTTTATTTATAGTTAAGAAAAATTTTAATTCTGTTATATTAAACGAGTCGTAAATTATTTTGAAATTAATTTCAATAAATTTTAGTCTTAAAGGTATTAAAAACAAAAATTAATTATTAATTTTGTAAAACAACAACAAATCGAAATGGTTCATACGTTTGTTTAAACAATTCGCCTATAAAGGGGTTTTGAAAATTATTTTGAAATTAATTTGTATCAATTTTACTCAAAATTGGATTTAATTTTTATAGAAATTGAAAGGTTTTTAAAATTAGTTTGTATCTATTTAACTCAAAAATTAATTAAATTAAATTTTTATAAAACTTGAAAAATATTGAAATACCGAAATCCTACATATATGTAGAAAATCAATCAAAACGCCATATACCTATAATGAATAGTCATTTAAAAAGAAAATCATGATGTTAAAAAATGTATAAGCTCTGAAAAATGAGATACAACTTCCAATCAGTTAAGTCTTTGACATTTTCTGGAAATTGAAAAATTATATTAATAATAATACAAAATGATATATCTTATTTATCGGCAATAAACGATACTGTAGACCCATTAAAATTGACTTTTCTATGGGGTAATTTGGCAGTCTATTTGACTGTAATTTCTATCATTAGTAAAACGAACAAGTGACCCGTTAACTCCACCTTGACGTAAATTGCAACCGCAGAGTGGACAATAAAAAGCAAGTCAGTGAGAGAGAGAGACAGAGAGAGAGAGAGAGTACGACCCTGCACGAAAGAGAGTGAAAGAAGCTGGGAAAGGACTGCAAACCCAATGAGAAAACGCAAACATCACGCATAAGTTTCATTTTATTTTGATTTTTACGACTGCCCGAGGCTGTGACAGTGTACCGCACAAGCCCCTTCTCCTCATATACGCCAGAACCTGAGCCCCAATCGGACGCATCGTACGACCCAAACTGAGCATGTGTCCCACCTGGATCACTTGCTAAATAACCAAGCGAAAGGCAACAAAAATCAAGAAAAAGTAGTCACCAAATGGCCAGGACAAGCTCTGCTCACTGCTCACTGGAAGGCTGAGGAGACAGGGCCAACGGGGAGGGGGAAGATGGAGGTAGCAGTGCCCGGAGGGGTGGCTGTTGTGTCCGGCTATGTCCGAGCTAAAGCAGAGAAAATGCCTATTTACGAGCTCGCATGCTGCCGGACACATGGTAATCATATATTTTGGTCATATCTGTGGACCATAAAACCAGAGTCCTTATGTGCCTGTCAATGAGTTGTTTCATGACATTTATTTCGCTTGTTCTTCCGATGCGGGTTCGACTACGGGTCGCACCAGAGGCGAAGGAGGATGCTGCGTGCAGATGGAAAATATTTTAGTGTCCATTTAATGTCCAATCTAAGATGAGCTCGTAACTTTTGATCGAATAAACGAGCGAACGAGCCCTCCCCTCAAGGTAAGCATAGTACTACATATGTGAACCCATACACACATACATACACATATACGTAATCGTATCTGTAGTTGGATAACGGTCAACGGGGTGTGCACACGGCACGCAATCTTGTCTCTAGGGATAATTCCTTAATTTTCTCACTGATGCGCCGTGAGTGATAAGTGGAAATTATTTGCCAGGTATTTGCTTATTTTATTACAGGATTTTGCCACAGTTCAACTGTCTCTTTTTCCCTCGAACTTGCTGTCTTTCTCTCTCATAAATATTTAATTCAAATCAAAATTACTTTTTTCACCTGGACTTGAGCTGCGGGAATTGTTGCGTAATGAAAAGCGTGTTTTGTTTTTCCTTCAGCGGCTTTTCCATCAAAAGTGTCACGCCGAATGCAAAGGAGTACATAACTTGATCCCAAGTCGAGGGACAGCTGGTGGAGCACTACGTTAAAAATTAAAATCGCAAGCGCGCCTTCAGCTCATTGGCACGCAGCCTCGCACTCACATGAGGGAGGACACCCTCTCTGTGCGTCTCTCCCGCTCTTGTTCTTCCCGCTCTTCTGTTGTTCCAATTTCCTCGTACATTTACGGCGATTTAGTTGCGGGGCACACGCCATGCTCGCCCCTCCCCACATAACTTTTGACTTTGCGGCGAGAGCGACCCCATAAAGTAGATTTACATGCGACGCCCCTGAGACCAGAAGCATTCGGCAGGAGCAGAGCGAGAAGGGCAACCAATTGAAGCGGTATTGCCATAGAGCACCTGTAAACGGAAGAGCAGCTGAGAATCTTCTGTAATTGTGGAATAATAAAAAAAATTAAATTTAAAAAAGTTTTAAAAAAGTTCTTTCAAAAATATTATTATATTATACTAAAGATTAGAAACATTAGAATTAATTCTCTTAAAAAAGATAACTTTTCTAACTCTCTTTAAATTAAATTTTTTTATTAAAAACATTGGCTGATTTTCAATACAGTTGAAGCTTCAACAATCTTTCAAGACAAACAGAATTCATAAAAATTAATTTCTTAATGTTACATATCTTAAAAATAAAATACATGCTTCTTTGATACTCTTCAATATATATCATTAAAAGTTAAATAAGAAACTTCCAATAAAAACTATTCGATCATCAATAAAAATTTTAATAAATAATGTAAATCCAAATAAAATACAACACAAAAACAGAAATTACTACAAATAATTGTAAAACAACTTGAAATTCTGAAATATAAATATACTAAATTTAACACAATTCGCGACTTGGCGATAATTTCGAAAACATTCTTAAAAACGAAAGTCTTTCGTGGTGCTGCTCAGTGCCCAATTCAGATTACTGCGCAGATTGGAGCTCTTGCAGATGAAATGAATGGGAATGTTGCATCGCTGGCACCAGGCAATGGTGATACGTGGATCCAGATAAGGGAATGTTGCCTGCACCAGGTACCGCGTCTGCAGGCCGATCAGCTCCATGCGACGCTGCTCCGCCGTTACACGCTGCGCTCTCGATCGGGAACTGCGCCGTGCCGAACTGTTGTGGGGCAGCGTGACTCGACGAAGGCTGCACCAACTGAGAATGTGCTTGAGCACGCGGTTGTAGCCTTGGAGCTGCTTATGCAGCGGTTGTCGGTCGGCCGACAATATGTCCAGGCGCTGCTGCAGCATGCGCGAAGCGTTGCAGATGCGAAAGATCTGTGCGGTCAGGCCGTCCATCAGCCTGCCAAGGTGATCGTTGAGCAGTCCAGCTGTCAGCTCTTCAAACACCAAATCCTCGGGCTTTTTGCCGGCCATGAACAACGTCAGATTGTAGAGGATCTCCGGATGAACTGGCAGCGCAAATTTCTCGCCACTCGCCCTCTGCATGTATAAAAGCGGAGTGCGATCGCTTCCGCGTGGCTTGATCATAAGATGTTGCACGCGCAGCGAGCACAACGCCGTCCTCGCCTGTTCCCCCTGGCCCTGGCCATCCGTGCTCATGGCCAGGCGATCGATGCAGTACATGGCCACGCTGAGCTGCCGATCGAGCCACTGATCCGAGCGCCAGCACTGACGGTACGCATTGCGAATCTTGCCCAGATGTTGTTGCAGTCGGCGCGCCGTCTCCATCTTGACACGCTGCGGCGTGCGATAGCCCAGACTCTGAGGTCGTGCATAGTGCGTCTGGCCTGAGAAGAGATCGACCCAAGAGTACAACCAGGTGACACTACGATCGTGTTGCACCCGCATCCAACTGTGTCCAAGTGGTGGCTTCGGTGGTTCATCGTACTCACCGCAATTGATCGTCACGTCTTCGGGCAGCACTCGCGGTCGTATCATGCCCATGACAAGACTATTGGAGCGATTGGGCAACGAGTAGCATAGACCTGGCGCTCGGATACGAAACAGCTTGACGCGGCGCCTGACTCCATCGACAAAACAATAGCCATAATGATCCTCCCGCTCCTTGGCTCTGGCTGTCCTGCTGATGCTCTCCAGACTCTTCTGCCACTTAAGATACTCATGAATCTGCACAAAATCACAGAGCTCGAACTTCGTGATGTACAAGCGCTGATCGCAGCTCAAGCAGCTGCTAAAGTTGCTGAAGAAGTTCGCATTGAATTCAGGCAGCTGCACGTGCGAGGTGTTCAGCAGCTTGGCATAGAAGGTGGCGACCTCCTCGGCCTGTTCGGTCAGCTCGATCGCGCAGTCATTGTAGTAGAACTTCACATCGCTGGGCAGACGCTCGTAGGCGTCCGGAAAGAGGGGTCCATTGTGCTTGAGCGACTGCCACTTGGGTTTCAGCTTGGTTCTACTACTCGGCTCGAGCACTGAATTAGATGTGGACGGAGTTACTGCGTTAGATAATGCATGCTGGGTACGGGGACGCAAACGGCACAGCCAGTCACTTCGTATCTTCTCGGGTGAGTGCAGAACGTCGGAAGGTATTTCGACTTCGGGTGCAGCTTCGGGAGTTGCTGAGCTCTCAACGGCCTGCGCTTCGGCTTCGGCTCGATCAGCTGCATGTGCTTCGGCTTCGGCTCGATCAGCTGCGTGTGCTTCGGCTTCGGCTCGATCAGCTGCATGTGCTTCGGCTTTAGCTCTCTGTACTGCTTGCACTTCGGGTGCTGCTCTCTCTTCTTGGAGGTGATCGGTGTATGCTCTACCTACCTCTATTGGAAGCAGTTCTTCGATTTCAACTGCTTGAGGCTTAAACATTATATCAAATATATTTTAAATATTTTCTTTCTTTATGTCGTCTAAGTAAGTACTAAAGGGCTTGAGTGTTTTTGCTATAACTAGTTTACTACTTTTTAAATAGGAAGAGAACATTTTCAGAAAAAAACCGATAGTAATAATCGAGCTACTCTGTTATACAATTTATATCTGCTTTACTTTGTAGGCATGAACAAAAATGAAACAACATTAAATTACTATCGATATATTCACATATCGATACTTGTCATCGATATATATAATTGACAATAAATTACTGAAGTACAGTTAGTTATATTTCTTAAAAATAAAGAAATATGATCACTAAGTTATATATCTACTAAGTTCAATTTATTGTAATTAATGCAGTACAGCGATAGTTCAAAATCGAAATACTATCGATAGCATAAATTATAGGCTATATAATTACCTTACAGAGGTAACTGTAACAAGCTTTATGTATTTCATTTATATTTCCAACTCTCAACTGTCAACTCTCGAGTCCTAATCGAAATTTGTCGCTTAGATGAACGATAAAACATGAATACGCACTTCCATCAAATTTCGGTTATCAAATTCGGCGATGTTTAACTATACGACGTGTCTGCGACAGGTCAAGCCGAAGGCCGGTGCGAGGATGTGGTATTTCTGGCCGTGCGGCCATCAGAACATGCCGGGGCCGCCCATCAGGTGGTGCAGTGGCAAAAGCGACAACAACCCAAGCAGCAAACCACCCAGTACCAACTCAACCGTTCCAATCAGCCAACCAACCGAACCAACTAATCCAAGCATCAAAGCAAGCAGCAACACTATCAGAAAGAAATCCTCAATCGTGTCGAAGGCTAAGTTGATGCTCAGCAGAAAATCCACACAGAAGGCAGCGAACAGTCCCACCCGCAGGGAGATCACAGCCAACAAGAATGAACTTGCCCAAAGGATCATGATGCTGTCCTTCTTGAAGGGCAAACAAAAGTCGATGAAATCGGAGAAGTCGGAGCAGATGGAGAAGATGGAGAAGGCAGAGAAGTCGGACAAAACGGAAAATATGGAGGTGAAGACGCGCTCGAAGTGGCGCTACGGCTACACCATCTGCCTGGCCGGACTCTGCGGCAGCATCATGTGGGCCATCTACGAGATGGGTAAGCCCGAGCAGGATCAGTTCGGACGCAGCATCGAGGATGATCTCAGTTCGCTATCGCTGCCGCAGCAGTACATACAACGCATGTGGCACTCACTGCACTATTACCAGAAGATGCTGGAGGAGCCGCTGCCCACCAAGCTGCTGCCCGAGGTCATGCAGCCGCCATACATTCAGCCACGCTACACGCTCGTTCTCGAAATGAAGGATGTGCTGGTGCACCCGGACTGGACCTACCAGACAGGCTGGCGCTTCAAGAAGCGCCCCGGCGTAGATCACTTCCTGCGGCAGTGCAGCAAGCACTTCGAGATTGTCGTCTATACGGCGGAGCAGGGCATGACCGCCTTCCCCATACTCGATGCCCTCGATCCGAATGGCTATATCAGGTATCGCCTGGTGCGCGGCTCCACCCAGCTGGTGGAGGGCCAGCATGTCAAGAATCTCAATCGGCTTAATCGCAATCTACGTCGCGTCATCGTCGTCGACTGGGATCGTCGTGCAGTTCCACTGCATCCGGATAATATATTCGCCATTGCTCGTTGGCTGGGAAACGATGACGATGTACAGCTTTTCGATCTGGCCGCCTTCCTAGGACTCATAGCTGAGCATAAGGTAAGAGAGGGAGCGGGGTATGTACCATAGTTGAGATCCAGATCGATCGTACATACCAAAAGTTTTTCAAAAATAGCCAGCTTTATTTTTATGCTATATATTTATTTTTTATATTTATTTTTTTTTAATAGTTTTTATTATTTTTTTTATATATATATTATTTTTCTTACATATCATTTCAGAAATAATATCTCAAGAACTTTACGTATAATATAAATTTAATCTATACTTCGTATTACATTTTTTTTCTTATTCATACTCTATCACTATCAATTCTTTAATCAAATCTCACCCTTAGATGGAGGATGTACGCGAAGTGCTACACTATTACCGCCAGTTTGAGGATCCCATCGAGCAGTTCAAGGAGAATCAGCGCAAACTGCTCGAAATGAAGCAGGAGACACCCGATACGAAATAATACCGATGTTAAACCTATTAGCGTATTTTCTTGAAGATTTTCATTTTGTCAGTCGATTTCAATTTGTATATATGAAAAAACCGAAAAAACCAAAAATTTCAAGTTATAAATTATAAATTTAATATTCTATATAATTATTACATTATTATATTTGTATTACTGTACAACTGTGGCAAGACAAGTCGAGAACTGCTCGTAAATACCGCTTAAAAATACCAAAAATACCAACAGCTTGCATTATGCAAATGTGGCAGGCTTAAAAACACAAATTGCATGTGAGGCAAGCAACTGAAGATGGGCAGCTCGAGAGGAAGCAGGGATACTCCTCTGCACGGCTGTGTGATTATTTAAATGGCGTATTATCAGTGGTCGGCAGCGGGCTGGCCAGTCAGCTCGTCGAATTGTCATAAACAATCAAAATCCATTTAAAATCGTACATGCAATTTGGCTGCGTCCGACCACCTGACGTGTATGCAAACGGACGGGCCAACAGGACGAGTCGGACAAGCCGGACAAGTCGGACGAACGAGCCTGTGAAGTGGTTGCTGATGCGCAGGCACCGACAGCATCAACGCCTCGTCAAGTGCGTGGGCGGAGTGCGGGAGAGTTGGAGTTGGAGTTGAGGGGGAGTAGAGGCAACTGCCGGTCTCGCTCATTGGCAATTTGCAGTGCAGCCACACAGTAGCAGCAGCAGCAGCAGCTGCTGCCTTCGCCACTTGTCGTGCCTGCCCTGCCCCCTTGGCCATTTGCCGTGCATGCTCCGTCCGGCCAGACAGAGACTCGACTGGACTGTGTATCGTTGATATGATAATTGGCATGAGGCAATAATCCACTTGGATACGTTTACGTTGACAATCGTTTATATCGCAATCAGTGTGTCAGGCGGTGCGACGTCCTGCATCCTTCGCAGCGCATAAAGTATAATTTCCCCGAGTTTCCAGAGTTGCCACAGTGGACAAGGACAACGGCAACGGCAACGGCAACGACGACATATTAAATAACAATGAACTGCAATTGCCCGGCGAGTCTCGTAATTCGTGTGTAATGCGTGTGCAGACGCACAGATTTTGAGTAGCGTCCACCCATACCATACCCATGCCCGCCTCGGCCAGTTGTCCGCCGGATTACGCCCACTTGTCGACCGGGTCGACTGCCCCGTACTGCTCTTCACACCGTCTGTCTGCCTGTTCCTTTGCTTTGTTTTATGCCGGCAATTGCAGCTCACATCGCATATAACTTCTGATTCGCAAGTTGAACTCGTCGCCTGTTAAATTTAATCACCGCTTGAAAACCGAAAACGATTCGCAAAGTCGATTGGCTGCAGCCAACACAAATAACTTGACAACACTGGTCGGTGTGGGTGGCAATTTGCTTAACGTTTTAACTGCTCTTGTGATAAGGTATTAAAAAACCTTCGGGTTATCCAACTTTAAGTAACTGTAGTCAATCTCATTTTATTACTCAACACTGGACATAAAAATGCAGTGTTATTAATTCTATAGATTGCAGTTTTATTTCACTATTTTTGGCTTGTCAAACCTGAAACTTATATATAGTGAGAAATATGTAGTTATTGATTTTTGGTAAACTCCCTTGATAAGCGAGAATAAACTTATGAAACTTTCCAACACTGATAACTAAAAATTCTTTTTAAATACTTTACAATAAGATATTTCTTCAACACTGATTTTAAATTTATTTTTAAATATTTTATTTTTATTTTTTTTGTATATTTTGCAGACTAACGATAAATAAGAAATTATTTTATTTATTATTTATTTATTTAAAATACCTTTTTAAGCCAATATAATATAATTATAATTAATTTTAATTTTATTCTTATGGTCTTATAGCGATGCTACAGCTACAACAACAGCATCACACCTCAATCCCTAAAAGCTCACTTGACTTTTCAGAACGCATTACTATATGTTTCGCCCACTTATCTGAGCTGTCAGTGCGCCTGCTGAATATTATATGGAATATAATTAAAATGCTGGGCAAATCGGTTGAGCAAAATGATAACTGAAGTCTGTAAAGCAGTCGGCTATATAAACTGTGCGCTGTGCGAGCGCATTAGAAGACAAGTCCGCACATACATGAAGCCCGACCCAAGTTCCCGATGCCCGATCCCCTCCAGAAGCAACATGGATGACCATTTGGAGGACACTTTGCGATGCAAAAAGTAAAATTTATGCGCAAAATGTTGCGGCGTGAGGTGAAGCTGCAAACAGTAGAGGGTCACGGCGGAGATGGGGGAGAGAGAGAGGTAGGGAGAGGCCGAAGAGAGCGGGTCAGGCGCACATCCGCCTGCAAGGAGCGGCACTTTCACGCTTGACCTCACTCACAGCGCGCAGCGGCGGCCTGCTTAGCCCCTTGACCACAACCATATCCGAGTATGTGTGTGTGTGTGTGTGTGCTAGAGTAGGTGTGTGTGGGCTTACGAGTGTGCGTGGTACTCCTAGGTGGCTTCGTGGGTGGGCGCTTTTTATGAGCGACGACACCACTTGCGATGAAAGCATTTCCGCATCCGCCAACGCTTCCGCCATTCCCATGGCTTCCAGTTGGAGCTGCTGCTGAACCCAGACTCCCGCACGTAGCCAAGCCCCTCCCACGTGGAGTCCACTTTAATTTTTGTTTTGTTTATAATTTACGCGACACAACATCAATTAAGTGCTTGGCCGGAAAAGCGCATACCTGCAGCTGAAAAAAGCACCCATAAATTGTCGCCCTAAAGTGGCAAACGTAGCCCCTCGGTGGCACCTTGCTGCCTCCTGCCCACAGCCCGTGCTCCTCCTTCCGCTCTTCCTGCACTCGCAATCCGGTCACCTAGTTGGCCGCGATCCACCAGCTGCACTGGCCAGGCGCTTAAATAGCTGTTGCCACTTTATATGCGTGCGTTCCCGCTCACAAATCATGCCATTGAGCGTGGATTCTGCATGAGTTTCCGTGCCGAAAATCCGAGCAAAATATAGAAAAAATCTTGAGAAAAGTTGCAAAAACATGATTTTAAATTGAAATTTAAATAACTCATAACTCTCAACAAGTTTAAAATTTATACCTTATCGCTATCAGTTTATATCCAATTTTCGAATTAAAAAAAAAACTCAGGTAATCTGAAAGGGTAATATATCGCTAAAGATATATTGGTAATTTTCTAATCAAAATATTTTACTTTACCAATGTTTCCCATATCTTAGCGATCAGTTCCAGTAATGTATATGTGTAGCATTATTTAATATATAGTTTTAAATAGATCCCTTAATATTTTGTTGTAGAATAAATATTCGATTATTAATCAATAAGAAGCTTTTCGCACAATTAAATTTTCTATAGCAGCTTTTATTTTTTTCAGTCATTTTAAATGTAAAAATCGTATCATTATGTCCAGTACTTATTACTATATAGTATTTTGAATTAAAGCTACCAAAGCCAACAAACATTTTTTAAGCAGATGGCACTCATTTCTTGCAACTATAGCGAAACAGAACTTTTCAAACGATACACAAGCCCCGTTCGCCCTTTCCCAGCCTGGGATTACTTCATGAAAAATCAATTATCGGCATTTACTCTTCGTTTTGCAACACTGGCAGACATGTTGTGTGCCATGCCCATGTGGCACGAGGAGACAGCAGACAGCTGAGCGCCAGGCTGCCTAATTGGAATTAACAGAAGAATTTATGGGGCAAGTTGGTGTGATTTGTTGAAGTGACATTACGATGCGGTAAGCGGGAGACAGCGGCAAGTGCGCCATAAACTGGCAACTGGCAACTGGGCAGGAGGCAAGTGAAGATATCCTCACTCTACTTCCGGTCCTGGGCCAAGTCCTCGTTGGGCCTGGCCATGCTCCGCCCTGCAAGTGAGTCACATTTGCAGACGCAATTTGTTACACCAAAAAAGGACCAAGAAGGCATCGTACACCAACATAAACAAAACTCCAGACGGACCCTCAAACAGTCACACTCACACACACTCACATACACTCACTGACTCAATGAGTTGAGTGTATTCACAGCTGGCCCAACATTGGTCGGTAAATTAAGCAAAAGGGACGACACTTTCCTTAACTTACTTTGTCTCATTGAGACTGACTTCAATAAGTTATACTAATCGTTAGGAAACTATTATAATATCAATTAAGATTATAGGGTATTCCATTACCAAATTTTAATGCCTTGCCATACCTTTTCTTTTCCCAAAAAAAAATTTTCCAATGGGCTTACATTAATATTTCAAAACTAAAATATAAATAAATAATTCTTTCTCCCATAATTTCAGATTTTTTAATAAAATACTTTGGATATTATGTAGATAAAATCTAATTTTATCCAGAATCTCTACCGCTACGGTTAAAATTAAATACAAATTACCAATTCAATTTTCCAACGCAAAAACGAAGAAAAATCGCGAGTAATCAAATAAAAAATGGAGGTAAATATCCGATGGAGCCAAGCAGGGGCCTACGCGCCCCGATCAGATGAATGAACAAACATTTGTGTAATTAACTCATTTCACTGGATGCCATTTTGTCTAGTCGCGGTAAGCGAATTGGCGACAATTATTCAGCTGGCAAATGGCATGCAAAAGGCTGAATAAATAATCCGAGCTTGGATGTGGTAGTGCTCAATGGGATACTACAGATAAACACGCTATATACATATATATATTTATATTTGTACAGTTAGATGATATTATTTAGCTGCAGCGCTGCGACAATCAAATGGTTAAATGAATGTTTTGCTGCACTCATCCATTTATTCACGCGCCATAAACTGAGGACGAATTTATTTCAAAGGACATTCGTTCGAACGTTCCATAAAAATAATAAAATTAATGGCCAAAACACCAGTGAGGCGGCCCATTTGATGGGTGCGGCCTTTGCAGGTACCACAGCAGCAGCAACAATATCAGCGACGGGAGAGAAATACTGGTCAGCCGATGCCCTATACTTCCAGCAAGGTTCTTTTATTTACAAGAATTTTAAAAAGCATTTCTTTAATAAATTCAAAGTTTATTTATGTATTTATTTATTTATGGTAAGTCATAACATTAGCAGATTATAATAAAAACATAGTGGAGTCTCAGTAAAACTGGATCTCTGAAATTTTGGTTTATACTCGTTTCTTTTGATTATGGGCTAGAAAATTCGTATCTTGGAATTAACATTATGAGCTTATAATTTAAGGAAACGTATATACCAAATTTGATAAGACTAACTCTTGTAGTAACCAAGATCCTGGCCTTTTTATAAATAAGCTGAGCCACACACGACTAAAAAAGCACTATACATCACTTTCGGCTAGTGTATAAGAATGGGAGTAACAACTGTGGTTACAGTGGTGCCTGAATTAAATATATACATATAGCCATTTGGCCGACTATGTGTTGCCATTGCAAATTGAAGCCGCGGTCGAAAATAATTTCGGCCATTCCGGGCCAGATTTGCAGTTGCCGTTGCAATTGCAGTTGCAGCTGAGGAGCGCTGCATAGATTTGCCCATTGTTATTTACGCGA
Source organism: Zaprionus bogoriensis (assembly GCA_035046045.1). Classification (NCBI taxonomy): domain Eukaryota; kingdom Metazoa; phylum Arthropoda; class Insecta; order Diptera; family Drosophilidae; genus Zaprionus; species Zaprionus bogoriensis. The sequence goes on from JAWNOI010000046.1 coordinate 469,534, forward strand.
CAATTGCAATAAACATTAGTTCATTTGCAGAGGCACAGGCTCTCTCTCAATGTACCCTACCCTACCGTACCCATAACACCCTCTGCATTATCCTGTCGCTGGCACATTAAATTAATTACTCATGTTATTATTCTGGCCGAAATGAAGTACGCAACAATTTATAATCGCGGCCAAACAACATTAGAAGTACCTGCGGTATCCAATGCAAATCTACCCCAAATGCCCCGCCACCCAGCACTGCCTGTACCCCTTGCCCACTCTACCCTTCTGCGTGTGGTTGCTGCAGTCATTTTGCTTTATTAGTCAAAATGCGCCAAATCAGAATTCCACAATATTTCGAGGGGGATTCGAGTAGTTCGCTCTGCTCGCAATTAACGTAAATTTATGATCGCACAATGCCAAAATAACTTAAAATATGTGCACACAGTGGCAATTATGCTGCTGAGGCCCCAGAGCTAAGCAAATTGGTAACGGATTCGATGGGTCTACTTCGATTCCCTCGATTCATTCTACAATACTTTTAGTTGGTCATATCATCTTCTTTCTTGGCACAACATGTGCTGTATTCTATTAGTTACTCTACATAGTTTGTAGTTTTTATTTTTATTTTTAAATTTATTAATTAATAATTATTCCATCTTCAACTTCTAAATGTTAAGCTATATTTTATGCGTACAGTCTGAATTTGGCAAGAAAGAAGTGAGAAATTAAATAAATTATAGAAATAAATAAATAAATAATAAATAAATAAATTATATGACCACTACTTTATAATATTAAAATTAGTTTTTATAATCAAACTAAAAAATATATTTATAATTTATTATATTTTTTTAATTACTTTATATTTATAAGTACAAAAAAATATTATTTTTGAAAAAACTAAAAACTTGAATTTAAACATTATTAGGACAAGCTAAAGTTAATGATCAAAGGCTTAGCTTGAATCTATATATATTATATATTATTAGATTGACACTCAATATCACTCAATAATTAATTGAGTATTTAAATTTGAGCAGTTAAATCATAGTGAAATCAGATCATATTATTGAGCTTTCTTTTAAGCCATCGAATCTCAACTTGTGGCCAACTTAAGCCCATGAGCCTAAGTTATTTATTTACGCACGACCTTAGGTGGACACAATTAATAATATTATTTCCACAATTGGCGCACTCAGAATGCAGCTTTAACTCGGCTACAGCCATCGGTGGGGCGGGGCGGTGCAGAGCAACAGGCGGCAGTTGCAACACAATCGCCAGCTAATGCATCCGTGCAGCAGGCAGGCTGGACTTGCCCCCGGACTCTGTGCTCAGCAGGCGGAAGGATGCCTACAACTCGGACTGTGTCTCTCTCTGTGTGTGTGTGTGTGTAAGAGGCTAATGCATGATTATGTGCAAGCAACTAGAAGAGAGAAGAGTAGGAGGAGGCCAGAGGCAGCTGCCTACGAGGCTCGGATTGGTGCTACTACGCAACGAGGTTCAACGAGCCGCAACTCCATTTATTTGCATGCGAAATTTGCACATGTTCAAATCGAGATTTACGACGCCGAGTGACATCATTAATCAAGCGTCTGATTGGTGATCCTGTTCCTGTTAATTAATACAATAATGGATTGCGTGGAGAGTCTCGAGACGACGACGACGATGGCGCCAGCTCCAACTTCTACTTCAATTGCGGAACAGCACATGCCTTTGTGCCCGAGAAGAAGTGCGTCGGGAGACTGGCAGAAAAATGTGCAGCTGGACAAACCTAAACCTGGCCAGGACATTGATTTCAGATTTACAACGCACGAGCCAAAGGTTGCCCCAACATGGCCATATGTTGCATTGATTTATCATTAGAAGCTTGCAACGGGGCGAAATGGAAATGTTGCAGCCTGCCGAGCGGCAAATAAATTTATCAGCTGGCGAGGAGGGCAATACTACAGTCCTCTTTTTCACTCTCCTCTCACTCTCACTCTCTCTCTCTCTCCCTTGCTCTCCCCCTGTCAGCATACACAAATTTCAATTAACAATTTTACCCCTAATTTGGCAAAAACAACAAAAAGCGACGAAGCAACATCGCCTGCTGCTGCTGAGGTGTGCGACGCGCTGGCAAACTAAATTACAATTTGAGATCCCCAACAAAGCCCAGCTACCTAAGCAATCTCCCCCCGCCGCTGCCGCTCATCCCTTCCACTCTCATCAGCCTTCTCGGACCATGCCAATTTGGCAGAGGCTCGAGCATCAATTATGATTATCGTCACGTTTTATGAGACGTTTGCCCAACTTTATGACTGGGCCCCGAAGTGTGCACTCTTATAATGAATATTGACAAAGGATATGCGCAATATATACTACACATCTACATATATAGGGGGGTATTTTACCTGTGCTGCCGCCTTTGTTATATGTTAATTTCGGTTTGGCTAAGTTCGCTGAGGTTTCTCATTTTATGCGAAACTAGAACTTTGAATTCGGTTAAGCATTTCATATGAGCTAGAATCAAAGTATAAAGTATTTAAATAAATATTAATAAATAAATATTAATAATAAATTAATAATATATTTATTTAAATAAATATATATAATAGAAAGTTGGGAATTATTCGATTAAAATCTATTAATAAATTTAATGATTTTCATTAACATTTAAAAACCGATTAAGAAAAATCTGTAGAATCGGAAAAAATCCAGAAAACTCTAATGCAATATCAATTATTCCAAAAAATATCATAAGATCTTTTTCATTGCTTTCCAGTCGGTACTGCACCCAACTTAGATCTAATCTCACAGTGATTTCTTGCATTCCTGTTGTATCAAAATGCGAGCACAGTTGCTTTTAATGGTGTGTACCAAAAAATAATAAGCAGAAATTAAGCCCGACTAATGGGAGCAGGGCAAGCAGAAGGGGTAGCTATTTGATAAGGGGGGGGAGGGGAGGATTGTTGGATACAGATTGAAGTGGAAGTAGAAGTCAAGCCGCAATTAAAAGCGGCAACAAACGAAATTTCAATTAGCGGCACTTAGCGTCAGCTGCCATTACCTAAAAAAGCAACCCGAGGAGAGCGCAGCGAAAAAAGTATCTAATAACAACTAAACGATATTAGAGAAGAAATTAGCCAAGCTAGGAGAGGGAAGGAATCGAGGGGTATACCCGAAATTGAATCGCAGCACAGTGCGGCAAAAACCGCAGGCAAAGTCGAAGTCGCCGTCAAAGGCGACACTTGCGTTTCATACCCGCTTCCGTTTCCGTTTCCGATTCCATTCCCGTTTCGAGTTACATGTGCTGCACAAAAAACCATTTCATTTCGCAAATTGTTGTGCTGCAATTTCGGGGCGAATCTTTTTGTGCATTACCAACTGATTTCTTTGTAATTGCTTGGGGCTTACCACTTGGCAAATTGAAACTGCGGATATGCAAATGGTTCGCACTAATTGCGATTGACGGCGTCGGGTAATCAGAAATTAACCGATTCGAAAACGGTTTTGCGCCTAATTATCTGGGAAATGGTTGTTCGAACTAGTCGAGCAGATAATGGGAATCGGTTTCACATCACAATTAATTTATCAGAATTTTTATAGTTATTTTTAGTTCTGTAATAAGAAAAGCCTCAAAAGTTTGGGGTGTCAACAATTCCGAATTTCCAAATCCATCCAAAAAGTATGCTATAATATTTTTATTAATTAATGGGAAATTTTGAGTAAAAATTCCCAAATAATACTGGGCTGGAATAGAATGTGAGAGAGAAAAATTTGTATCAAATTTCCCTGGTCAAAATAAAATACTTAAATTTTAATTAAAAAATATTTAAATTTTCAATCCTTTCCAAACACTGTTGCCACGTACTACCAAGCCTTTTTCTCCAAGGATCTGCCCACCGCTGAGACTCATAATTTTCACATACATAGTAAACTTCTGTACGATTGCAAAATAAATGCGATTTAAATTTGATATTTATTATTTAAGTTGATCCTCTGGCGCGATTTACTAGATTTCCCCTCGATGCCTTTTGCTTTATTTCTGTGCAAACAAATAAAGTTTTGGCCAAACATCAAAACATTCCATGCCATTACACAGATCCCAAGCAGCGCATCCTTTATGAGTGCAGCGTACAGTGAGTGGTAGAGAGAGAGAGAGAGAGGGGTGCGGCTTGGGCAGGTGGAGAATATTTGGATGATTGTCGAGCATGTGAAACTTCTTGAAGATAATAATAATTTAGTGCTGTTGAAATGACTTTTGACCATCACACACAATTGATACGGGCAGCTCCTGTGCCGGTCGCAGGCAGGCAGAGCCGGAGATGTAGACTAGGGCGAGGAAGGGGCGCCGAAGAGCTTCCACACATGTCCTGCACCCATCTACGGCTGTGGCTGGCCTGGAATGCAACTCGGCGACTGCGACTGAATGCAAACAAAGTCCAATGGAGTCGAGTAGTTTGCACAATCAAACACCAGCAGAGGGTAGAGGGGAGCAGGAAGGAGTGTGCAAGGAGGGCAGATTGGATGTCGTGTGCCACTTCCCTCGCATCTCAAAGAAATAAACAAAAGGCGAGGCCCGGACCGGCCGCCAAAATGCCGGAAAATCCACACATCCTTCGAGGCAGCCACTTTGCATGCAAAATGCGAGCAACTTTTACCAAAATGCGCTCCCAGCTCGTACCCCTTTGTGTATGTGTGTGTGTGTGTGTGAGCGAAGCGAAAATGAATTTGTAAAAATTTCGTAATAATTTCTCGATTTTTGTGTAAATTATTTGATTTCACACACGTGTGGAACGCAAGTCTCCAGGACTGCGAGTCTCGATCTGCCGACGATAAAATAAACTTCATCTTCAGTGCGTGCAGCAGGAGAAGCTGGAGAAGAACAACAGCTCGCAGTGCGCATTCATTCGCGAAATTCCCAAAACAAATAAAGTAGTTTCTGGCAGAAGAAGTTCCAGGGCGGAGAGGAATTAGTGGGCGAGTCGATTACCAAGAATCCTGCGAGTAAACTGTATCGCTTTCCACTCCATATTCATTGCAATTACAAGGCAGATATATTAAAAAAAATCGCAAAAGCATCGGGCTAGTTTTGGTAGCTAGCTTTATCAATGGAGACACCTGGAAAAAAATTTCGAACACTCAAGCTAAGTCTTAAATTAAGATCTTTAAACCTCTTATATGACTTCACCTCTTCATCAATTTACCAATTAAAATAATTTTTAAAATATAACAAAATTTGTATAAAAATAGAAAAACTACAGTTATTGTGTTAAGTCAGCGTATAGTATATTTCCGAACATACCGCCCCCCCACCACCTATAGAATATACCCTGTCTAACCGCATATCGCACCCGACACGAACATCCCCATTTGGTCAGAGGCATAAAAAAGCAAAAAGAACGAAAACATAATTTGCATTTGCAAGTCCAAAATGAACTAATAAACACGCCGGAACCCGAGTCCACAAATTGTCGATGTTTGCAGCGCAAATCGCGTTACGCGGCGACCCCCAGTGAACCCCGCTGAACCTGACTAGATCTCTCGCAGCAGCGGCAGGCGAGAGGAGCACTGGGGGCTAATAGGCAGGCGAGTCGCGGCGACTGAAGTCGACTCAAATTGAAAGTTATTTAATGCAGCGGGAGCAGGTCGCGGGGTGACGGAAATTGTTATGCGATGCTTGGCCAGGCCAAGAAAAAGCTAACCCCAACCCCAACAACAAATACAACAACAACAGCGATACCAACTAGGTGAGCGGAGGGTAGGGCAGAGGCAACTTGTGTTCTCTTTTTTACAAATAAGATTCAAAAAGTTTATGCCGTTGGCTGTCAAGACTTGGCAAATGGGCAGTCAGAGGAGCAGAGGGACGGGGCTGCGGGAGCTGCGTGTGATTCGCATTCGCTGGAGGATACCGCGCGGGGACACTGAATATTTAACCAGCGCCTGCGGAAGAGGAAACCAAATGGCGCACAAGTGTTGCTCAGTTTAATCTATTTCCTGCACGGGAAGCCTACTGAAAGTCTGTCCCCCAACTCTCTCTCTCTCTCTCTCTTTCTCTCTATATGACCTTTTCTCGAACTCACTGCCAGTGTCCACGCAATCCGCACAATCTTTAAATACAGAAATTCATCGTTTCATAAAAATAAGGCTTCACTTAATTCTGTGCGGCAGAAACATTTGTCGGCTCGCCGAGTCTTACTTCTTACTTCTTACTAAATTTCTCAATTTTTTTTTTTTTCAAAAAATCGAAGAGTAAATTTTCTATTTGCGAAGGCGGTGGGCGCGGCACTTAAAGTTTGAAATAAACTTCATCTGTGTAGGGTATACAGAAACTCTTATACCAAATTTGGTGTCTCTAACTTTTGTAATAGCTTAAATCGGTGAGTTCATACACACAAACGGACAGGCAAACGGACATGACCATATCGTCTTGGATATGCTGATGCTGAGCAACAATATATAAGCTTTGTATGCTTTGCCACGCCTCCTTGTGCCTACTACATATATTTACACTAAGCTTCAATGGATAAATGGTATGAAGAGCAAGTTAAAATTTTCTCAAAAACTAAAAAATCTTAGGAAGCATACATTTAAAATATTTTTAACATATTCGAAAATAATTTCACTTGTAATTCGCATATTTTTTCAAATATGTTGCCCAACACCACTTCAATATAGTTATCTATTTCGCCATAAACAAAGTCTAAGGCCTCACTGCTTCCTTTTTGAAATGTTCCCTAGAGAAATGAATGTTTATGTGTAAAATTAAAAATATGAAAATGTGAAGAAAGCCCGAAAATGCGCAAGCCGCAAAATTGTTTTCAAATTAAGATGGCAATTTTCGGGCGAGAAACGACGGAAGCACACCCCAGAAAAGCTCAGGATGGTCAAGTCTAGGGGGGTGTACGGCGGTACGTTGCCGGAGTGGAGGTAGAGTGGTTGGTAAGAACTTATGCTTGAGCTCACGAACGAAATTTGATTATGTTCGCGGTTACACTTCATTCGTCTCCAGCTCCGGACGCGAGAGTGAGCTCCACTTCGGCTCAGACTCCGGTTCCAGTTTCAATCTGTTCCACGGCAAATTGACATAAATTGTTTCGTTCACTTGCTGTTGTTGTTCTCGCCGCGGTCTCACTCAAGCAATTTATGCGATCAATTAAATTTTTTTCTCCAAAATGACCAAAAAGTTTGGCCGCTCCTTATTTTGTTTTTTTAATTTTCATAAATTTCACTTAAATGCTGCAATTTTACAATAGTAAATTCGGGCGCTTAATGTGTCAAGTTTCTGCCGCCTCGCGAGTTATGAAAATGATAACAAGATTTTATGATGATTAGAAAATTGAGATGCTATGCCATACGGCATTAGAATTTATTGCAAATGAGCCGAAAGTTTTGCGGCAAATTTGAGAAGGGAGCAGCGGCAGCAGCAGTAAGGCAAATCAAATGTAAATCATCGACAGGCCGAGAGCGAAACGGAGCAACTTTCATCTTTCACAAAGTCCAGTCCAGCAAAATGATATACAACACATTTTCGGGGGAGCAGGGGGAGGGCGGTGGGCGGAAAACCTTTACAACTAAATGCGGATAATCTGTAAGTTTGCTTTTGCCCAAATTTATGTGAAACGGGTGGAGTTTTCCCACTGCACATTGTTGTTGTGCTTTTTCTTCGCTTCCCTGTATATAGTTTTTCAGCTGTGGGCACCGCTCAGCCTCCCCCCGCTTCTGTAGTATCTGCTGCCAAGCGCCCAAAACTAAAACATGCGCATTCAATGGGCGTCCGTCCCATCCGGGCAGGCTGGCTGCCCCTACCGCTACCCTTCCCTCTGCTGTTGCTGCAATTCATTTCAAACAGACGGGTGTACGGGCTTGTATATGTACGTGTATGTGTGTGTGTGTGTGTGTGTGTGTGTGTGTGTGTGTGTGTGTGTGTGTGTGTGTGTGTGTGTGTGTGTGCCAGTGGGTGTGTGCTACTCGGTATATGTGCGGAGATTTACCGTTTTATACTTGACATTTCCAAAAGTTTAAGTTTTAATTTATGACACCGCCACTTTCTATGCGGGCGACAAGCTAAATATGAGCGAATCGGGCAGAGGCATGAGCAGGGCCCATAGTCGGAGCCTCGCTAGCCGGGAGGTGTCCTTAAACAGGATATCTAACTATTGTCGTTAGTCTTGAGTCGCTCAACGTCCAGCCCGTCCTTACAATACGCTCCGCTCCGCTTTCAATGGCCTAAACCGAGTTGATTGTCTTGCAAATTGGAAACTTAAAACTCAAGTCGAATGAAAGTGCTGTAACTTCTTGCTTTCAATACATCTATGTGGGCGATAATTTTCGGTAGATTTGTTTAACCAATTTTAATGATTTCTCACTCGGAGTTCCTAAAATTATTATATTTTAGATTTTTTTTTTTTTTTGACTGATATCAATCATTTCTCTTGATATCAATATTAATGTAAAACACTTAGTTTCATTTTAGCTCAACATTTTATTGGCCTCAGCTAGCCAGGAAAATCAAGACCCCGACATGACCTAAACTCCTACATTTAGTGTTTACTTTCGTACTTTCTTTCGGACAGCAAACTGTTTTACGGTTTTCCAAAAAAAGCTTTATAAAATTTAATTTAATTTTCCACTTTTTTTGAAATTCGAAATTATGCAAGCCTACGGCATGGCAAGTGTTGATGATCAGGAGATTGATGTGAGCTCAAATGTTTAGATAAAAATAATATACGTACTCAGTATATATCATCCCTGTTTATACCCATTACCCCTCGCCCAACTAGTGCTATCATCAATACATAGCCCAAACTACATACAGATGCGAGAGCCCTGAAGATGGGGATCATATGAGAATGGAATCGGTTGGGTGCGGGGCGTATAGTCGCCCTGACAGCAGCAACAACAACAATAATGCCATTCTATCCAGACGATATGAACCTAGTCCATACGTAAATGCGAACGAGGGGTATTATAATCCGATGAGACAAAAGCGAAGAATGGATATGCGAAGACAATGCAACACGCGCAACGGGATTTATTAGTGAGTGCAGACTGCTGCATGACGTCCATTCCGAACTGATCGGGGGAAAACATTCACTATTTGCAGCAACGCTCCAAACCAGTCACGCGGAAGTGGTGACTACTATAATAGATTACCAGGCGGGCTTCATGATCAATTGCACACATGGTATGCTTGAAGCAATCACTGGGGATCGCCCGCTCCAGTTCCAATATATTGTAGACTTCAAGGTCAATAGCATGCATTGTATTCTTGATGCGACCAAGAGACTTCCAGGTTCCAGTTCCGGTAAGTAGCGGTTCCGACCCGAACACCCTCTGTGTAACGATTCGGAAATTGGTTTTTGTCTCAATGCTGATCAAGATTTGTTTAGGTTTTGCTTTACCAGTTCCGGATTGATTGAAGTTCCAGCCGTCGTTCCAGTTTCGTTTGGTTCCTGGTCCAGCGCCAGTCTAAGTCCCCCCCCCACTTCCAGTTCCAGTCCATGTTAAATATTAAAGATTTTGGCGTACGTTTTTGGTCACCGCTTGAAAGAAAATAGTTTTTCCAAATTATTCCTATGCCGAGATCCGGTTTCCATTTTTGTTCGTAAGATTGACTCAAAAACCAATTCCGATTTAAGTTGCTGTTCTCGGATTAATCTGAATGGTATATATTGCACCCCCCTCCTACGATTATTTGCAGGTCTTGTACACCATGATCGAGCGCAATCTGAGCAAACAAGACCGGCGGTTCCTTCCTCTGAAGAAATGTCCTTATTTTATTGGCAATTTTATTATTTTTAATTAGCCCCCGAGTGAATGATACGGTGTTTCGAAGCGCAACGTAAGCCTTTACGATTTGCCAAATTGTGATATGTCAAGAGTTCGATCGTATTAACAACCAGTTCGTCAAATGTCTTTTACTATTCCATTTTTGGCTCATTGAAATTGAACGTAAGCCCAAGCAAATTTCAATAAATCATAAGAGAGAAGCTTCCACTCATAAATCGTTGTGCATTTTCCATTTGCTAATGATGTGTAGAGCGCACTGCCTCTCCAGCCACTAAGCCACTCGGGCTCAAGTCTGCAGTCTGAAAGCTGCAATCCAGAGTGTCCAAAGCGCACACGCCTTGAGCCTGATGAATTCGGATGGGCAAAGTCACTTGCTTAAAAGTTATCGGGGATTAAAAGAGTTGCGGCCGAGCGGGCGAGCTGCTTCATTAGAAGAGTGTCAGCTAGGGAGGGGGTAGGTCCAAAGGCGGGGGAGACATGTGTATGTGTGTGTGTGTGTGTGTGGGCTAGGACGCGTGTGGGTAAGTAAACACCTTTGGTGAAAAGTTTCGAAAATACTAAAAGGAAATCACTTTAGACGCTCCAAAGAAAACGCAGCAGCAAAGTTTTCAGAGGGCCTTCTCCGACTCCTGCAGGAAGTGTGAGCGATTATGAGCAGCAATCCGAGCACTTCTGATGCCAGCAGTAACTTTTGAGACATCTTAATTCCCTGCGAGATAAATCAAATGCGGCAAAATCTGAAAGGGCAGAGAACTCGCATATTTGTATTTTTATTTACAGCGGTTTTAGCTTGTGCATTTTTATGAGAGTGAAATGGATTGAGAGAGGGAGTGATGAGAGAAAGGATATAGTAGTAAGAAAGAAACCGAGCTATATTTTTTTATGAGCTCTATATGAAGGAAATAGGATTAAGAAAGGGAGTGATGAGAGAAAAAATATAGTAAGAAAGAAACTGAACAATAGTAAAAAGAAAATAGAATAAGGCAAAGGGTGTGATTGATAGATGTATTGTACATACTATAAAAGAAGATAGCAATAAGAATTCTTCAGAGAGTTGGGTAGAAAGCGAGAGAAAGAGACACAGATTTAAGAGGGAGTGATGAGAGGAAAGATATAGAAAGCTATATTAAAGAGCAATAGTAAAAGAAAAAAATTGAACAAGGCAAAGAGTGTGATTGATAGATGTATTAGACATACTATGAAAGAAGATAGTAATAAGAATTCTTCAGGGAGTGAGGTAGAAAGCGAGAGAAAGAGACACAGATTTAAGAGAGGGAGTGATGAGAGGAAGGATATAGAAAGCTATATTAAAGAGCAATAGTAAAAGAAAAAAAATTGAACAAGGCAAAGAGTGTGATTGATAGATGTATTATGAAAGAAGATAGCAATAAGAATTCTTCAGAGAGTGAGGTAGAAAGCAAGAGAAAGAGACACAGAAATTAGCTAAAAGACAGAGAGAGAGACGTAGACAGATACGCATAATGTGAGCTAGGTGAAAAGAGATGCACATAGATACTGAGAAGAGAGGAGCTTGAAAGATATTGCAGATAGAGAGAGACAGGCAGATAAACAGACTGTGAATGAGCGAGAGAAACATATACCTACTTATATATTAATATACACAGATAGTCAGAAGAAGAGCAAAGATACTACAGGAAAGTGAAAAGCAGATATGGCAGATAGATAGAAAAAAAGAGACAGACAGCATATAAATGGGCCAGAGCGAGAGGCGCATAGTGTAGTGTAGTGGTGTATGTGAGTGTGAGTGGCTTATCCTTTCATAAATGCGTCCAGCGGGCAACTGATTTATGCCACCACAAGCTGGCGCTGCTGCTGCTGCTGCAGTAGCTCCAACCCACTTGCCACACGAACGCTTCCTGACGACGCCGCCGCCGACGACGACGACGACGACGACAAAGTAACAAAACAGCAAACAAAAATTCCAGAAACAACATAAAACCGATTGATTTATTTTGACAATGCTCCGCTGCTTCGTGCAGTGCTCCGAGCGGGCTCTGGGCTCGGTGTCGGTGTCGGGGTCGGAGTTGGTGTCCAGCCTGGGCAGGACAGCAGAAAGGTTGTGCCATTGTTTGTGCAGGCGTCGCCTGCCAACGTCCTCCCACCATCGACATGTTCCGTTCGCATTTCGGACCGTCACAAAAGCCCGGTCTGAATCCACTACTCTCCTACTCATCCCCTGCCTCTCCTGCCCGGACAAAAGTTGTCCTCGTTGTCCGTTTGCAAAATATTTTATTTGCACATCTTTCTTATTTTAATCCTTCATTGCATTTTGCGCTTGGTTTGGGCGCCTTGAGCTCGGCCAGCCAGCCAGCCGGCCGGTTGCGACCTGAGCTGCAGCTGCTGCGTGGGCGGATGGGCGATTGGTCGTTCAGTCAGGGGTGTCCACTCAGACGTGTCCAGTGAGGGAAGCGGGCGGCGCACTGCGTGTGCTGTTCTTTTGGCCATAAAACACACGTTAATTACCCTGGCACTGCCCCTGCTACTCCCCCTGCAGAGGCGCCTAATCAAGCCAACGTTTTATCTACAGAGTGCGCCATGACTGTCTGAAGATCAATTTGATTTACCGGCCTTACGATTGAAAGAAAAAAAGTCGTACAATGATCTTTATGTACACATTAAAAACTAGAATGTTTCGTACATTTCTAGCTTAAATTGTATATAAAATGTATAATTTTATTCGGATAAAATCCTTTGTCGTCTATAAAAAAGTTGTACATTTGTATTCTTTAGCGATCCATATAAAATATAGTAGTACAGTATGTGAAATTGTTTAGAAATAATCTGTAATTTTTTCGGGTTAATTTGGAGTATTTCGATAGCCGTTTTTAGGTTATTTTAATATATTTGATAAGTCTGAATAGTTGAATTTCTGATCAGTTTCCGCTTATAATTTATCCAATGGAATGCGGCAGTTCTCCAGCAGAAATGATGCCGACATGTCCCATTAATTTTTTTTCTTTATTCAAACGAGTTTTTGATTTTGCGACAATATTGGATACGCTGAAGTTACACAAGCAATATGGGCTTATCAATGGATTCGGTAGGAGACTTTGTGAAAGGCAGTAAAAATAGCAAGTTTCATTTAACCAATTAGAGAGCCCTTGCACAACAAATAAATGTGATAACCAAAGGCACACTAATCAACACCACTACCAATATGAGGTCCGACTATTTGAATACCCATCTGGAAGAGGAGAATATAGATATGTATGTCAGACATATATATTCACATCAAGACAACTTACTATTATACGATGAGTAATCATCGTTATGTCCTCCCGAAGGTGAGCTGTAAACGTAGATATAGAAGCGATAGTTTGGATATAGTTATTGGTATCCCACTCACTATAGACCATTACGAGCTCTCATTTCCCGGTCACGCCGGCTCTGACGAGCCATACATCGATAGGACGATGCGCTACCCGATACATAATGCTGTGAGCCATAGTCTACCGTATGATTATTATGCCTATCGGATACGTTTGGCTGCTTGAAATCTCCGCCATCATAGAAATGATTTAGATCGATTGCAGCGCTTTTGGGAATTTCCTTAAAGTTTCCGCTATCATAAAAATGATTGAGATCTACAGGCGTGTTGACGTCTATCGCCTTCATTATATCTGGCTTAAAGTGCGAGTCATCGTACTGTGATCTACTCCTATCTGATGCATCTTCGGCGTAGCTCTTGCCATTAATCATCTGCAAGTGGGAGTCACGGATAAATATGAAATTGTCAAATCGAATGAATTAAAATTGCGTTTCCGTTTCGTTTACTTCTGGATAAAAGAGCTGAACAGCGGGCATACTCAATCCATAGCCTCCGATTTGTGCATAGTTATTGGCATAATCCATTATTGATTCTTTTATTTTGGGATTCCTGTCTAAATTAGAATACAAAAAGAAAATTTTGAACCTTGAATTTTTCCTAATTGTTTACAAGTGCGAATGTGAACGGTCTGATACAAAATGTATAGCTTGCCCCTCGTCTCTCAGTATAGGACTATCACTTTGTCAAGGCTTGCTATACTCCCCAGATATTTGAAAAATCTGAAATTTATGTGCGCTTCAAGTGAAAGTTTACAGACTGATTACTAGATTGAGATTGCAACATGTTCCAATAGTCGTATACTTTCAGTCACAAATTGATGTTACCTTAAGCAGTAACATCCAAATAATTTTTATAATATATACAAATTGATGTTACCTTAAGCAGGAACATCCAAATAATTTTTATAATATATATTTATATTTTTATTTATCATTAAAAATTGAAGCTTTAAATCTATCTTGATGTCTGCTAAGGTACGGCTCTCAACTTCTGTCTAACAATGCTTAAAGGTTCCAAATTCTTCAATTATATGAAAACTAATCCTTATGACTTAACTATTATCAGTAATGCTCAATAATCGGAAAGGTTATAGTAACACTCGTAAAAGCAAAATTTATTTTAGAATAAACCACTAGTTTTTGGCTGCAAATTATTTATTGTGGTATCCAGTTTTAATAGTAACAATTTCTCTTAATGCTTAAAAATCAAATTATTTAAAATTATTAAATTTAATTAAAATATTAATTAAAATTAAACTTCCATAAAAACATTTAATACGTTATTTCTGTGGTTCAGCTTCCGATTATTATATATTCTCATTCCATTAAATAAAATACATATTTAAATAGCAAAAATTTGATAAATTTATTGAGCTTCCCAAAAATATAAAGTATAATAAATTCTCATGCACGCCATTAAGTTCATATATAGTACATTAAATATGTAGATATTCGTTAAGTACGCCTTAGTAATATTGATTATTGTTATTATCACGGGGTTGATACGACTGTCCTTCATACCCGCCAATTCCTGAGGGCCGCGAAAAGGAATTTTTAGAATTGAACTGGATCGAATCAAAGATACCGTTGCTTACCGGGCAAAGAGTTGTAGTAATCTCCGTTTCCGCGTCCGTTACGCTGATCCGATGGCGCACTAAAGAATGCAATTATTATATATACAAATATAGATTATACATTATTTTGGCAAAACCTACTAGAGACCGTTGCGGGAGTTCATCTCCTTGAGCACCTTGTTGTACCGCAGTGGACTACGGTAGCCAGGGCCTCCGTAGGAGGCTGAACCACTTTGTTGATTTCTCGACTCGTCGTAGGACTGCATACCGCCGCCGCCGTAGCGCGATTGTTCGAATTCATGACCCATATCCTGGTACTGGCCTTCGGCTGACATGCCATAGCCGTCCATGGATGGGTAACCTCCATTGGCATTTCCATTTGCGTATTCCATGACTTAATTTGAAATATATTCAAGTTAGGGCGAAAAATTTTCACTGAAAATTTGGTTATAAAATAAAACAATTTCTTTCAAAATTTTTTTATTTTTTTTTTTTATATTTTCCAACTCATTTAAGTCCGAAACGTAAAATGAAAATGAAGCCTTGAATGAAGGCCATCGTTCAGTACACCAAATTCGATGTCAATGAGAGTCTGATGCTGAAAAATATTTTGTAGGAGACGAATTAAGGTATAACTTTGGAGTTTATTTTGCGATTGTAGTGAAATTTCAGATATATAAAGTAAATAAAGACTTATACGCATGCAAAAAAAATAAGAGCCAAAACTATGTTGAAGCTGAAATAATCTAAGTTTAAATGCGGCTTGCGTTTTGCAGGCAATACAGTACACTCGCTCGCTCCTATGCCCATATTATCATATATTATAAAGATA
The DNA here is from genome assembly GCA_035046045.1 of Zaprionus bogoriensis. Classification (NCBI taxonomy): domain Eukaryota; kingdom Metazoa; phylum Arthropoda; class Insecta; order Diptera; family Drosophilidae; genus Zaprionus; species Zaprionus bogoriensis. The sequence goes on from JAWNOI010000046.1 coordinate 485,041, forward strand.
GTTCCCAGCCATCTGTAGATTTATGAGTCCATTTCCTTTGCTGGACTTGGCCGAATCTTAACCCTTTTTCCTACGGTCAGCTTATCGCGACAGAGCCACATTGCGAGCAAAGTTTTTCCGATGCTGGGGAAAAATGAAAATCAAAACGATTTCCCCTTTTACTGGCTATCTGCACCCGCTTCTTACCCCCCTCTGAGCCAATGAATATGCAGCAGCATTGCCGAATAATTAAAATCGAGCAGCTCCTTGGGAAGGATTATTGCTGCACCGGCGCGAAGCCTCGCAGATACGCAGAGTCTTCGCCGTCTCCGTTTGCTTCGGCTCCGCCTCCGCCTTCTCCTTTGGCCGACAATTAAGTGCGGCCCGTAATCTGTCTGTCGTAATTATGGCGCTGCGGCGTATTTATCTGCTGCAATTAGCGCCCTGCTCGACTCGCATATTTCACAGATCCAAAGATTGAATTGGCGCAGACAACATTTGCATGCGCTTAGAGCGGAGCGCGATTCGCAAGACGCTCCTTTGGCTCCTTGGGCTCCTTGTGCTCCTTCGCACGCGCGGGACACTCGAGAGCACCCTCGACTTTATGTGCCTAATTAAAATGCACATTCACGTTTCGTCGAGCGGGAGTAGAGGTGGAAAATATAAACTCTTAGGAGTGGCACTCAAATAAAATCCAATTATGCTGCAGTTGCAGTTTACAGATCGAAGTCTTCAGCTGGGCAGCTCTTCTACTTAAATAAATTTTATTTTTGTTAAGAGAAAATTTAATTTTCCCATGCTGCGCAGTCGCAATTTATTGATGGATTTCTATTTTGAGTTTATTTATTTATTTAAATGTTTCGAACTAGCAAAAGTTATTTGGTAAGTAATATTCGTAATATAATATGTCTATATAAAATGTGAGCGCTGCATATTAAATCAGATTATATATTAATATAACAACAAAATTCGAAATAAATTTTAAATAATTTCCTTATTTTTTTTACATTATATTATACATATTATATTTTTGTTTATATCTATTGTTTTAATGTTAAAAGGTTTCCCTGTAAGTTTTAAGGTCTTAAAGTAAATTTACAAAAGTTTTAAGGTCTTAAAGTAAATTTACAAAAGTTTTAAATTCTTAAAGTAAATTTACAAAATTAAAAAAAATGTAACTTCATATAATTTTATGTAGAAACTTTTATACTACTGTGGGCAAAAAGTAAGGTGAATATTTTTGTAAAGTCAAAATTATTTATTTATTCTCCTAAATCAATTTCATCCCCTTCAAAGTAATCCCCTCCCGATAAAATACACTTATGCCAACGTTTTATTCAAATCCTCGAAACAGGCCAAATAGTCCCTTTCCGGTATAGCCATGAGCGCCCTCGTCGATTCCGCTATTATCTCTTCAATCGACTCGAAACGAAGAACGAGTGCAGTGTGCGACGTTTTCGGTACCAAACGAGATTTGACTTTTCGCCAAATGTCATCAACAGTCCTGCCAACCCGAGAAAAAAAGAACTAGTTCGCCATCTCAAGCCCGCGAATTTTAAATTGAAAATTCACCTTACTTTTTGCTCACAGTAGTAAGTAGACTTCTCAATGTTCATTTATTGGGACTATTAAAATAAATACAAAATTAAATATCATTTAAAATGAGTATAGTATAGAGTATAGCATAATCGGATATCACGTTTGAGCCGTTCTGTATATAGTAAATTTAGTAGGATGCCAATCCTGCACTCTTCCCCCTAACGCCTGCCCAGCGCAAAGGGATCACTGTCCGAGGTCTTCACATAGAAGATGCCAGCCTTCTCCACGGATGGCTCTCCGCCCATTTGCTGCGACTGCCGGCGGCTCTGATCGCACTGCCATTTGCGATCCTCGCGCGTACAGGGCGTACCCCAGAAGCCTTCGGGCGAATTGATGGACTCGGCGAACATCTGATAGGCGCGAATGTGCGAGCAGCCCAGGTAGAAGCAGTTGCGCTGGTACAGCCCGAAATTGGGATAGAAGGTGGCGCTGCCTGTGGGTCGCAGGAAGCCAAAGTTGCCGCTGGTGTGCATCGATTCCACGTAGCGTGCATCACTGGGATCAATGCGGAACTCGGCGCTGCGATGACGGAATGTGGGTCCAGCCGGATCCAGGGCGAAGATCGTATTGTAACGCTCCGGCTTGAGGCGTTTGCCCGCCGAGCCGGCGATCTGGGCGCCCAGCGAGTGTCCGATCAGGTACATATCATCATAGCTGGCGCCGAGCTGGCGATGCAGCTCCCGGGTGAACTGCACCAGCTGCGCGCCGAACTCCTCGATGAGCTTCACCACGGCAAAGTAGTTGATGTTGGCCGAACTGCTGCTCCAGTCCGTCACGATGACGTTGTAGTCGCCGCGCTTCAGATACGCGTTCTTCACGTCGCGATTGAACGAGCCGCGCGACTGACTCATCCAGCCGTGGACAATGATGCGCGTGGGCAGGGAACTATTGAAGCCGGCGTCGCGCCACTTCTGCTCGTTGTGGTAGTCCATTTCGCGGCCGCACTCGGGATTGGCCTGCCGGAAGAGATAGAACTGCATGCGATTGCGCGGATTCGAGAAGGGATTGAGATTGCGCGCCAGCTTCTTGAGGAACGGCACGTCCAGCCAGCTGCGCGACTCGCTCAGATCGTTGTCGCACTTGTTCCACTCGCAGTGCTCGGCGCCCTCGTACTCGTCGTCCTGCAGTGCGGTCAGCGGCTCATCCGTTTCGGGCTGCTCCTCGTCGAAGGCCGAGCGCGAATCGATGTCGTCGGGCTGCTCCAGCGCACTATCCGCCAGGCGAGACATGAACTCGTTCATCTCCGTCTCGTAGCTCTGCGCGCTGCCTTGAGCTGTGCGAAGGGCAGTACTTTTAGTTGGCAGCACTTACTACCATATACTCTCACTCGACTTACCTCGACAGCTGATGGCAGCCAAGAGCAGCAGCAGCGTCACGACAATCACCTGATTCCACATTGCGTTCTGTTCAGCTGTAATAAACGACTCGAGCGTCTATTAGACTCTGTTTGGAACGAGTTCGCGCGCTCGATCTTATATAGTTATCGCGACGAGATCAATTGGAATTAGTTAGTTGCTTAAGTTTTTTCGCTCCATTTGGATTTGATTTGATTTAATTTTTCCCCCCGTAGCGTGCTGGCATTACCCCGTCGAGGCGCGCGGCACGCGTTTCCCACACGCTGCAGTTGATACCGGTTCCACTTCGGTTCGACTTCCACACGATCGATGACGTCGCACGGGAATTTCTTTACTCCGTTCGGCGCGAGAACTTTGCAGCGGCATAGCATCAGCCATTAAATGTCAGCGTAATTGGGAAACAGTTAATCATTGGAATTATGGCAACAGTTACAGTCAGCCAAATGACGTGTGTGCCTATATCGTAACTAAGGTTAAACTCAACTATAATGATACATATTCAATTAACGATATTCGTAAACAAGTTTGACTAACGACATTATCGTCGACCTTGATAATTTGATATACTACTAATTTATTTTGAATTTAATTTAAATACTTCTAATTAATTTCAATTGCTTTTTATTGCTCAGCTTTGCATTTGAATTTAACGGCACTGTGAGTGTCATAACAATCAGCTTTGCAGCGTGCACAATTATCTTATTTCTGCTGTTAGGGCAACACTGTCGCTGCAGTCAATCGATAAGCGGCAATTCACCCACGCACTTATCGATACGTTTTGTTATTGTTATCAGCGAGAGAAGCTAAGAGCGAGCGTAGGAAATTTGTAAATATTAATTGCGTTTTCCATGCTGCAATAGACAACGCACAGCATGAGCCTCGACGACGTCATCTACGTCATCTGCCTGCTCGCCTGCATCGGCGCCGGCAGCTACGTGAAGAAGATCCGCGATGAATCGCAGCGCAAGTGCATCTGCTCCATGCTCGGCATCATTGTTGTTGTTGTCGTCTCGGGCTTCCACAGTCTGCACTGCGCCATCTCCGTGGGCCTGGGCACCGCCTCGCTGCTGCTCACGCATCCCAGGTGAGTTGCAGTGCAGTGCAGTTATGCTGTCTCCTATTAACTCTGTGCACTCACAGCAAATGCCACCTGGTGACCTTTGGCGTCATGTTCGGTTACCTGGTCTTCTTCCGGCTGGCCTATGTCTTCGGCCTGCCCGCGGTGCCCGGCCACACCAATATGATACAAATGCTGCTCACCCTCAAGGTTAGTTGCATAACACATTTGCTACCACTGACTGATTACCAACCACCGAACACCCTCTCCCTCCCCCCAGGTCTCGGGCATTGCATTTGAGAAGACGGCCGCCTGGAAGCGCCTACGCGCACGCGATGAGCAGGACAAGAACGTGGCGCGCGACGTCAACAGTGAGCCGAGCATCGAGATAACCGACTACGATGTGGAGCTGCAGCAACTGACTGCCACCGAGATTATCCACTATAGCTTCAACTATGTCGGCGTGCTGACAGGTCAGTTCTACTGGTATCTATATATATATATCATATTATATATATAGCACTCATGCTTGCACCAGCTGCAGCGACTGCACTCGCTCGACTGCAACGGGCCAAAGTCCACTTGCTCAATCAATCACGCTATGAGACTTTCAGCGCAATGCTTTATTATCGAAAGAAGTTACTATAGGGTATATTTATTGCAGTCAAAAGTTTGCAACGCACAAAACAAAATAGCTTCGATCTTAAAAAAATATTATTTTATTCATATATCATTGCCGCATCGATTTTTTCCTGTCCGTTTGTCCGTTCGCCTGTTGTAAGTACCTACTATACTCTTAATTTTATAGTTATGTGGTTGCAACTTGGCACACATACTTCACTCTTCGAAACGCTGTACATAAGTTGAAACGAGCCAGATCGAGCCGATATATCGTATAGCTGCCATAGAAGCTATCGGGCGATTTTTCTTATACTGTAAGCAAACTTACCAGAATTTATTATACTAAAGCCCCTAACATTCTCTACGAATGGCATCAACATCTTTCTGCTAGAATATATAGTTGCCGTAGGAACTATCGGTTGAAGTATTTAATAATCAAGCAATCGTATAAGATATATGCAAAAGCTACAGATTGTGAAACTGTTCCTTCTACTTATATTTATTCCGATTATAACAGATTTCTAGTTTCTAATAAACCCGTATCTTTTGTGCCTACAGGTCCCTACTATCGCTATCGCACATACCGCGACTACTTCGAGATGCCCTTCAAGGATCATGCGCCCAGCGCACAGGCAACTATCGAGCAGCTCAAGTGGTCCGGCTTCTACTGCAGCCTGTATCTGCTGACCAACTACATCTGGCCACTCGACGTGAGTTGAACCTATAAAATTTATTATTTATTTATTATTATTATTATAATTATTATTATAATTATTATTATTATAATTATTATTATTATTATTATTATTATTATTATTATTATTATTATTATTATTATTATTATTATTATTATTATTATTATTATTATTATTATTATTATTATTTATTTTATTAATATATTCGCTTACTTACAGTATGCGCTGAGCGATGAGTTCTACAACGATCGCTCCGTGTTCTATCGCCTGATGTACGTGTGGCCCACGTTCTTCATCTTCCGTGCACGCATCTACACGGGCCTGACGCTCAGCGAGTGCGTCTGCACCATGGCCGGCTTCGGCGCCTATCCGGACGAGGCGGATGCCACCAATGGCGAGGGACCACGCAAGCGCTACCAGCATCTGAAGCGTGATGCTGAGAAGCACAACTACAACTTCACCACAATTGTGAACACACGCGTCTGGGACGTGGAACGCTGCTGGACATTCCGCGAGGGCATGAAGCACTGGAACGTCTGCGTGCAGTACTGGCTGGCGGTCAATGTGTACAAACTGTTTCCGATCAGGAAGTACAGGTAGGTGGTGCTAGCTTGCAAACTCGCTGGATTTCCGTTTGATGAATGCTTTTATCTTGGCAGAACTGGCGCTACGTTCCTGTTGTCGGCCTACTGGCATGGCTTCCGGCCGGGGCATTACTTCTGCATCATGGGCGCACCGTTGTATGTGCCCCTGGAGGATATGTGGCACAAGTTGGTGCGCAAAGATGCCACCGGCTTGCGACGCAACATCATCGATGTCATCTTCTGGATCAGCAAGTGGTTCGCCTTCAGCTATCTGGGCATAGCCTTCATGCTCTCCTCATTCGACAGCATTTGGCGCTACTACAGTTCCGTCTATCACATCGGCTACATTGGCTGGGCGGTTATGGTGGGCCTGGGTCTGTTCCTGACCAAGCAGAAGAAGGCAGCCGAGCGCAGGGAGAAGCGCGCCAAAGACTCGACTGCTGGAGAGGGTAGCGCCATTAAGGAGAAGGCGCAGTGAGGCTGCAACTAATTGTTATATATGGGCAAGGTTTTCCGGGCTAAATTACTAGACAAATGCTTCTACTTATGTCAGCCATAAGATATTAATCAAATTGTAAACTATTTTATATGCTTTATGAATTTAAATCTAGGCAAAAAGCTATAGCGTAGCAGGCTGGAGTTCTACCAAAGTTATTAAAGATCAAAGAATACCTATTGGATTAAACTATATATACCATTACATTCTTTATGCTGTAACCAAGTTATTGCCAAGTTGCTTCGGTTTCTTTCTTTTATTGTAATTACTGTCAAACTTAAACATCATTATAATATTTAACAGAGATTTCTAATATTTTATACAAAATGCTGAGCTTGAGATTATTAAATTGAACTAGCACGACAGTTTGAGGCTACGACATAGGGAAATTCGAGATGTAAATAAAAGTAACTTTAGAATTTACAGGCAAATAATGCAAGTATGCTAATAAAATTCGAGTGCGAATGGGAATTTACTAATTTGTGGTGATATACAGTATGCATATGCTCTAGGCAAAGGAATACTTTTCGAGCCAATTGCTTGGTCCCTCCATAAGCTATACGTGAATGTGTTTGGGGGTGTTGCTTTAATTTATATTCGATACCAGCTCGAATTTGGTCTAAATTCAATGCGTTTCGTTTTCAGTTTCATAAATTTAGTTTCTTCAAATGTGGAGCATGGCAAGAGATTTCCTGTTCTTCGCGTTGATATCTCTATTATTGTTGGGGCAAAGCGACTGTCAGGCCGTCGACGGCTCATCCGTGACGAGGGAAAGGCGACGCTTCACATCCTGCGTGGTGTTGTAGGCGCCGCAGTGCACGCACTTGAGTCCGATAAAGTGGAATTTGGTTTTAGAAGTCTGCGGGGCGAAAACATTAGTTAGTTTTTGCATATAGTATGGCTAAATGGAGTACCGTTCGTTACCTTGTGACAATCGTTGCAGAAGATATGCACACGCTGATTCTCGTACTTGAGCGGCACGGGCATGCGCAGCGCCTGCGCATCGAGATACTCCCACAGGGCCGTCATGTCGATCAGCGACGTCTGGCAGGTGGGGCAGGTGTAGTGGCCGGAGGCCAACAGCTGATCGAAGCACATCTTGTGCAGCAGATGCCCGCAGTCCGGAATGTGGCATGGAATGCGCGAGGTGTGTATATCGCCCAGGCACACGGGGCAGTGCGATCGTGAGATGTTCTCCACACACTGCAACAAGACAGAAACAGAAACAAATTGACTATAGAGCTACTGATCAAGCATATATATACTTTGCATGGTCAACAATTTTTTCCCTATTTTCAATGTGTACTATAGGCGAATAAATAAAGAATTTTGACTTTACAAAAATATTCACCTTACTTTTTGCCCACAGTAGTAAGTGCTATGATCAGAATCAGAAAAAAACCACACATATGCTAACTGTATGGTTAATGATTTATTTATTTTTAGGGATTGCCCAGTACCGGTTTCTTATCGGTGCCTGTTACAGACTTATACCCCAAACGTAGCCATATCTTTTGCCAATTATTCCGGCCAACTAAGCCATACTATTTTCCTATTTCTACGTATTTACCCAAACTGGAATTTCGATCGAGCACTTCGTATTGAAAACCAAATAAAAACACTTAACGAACCGGTTAAGCGGTGATTCTGCATAAATCTCAATACTAAAGGCTAATACATTTCTGCAAGTGATCCACAATCTATTCATATATTCAGTCTGCTCTCTCAGTGTCACGGCAATCCCCATGCAAAACTCTGAGCTTCATTGAAACAACAAATTCGCGATCAGTTCACTCAAAATATTCGACTTTACTGGGTTTTGGGAAAGTTTCGCTGTTTGTGATCCACAAAATTGTGAATCGATGTTGAATCTGATTATTCACATAAAATATGGTACTAAGTTATATATTCTTGATGCTTAAATGCTCAGTAATGTAGAGCAACTCTTGACCCACTTTGTAGTTAGTCACGAATAATTTGAAAAAAGTAAGTTCCTCTGTCGACTACTAAAATTAAGGCTTATTTAGTGGAAAAAATCGTTAGACACGTGCTGCGTTCTCTGATCGCTAACTATCCAAACTATTGGGCAAATTATAGAGTTTTACAACAAAACGTGTTCTGGTATTGATTAGAAACTGTTCAAAAATATGGGGTCAAATCTGTTCAAAATTTGAAACAAGATGTTTCTGAAAATAAATACTGTCGCCCCACTAGTTACATAATATTTAAATATATATAAAGCATTTCGATTCAAATAATAATAAATATAATAATTTTCTAAGCTTATGTGTGATTTGGGGGGTTCCCGCTTACCCTATGCCCGTCAATCTTCAGCTGTATCGGCAGACACATGTTGCAGACTTCGCAATGGAAGAAGTTGTGCGCGCCGCCAATGCGGCAGATGCCACAGCCATGGCAATGATATTGCTGCTTGTCCGCGTCGTCGAACAGGTTGCAAATGAGGCACGTGTACTGCGAATCAAACAAATTATTAGGGATACGAAAGAGACAGAGAAATAGAGTAAGATCGAAATGGATCTTACCTTGCCGAATCGCACGCCGCACTTCTCGCACTGCTCCTGCACCTTCTGGCGCGTATTGCACTCGGAGCAGATGAGTTCGGTGAGGGTTTTACGATCAAAGTGATGCGATTCGTTCTCGTCGTGGCAGAAACGGCACTTGTAGAACTTGTTGCAGCACGGCGTCTGGAAAATATAAAGAAATATATAGAAGCAATTAGTAAAGACTTCAAATTTCAAGACCAACTCGAGCTGCTAATGAAAACTGAGATGGGCAGGCGCACAATTACACTTGCCCGTGTCCGCGTCCGTGTCCGTTGCGAGCTGCGAACTTAGCACAGCCATAAACATTGCAGACACAATTCAATTAGACGAGCCATAAACCTTAATTAAATCAAACCGAAACCGAAACCGAAAATCCGAAGACCCGAAACCTTAACCGAAAAACTGAAGCCAATTTGCGGCGGGAGCAGAGCAACGCGTCGCTTCATTAGAGACACGCTAATTGTTTGGCTAAATGCGCGTATTTAACAACTAGATGTTTTTAACTGCCGAAATATCGTTCCAATAAAAAAACGAAATACGAAATATCTAGAACGCAGCAGTAATACAGTGAATCAGGTTTCCACGACCTCCCTCGAAACATAACCGACAGACATACATATAGTATTTATAGCTATGCCTACATACAAAACAACATAATACGCACTCTCACGCACGTATAGCTATTCTATATATCGAGTGGACTAGTGACACGCCCATGCAACTGAGAACAAGCTGACCGTGAAACTAACTTTAATATCTCAATATTCTCAATTGATGCACGAGCTTTTCCAATTTAGTCCTATCAAAATGCACGGGAGTTCTCTAAAAATATTTCAGGAAACTTTTACAAATTTTGCAGATATTTAACTGCATTCAAATGTATTTCCTCAATTCGATATTTTACTATCATTAAAATATAATAATAATTATTATTATTAATTTATTATTATATAATTGCGTACAAACTTAGAGACTCATGTATCATCATTTGAAATTGTAATTGCACTCGTAATACCCTCATTTTTCAGACAATAATAAAAGATTACCAGATGTCATATCACATAAAAAGGCCTCAAAGCAACTTGATAAACACTGTAAATCGATTCTTTGCATGAGTAGGGAAATATATCTCTGCACATTGTAGCATAAACTTGGATTGTTATGCAATGCGGGTATTCAAGCAGCCTCTTCAATAGCCCTAAATTAATTTTAATGAATTTTAATAAGTACATACAAAGATGTATAGAGATATTCATTTCTGTATGGGTCAGTTTGTACATAGATATGATATGTCAATCGAGGGGAAGTTCTATTTCTTCTTTTAATATTCCGCATGAACACACATAAGTTGAGCAAATGTATTTATAATTACTGTAAATAAGCTACAAATTCATGGGAATTTTCATCAATTTAAACCCTATTTATATAGAGCGTATGGAACCGCTGGACTTTTCTGACTTTGCTGTAGCTTAAAATATAAATGAAGTTTCACTCAAGTCTTTTATTTAGTACTCTCGAAACCCAGTTTACCCCCGATTCTTAGTAAGAAATATTAAATACTAAATAGACCAGAAAAAGTACACAATAAAACGCTGAGACGACAGCGTCTGTTTGGTTAAACACGAAAAAAATTTAGTATGCACTAAAAGGTATTGCTAACAATAATTATAAAGCTGATAAATTTTCAGAGCAAACAAAAGTAAAGCACGACTTTCGCGCTTACGAACGCCAAACCGCAAGTACTTCTCTTTTTAAGTAGATCGAGATGGAAACGTATTGAATTCGGCTACGTGACACGACTCAGTTGATCGATTGCGCAAAAAAATATGGCCCATACAGCTTGCCTCTCTCTCAGAGTCGACCCACTTTGTCGATTTGCTGTGGAGTACTGTAGAGTAGCGTATTGTACCTTATAGAGCGAGACGAGTCTCTCTCGTGCTGCTCACGCTGTCATCTCTAGCTCAGCTAGTAGAGTAGCGTGAAGGCCCTTCGATCGACTGAGCACACGTCTACGCATACTAAATTCAGTTCACCTGATTCAATAGTCAATTTGTCTGTATAAATAAGCTCCCCGCACACAGGGAAATTGGATGAATCGAGGAATAATTGAACGTGTACACACAATGCAAAACGCCACACGACCTTTTTTCCCGATATATATGCAAATCGAAGGTACAATAAATTTGCGTGACATTTTTTCAATATTTCACAAACGATTGTTAGGCCTACTAAACGACTGGCAAGTTTGTGACTAATAAATCAGCGATAATATAGTACGAGCAGGTATATATTTTTACACTTGAACTGTCGCCGCCGTCGCAAATGAATACTGACATCCATTCATTATTCATTGAGTTCTCTGATGGGCTCTAAATTAAATAATAATAAAGCAAAGTGGAAAGAATGATGAAACGTTACAGATAGCACAAGATATGAAAGTTTCTTCCAAGCAATCTTAAGTCTCTGAATGTTTGAACATATTTTTGACTATATCTTTTTTTTTTCTTTTTACCTCTCTTTTATTTACTTCGAGCTGTATATTGTTTTTCGAAAATAATTCCATTGAACCACACCTTACCGCACGCTCTTATCTATCGATGGAATTGCGGGCATAAACCCCGAGAAACCCCAAAAAGATTCCAGCATTGAATGCTTAATATTTCCCAGTATTAAACGAAAGCCAAAGATAAACGATAATATTTAATTCAACAATAAAGATAAAGATTCGCAATACTATATCAGCGAGATCAATGAAGGTGTTAAATGCCCATTCGCTTTATCGGGGCGAGCAGCGGAGAAGTCGAAATTCCTGTGCTGAGTCAAACCGGGGAGATAATTGCCAAGATGCCAAGAAGCTATAAAGTAGCATATAGTGCAAATTGTTGTTGGCTTAGCTCTACTAATCTTGGTGCTGTTGTTGTTGTTGTTGTTGTTGTTGCTTTTCCAACCACAATTCACAAGCAAACACTAATTCTCCCAATTGAACTCAAATTATGCAGCCACAAAGGAGGCAATTGCGTGCGTGTGTGTGTGTGTGTGTGTAGGGGTATTGGGAGGTGGAAGTACTACGTTTGTTTGTTTAGAAACGCATAAATAAGTTTAAATGTTCGCTTGAGGGCAACAAAACCGACGACTTCAGGAAGGCGCCACGCAGAACGCAACGGAACAGAGGGAATCGGAGACGAAAACCAGAAGCCGACAAACCGAGAGGCGCCTCCGCCGCCCACACCACCAGCTGCCTTCCTGCTCGCCATTTTGCCACGTGCTCATGACGAACAAAGAGCGCATCAGATGACCAGATATTAAACCGAACAAGTCGAGCGATCGAATCTGTTTTAAATTTTATATAGTGCAAATTCCTTTAAGAGAATGTGTACCGAATCTGGACAGAGCTAAGCTGAGTCTATATTTAATCTTTTTTACGATTCTTTCTTCAATGATCATACGGAAATATTTTATACTTTTATCTTTATCAATGTAGAGAATTCATAGAGCGTCTATATATCATACTATGTATAAATTTTAACGATTCATTACTCAAAAATTAAGCAGAGTCACGATTTTTTCTTCATGCTTCAGATGAATTTCAAAGGTTTCTATGAAATATTTTTCTCCTTCCAGAAAATTTAAAACGAATCTGCAGAGAGTAAAGTTTTGCATATAACTTTTTCACGATTCTTTCTTCAATGATCAGACGGAAGTATTTCATAGATTTATCTTTAACCATCTAGAGAATTCATAGAGATTCGATTTATCATATGTATAAATTTCCATATATAATTTCTCCATGCTTCAGATGAATTTCAAAGGTTTCTATAAACTATTTTCCTCCTTTCAGAAAATTTGCAATGAATCTACAGAGAGTTAAGTTTAATAAATAACTTTTTCAATAATCTTTCTCTTCTTCTTTCTTTACGAAATATTGGGCTTTTCAGAAAAAAAAATCTCTATGATAGTTGTCGGGCAATAAAGGATTGGAATTTTATAGAAAATATTGCATTAATTACACCTGTTGTGATTTTCTTACTAATTAAAATACCAAAAAATTAACACTGCTATCTCTATACTATATTAAATTAAAATCGATGCTAAGTTTGGAACAAAAAGTTAAAAAACTATAATCATAGTGAGCAGACAGCGGAGCCATGAGAACTGAATTAACTGCACTCGTTAGCCCGATCAATATGCCAAGAGCTCATTACAGAAAATACAAAATAAATACAGGGTATTCTTACGCCCTTACCACAAACATGGCACGTCGCTTGTAATGCGTGCAGCCAAAACGCAACGATTCCGGCGTCGTCGGCTGCGTGGCATCGATGGTGTTGCACTTGTTGCAGTTGCTGTTGCCATTGATGTTGCTAATGTTGTTGCCGTTGATGTTGCCGTTGCTGATGTTGTTGCTATTGCAGTTGCCGTTGATGTTGCTGATGTTGTTGCCGTTGCTGTCGCCGATGCGTGAATATTGCTCGAGCTGCTGCAACTGTTGCTGCTGTTGATGTTGCTTTCGCTTCAAGTGAGCAACAATAGCAACATCCTTGATGGCAATGTTGCTGGCCTCCAACTTGTTGTATTTATTGTTGCAACAGTCGTAGCTGCAGCTGTTGCTGTTGTCATCGGCAATGTTGCTGCTGCTGGCGTCGAATTTGAGTGCCGGCGTCGAGTGAGATTTTCGCAAATTAACAGCAATCGTTGCTGCTGTTGTTGTTGTAGTTGTTGTTGCGACGCGGGTGGAGGCACACGACGTTGTCGATGACGACGCAGCAGCAGCAGCAGCAGGCGCTGCCAGCGCCGTTGGCGACATAATCAGCTGTAGCTGTTGCTGGCGCTGCTGTAATTGTAGTTTTTGTTGCTGCTGTTGTTGTTGTTGTTGCTGTTGTTGTTGTTGTTGTTGTCGCGCTATCTCGGTAACAGTAGCTGTAGCTAAATATGATGATGATTTTATTGCTGTTGTTGTAGTTGTTGCTGTTGTTGCTGCTGCTGTTGTTGCTGCTGTTGTCGTTGTTGCTGTAGTTGTCGCAGCCTCCAGTGAGGTCGCCAACGATTGCGACGATGTTGTTGACGATGAATTTAAATTGACTTGATTGAGTTCTTTTGTATTGGTAAATGTTTGTACATCGATGTTGCTGCTGCTGCTGCTGTTGTTGTTGGCGTTCCTCTTACTGCTGCTGTTGCTGTGCGAGTATTTGTTGTTGTTGCTATTGTGCTTGTCACTTGCTGATGTTCTCCGCTGTCTCAGCTGCTGCTTAATTCTGCTGCAGCCGTCGTTGTTGTTGCCACTGCTGCTTCTGCTGCTGCTGCTGTTGTTGTTGCTGTTAATTGCTACCATCGACGTTGGCTCTTCAATTGCTTCAATATTTAAATGATTTGCGGCTGTTGCCGTTGCGACATCAACTTTGTCTTTGCCTTTGTTCGATTTGGTCTCACTCACAGCCACGCCCCCTGCCACTGCCTCCGCCTTAGACGCAACTTCTTTGTTTTCGATTGCTGCTGTTGTCGCTATTCCAGTTGCTGCTGTTGCTGCTGCTGCTGTTGTTATTGCATTTGTTGTTGTTGCTGTTGTTGCGGCTATTTTTGATTCCTTTTTATCGCCATCGCATTTGCTGGCCCGCTGCAAACTTTCGTTTGTGTAACTTTTTATATTCATTGCGCGCGACGTCCACGCCAGCAAATAACTGCTTCCCAAGCTTAAATAGGTAACAGTGGTTCAAAACCCATTTGCCTGGCGTTTGTGAAAGGAGCAGTAGCAGCACGCGTCACACACTTTCACACGCTCGTCTCACGACTATTAAATAAAGTTGTGTGTGGAAATTATGATTTCAATATAAATTATTAGCTTATTTTAAATTTATTTTTTCAATTTTTACTATTGATATTAAGATAAAAATTAAAATTTTTTTTATTATTTATATAATTTTTATTAAAATCATATATACAATTATGTATTCAACTATAACGTTTCACTCTTCGATATAATAACAAAAACCGAAACGCGTTATTTTAGTGTATGTTAAATGTTGAAAAATATTGAAAGAAGTAAAATACTAATTCGGTTTGGAGTCTCTACTGGAGTAAAATATTGAAAAATTAAATAATTTACGGCAATGAATTTAATTTGAAAGAAGCAAGATACTGATTCTGTTTGGAGTCTCTACTGGAGTTAAATATGATTAAATATTGAAAAATTAAATAATATACGGCAATGAACTTAATTTGAAAGAAGTAAAATACGGATTCTGTTTGGAGTCTTTACTGGAGTTAAATATTGCATTTTTAAATATTGAAAAATTAAATATTATACGGCAATGAATTTAATTTGAAAGAAGCAAGATAGTGATTCTGCTTCTCCACTGGCAATGCAGTTGAAGCACTCACAGTTTACACTGATTTCTTCATTACAATGCGTTGGCATTTTTTGTTATCTCACAAGCACATTGTGATTAAATCTCTGGTAGTACTTTATTTTTCACAGTACTCAAGCAAACATTAAATAGTATAAAAATAAATCAACAATATTTATTGCTGCGCGCACTGTGCAAATAGCCCTTGTACCAGTGTGCCAACACACACACACACACACACAGCCACTTGTTACTGCTGCAAGACTTTCGCTTGCTTTGCGACTGAGCTAAGCTTTTGACTAGGACGGAAGACACACTCACACCACACAAACACGTAAGCACACACGTGTGCGATTATTTGGCAACTGCTTTGTATGTGTGTGTGTGTGTGTCTGTATTAAAATTTTCATTTATATGAATTTTTGTATTATCTGGCATTTTGGCAAGAAAAGCCCTGAGTCTTGTTTACTTTGTTTACTGTTCCTGTTGTTGTTGTTGTTGCTGTGCTTTATAAAGGGAACATGCCGACAATAAATATTGAAACTGTGCACAAATTAAATACGCGAACCGATAAAAGGCCAAGCAACCAGCCAGACGACACCCGACAGACGACAGTCGACAGATCGAACAGAAACCCGCTAGGCAACAGCAACAACAACAACGTAAACAAACCCGAAATTCGGTCTCGATTATTAACTTTCCATGCCTACACACACGCACAGTGGTGCTCACACACGACACGCACTTAGTCACTCACACACACGCACTTACATGAGTTGCAAGTTGCATTTTATTTTATACTTTATTTTATTATTATTTTCGCGTTTTTACATTTGAAAGCCGTTTGCAACATGTTTTACCCTTTGCGTACATATATGTGTGTGTGTGTGTGTGTGTGTAAATGTTGTTTTTGTTATTTCATGCAATTTGTTGGGGAACGTGTTTCTTCTTTTTTTTTTTTTTTTTTTTTTGTTTGGCACTTCTTACGTTTTTCGTTTGAATTTCAAACTCTTATCATATTCCCTTTGTTGTATTTTGCATATTCGTTAATTATAGTTTATTAACCATAAGAGATGTAGAGGCAACAGAAACACACACACACAAAAAACACCGACAAACGCCGACCGAGGAGCGACAACAAAAGCAACAGGCGTCAATTAAATTAAGAATTGAGTGCACCGCGAAGCGCTTGATCGTCTCGCACGCGCTCTCTCTCTCTCTCTCGTTCTCTCGTTCACTCGCTCGCTCGATCGCACTCCCGTCGCGTTGCGCTCGGCTCGGGCTTCAGTCACCGACTGACAGCGATGCCGACGAGCATCGCGAGCTACACGTGTGTGGGAGCCAGAGCCAACAGATGAGCACGCCCTCAGGCCTGTAGCAAACACATGCGACAACTCTGAAAACTTTACAGTGGAACTTTGTATGCAGCTGTAATATGGTTTATTAGCTTTGTGCGAACGACTGTAACAGACAAAAGCAGGCGTAACAGACCTACACAGTATACATGTGCTGATCAAGCATCTATAGCCAAGTCGATTTAGCCATGTCCGTTAATTTGTCCGTATGTCTGCATAAAGACATAAAACTCAGCTATTACAAGAGCTAGAGACACCAAATGTGGTATGGTGGTATGCGTATGGCATACGCACATTAAACTAATTTCAAAGTTTATTTTATTTATTTATTTATTTATTTTCGAATGTCAGCGGCAATAATGAGTAGAATTTAGAATTTATAGGCAGGAAAATGCTTGCGTTTGACTGTATGATACGTGTAAGATCTGAGTCTGTATTTGTGAACAAAACCAATGCGTGTGAGATCAACAACTAAGTGTAAATGTGCGATGCAATGGATCGTTGGGAATTCGTTAAATTTAAGTAATCTTAAGAATGACTTTCTAAAGTCATTGCTCATTTTAAACTCAAATATTAGAACACAAAAAGTACATATTAATATTAAAATTATTTAATATAAATACAAATAAGTGTAATTTAAAGTTTTCTATTTATATAAAAAATCGCTTACATCTCTCAACTCACTCCTAAGGCCAGAGAGGCTTTGGGAGGATTTTTGCTGTTGTTGTTGTTAGTGCGCCAACAACATTACCTAAAGCTTTCGCTTTTAGCGAGATAAATGTGCTTTCGACAGCATCTCAATGTAAACAGCTCTTATAGAACAATACATGTATACTTAATAATATTAGGAGAATGGGACTATAAAGTGCTCTTATAAAAACCAGGTGCAATCGATATAAATCAAAATATATCAAGAAGACAAGAAAAATATATACGTATCGATATATCGATATGTTGCTGCGATCGAGTCGATCGATTATATCGGAAAAGCTCTGCCCGGGAAATCAGATTTTTACAACCTACGTATACGTATGTCATAAAAACATACCGGCTCGTGCATGTGCTGCTCTCATCTCGCGTGGGCGTAATTATTTTATTCGATTTTATAATCTTTTGCATAAAAATGGAGAAACTTGTGGTCTGCCGCAAAGACCTTTTAAATTACATTGAATGTAATGATACTCGTAGTTTTAAAAATTGCTGCGATGCTTTTTGTGACTCTATGATTAAAAAGGTGCTGCTCTATCAAATAGACAATGAGAAAAGTGTTTATGAGGAAATTCTTTCAAGGAGACTCGAATCTTCAGAGTTTTTACAGTTTTGCCTAAGCCAAAACTGTGGCGTGAATTACGTAAGTGAAGTATAAGTATACCCTATTTACATTAATCATAAATTGTACTATTAAATATTAATTATATATATTAATATATATATATATATATATATATATATATCACTTATTTATTCGACAGGTTAATAACCGCCTTAAAAAAGCTGCAATAAACTATGCTGCAGAATCATTGCAATTTCGTAATATATTTGAATTGATTTTTAACGAAATGAAAATTCTTGTGAATTTGGGTCATCCATACAAAAAGCAGACTCCCATGAACTATTTAGTGAAAGTGTTAACTGAATATTCGGCTAAGTCTGATGAACAAGAGGAAACAATGGAATGCCTCATATTGTTGGCATGGATGGGTATGTCTGTAGATATTCCCGATGACAAGGGGAAAACGGCAGTGCAATATATACTTGAAAATAAGAATCTACATCAAAAAGTTAAAAATCAACTTTTATCAAAAATATATCATAAATACTCTTGGCAAGGAGATAAAGAAGAATTCAAAAACTATTGCCAACAACAAACTATAGATAATTCGATTGGAGACGAGTTTTGGGAACGTTTGGAACTGCGAAGAAAACAATTTGAATTCTTGGCACCAAGCAAAAACAATAGTTTTCTGCTTTACTTAGTTCAACGTTACGATGACCCGTATGATGGGGTTTCCACTACATTGTTTTTTGATATTGCTCGACAAGGATTGAAACATGTCAAAATTGAGATTTGCTTTCTAGCCGCTTACTGTGGAAAAGTACTTGATTTTGAGCAATTAGGATGTAAGAACTGGTCGACACCAATTAAGATGGAGATACTTCGGAAAATTATCAAAAGACCACCAATCTACGCATGCGAAAAGATTCGAGGCAGCTACGTCGAAATCTTTCAGGCATGGCTCGACTTAGTCAACATTAATAATGTTGGAGAAGACGGAATATCCTTAATTAATTACGCCGGCAGGTATCAAAATGAAATGGCCCTCAAAATATTGTTTCAATCTGGTGCCTACATTGGCATGAGAAGCGATTACAAAGAATTGCCAATAGCTAACATAAGAAGTGACGTACTGGAGGAACTTTTGGACAGTTGCATTGAGAAGCGAGAAGGTCGCTCTCTACGCGATTTTTATATCCATTTGTCCATGAAGAATATTTCACATCGACCTAAAGAGAAGTCCGACAAATTCGTTGACAATGACATAACGAACATCGCTTACTTTAAGAATTCACAGAAGCTAAACCACCTACTGAAGCATCCAGTTATCATGTGCCTTTTGGCACATAAATGGCATATATATTCGAAGTTCTTTTTCGTACACTTCTTCATCTATATGCTTTTTCTCATCTTTATATCCACACACATTATGTCGAGATTTCCCAGTCGCGTCCTTTCAAACTCTATTGTGGTGCAGTACTTCTGCTGGATATTCATTGGCTACCTATTGATCCGGGAGGTGGTACAGTTCTTCCTGGATTGGTTACAGTATCTGCGTTCGGCTTTCGTTAATTTTCTAGATTTATCAGTGATTATTCTTGCGATCCTAACATGCCTCGAGTACGGCGATCAAAATACGCAGAGCGTCATCGCGACATATACCTGGCTCCTGGCGACCTTCAAGTTTCTACATCTTGTCAGTTCATTGCGCATCAAGTGGATATCACTGCCGATTTTAATGCTGCTCCTAGTCATCGGGACGGTGGTGAAGTACCTCTGCGTACTCTTCAGCCTGGTGCTCATCTTCTGTGTTTCCTTCTACATACGATTTGGAACACCACAGGACTTGCGGGAGACCAACACAACCAGCGATCCGTTCGAATTTGGCTTCAATAACTTTATTTCGTCTGTTATTAAATCGTCTATTATGTCGACGGGCGAATACGATGCAGGCAACCTTCACTTCAGAAGCTACTTCGATTTCCTATTAATCCTCATATTTGTCCTCGTCGTGGGAATTTCTTTGTTCAATTTACTCACAGCTTTGGCCGTGAGCGACATTCAGGTAAGTTTCGAATATATACTGCTACGTGACACACTTAGACTTCTCATGATTCCTGCAGGAAATTAAGGATCATGCGAAAACTTTTAGATCCATGGGTGATATCAATTTCCTATGTACCTGTGAAGCTTTCCTAAAACATCCTTGGTGGAATTTGGTAGTCTTAAGAAAAATAAAAAGCCAAATCAATCCGACAGTTAAGCAAGTAATCGCCATAAAGATACACCAAAGGAATTATCCTCGCATGATGGAACTTGAATATTATAATGAAGAAAATAGTAATGACGGAGTCGTGAACATGACATTTAGGTACAGCACCGTTTCAACCGACATAAGTAGGATTGAGGTCCCCAGAAGTCCAAAAACGAACTACCACAGCAGCACCACAAAAGTCCTCATGAATATTATTGAGTTACCAAGAAATTCAACCCTGAATATAACATTAAGTAACAGTACCGATATAATCAACATAGGTAGTATTGAGACACCCAGAAGTCCAACGATGTACTCGCCATTATGGAAAAGTTTCGAATCAAAGGACATAAATAGGATTGAGGTACCTAGTAATTCAACCCTGAACGTGACATTAAGCAACAGTGACGGTACATTCAACGTATTTAGTATTGAGGGCCCCAGGAGTCCAACTATGAACTTGCGCTGCAGTACCGAATCAATCAACACAAATAGGATTGAGCTACCTAGAAGTTTAACCATAAACACGACATTAGACAAAGGTATTGATTTATCTAGCTGCAAAAGTTTCGAGTCAATCGACATACCCGAAGGTCCCGAGGAGATCAACTCAAATCTGACTGAGGTACCCAGAAGTTCAAAGTCGAACAATACATTAGACGACACACGTTTTTCTAAATATTGTCATATATATATTTCAAAGGAAAAGCTATGTAAAGACTTTAACAAAAAAATGTTGTTGATTAACATTAGATCAAACTGGTATTACGTGGAGTCTGAAATATTCAATAATGCTTTGAATATCGCTGCGAAGGTATCAGAAAGGAACAAAAACGTTAGCATCGACTTTTAATTTTTAGCCAATTGGCAGCAAAAAATTATAAAATATTGCTCTACTTATTCGTTGTGTGTTATGTAAATTCTTATCACGATATATATGTATTTTTGTATTGTATTGTATTAAATCACATCAATAAATTGTTTTTTACTTGCAAAGTTTTCAAAAAATCGTTACTAACTTATTCAACATCTAGCGATAGCGATAGCTGTCGATAGTGTTTGGCGTTTCCTTTCCGCTCGCGCCAGTAATCGATATGCGAACAATTCATCGCACTGGAAGCACTGAAAAGTGCTCTGTCATCGATAGATCAGTGTTTCGATGCTTTTTCATATGCACAGAAGGCAAGGTTAGTGTCAATTTGGAAGACTCGAGAAATATAACATAAAAAATGTCGGACGAAGCAAATAAACTGGATCTGTCCGGCGATGGCGGTGTGCTCAAGCAAATCCTCAAAGAGGGCAGCGGCCTCGAGACGCCCAACAACGGCTGCAAGGTCTCGCTGCATTATACCGGCAGACTTGTCGACGGCACCGAATTCGATTCCAGCGTGGGCCGCAACGAGCCATTCGAATTCGAGTTGGGCAAAGGTGAGTTCAATTTGGCCATATGCAACAAAATTGGCATTATCCGTCTGTGCTTCCAGGACGCGTCATCAAGGCCTTCGACATGGGTGTCGCCACCATGAAGCTGGGCGAGCGCTGCTACCTGACATGTGCCCCGAACTATGCCTACGGCGCCGCTGGCAGCCCGCCAAGCATTCCGCCAGACTCCACGCTCATCTTTGAGTTGGAAATGCTGGGCTGGAAGGGCGAGGATCTCAGTCCGAACCAAGACGGCAGCATCGAGCGCGTCATTGTGGAGCAAAGCGATAAGAAGCGCACACCCAGCGACGGTGCCTTCGTCAAAGGTTCGTCTCTATCTGCTGCTGTGGTTAGACCACTTCCGTTCTCACACTCTCACAACGTTTTCCAACTCGATTGCAGCTCACATTGCTGGAAGCTTCGATGGCAACGTGTTCGAGGAGCGCGATGTGGAATTCGATTACGGCGAGGGCAGCGCCATTGGCATTGTCGAGGGTGTGGAGATCGCGCTGGAGAAGATGAACATTGGCGAAACATCCAAGTATATATATAGCTATATATGTATAAATATAGACATGGCACTATCTAATGCTTTTACAGAATCAAGATCCAGTCGAAGTACGCATTCGGCAGCAAGGGCAACGAGTCCTTTAAGATCCCACCGAATGCGAGCGTCGAGTATACCATTAAATTGATCGACTGCGGCAAGGGCCTGGAGGAGTGGAAACTGAGCGATGCCGAGCGCGTGGCCGAGGCCAAGGTCTACAAGGAGAAGGGCACCAACTACTTCAAGAAGGAGAACTATCAGCTGGCCATTAAGATGTACAGCAAGTGCAAGAATCTGCTGCCCAGCATCAAGGACAATTCCAGCGATGAGGTGAAGGCCCTGAAGGTCGCCACACACAGCAACATTGCGCTGTCGCATCAGAAGTCCAACAATCACTTCGATGCCAAGCAGGAGGTATATATAAAATATATATAAAAATATTTATTAATTTATTAATTATTAATTTATTAAATTTATTATTAAACGCTTGACTTCGCAGTGCAATGCCGTGCTCGAGCTGGACGCCAACAATGTGAAGGCCTTGTATCGCCGCGGACAGTGTAATCTGGTCATCAACGAGCTGGAGGATGCCTTGGAGGACTTCCAGCGGGTAAGCGATTGGAAGCTGGTGGTGGTGTGTATGCGTATTTATGTATGGTTGGTGTTGCAGGTCATACAACTGGAGCCGGGCAACAAGGCTGCCGCCAATCACGTCGTCATCTGCAAGCAGAAGATCAAGCAGAACAAGGAGAAGGAGAAGAAGCTCTATGCCAACATGTTCACCAAGCTGGCTGCAGGCGATAAAGAGGTACCCGAAGAGCTCTAGACACATGTTGCGCTTGTTAATAAATATACATATATATATAAATATGTGCTCTAATCTAATGTCGTGTCGTTTTCTCCATATGCGCTTGCCGTGCAGACGGATCCGCCACGCGAGACGGACGTGCTGGAGCAGTGCGGCGAATGGTCCGAGGAGGATGCCAAACGTGAAG
The DNA here is from genome assembly GCA_035046045.1 of Zaprionus bogoriensis. NCBI lineage: Eukaryota > Metazoa > Arthropoda > Insecta > Diptera > Drosophilidae > Zaprionus > Zaprionus bogoriensis. Next base: position 508,181 of record JAWNOI010000046.1, read on the forward strand.
CCGATCTGACGCTGGAGCGCGACAATATAATCATGATCTGAAGCACTCTCATGCTAACTATATATATATCTATATATCTAACAACATTATTATTCCCCGATGGGAGCAATCAAATTGATGGCTCCGTCGTATACATTTAACACGCTGATGATGATGATGAATGAACACTCCCGGCAAATGAATGCATTGAATGTAATTAAAAATCATAGTTATACACCTATAAATATATATATATATACATAGAGCCGCTTAGGTATTGAATACAGATGATAATCACATCACAGTCGTCTTTTTGCCTATTTCGCAGTCGGCAGCAGCTTGAAGCTCGGCTTGGGCTCCTTGTCGCGCAGCCACAGCGGCGATGTGGGCACCTGCGACTTGATGTACTCGGATGCCTTGAAGCACTGGCCGGAGCAGAACTTCTTGCGTTCGGTTAGATCGTACACCTTGTTCTTGCTGGCACAGATTTGATACTTCTTCGCTGGCACACTGCAAGGGAGAAGATCTTGATGAAATCGAGGAACCCGCGCAAAACTCGCATGCACTTTGCTTACTTCTCCACGGCGACATCGCAGAGCGGATAGCCGCATAGCTTGTTAATGTGCCGCTCGTCAACAATATCTACGTAGTTGTGTGGCCCAATCTCTGTTAGCTGCTACCATTGATTAATAGTTGGCCTGCAAGTAACTATGTTCAGCTCTTACCATGGCCAGAAACGCCTGCTCCTCGTTGTGTGGCTCCAGTAATGCGACAACAATCTGCTGTGCGCGCGAGAGCGCCGCACGTTTCTTTAGCACCGCCGCTATCAACTGTTCTCTGTGGCATTGTAACAGACTGTTGTATAATTCATATTTTCGTAAATATACAATTGTACAATTTACCGCAATTGCTCATTGTTTTTGGTCGTCATATTTTGTTTATTAGCGATGTGACAAGGCGCCAAAGCAGTTGCGATACAACTACACTCGATAACAATTGAAGCGCTTTGCTCACGCCGTAATCGATACACCAAGCAGTGCTGCTGCATTTTTTTGGTATTTTAAAATGCAGGCGAGAGCTAGAACTTAGCACACAGGCACACTCTAAGATAGAATATAAAGAAAACCAAAATATTTAAATCAAAAATATAAATTATTAAATATAGAATATAAATAAGACCATAACTACATTGCTATTTAAAAATATATAAATGATTTGACCAAATTTTAGCTATGTATATTAAGAACTTACATTATTTATAGCTGATTTGCAACTTATTATCATGATTTTCCCAAATATTTAAATTAATATTAATATTACAATTTATATTTAAATTTAAATTAAATTATTACATATAATTTTGGAAATTGCCAGTTTTAGCTACTAAGTGGCTGCAGTGACAGCACTACCAGCAAGTAAAACTATCGATTGTGCACACAAAACGTGCCCAATCGTTTGTTCGATATATCGTTATGGCAATTACATCGCTAGTATCGATAACGTGCAGTGTAACTTTAATAAACAAAAATAAATAAAGTAGTGCAAGCGCTTTATAATGGTTTGTGATAAATGCGAATCGAAGCTGTCAAAAGTTTCGGCACCAAATCCATGGAGAACCAGTGGCGCCGCAGCCGGCGGTCGAAAAATCAATGAAAACAAAGCGCTGTCCTCGTCCAAGGAGCGCTTCAATCCCATGGGCAACAGCTTGGCGCCTTGTCGGTAAGTGCTGCTGCAGCTGATTACTATTATAATAAATATAATAACTGCTATAACTTGCAGCATCTGCAGACAGAAGGTGCACCAGATGGGCGCACACTACTGCCAGGCGTGCTCCTACAAGAAGGCCATCTGCGCCATGTGCGGCAAGAAGATACTGAACACCAAGAACTACAAGCAGAGCGCCACATAGCCCCAAGCAACAACAACAAGTGTAGAGAATTAAGCATTAACAATTAGTTCAACATTTTAGCTTAAGTGCAGTTATAAAACAATACAGTGAATGAAATCGCAACGATCACGTCTCGGCGGCCTCCCGCTCGCGGCGCCGCTTCGCGCTCTGCGCCGCACTGGAGTAGCTGAGCGCGTCCTTGTCGAAGTCCAGCGGCATGATGCCCAGATCACCGGTGTAGCGATTCTTGGCCACCTGCAGGTACTTCTTGCCGCGCACCGCGGTCAGCCGCTTGTCCTGTATGATCAGCACATTGTCCGCCTCCTGCGTGGCCTTGGCGGTGCCAAAAACCGAACTGGTCGTCAGCTCATCCTCCTGCCGCTCCTTGCGCGGATGCATGACCAGCGTCACGTGCACATTGTACTTGGTGGCAAAGCCCCGGAATGCCGCTATGATCGCATCCTGCTCCCAGAACTTGTCGCCGCCGCCGCGCTGCGCCGAGACGCCCATCATGAACTGCAGATTGTCGATGATCACGTGCGCAATGTCGTGCACATAGTGCGCATGCTCGATGGCCTCCAGCACTGGCCGGAGCGGCTGCTGGCCATGGAAGGTCATGAAGTACAGTGGCAGACGCTCGAACTGCTCGGCCCAGTGGTCGAACTCGTGCAGCTTGTCATCGAGCGCGTAGCCGACAAATTGCCGCAGCAGCGTCGCAGCGAGCCGCGTATTCCTGATCTCGAAGGAGCCCCAGAGCGTCGTCACGCCCTGCATGGCCAGGTCGAGGGAGTACTCGCTGGTGAAGGTCGTCTTGCCGCTGCCCGTCGGCCCCGTCAGTATGGTCAGCTCGCCCTTGCGATGGCCCTTCAGCAGCTTGTTGAGCACCGGGAATCGCTTCCACTTCACGCCGTTCACCTTCTCGATGTTCTGCAGGCCGCTGAGTATGTCGTTGCGCAGCGCCCCGAACGTCGTGATGGCCTTGTGGCGCACCGGCGTCGCCTTGGCCAGTATGTGCCGCACGTTGAGGCGACGCCGCAGCGCCACATGCGGCGCCGGCTCCGTCTCCGTGGGCCGTATCAACAGGCAGCGCTGCTCGTCCATTTTCTGGGCCAGCGCATAGGCCGCGTCCCAGCTGTGCGTGGCATCGTAGTGCAGCCAGAAGACCAGCTCCTTGAAGCGCTCCAGCCCAGGCAGGCATTCCTGTGGCAGCAGCTGCAGCGCATACGGCAGGCAGACAATGCAATCTGAAGCAATAATAAAATAATAATAATAATAATAATATAAATTTCTGCATGCCTCTAACTGGCGCCCTTACGTGATTCAATGTTCTGTGTGGCCAGCACCATGAAGTCCAGCAGATTGCTGACCAGCACAGCCTTGGACTTCTTGCTGCTGTTGTCGGGTCCGGTGTGTATCAGCAGGCCAGAGCTGCAGCTGCCCTGGAATGTCTGCTCGCTGCGATCGCTCAGCTGCAGCACCTTCTCGCCCACAACCTTGTGCGCCGCATTGCGCAGCCGAAAGTGCAGCAGCTGCTGCGTGGCCTCGTACTGTGCGCCGATCACATGGAGCTGCGATTCCTTCAGGCCTCTTATGCCCAGCGACTCGCAGACCTGCGCCGGCACTGGCACGAGATTGTCGTAGCGCGACTTGTACTCCTCCGTCCGTGCGGCAACGCGCTTAAAGCCGGCGGGAGCGGGCGACTGATAGGCGGCCAGAGCATGGGCGAGCGTCGTCTTTATATCACAATTGGGGCAAATAAAAGCACCTACAAAATAATAAAATAGGCAAATTAAAATGAAAATTTATATTTAATTAAATAGTTTAATTTTAATATTTATAAAATAATCAAATTTAAATAAAAATATATTTTTCTTTAAATAATAATAAAATAATCAAATTCAAATAAAAATATATTTTTCTATCAATAATTTTAATTTTAAAATGAATAATAAAATAATCAAATTCAATTAAAAATTTTTTATTTCATTAATCATTTTAATGTTAATAATAATAAAAGTAAAATAATCAAATTCAAATAAAAATCTATTTTTCAATTAATAATTTTAATAATAATAAATTAATCAAATTCAACTAAAAATATATTTTTTCTATTAACATACTCTCATTTGTGACGTCATTGACTTGCAAGCCGCATGAGTGCAGCTCACACACACACACGTGCACTTTCTACATACCCGTGCGCTTGTTTATGTAAGCCTGTGGCCCTTGTGGCGGCAATGCTGTCCCTGTCCCTGTCGCTGTTGTTGTTGTTGTTGCTGCTGGTGCTGCTGCCGGCGGCAGACTGTTGCGCTCGCACAGCCGGCATTCCAATTGCAGGCACGTGTGTCCATCCTTATTGAATATGCTACGCTGTCGCAGTTGTTTCTTAAAGTTGATATAGTCTTTGGTGTCAAGTGTGTAGTCCTCAGTCTCGACGCTCGTTGCATAATTGTTTGCATTAAGCCGGCAACTGTTTTTATTAAGGCGCAGCAGCAGCGTTGTTCTAAAAGCTGCGAGTCTCATGGCACAAGGTGACTCGAGTGTACTGCGCTCTCACAGGGTGCGTCGTTGCTGGAGATAGCGTTCAAAGTGCGCGCATTTTGAAATAACGCGTTTCTCTTAGCTAATGTATCGATAACTAGCGAGTCAATCGATATGTCTGCAAATAGCGGGAAGAGCATGCTATCGCAAAGTCCATGGACTTTCTGAAACATCTAGAAACCAAATAAAAATATAGTAAGAGCCCCAAAGCCATTTTCGTTAAAAAACAAAATAAATTTTTACTTTTAAAATCATTTTATTCTTGGGCATAAGCCTAGCATATTAAAACTGTTGTACATGTTGCCTCGTCGAAGAATTGTCCGCATGAATCTGAAAAAGAGGAAAGGTTTATTAGCGACAGTGCACTCATTGCATATAATTAAATTTTAAGAGATTTTCTATCAGACACCTAAGTCCATCTTTAAGCGAATAAACGCTTTCTGGTGGAAACCGCAAAAGGAAATAAAGCAATCATCATTTGAACGCTATTCGAGGGTATCCGCGTGAGCACACGTGGTACACCCAGCTAGGCATAAGAATTGTGGAAATGCTTACATTTTTCATAGCTTGGACCAGTGTGCAGGCGGTCATAACCTCATTTCAGAGGCTCTTGGCTGCTCTTACAGCCGCCATCTTTTCCCCAGAAGGTGCTCACTTTAAAGACATTAAATGAAAATTGCGTGTTATTAAATGAAATAATAAAAATGATCGCTGTTTTTGGAACTCATTGTATCAGCTTACAAGATTTCCACATGAGTCTAGTCTCAGTACAGGTCTGTGTAAAAGCTCATCACTCATTAGATAAAACCATGATGATAATTAATAAATGCTTACCTTTTATTTAATTTTGTTCAATCCAAATGTGTTTCCACATTATTATTAACGTGTTCAACCCTGAAAAGCAAAAAAATGGTTTTTTAATTTCATTTCGAAGCATTATTGACAAGTATAAGAAGTGCAATTGTGCCATCAGATTGCCGATTCATCTTTAAATGAACAAATGTAGTTCGAAATTACATTGAAAAATACAATGTAAAATCGAGAAAATGTCCCTTCAGTCTCGTCATCAGTTTCATCATTTGTGGCACTTGATTTTTAACCAATTCTTCCCAATTTTTATAAATAATACAAGAACTCACCATGCTCGACGGAATTTTCACAGCAAATGAGCGCTGCGTGCACGTGGTCTAGCGAAGAAAGTTTATTGATAGCTATCGATTCGCAACTATCGAGTTGATAAATAGCTGCACATCTATCGATATAAAGCAACTCTGCGTAAACAGCTGAGCGACACACGCAAAAAAAAATTCAACACGTGCAATTGCCGAATTAAACTAACAATTGTTTACATTGAGTACAAATAATTGATTATTATTATGGTAAATATATTTAAAGCTATTTACTGTACTATTCTAATGTGTACTTATGCTCTCTGTCGCAGGGCAAGCAAAAGAAGACCAGAAAGATACAGAAACAGAAAAATGTGCAGCTCAAGCGTCTGCTGAAGCCCACGGATTCCCGCATCAAGGAGCAAAAGCGACAGATCCGTAAAAAGGCCACCGATCCGCATGAGATCAAAATCCACGAGGCCCCACAGCAGAGCTCCGCCCTCTTCTTCCAGTACAACACACAACTCGGCCCGCCATACCACATCGTGCTCGACACGAACTTCATCAATTTTAGCATTAAGAACAAACTGGACATAGTGCAGAACATGATGGACTGCCTGTACGCCAAGTGCATACCCTACATCTCGGACTGTGTGCGCGCCGAACTGGAGAAGCTGGGCAACAAGTACAAGCTGGCGCTGCGTATCATATCCGATCCGCGCTTCGAGCGTCTGCCCTGCCTGCACAAGGGCACCTATGCCGACGACTGCCTGGTGGAGCGAGTGCGTCAGCACAAGTGCTACATCGTGGCCACCAACGACAAGGACCTGAAGAACCGCATACGCAAAATACCGGGCGTGCCCATCATGTATGTCGCCGGGCACAAGTACGCCATCGAGCGGATGCCCGAGGCCTACGGCGTGAAGGCGTAGTAGCATTAGGATTATCACATATTGTAGACCCAATATTTGTATTCAGTTTTTAATATACGTTAAGGCATTAAGGAGCGTACTTTTCATGGGTGTAACCCTACAGAGAGTCAGAGTTCGATCAGCAGAGTGAATCTAGCCTTGTCCGTCTGTCCGTTTGTCAGCTAAAATACTAACTACTTCCCCAATTTTAAAGCTACCTTGGTGAAATTTGGTATACCTACTCATTGCTTCTACACGCTCTAAATAAGTCGAAACGAGCCAAATCGGAACGATGTATCGTATAGCTCTCATAGAACCTATCGACCGATCTGAGTTATTCACATATGCGTAAGGGTATGCAACCTTCGGTACAGCGTAGGCAAGGTTCCTTCCCAGCTGTTCAAGTAGCATGAAGATTACCATGGGGTAATAAAGAAAACAGATTTGCTTAAGGGATGTAGATGTTTTTGCTTTTTATTCAAAAAATCTGGTTCGCGCTGATCTTTAGGCATCGGCGTTCAGACGAGCTGTCGGCTTGGACAGGAAGTCGGAGTATGCCTGGTAGGGAGTGGAGCCCAGAGGCATCTCCTTCCACAAGTCTGGGGTCAGGTAGGCGTAGGTCTTGGCGATGGCAGCATAAGTAGCCTTCGCGAAGTTACCCAGAGTACCGGTGGAGCCACGGGCCGATGTGTAGCAATCCTCGATACCAGCCATGGTCAACAGCTTCTTGGGCACGGGGGCCGAGACAATGCCGGTACCACGGGGCGCTGGGATCAGACGCACCGAAACGGAACCGCACTTGCCGGTAACCTTGCAGGGCACGGTGTGGGGCTTACCGATCTTGTTGCCCCAGTAGCCACGGCGCACTGGCACGACCGACAGCTTGGCCAGAATGATGGCACCACGGATGGCGGTGGCCACTTCCTTGCTGCACTTGACACCCAGGCCGATGTGACCGTTGTTGTCACCAATGGCAACGAAGGCCTTGAAACGGGTACGCTGACCGGCACGCGTCTGCTTCTGGACGGGCATGATCTTGAGCACCTCATCGCGCAGCGACGATCCCAGGAAGAAATCGATGATCTCGAACTCTTTGATGGGGAGCGAGTACAGGTAGATCTCCTCCAGGGACTTGATCTTGCCTTCGCGGACCAAACGACCTAGCTTGGTGACTGGGACCCACTCCTTGGAGTCCTCCTTGCCACCACGACCACGTCCGCCGCGTCCACGGCCACGACCGCGACCGCCACGACCACCGCGAGAGCCAAAACCACCTCGGAATCCACTACGGGCTGGAGCTGCGTCCGCCATTCTGTAATTGGCAATGAGAAGAAAAATGCATTAGTCGTTTGTGAGGTTATGCACGAACAATCGATATTAACATGTTGTATTTAAAGTGCTTGGCATCAGACGCCTTAGCCCATCTTTAAGCGCGTTAACGCTTTCTGGTGGAAACCGCAAAAGGTAGTTAAGTTAATCATCATTTAAACACTTTTAAGAGAATTTTTCAAAGTGCGTAAAGCGTGAGTGCGCACCGTCGCCATTTTGGAACACGTGGTAGTCAAGCATATTTGTTCTTAAATTACTAAAATATATTTCGTGTAGCAAAAACTGGCAGACGCTTTATAAAATTAAGCACTCATGCATATGCACGAATCAAATTATATTTATTTTATCACAAATTTTATTTTAAGTTAAATTTTTCAACTTACTTGTAGTTGTATCAACTTTATGGAGTGAAGACAAAAACCAAATGGACGAGAAATTCCAAGCGCAGCGTCCACGAGCCCAAAAATAGGGTTGCAACGTCGATATATCGATAAATACACACAGAGTAGTTACTCGATAGTTACTCGTCGGCTGCAAACTGTTGAGTAGCAGTTCGCTACATATGTGTACTGAACCCACCACACTACTTTACAAATCGCCCGCCAAAATTTAAAACTGTAACCAATAAATAATAGTGTTTTTTTTTGACTAGCGTAGTTTTTATTACACATAAATAATATGGGTTCACATAGTACAAATTGAGCCTTAAAATGAACCGCTTCACCTGCTCGAGCGGTGAGCTGGGTCGCGACAACTGCTGTGCATGTGTGTGTGTGGGGGGTGTGCGTGTATATAGTTTATGCCTGGGTTAGCTCTCTATGTATCTACGGTTGCAAAATAAATATTGCTTACGAACTATGTACTGTGCGAGAGTACGATAAATAGTTGTGTGTTCTGCATGAGGACAGGCCTAAATGCAATTCGACCACAATAATGTCGGCTTATTGCAACAAATTGTCATGCTGATGCCTATCAATGCCCAACCCCTTTCGCCTTATTCCCTGCCCGCCTAGTTGTTGGTGTGTGTGTAGTAGAGCACCGTGTTGCCGGGCAGCTGCCAGTGCGAGGCCTTCAGTTCGATCAGCTGCAGCAGGGTGCGGCGTATGGACGCGGCCGCGTCGCCGGCATTAAGAAACGCATCGCGCACCAGGGACATGAGCAGCTCCAGCTGCTGCGGTAGTTGCTGCTCCATGTCCTGGCCAATGCAGGTCAGCACATAGAACAGGCACTCGATCTGCAAATAGAGTTGAGTATATAAGAAACTCACCACAGTCAGAACGAACGTTGACTTCGGCGCACCGAAGATTGCATACCCTTGCAAACTATTGTTTTCTTCAATATTTTATACAGACACTTATTTACAGATTGCGGAAGAAAGAACTATGTGCTTCAAGTTTCACTACGATAGCCTTACAACTGAGAGACTATTTAGTGTTTCAACGGACAAACGGACAGGCAGACGGACCCATTAAAACTAATTTAAAATTGCAATCGATCCTACCTCGGAGAGCGAACGCACAGGCGGACGCACACAGTCCTCACAGCACTTGGACAGCAGACTGAGCAGCACCAGAGGTGGCGGTGTGCCCTCGCTGTGGGTGCGTAGCTGCAGCTGGCGACGCTTCAGCTGGCAGAACATTTCCGTTAGAAATGCCATGAAAGCCGTAAAGCGAACGCGCGACGGCGACTTCATGCCTTGAATGGCGAACAGCAGCTGCGAGAGAAAGAGGGAGAGACAGTGAGAAAAGCGTAAAGCTACTCATAGCAGCTACGTACCTTCTCGCGTTCCTGATACCACTGACGGCACGTGTTGAGCAGCGCCTCCAGGAAGGTCTCCTTCTGCTCCTTGGCGATGATATTCAGACAGAGCCGAGAAATGGGCAGAGCAAAGCGTCGACTCTCCACAGCGCGCTTAATAAACTGCGACGTCAGCTCCATGAGGCAGCGCGAGTTGAGCTTATTGGGATCCTCCAGTGCGGTATCGATCAGTGCTTGGATCTCCGGCGTGAATTGTCCAATGTCGGCGACCTCGTTGCCAAGACCCAGACCCAGACCGGCCATGCCGCGGGTCAGCGCATCGGCCGAGGATAAGGACTTGGAGCGCTGCAGCGCATTGCCATTCAAATAGGGATCCATGCCATTCAGCTGATAGACCTGTCCATTGTTAGTGTATTGCCCAGTTTTTTGGGCACGCGGCTCTGGGGCGAACTTCACGCGATTCGTCGACTGCAATGGAAAATTGAAAACTGGTAAGTCAATTAAACTTTGTATACTACTGTGAGCAAAAAGTAAGGTGAATTTTCAATTTAAAATTCGCGGGCTTAAGATGGCGAACTAGGGCGCTCATGGCTATACCGGAAAAGGACTATTTGGCCTGTTTCGAGGATTTGAAAAAACGTTGGCATAAGTGTATTTTATCGGGAGGAGATTACTTTGAAGAGGATGAAATTGATTTAGGAGAATAAATAAAGAATTTTGACTTTACAAAAATATTCACCTTACTTTTTGCCCACAGTAGTAGGAGTTAAATCAGAGAGTTTTAATCAAAAAAAAGGTTTAAAAAATTAAAAATAATTTTTTGAAAATATAGTTCAAAATATTGTCAAAAAAAATTTTTTTAAATATTTAAAAATTTCCACGCGGAAAAGATGCCAAAACACTTTAAGCCTTTAGGGTACATAACGATGTGGTGCTCACATGAAGTATGTTGCCGCTGGAGGGCGAGTTCATCAGGGGCAGTTGCCCGGCCAGGGAGCCCACTGGATGTGTGACCAGAATGGAGCGATGATGGTTGCCCAGCGAGAGACCCGCTTGACGGCGGTTCAGGATGGCATTAGACACATATTGTTGCTGCTGCTGTTGCTGCAAGAGTCCTGGGAAGACGAGGGACGAACTGGAAGAATGTTGTAGATTGTGGTTTAGCTCTGCAAGAAGATGGGCAAGAGGGATAGAGTCTGGCATTAAAATCTGCTTGCGTTTACCGATTGTTCAGTGTCTCCGCCGGTGGCGTCGCACGTGAGTTGTGGCTCATCGTGAACTCCTGGGCATTTATGTTCAGTTTATTTGCCACACCCCCAACACCAGTGCCAGCACCAGCACCAGTACCAGTACCAGTACCGGCAGTAGTAGTAGTACTACCAGCACCGCTGGAGGCACCACCAGAGGCGCCACTGCCATCACCACCACCGCGCACATCTGACAAGGTTCGTTTTGGTTTTTGGTACGGGATTAAAAACACACAAGTGAATACATACATAAGTACGAGCATGTGAAGATGGTGGTTTATTTTATAGGTATTTATATATATGTGCGGATCGATTTTAATTTTTAAGAGAGGGAGGGACAAACATATATGAAAAGAAGAAGAAGAAAGAGATCATTGACTAAAGTGATTATTGTTGTATAAGTTCAATTAGATGAAAAAGCCGGGCAGATGTTAGATAGACTTGAGAGGCTGGCCGAAAAGCAATTTGCTAGGAGTTTAAAAGAAGATTTACGTAAATTTCTCTGCATTGTATTGGTATAACTTTTTAAATAAGATTTACAGCTAACCGAACACCAAATTTCAAAGCTCTAACTGCTGTTATAACAGAGATCCACATGGGATAGCAATAATATTATTTTATATTTGGCGTCATTAGTGATATATCAATTTTGAATGTTATACGATATGCATGTGTTTTACAGCTAACCACATACCAAATTTCAAACTTCTAACTGCTGTAATAACAGAGATCCACCACTTTTTTTTATATTTTCCTGCTTTGCAATATAACATAATTTTTGAATGTCACACGATATGCATATGTTTTACAGCTAACCGCACACCAAATTTCATAGCTTTACCTACTGTAATAGCAGAGATCCATCAGTAATACTATATATAAATAGCTTGGAGGGATAGTGCGAGAGTTTGTTTAGAGTGCGAGTAGTAGGGCGAAGCTAAGCTCAAGTAAACGGAGTTATATTGAATGGGCGTTAGACGTTAGTTTCTACTTACTCGGGGGCCTGTATATATCCATGGCGGGTTTGCCGCGCATCTGTCCGCTCTGATTTCCAGGCACATTGAATGCCAGACTGCGCCTTTTATTTACGTTCTGCGTGCGAGGAAAGTGCATATTATATGATAGATCGAAGATAGCTTGGATAATCGTATGGCTTACCTGTTGGTTCGAGGTGCGCACAAAGCTGCGCTCTCTGGATATAACGCCGGGCATTATGGGCTGAAAATCGGGCGATTTGCGCACCTTGCGAGCATCATTCTGTTGATTGTTATTGCTACTGGTAAATGTGGCTGCTGAGATTTCCACTTTCTCTGCCATTTTGTGTGCCTCTGCTTACTCTTACTCTTCCTCTTCTTAAACGTAAAGCTACTAATCGAAAAAAAACCTAATCTTTGGTTTTTAATATTCTTGAAAAACGTTGGATTATTCTTGCGATTGCGATCGTGGAATAAACGCTCCTGCTATATATGTTTTTTCAGTATTTGAGTAAAGTTGTACATATCACAATTCTTGTTTATCTTTTTGTTTTTTGCTTTTGTTTTTGTTTCCTTTTTTTAATACGATTTCCTAGGTATAATTTGCTTTCGTAGTCTTGTGCCCAAGACAAAAGTATTCCCTCTTCTGTTACTTTTTTTTAATAAGTATTAGCGTGGTCTGAAACGGAGAGAAGAGATAAGATATATCAGATAATATTGGCGGTATTTTCAATTAAGAATTAACGCGCTTTTTTGTTGCAGTGTACGCCTGTTGCCATGCAACAGTCCATCCTCCCATATACTTATATAGATATCCAATGAACTGAGTGGGACTCCGAAGTACTCGCTGGAGACTGTCACAGAAAGAGAGAGGGGAAAAGCATAAACTATTTGCGCTCTTCAAGCCTCCGATTTAAGTACTCATACAGCTGTATTCTACCATATATATGTATATGTCTGTATGTTTGTATACTATGTCTATGGGTACATTCATCGTCTGTTTAACCGGCTCTGCGACTGCGCGTAGGAGTGCATCTGGTTTTAAGACCGCGCTTCGGGGAGCACGAATGACATCAGCTTTGAGCAATTTTTTGTCTAATTTTTCAGCGCTCGAAGTACTCATAAAATGAGCGTGGATGTCTGCGTGTGTGTGCGTGTTTTCTAGCTTTTTTCGACTTGTCGAAATTTACATACTCTAAACAAAACAACTAACAACAAGTTAAATACTTGGGTTTAATAACAAACAAAAACCGTTTAACGACAAGCTACAGTAGAACCTGACAGAAGAGTCTGAAATAGTACTTTACTTTGAAAGTTAATTAAAGTTTAGATGACTAATCAATTAATCACAAGCTGTTACTAATATATATATATTACTGACTAATAATAATCAATTCTTTATAAGCTTAATTTAACTTTCTTTGATAACTACTAAAAGGTCTTTATTGCGTTTATACAATTATCCATTAGAGCTCATGTGTTTTTAAATATAGATGGTTTCTAATAGGTCGATTTTTTGAAATAACATGTGGTTTTCGAGTTTAATTTCTGATTCGTACGATAAAACATATGATTAATTTATATGTTCTTGAAATTCATGATTTTGGCCTAAACTTGAAAAATTCGAAATTAATAATATAAGAAATTTATGCAGTTTTTTTCTTAGGATTATTGTCAATATTATTATTATGAAATAGACAAAAGTAACCCAAAAACTCTATTCCCGATAAATAAATGAAATTATTTAAAGTCTAACAATATTGGAAATTTTTATACCTTTAATAATAGCTAAATAAAATAGTTTTGAAATAGAAAAAAAAAGATGTACATACATTAAATTCTAAGAGTATGGGCAATTTTTTCATATTTATGCAAATATTTGCGAGTATGAATATTCAAACTCCAAAACAATAAATGAAAATATTTAAACCCTAACAATATTGGCTATTTTTTTTAGCTTTAATAATAGCTTAAAAAATAACTTTGGAAGAGAAAATGAAAATATTGAATTCTAAGAATATGGGCAATTTTTTAAAAGTTTGCAAATATTTACGAATATGAATATTTAAACTCCAAAACATTACGCTAAAATCATAGCAAATCTTCAAGTTTTAACACTTTTGGCAACTAATAAAATCGTTTGCAAATATTTATGAAATTGCTCAATTTTAATACTATATTAAAATTCAACATTTTCCGCAACTCCCTTAAAAAATTGGTTAAAAATAATCGTTCAACTGTTTGGAGTTGCCCTACAAATTGCTCCAACCATTGCGCTCACCTTTTAATGCAAATCAAAATTGATCCAATAATTTCGGTCGGGTTTTCGTTGCTCTACAGCTTTGTTTACACGCGTCTCTCACTCTCTTTCACTCACGCTCTCTCTTTCTCTATCTCGCTGCTGCTTTCCTAGTTCTTTAGATTAAAGAATTGTCGTTGTGGTTCGTCTTCGTCGTCGTTGTAGTTGTAGCTGCTGTTGCGCTTCGTAGTTGTAGTTGTGTATGTGTGTGTATACACACAGACTTTATATGTATGCTGCTACTGCTGCTGCTGCTGCTGCTTCGTCGTTCTTGGTGTCTCGCTTAGTTATGCTCGGCACATACGCTAACAATAAAAAAATGTTTAATTATATTTTGCTGTCGGGCGGGCCTTATAGAAACTACGATGAATAAATGCGCGCTGTTAGCTTTTTGGATCGTCGTACACACATAGATACACACACACACACACACACACACACGCACGCACGCACGCTCATCAGATACAGAAACAATTAATGATTGTCTTGTTATTCTTCGCGCAGTTGTTGCTGTTTCTCTTTTGATAGTCTGCGCGAGCAGCTGTTTACGCTGCGGGTGAGTCAATGGGGCGGCTGTGTACCGGCTGCGACGCCGACGCCGACGGCGACAGCGACGTTGGCAGCGGCTGCTGTGTTAAGTATACGCACCGTTGACGCTGACGTCTGCTTCGCTTGCTGCTGCTGTTGCTGCTGCTATTGTCTATTTTTGGTTTGTTGCTTTGCGCTCTTTATTCTCGAGCTCCTCGTCGTTCTTGTATTTTCGTTTTGTTTTTTTTTTTTTTTTTTTTTTGTTATTTTTGTTTCTCTGTTGTTCGTTGGTCGATCGCTCGCTGGTTCGCACACGCGCGCACACACACACACCTACACACAGCTGGGCGTGTGTGCGTGTCTGCAAGCATAGATATTAATTTATTTTTATGTTTTGCTCTTCGCACGCGCTTCAAGCCAATTTCAACTCGATATTTGTTTGCGAATTCCTCATATACATATATATGTATATATATGGTATAAGATATATATATGTATGCTGTATATAGCTATAGCTAATTAGCGCTCGATGCTTCCGTTTCCGTCTGCGCGAATGACGTCGTCCTGCTTGGATTCTATTAGTATTTATCTGCTTGATCTATTTGCATGGATTGGACCAATATTTTCGTTTTCCGTTCGATGAGCGCGCTCTGCTATTTATAACTGTATTATTCGGCTTGTGCCCAACCGAACGAAGAACTGTCTGTATGTATGATATGGCATATGAATCACATAATAGCAGCAGGCGAGTCGCTCGAGCAAAATATAAATTTAGCCACAGAAAGTGCTGCACATGCCATTTACCTATGTGTGTATTTATGTGTATATGTATTATCTCGAGAATTCACATAAAACTTTCGATTCTTGTTACTTTTCGTTCGTTATTGTTATTTGGGTTCTATGGGCTCTGCGTTCTCCTTCGATTCACACTCGTGCGTACTCGTACTCGTAGTTATGGTATCTGGTTATGGTATATGGTATATCTGTTGTATATATAGGTATATATGTATTTAGATCTGTATCTGTATCTGTATTTATGCATGTATTTTGTGGATAGTGCGCGTATCGTTCGGTCGCTTCACTTGCTGCGTTTCAACTTAAAAATTAAATCATCGGCGCGAGCGATCAGTTAAAGACTGAAACCTCACGAATCGGCGACGCTGTGAAAAGCTCGCGGAAACTGCTCGCGCGAGAGCGCGCCCGGCCCTGCGAGGCGTGATCTCACACAGCACGAAGAGCGCGTGAGAGACAGAGACAGCGGCAGAGAACTGCAGGCGCTTACTCATTGCAGGGTTGTCGAGTCTCTCGACTGTGCAAAATAAATTTAAAATTTAAATTATAATTTAAAAATTTATAATAATAATTTAAATTTAATTAAATTTATATTTAAATTTAAAACAAACTTCACATACTTTTTGCCTCTCAAAATTTACTCGAGTTTTCAAACAAAATATATTTTTTAATTTAGTGCTATTTAAGTAGAAAAGCTTAATTTAATATTATTTAATTCATTCACATGTGTAAAATGTACTCAATAAATTGTAAAATTAAGCATTGTTAAGATCAAAAAAATATTTAAAATTAATTTGCAAAAATTGAAGAATACAAATAATTATAATATATAAGAAATGCTGCAACAAAGTTGAACTTATTTGGAACATGAACAAAAAACATAATTTATATGCGTTAATAAACTAGAATTACAGTTAAATAAAGTGAAAAGCCTAGCTGGAATTAATTATGTCTAAGATGGACTTCATGCTTCCGATAATGGTTAAGTCGCTCTCATGCATTAAACGCCTTCACACAGTATCGTCAATTTTCTATATGGTTTCCCATTCAGCAACCCACACAGTCACAGGCTGGTGCACTTAAATGTGAATATATTATAATATATAATTTAATAAAATATTGATTCTTAAGATTAGACGAAAATGATAGGGAGCAAAAGGCTCGCAAAATAAGTGTCGCCTTTGGGGTTCAAATGATAAACGCGTACGCTACAACAGAACTGCAAAATGGAAAGTGTGGCGCCTGCTTGTGGCTATAAACGATACTCGGCGCACTGGGACTACTTTGTTGGCGTCCCCCCACCCATGGAGCTGTTCATCGAGTTGCTCAGGCGCTCCTCCTCGACCTCGTCCAGGCCCAGGGCCATGGTTAGCAGTTTCACCACACAGCGCTGCTCGTGCACCTCGCCCTTCTCCGTGGACGTAATATCTTTCTCGAGTTTTAGCTTCTCTTCGGCCGCCATCAGGATGCCCTCCTCGATGGTGCTCTCGGATATCAGGCGGTATATGGTCACCGGACGACTCTGTCCCATGCGATGGCAGCGATCCTCCGCCTGCTTATCATTGTACGGATTGAAGTCGATGTCGTGGATGATGCAGGTATCCGCTGCGGTCAAATTGATGCCAACACCGCCGGCCTTGGTGGACAGCAGAAATACGAATATATTATCATCGACATTGAAGTCGGTGATCAGATCCTGGCGTTCCTTCACAGCGGTCGCACCATCCAGGCGGCAAAATCCATGCTTTCGTATTCTCAGATATTCCTCCACAACGTCCAGCATCATGGTGAACTGACTGAACAGCAGCACGCGATGCCCCTCGGCCTTCAGTTTGGGCAGCAACGTGTCCAGATAGACAAACTTCCCCGAGTCGCATATTAAGCTATCCGGTATCTTGACATCGTAGAGCTCCTGCATGGGATAACAAATCAATTCGATTAGCATGCAGTGGTGCAGAGTGGTGCAGCAACCTACGTATTTATTGCAGAGCTGGTACACCTGAAAGTCCGACATGATGGCCAACTCCTCGAATATGTACTGCTCGTTGGTCTTCTTGTAGGAGTTCACACGCGCCAGTCGCTTGGCGAAGCCGCGCAGCTGCTCGTCCGAGAAATAATGACGCATTAGCAGCGGATGATTGGCCACGCGTCGCATTTCCATCATGATGGCAACGCCGGCGCGATCGCTGCTGCCGCAGATCTCGCCCTTGTTGTTGGAATAGTACTCGACCAGCTCTTTGTAGTACTGCTTCTGCGTCGGGCTCATTGCGACTTTTTCCTAGCAAAAAAAAAAAAACCAAAAAAATTAATTGCAATACTATAAAAATTAAGATTTCGTAGACCTACAACAAAACTGTGTTTCGTGGGCAAATTGTTGAGCACGTCCTTCTTGAGGCGCCGCAGCACAAAGGGCTTCATGATGCGCTTGGCGCGCTGCACCTGCGTCTCCTGGAACTGCGACACCTCCTCCTGGTCGCCCTCGGTTTTGCTCTTCTGCATGCGGGATAAATAAATAAACATTAATATAATAATAAAATAAATATATTAAAAAATATATAAACACTCGCAGACCTTGGCAAACAGACTCTTGATATCCTCAATGCTCTTGGCAAAGAACTTGGGCATGACGAAGCACAGCAGCGAGATCAGCTCCAGTAGATTGTTCTGCAGCGGCGTGCCGGTTAGCAGTATACGCATTTCGGCATTAATTGTGATCAGATTGATGTAGCGCTGCGTCGTCATGTTCTTCAGCATGTGAGCCTCGTCGAAGATGACGTAGTGCAGCTTGCAAACGCGGAACATCTTGCGCTCCTCGGGCGTGGATCCAACTATGTGGTAGCTGCAAAGCAAGGAGTCAGTATGAGGCATAAATAAACACACATGCACATACGTTGTGAGCAGCACATCGAAGCCGGTGAAGCCATCCTTGGCGAAGCGCACGCGCATCCTTCGTCGTTCGTCCTGCGAGCCGTGATACTTTTCCACAACGAGACTGGGACACCATTTGGCGATCTCGGCCTCCCAGTTGTCGAGCGTGGACGAAGGCACCACAATCAGATGTGCGCCCTTGCTGAGGCCGTTCTCCTTGAGGTACGCCAAGAAGGCGATGACCTGTATTGTCTTGCCCAGACCCATCTCGTCCGCCAGAATGCCATTCATCTCCTGCTTGTGCATCACCGTCAGCCAGTTGAGGCCAATTATCTGATAGTCTGCCAATTGCAGGCTGTGAGTAAAGGGAAATGCCATTAGAAAACGAAATGGGAAAAAGTAGCAGGGGAGTAGCAGCGCCTCCTACTTGCTGGCCAGAATCCGCGGCTGCTCCACAATGCCGGCACCGTTGGCAATGGCCGTCTCCAGGCGCGTGACCAGCGTATTGCATTTGCTCAGGATGGTCGCCACGGTGTTCTGCTTGTTGATCAGATCCTGCGTGTAGTTAAGTAGATCAGCCGACAGGCGATTAGCCTCGAGCTTCTGCCGCAAATCTGCCCAATCCTTGAAGGGTCGCAGCTCAATCAGTGCCGTGGCCTTCTTCTCCGACAGCGTCTTGACCGACTGCAGCTCCACGATGCTCGCATCGTTCATGAACTGGAATACCTTCTTGCGCTGCCCCGTCATCTTTGTAGACATCTCGGTGTCGCTGTCATCGCTGTCGTACACCTGATCCTTGGACTGCTTCACATCGTCGTCATCGGAATTATCGTAGTCGGAGTAATTGCCACTGGATTTGCCGTGCGACCTGGAGCCGCTGCCATTCGAGCTGGACTTGAGCTTGGCTTTCTCCAGCGGGCCATTCTGTTGCTTGGGCTTACAGTGCTCCTTCAGATAACGAATGGACGCGGCAACGTCCCAATTGGTTCGTGCCAGCGAGTCCTGAATAGCCTGCAAGCACAAAGTTATCGATTATCGTTTGGCTCAGTTTGTGGCGGCAACTTATTAACGTAAGTAATCGATTAATACAAATATAGGACTAAATATCCTGCAAGCAAAAATTTATAGATTAATATATTTAATATAAACAAAATAATATACTGAATGGCCTGCAAGCGCAAAGTTATCGATTATCCTTTGGTTCAGTTTGTGGCGGCAACTGATTAACGATAAATACAAACAAAGACTAAATATCCTGCAAGCACACATTTATCGATTATTGCTGTGGTGAAAACGTATTAACGTATATAATCGATTATAATATTTAACAGAAGCAATAATATACTGAATGGCTTGCCAAACCAAAAAGTTATCGATTTGTTTGTTTTAGCTTTAACGTATTTAATACAGAAACTATTTTATTTAATATATTATCAATATATTGAATATATATTAATTAATTGATAAACATGACCTACAAACTAAAATGCTCCTTTTTTTGTTGTGTGCAATCAACCCCCTTGGGCGACGCCACTGTCGCATCAGCTGTTCAGAACGCCGGGCCCGAATCGCCATATTCCGAACACATGTAAGCGACGCGCGCTCCCCCCGTTTCCCTCCCCCTCGCTCCCACACACACCGACAACTTCACAGCTACTACATACCATGGTATCATAGTGGGGCATTATTTTCGCTGCCGCCATGTAGCGCTCTTCCTTTTCCTTGACGGTCAACAGCAGCTTGGGCTTCTTGGGCGTCTGACAGTCTGCCCCGTCGCTGTCACTGTCGGCCATCACCTGGATGCGCTTCTTGCCAGGCACGCGCTCTGAAAAGTGACATTAGATTTTAGCACACGCACACATACACCAGCAACGCTTTTCAATCACAAAAACACACGAGATGCGTACCAGTTCTCCCCGGGCTGGCAGCGGCAGCTGCTGCTGTCTTATTTATGCGAAATTGACGCAAATCATTTAAACTGGATTTGGAGACAGATGGCGTTTGGCTTTCCGACATTGCTGGGCGAGGCGACTTGCGAGCGAGTTGTTGACGTTTTATTTATAAATAGTTTGCTGCAATTTACTTTACAAATTGAACATCTAATGGCGTAAATTTTCCTACAACACTTTTGCATTCACAATTCACACAGAGTAGTAGTAGTAATCGGTTATCTGAGCCGCAATCGATAGTTAGCAGCTATTGCTATTGGCGCTGCGTTGCGTTGCGTCGTTGCGTCTGCCAGCCCTCGTTCGCTTGCCTATCGATTGGCCGTCGCTGTTCGACTCGAACGCGAACCGATGTTATGTTATCGTAAATGTAACTGCAGCTGACACAGAGTAGTAGTAGTAATCGGTTATCTGAGCCGCAATCGCAATCGATAGTTGCAGCTATTGCTATTGGCGCTGCGTTGCGTCGTTGCGTCTGCCAGCCCTCGTTCGCTTGCCTATCGATTGGCCGTCGCTGTTCGAATCGAACGCAAACCGATGCTATGTTATCGTAACTGTAACTGCAGCCCTGTGGACAAATCGAAATTTTCGCGACGCCTTTTGCATCCCTCGTTAGATTTTTTCCATTCGTGTGAGGTTAATTGAAAATATTTTTGTTGCTACAAATTCACGAATTTTGCGCAAGCGATTGCAAAAAAAGCCAGCTGAAAATCGCAATCATGGCGGGCGGCAATACACCGCGTGTCATACAGGTGACCAATATTGCGCCGCAGGCCACCAAGGACCAGATGCAGACGCTCTTCGGCAACATTGGCAAAATCGAGGAGATCCGACTGTACCCCACCATCCGGGACGTCTCCTGCCCGGTGCAGTCGCGCATCTGCTACGTGAAGTACACGGAGACGAGCAGTGTGCCGGTGGCGCAGCATCTGACCAATACCGTATTCATTGACCGGGCCCTCATCGTCATACCCGTGCTGGCCATACCCGAGGAGTACCGCGCGCTGGAGATGCTCAAGAACGGCACGATTGTGCCGGGCCTGCAGAAGCCGGACTCCAAGCTGCCGCCGGAGGTGGTCAATCGCATTGAGGGCCAGCTGCCGCAGCAGGTCATCAAGACATACGATCCCAAGCTGGTCGAGTTCAATCTGCCGGAGTATCCGGCTCTGCCCTCGTTCTACGATGCCCGCAAGATCGAGGAGATCCGACGCACCATCATCGTGTGCGATGTGCGCAACGAGTGGCGTCTCGACGACCTCATGGAGTGCTTTCAGCGCGCCGGCGAGGTGAAATACGCCCGCTGGGCGGAGAAGGACAACAAGACGTACTGCATGATCGAGTTCTGCGAGCAGACGAGCGTTATCCATGCGCTCCGGCTGCAGGGGCAGGAGTTCAAGGGCGGCCACCTGAGCGTCTACCACTCGACGTACTCGATCACCAAGCCGGAGGCGAAGTCCAACGAGGCAGCGCAGGCCGAGATCGAAGAGGCCATGACCATTGTGAAGGAGGCACAGAGCATGATCTCGGCTGCCATAGATCCCGTCATCGGCATGTTGGCCAAGGACAAGCGTCGGCGTTCCCGATCGCGCTCCCGCTCGCGAGAACGTCGCACTAGCAGCCGGTCCCGCTCGCATCGCTCCAGCTCGAGGCGGCGACGTCGCTCCGGATCGCGTGAGCGACGCAGCGTTTCGCGCTCGCGGCGCTCACGTTCGCGTGGCAAGCACTCCTCACGCTCCCGCAGCAAACGCTCTCGCTCGCGCCATCGTCGCAGCAGCTCCAGATCGCGGCGTTCACGCTCTCGCGGCGGCAAGCACTCGCGTTCCTCGCGATCGCGTGGCAAACGCTCGCGCTCCCGTCATCGTCGCAGCTCCTCGCGCACTCGTCGTTCCCGCTCGCACGGTGGTGGCGGCGGCGGCGGCGGTGGTGGAGGCGGCAGCGGCGGCGGAGGAGCCGGTGGCGGTGGCGGCGGCGGCAGCAGCGGCAATGGCAAGCGCTCCAGATCCCGCGAGCGTAGCAAGAAGTCGCATCGCGCACGATCGCCGCGCTCGCGCAGCAAACGCAGCTCACCCTCGCCGCCGCCCGTGAGCAGCAAGTCGCGCTCCAGCCGCAGCAAGGACATCGTGCCCATCTCCACAAAGTCATCCTCGTCGTCCTCCTCGCGCAGACGCTCCCGTACCCCGGAGGCGCGCAAACTCAAGCCCATCTCGGAGGACGTCGAGGCGAAGAGCTCCCGCAAATCGGTCAGCGTCGAGAAATCGGACAACATGGATATATCCAATTCACCATAGGCGCAGCCGGACACGATGGGGGAGACGGAGCTCCTTCCGATTCATTTTGCACACACTTCTTTGATAAGATAAATACGAACATTAAAGAAACTAACTATAACTATATAATAATAATACTTTTGCTATTTGAATCGACATCGCCTTGGCCTCAGCTCCAAGAACAATTTTAACGCAAAGCTCCGCATTTACATCCTGTATGTCTATTTAAGCGAAACTCTACAATATACTATACAACTGCTAGATTAAGTCATAAAGCTGGCAGACTTTTTTTATTCAGGGGAGTTTGGAAATGCTTTTCAATTTATGTCGAAATACGCAGTTGTTCTGGATAGTTATTTGCTATTCTTACTCAACTATTTCTCTCAGTGTATGAGTCGACTCAGTAGTCGCTTTCAGTATTTTTCGATGAAGGCAAGTTTGCAAAAGCTTTTTTTGAATTAATATCGAAAATCAACTCAACTATTTCTCTCAGTGCATCTGGCGCATGCAGTTTTTAATTTAGCGTGAACTTCAATGAACAATTTCTATGAGCTTAATATAATATTCTATAGCTTTCACTTTAACATGCACTGAGAGAAAAAGTCTGAAATGCTTAAAGACAAATTAGAAATACTCAATTCGATTTTCTTTCAGTGCCTGCGCCTATGCATCTACTATCAGCTTCAGCTTTTTAAAAAAAGTCTGGAAATATTTGTTGAAATTAATTTTGTAACTCATATTTATTTTGTTCAGTTATTTGAACAGCTTTCCTACACTTTTTGCTCAGTTCATGAGCCAGTTAAGTTATCAGTTGCAGTCAATTTCCAGAGAGTGGATTGGTAATACTTTTAATATTCAGCTGAATATTCTGAAGCTTCAATTAATATATTTGCGATTTTAAAATTTAAATTATTGCAATATTTCTTTAAAAAATCTCAAGTTTTTCTCTTAGCTAAACGATAGATTTCAGTTCATTATTAATGTTGAATTTTTGTGAGATTGAAGAGCAATAATTTTTTTTTTATTTTCAATAATTTTTTAAAACATTAAGCAGTTGAATTTAATACTACTACATTTTTACGAACTGAAATTATTTGCAATTACTTCCCTAGTGCTCTTTTCTCTAAGTGCATGACACAGTTTAGAAATGAGTTGCAGTCCATTTCCATTGAGAATGGATTGGTAATACTTTTAATGTTCAGTTAAAGCTTTAGCTAAAATATTTATGATTCTAAACTTTATATTATTGCAATATTTCTTTTAAAACTTCCAAGTTTTTTTCTTAGCTAAACCATAGATTTCAGTTTATAATTAATGTTGAATTTCTGTGAGATTGAAGAAGATTAATTTTTAATTTAAAGCAGTTGAATTTTTTTAAAAGTTAAAATTATTTGCAACTACTTCCCTACCGCACTCTTCTCTTAGTGCATGGCAGATTCAGATTTCAGTTTATAATTAAAGTTGAATTTCTGTGAGATGGAAGGAGATTAATTTTTTTATTATTTTCAATAATTTTTTTAACAATTAGCAGTTGAATTGAAAACTACTACATTTTTACGAGTTAAAATTTAAATTTTAAATTTATTTCTCTCAGTGCATGACGCAGCTGTGCCAACGGTTGTTTTGGCTTCTCTGCTGCCACAAAAGCTTGCACTGAGCTTTCAAAGCTTGCTCTCTCACCCCACAAAATGTCTGCCGGCTGCAAGCAGGCGTCGAGTTGCCGTCGAGAGTTCGTCGTCTGCAGTTCTACGGTGAAAGCGTGTGGGAGCGAGTAGAAGAACGATTAAGTTGCTTTTACTTTTATTAATCTTATTTTTCTACACTTTCAAATTGTTTGTTTAATCATTTTGATTCGCGCAAAATGTCTGCAGCTACCAAAGGTAATTGGATTGGAATTTGATTCTTGCCTTTTGATTGCGCTGTCCACAGTTCTGATTTATCAAAATTGAACTTTGGACTTGTTGCTTGCTTATCTGCCATCTCTATCAGCCCCCGCACCCCCTTTGGCCCCACGCACAGCTACAAGCATAAGCGACACACCGGCAAAGGGGAGAGTGGGGAGTCTGCACTTTGGACCGAGCAAGATTTGCTTGCGTCTACAGTGCCTAATTTGAATAATCACGTTGGCGCAATACACATGTATTTCTGCACAGATACTAATTATCATTAATATATGTACTAACTATACAGGCATCTATATTGTGGCCGCCAAGCGCACTGCCTTCGGCACCTTCGGAGGCGCCCTGAAGAACATCAACCAGACGCAGCTGCAGACCACAGCCGCAAAGGCTGCGCTGGATGCGGCCGGCCTCAAGGGCGAGCAGGTGGACACTGTGATCGTGGGCAATGTGATTGCGGTGAGTGAGGCGACTACGTCAGGCACTTAACTATCTGGCAAGGGTATTCCATTTAATTCGATTGTATTACAACTTTTTATTATCTTGTTTCCCTTTTGGACTATAACAAGGCATTTTATTATTTGTTAGGGGTATTCCTTTTATCGTAGGTCGATTGTAGGAAAATTTCATTTTATTTCTTCGAATTTATGAGTTCTTTGATTATAGAAAGTGATATTGTCGCCTACGTCAGGCACTTAACTATCTAGCAGGGGTATTCCATTTTATTCGATTGCATTATAACTTTTTAATATCTTGTTTCTCTTTTGAACTATAACATAGCCTTTAAATATCTGTAAGGGGTATTATTTTTATCGGATGTCGATAGTGGGAAAATTATCAATTTCATTTTATTTCTTAGAATATATGAGTTGTCCGATTATGGAAAGTGATATTGAAGTTTAGAAAATTTTTTTTGATCTAAGATCATTTTTAACTACTCCTTTCAAGTATAATGAAATTCACAATTATCAATTCCAGTTTATCCCATTTATTTTAGTATATTTCAATCGAATAAATACAAGTTCTATGGCTCTATGTGAGCTAAGTTGCTTCTAGGCTCAATTCTTTTTTTTTCCCAATATTATTTTCTTTTTTTTAAGCAAAGATCGCTTTAATTCAAATATGTCAGTAGTAAAATTCCTAATTCCAGAACAAACTCTAATATTAAAGTCCCTACCTACCTACCTAGATAGTCTCAACATAGTCTAGACATATTTTCGTGTTTTACGCAAAATTCGCTTTAATTCGAATTTGCCAGTAGTATAATTCC
Source organism: Zaprionus bogoriensis (assembly GCA_035046045.1). NCBI lineage: Eukaryota > Metazoa > Arthropoda > Insecta > Diptera > Drosophilidae > Zaprionus > Zaprionus bogoriensis. The sequence continues at coordinate 533,785 of JAWNOI010000046.1, forward strand.
TAATTCCAGAATAATCTCTAATATTATAGTATATATATTTTACCTAAATAGTCTCAAATTATTCAGTTGTCAAGCATTCCAATTAGTTTCCTACTAAAATAAATTCCTTTGACTCCATTGAGCAATTTTGTTCGTTCGGAATAAAAAAAACTTGCCGAATATCCAGTTAAATCTCTATGATAGAGGTAAATTGTAACGGCTCAAAATGTTCCTTTGGATTCTATTTCATGCTTCTTATTCAATTGCCAATTTCCAATATTCCTTTGGAATGAAAACATTATTTAAGTTATTATTATTATTTTAAATCTCCAATGGGAATACCCTAGAACTAAAGTCCCATTATTTACGAACTTCAAACTAAATGCCCATTATTTAAAATTTTATTTTATTATTACTTTTTTATTTTATTATTATTATTTTATTACGTTATTATTATTTTATTTTATTTTTTATTATTTTATTTTAAATTCCCACTATAAATTTTTTCTTGAACAGCAAATTCTAAATTTTACTTGATTTACTTATCTTTTTTATACTCTGCCTGCAGTCCTCCTCCACGGATGGCATCTACGTGCCCCGCCACGTGGGCCTCAACTGTGGTGTGCCCATCGAGAAACCCGCGCTGGGCATCAATCGGCTGTGCGGCTCGGGCTTCCAGTCGATCGTGAACGGCGCCCAGGACATTCTGGTCGGCGGCGCCAAAGTAGCGTTGACCGGCGGCGTGGAGAGCATGTCGCAGACGCCGTTCATAGCGCGCAACATGCGCTTTGGCACCACACTGGGCGCCAACTACAATCTGGAGGATGCGCTGTGGGCCGGCCTCACCGACACCCACTGCAAGCTGCCCATGGCGCTGACCGCCGAGAACCTGGCGGATGAGTACAAGATTACGCGCGAGCGCGTCGATGAGTTCTCGCTGCGCTCGCAGAAGAACTGGGAGCGAGCACAGCAGGAGGGTGCATTCAATGCCGAAATCGCGCCCATCAAACTGAAGGTCAAGGGCAAGGAGCTGGACTTTGTTGTGGACGAGCATCCGCGTCCCAAGACCACCATCGAGGGCCTGGCCAAGCTGCCGTCGCTGTTCAAGAAGAACGGCGTCGTCACTGCCGGCACAGCGTCGGGCATTTGCGATGGTGCCGGTGCCGTGGTGCTTGCCTCCGAGCAGGCGCTCAGCGAGTACAACCTGAAGCCGCTGGCGCGGCTCGTCGCCTTCTCTTTTGTGGGCGTCAGGCCCGAGATTATGGGCATTGGCCCCGTGCCGGCCATACAGAATGTGCTGCGCGTGGCGGGCAAGCAGCTGCAGGACATCGATCTGATTGAGGTAGATCCTGTATATATATATATATACATCTATAGCTTATAACTAATGCTGCTGCTGCTCCGCCAGATCAACGAGGCCTTCGCTGCACAGACGCTGGCCTGCGCCGACGCCCTGAAGCTGGACACCGCCAAGCTGAATGTGAATGGAGGCGCCATTGCCTTGGGTCATCCACTGGGCGCCAGTGGTGCGCGCATCACGGCGCATCTGGTGCACGAGTTGCAGTAAGTCGAGGCGGGCAACCGAATCCTCTCCAGCTGCAGCTACTGAGCTTCTACTTCTTCTTTACAGGCGCAAGAAGCTGAAGTACGGCATTGGCTCGGCCTGCATTGGCGGCGGTCAGGGCATCGCGCTGCTGCTCGAGTCCGTCTAGAGGTCCGCACCCGCATCCACATACGAATCACAAGCGCATTTACGATTAGATTATGAAAATATATAGAACTATGGACTGATAAGACGGCGTGTATGTTTCTGTGTTTCTATTTCGGCTGCAAATGGAAGTGTTTCACAGGCTTTCTACAAGAAAGACAACAATATTGTATCAAATTTGCGGGAATTACTAAAAATGTTTACGCGGGACTTGGATGAATGCCACTCGCATAGAATCTCTTAATGGGGGGGCCTAACATTACGACGAACGAATGAATGAAGTTGAAGTTGTAGTCGAAGTTGCTCTGTTTGCTCAGTTCAGTTCGTTTGGGCGCTGGTGGAGAAGAGCGCCAGGACACCGCTGGCCAGGCCAATGGAGAAGATGTAGTTGACGAACGGCGTCGCGTTCTTCAGCAGGAAGAAGCTGATGAAGATGATGATGGCCAGATAGATGGCGTTGTTGTAGAAGATCGAGAAGGTCGTCGCCTCGTAGTCGGCGACCTCGTTCTTCTTCCACAGGATGCGCTCGTCCTTCTCCTTGCGCGTGACCTTCTTGTCATCGCCCAGCTGGCGGTTCACCTCGCGCGTGACGGCCTCCTCGCGACGCACGGCGATCTTGTGCTTCAGCTGGAACTTGATGTTCTTGTAGGCGGTGGCCATCAGGTAGGTGCTGGCTGCGGTCACCAGCACAAACAGAATGGAGCTGGGCCACAGGTCCATGTTGTGGATGCGCCAGAAGAGCCCTAAGCGCACATCGAGAGAGAGAGAGAGAGAGAGAGAGAGGTAAACAGCATTAGCCAAGTGAAACCCACAACGTGTCACTATTTTTGTTGCTGTTGCTGTTGCTGTCGCCTGTACTCACAGATGGGCAGTGCGGAGACGATGAAAGCGTTGCCGTAGAAAATGGTCGCCGACTTGGTGCTCACATTGCGACTGAAGTCCTGCAGCAGCAGCTCCTCCTCCTTGGTGAAGCCGGACGATTGCACTTTCTGTTGCTTGCCAGAGCCCATTTTGTGTGTGTGTTTTTTTTTTCCGTCTTCAGTGAAAGTTACAGCAACTCGTTCGCAGGCGAGCAGAATGAGAGTAAAGCGTACACGAAGGCAGTCGAATCGGCAAAGTGACAGCCGCGTCCAAGTGACGTGTAAAGTAAACGTCAAAATGCAATGTTGCTGCGCCGATAGTCCTATGCGCGGAACTAGTTCATTGGCTCCTAACATGTAAATGCTTAAGAAAACTTAACTCTTATGTCTTATGTGCCTAAAATTAAAAATAAATATGCATTATGTTACTTAGAACATATTACTTTGTATATTTATAATTTATTAAGCTATCCCTTGAACCGCCTAATCGTTTCTAGTTCACGCCTTTGAACAGCTGCAGCCCTGCCGTCATCGATAGCAATAATCGATTTATCAGTAAGTCAACAGCAGTGCAACAGGTACTGTAACAGCTGTGCTGATAAAACATTTAAATACCAAGGTGACTTAATTAAAAAATTGTTTGTTTATTTAACTAAATGATTTTAAAATTTTTATAAAATTAAAAAAAAAATATCGCATGCATATTCCATACAAAATTAGACAATAACTTAGGCTATATGGCGTCTAAGCGATCGCGTCCAAAGGTCACTGCAGCTGCTAACAGTTTTGAAATTTTTATTTGCAGCCAAAATGCTGCGTTCAAAGATCTTGAGTCTCGTGCCGCGTGCCACAGGTGTGGCGCGACACATGTCCAGTGCCACGAAACTGACCACAGTGGAGGTGAATGACAAGACTGGCATCGCTACACTCACCATGAACCGGCCGCCGGTGAACGGCCTCAACCTGGAGCTGCTGCGCGACATACATCAGTCGATAGAGGAGATCGAGGGCAACAAGAGCCGCGGACTGATACTCACCTCTGTAAGCTGCAGGCAGGCAGTTCTAACCTTACATCAATTAATTTCAATTGATACTCCCTGCAGTCGAATCCCACCATATTCTCGGCGGGATTGGATATACTCGAAATGTACCAGCCGGACAAGGAGCGCATTCGCGCTTTCTGGACCACATTGCAGGACGTCTGGTTGGCCCTCTATGGCAGCAGTGTGCCCACCGCGGCGGCCATTAATGTAAATTCATTTAATTAATTAATTTCAAATAAATATTTATTTGATCTGCTCCGCAGGGACATTCGCCTGCCGGCGGCTGCTTGCTGGCCTCATCCTGCGAGTATCGTGTAATGCTGCCTAATTTCACCATAGGGCTGAACGAAACGAAGCTGGGCATCGTCGCTCCCAAGTGGTTCATGTCCAGTTTCCTCAGTGTGCTGCCGCGTCGCGAGGCGGAACGTGCGCTGAACCAAGGACGCATGTTCACCACAGAGGAAGCCCTGCAGGTTGGGCTGGTTGATGAGCTGGCCGCCAGTAAGGAGGAGGCCCTGGCCAAGTGTGCCGAGTTCATTGGTTCATTTGCCAAAGTCAATCCGCTGGCTCGCTCGCTGACCAAGCAGCAGCTGAGGGCTGCAGAGTTGCAGGAGCTGGAGAATGGACGTGTACAGGATTTGGAGAAGTTCCTGTTCTTTGTGAACCAGCCGGCGGTGCAAAAGGGATTGGGCATTTATCTGGAAAGTCTGAAAAATAAGTCCAAGAAGTAAACACTTGGCCTTGAATTTATTTGTTTTCGAAAAAACTCATTTGAAATTTATACAATAAATTTGCAATTATTTTTAACATTTTGAAATTCCCTGTTAAATCGCTGTTACTGTGCCTATCGTTATCGGAATGAGTGGCGCATGAAACGATTGGCTGCATGATCAAAAACATGGTGCACAACCAATGCAGGTGTCATGCGCAGTGGCCACAGTGACGTCAGCAGCATAGAGCATACAGAGGCTGTGACGTTGCGCATAGTTTATGAAGTGCAAATCAAAGACGACCTTTAATTGGCTGCTATCATGTGATCCACAGTAGACAAAATGCTGCGTAGCCAAGCGAAACTCTTGGATCTGGGCAGGCGCCAATTGATGGCGCCGCGCCTGTGCAGGTCCCTATGCCAGACGAGCAGCTTAACGCTCGTTGAGGTGGACGACAAGACGGGAATTGCGACAATAACCATGAACAGACCACCCGTCAACAGCTTCAACTTGGAACTGTTGCAGGATCTGAACGCGGCGATCAAGCAGGTCGAGTGCAACAAGAGTCGCGGCATCATTCTCACCTCGGTACGTGTGTGCCTGCAATTGTAGTTCCAGTTCCTGCAGTCTCACAAGTTCCACTCGTTCCACAGTCCAACGACAGAGTCTTCTCCTCGGGCCTGGACCTCAACGAGCTATACAAGCCGGACCAAGACAGACTGGAAGCGTTTTGGCTGGAGCTACAGGACATGTGGGTGGCGCTCTATCAGAGCAGTGCGCCCACAGCAGCGGCCATAAATGTAGGTCAGCTTGCGAAATTATCGAACTAATTAATTAATTAATCGATTAATTTCCCTGCACAGGGCCACGCACTGGCCGTGGGCTGCGTCATCTCCGCCGCCTGCGAGTACCGCGTCATGCTGCCGGGCTTCAACATCGGCATTCATGCCACCAGGTTCGGGTATGTGGTGCCGCCGTTCATCTACCTCAGCTACCTGAGCGTCTTGCCGCGACGCGTCGCAGAGCGTGCGCTGCTGCAGGGCAAACTGTTCAGCACGGCGGAGGCGCTGGAGGTGCAACTGATCGACGAAGTGGCCGCCGACAAGGCGGAAGCGCTGGACAAGTGCTTCAAGTTCATTGAGAGTTTCGCGGGCACAAATCCAGTGGCGCGTGCGCTAACCAAGCGGCAGCTGCGTGCGCCGGATGTGCAGCCCTTGCTGGACGATCCGAAGGGACAGCTGCGCGAGTGCTTGGAATACATAAACTCACCACAGATGCAGCAGAGCCTGGAAGTGTATCTGGCGGAACTGAAGAACAAGAAAAAGAACAAAACCAAGAAGTGATGGCGGGAGCAGGCATTTACTTCGATTGCATTTACTGTGTTAATCTCAGCATTTTCTACTAGATGTACGGGCAACGGGCTTATAGAATAGACTTAAGGCAATGCTATGCAATATAAATAAATGGTAATTGTTATTATTTTCATTGATAAGTTAATTATTTTAAATTTGAACGAAATACGTTGTGCAAAGTGTTACTGCTGCCCTGGTCGTTCGATTGAGCGCCTATCGATAGTCGATACCAGGCGACAGGTGCGGCGTTTTTTGTTTACATATCGCTTGACATTGAGGTGCTTATTGGGCGTTTATTAAAGCAACTTAGCAATAAACTAATTAAATCAAAAGCTCTGCATGCGCGCATGGCGTGCACTAATGAAATTTGCTTTGCAAAGGTCACTCGCAGCAAAGAAGATGCTGCGTTCAAGGCTCTTGGGGCTGCTGCCCCGTGCCGTGGGCATCATCAGACCTATGTCCAGTGCAGCGCCGCTCACCACAATCGAGCTGGATGATAAGACTGGCATTGCAACGCTAACGCTGAACCGCCCACCCATAAATGGACTCAATGTGGAGCTGCTGCAGGAGCTGCATAGCTCCATACAGGAAATCGAGGAGAACCAGAGCCGCGGCCTCATACTGACCTCCGTAAGTGCAGGCGGCGCAGTGATTGAGTAAAGACAGTTCTACATACATCTAATAATACACGCGATTTTCAGGCTCATGCGAAGGTCTTCTCCGCCGGCTTGGACATACGCGAGATGTACAGGCCCGACAAGGAGCGCGTGCGTCTGCTGTGGCGCACCTTGCAGGACGTCTGGGTAGCGCTCTACGGCAGCAGCAAGCCCACAGCGGCTGCCATTAATGTAGCTATAAATTCGTATCAAATTTAAAATATTTATATATTTACAAAAATGCTGCTTCTTGACAGGGATCTGCTCCAGCCGGAGGTTGCCTGCTGGCCACATCCTGCGAGTACCGCGTTATGCTGCCGAATTTCTCGATTGGACTGAACGAAACGCAGCTAGGCATGGTGCCGCCAATCTTCTGTATATTCAACTATCTGAACGTGCTGCCACGCCGGCTGGCCGAGCGTGCTTTGACCCAGGGACGCATGTTCAGCACGCAGGAGGCGCTGCAGCTGGGCCTGGTCGATGAGGTGGCCGCCAGCAAGGAGCAGGCGCTGGTCAGGTGTGCCGAGTTTATTGGCAGCTTCGACAAGGTCAATCCACTGGCTCGTGCGTTGACCAAACGACAGCAACGCGCTGCCGACTTGGCGCAGTTCGAGAAGGAGCGCACCAAGGACTTGGACACGTTCATGGCCTTCATCAACGATGATAGCCGGCAGCAGCAGCTGGGCGTATATCTCGAGAATCTGGGCAAGCGCGCAAGGAACTAGTAGTGGTGTACAGCAAGCGTAGGCGAATTTATTTGCAAGTTGCATTTATTAATTAAGCTTTAAATTAATTAAATATTTCCATGCCAAGGAAAGCGTCGCCCGCTTCACTGCACCTGTGCCTGCATTTCCAGATGAATCTCCTCGGGCAGCTTGGCCAAGGCCTTGGTCATCATCTCCATGAACGAGTTGATTTCCAGAATTTTCGCGCGGTATCGCTCGTTCTCCTCTCTGCAAGGGAAGTGAGAAAAGGCAATACAGAACTTGGTATAGTTGGCACAGAGAATACTGCTACGACGCACTTGCTCAGCTTGAGGATGAGGCTGTCTATGAACTCCTTGCTGCGACTGGCCATGCGGTCCTCGCGCTCCTCAATGCGCTGTGTGTGCGTGTCCTTCATGTCGGCCACAAGCTTCAGCACAGCGTCGCGATCGTCCAGGCAGTTGCGCAGCTCCAGCGGCACTGCATCCAAATCTTGCAGTGCCAGTTTCTGCGAGAGGAAACGCGATACGGCGTCGGTCATGCTGTCCGCAAAGTGCAGGCACACCTCGCGCAGCTGCAGGAAGAAGGTCTGTGCCTCCTCCACGAAACTGCACATCAGGCGCGAGATTCTGCGTTCGAAGTTCAGCGTGGAGTCCTGCACAGCCTCGTGCAGATGCAACTCCTGTGCCATTAGGTTCTGCCACATCTCGTTGAGTGCGTCGTCGAAGCGCTCGTTAATGCCGTCCATCGTCTCGCACAGCTGCAGATTCTCCTGTGAGTTCTCCTCGCCCCGTTCCATTTCGCGCAGCACGCCTGTGGCCTCCTCGAAGGTCTTGTCCCTGTACAGCAGGAAGTCCTCGATCTGCTGTTGGCCCAGTGACTGGAAGTGCCGCTGACCCTCCTGCAGGCTGCCCAGAAAGTTCTTGATCTCCTCGTCGCGCTCGCTAAAGCGTTCCAGTCCCAGTTTGTATATGCGCCGCGTCAGCTCGCGCACATCCTTCTCGTACTCCTCCGCAAGCTCTTGGGCTGGCGCTCCGATCAACATCAGCACTCTGCCGTGCTCATCGCCGCGCCACATGCTCTCGTACAGCTGATCTCCGTCCAGATGCTCCACGAAGCTGGAGGCCAAGCGCTCTGCCTCTGCGTGCTCTCGGGCTGCCGTCTCGCGGCCCTGTATCTCCTTCTCCTGACGGCCCTCGATCTCGCGCAGCTCGCGACTGTGTACGGGAAAGGGGTGAATATATATTTATATAATATGTTATAGTAGTCCGATTTTAATTAATTAATTAATTTTAATTAATTAATTTGGAGAACATATTAGTAGCATAGTTTAGATAAAATGTGCCGAGTTTGCTTACGATATAATGACTTATTTACGCTCCGACTTATTTACAGCGTACAGTAGAAAGAAGTATATGTGCCTAGTTACAGCAGTATAGCTTTAAAACTAAGAGACTGGGCTACGTTGCAAATAGACAAACGGACAGGCAAACGGACAACTAACATACATACATATATACTTTATATTGTTGAAGAGCGTTTCAAACATCTGGTCAAAATTAAAAAAAACTTACTACGGTTTAAATATCTAGATACTATATGGATCTTACTAAAATCTCTTCTGGGCCGCCTCGCGCATCTCTGCCTTGATGAAAACGTATTCATAATAGTTCAATTGTGGCAGTATGGCAGTTATGTACTCCGAGAGGGGAAAGTCTGGCTGCTTGGCTATAGGATTACCTTCTAGATTGAGCACCTTCAAGCTGTTTACAAAGCGCAAACGATCAATCTGTCAAAATCAAATCACATATATACCATATACACATCTTAATCGAAGTAGCACTTACGCCATCCAAGGTTTCAATCAGGTTGTTGCCAATGCTAAGGATTATCAGTTTATCGAGTGTTTCCAAGTTCTCGATTTTCGTTATATGATTGCTGAAGAGCGAGAGAACTTCCAGATGGACGAGCGTTTCCAGATTCTCGATTTTCGTAATATAGTTAAAGCTCAGATTGAGCTCTTTAAGGGCCGTCAGCATTTCAATATGTTCGATTACCTCGATTTTGTTGCAGTTCAGACAGAGTTTCGTCAGATTCGGCAGCACCCAGAGATGATCTATGCGTAGTATATCTGTGGGTTCGACATTATAATGGGAACTCTTAGTATCCATTGTGTAAATTTTGCTAATTAACTAATGTTTATTTAGCTAAAGACTAAAGCATGCTTGGATAGAGTGAAAGTTTTGATTTTACTATAATACTTCAGTGAACTAGTTCACATGGGATTTATTTTGAAAGACCAGTCGAGCGCGAGAGCTTCAAATTAAAGCCTATTCTTATGGAGCTGAGTGAACTAGTTCATTTAGTACATGATTAAGAACTACTTTACTTGGAGCACAACTTTTCTTAGAGCATATGGGGAAAATTTCCCCGGAAAATCCAATCGCAACACTCTACGACTGGTTCCAAATAAAAACAGCTGAAGTTTTAATTTCACTGAACTAGTGAAATAGTTCACTTAGGCAATATTTCGGAACTCCAAAAGGTAATGTCTAATGCGCTCCAGTATGAGTGGTCCCGGCTGCTTGACTGGAGTTAAAGTTTTTTCTTCATAGTTCCTTTGAGCTAGTTCATCAAAGGAGTGACTCACTTTCAGATCCTGTCGCAGCACCTTAATGTGCTCAAATAAAACTAGTTCAGGCTAAAGCATGCTTAAAGTTTTGCCTTCATAACTCCTGTGAACTAGTTCACCAAGCACTGACTCACTTTTGAACTCCAATCGCAGCACCTTAATACGCTCCAGCACGACTGGTTCCAGCTGATGCAAGCGACGACTCTCGCCGCGTTGCCCCTCCTCGAGGTACGCGCTCTTGATCATCTCCAGATTGATGATGCCCGGTTCCGGGTAGCTGACCACCTCGAGAAAGTCCCGGTTGGGCTCCCTGCTCTGCTGACTGCTTGTCGTCTCGTCGTCCATTACGTGCGATTGTTGTGGAACATATGTACGCCGGGTACACCGGGTGCACTCGTCTGCCTGCCTGACGAAGCCAGCGAATGTTGCCACGGGCAACGCACACACAAACACACGGTCCTAGTTACCGTCCGACAAGCGGACAGACGGACAGGCGGACTTCTGTGGCGAATCGCTCGCTGGGACTCTTCTTAGTTGCCGAAATAGCGTGAAAGCTTCAACCCCGTCGTCGGGGCACAGGTGCAATCGCTGCGCTTGAAACTGCTTCGTGCGTAGTAGCGCGCGCTCGCGCGCTCGCTCGCTCCCGTCTCCCGTCTCCTGTCCTCCTCTCTCTCTCTCTGCGTCTCTCTGGCTCGGTGTGTTTTGTTGACAACGGGCATGGGAGGGGCGGTTGGTCTAGTTAGGGTTGCGGTTGTTGTGGATATCGCTCGTAGTTGTTAATGCTCGCTTTGAAAATAGACCTCGGGCCGCAGTTAGGCTCGCTCCGATATCGCCAATAAATACAAATATAATTAAATCCCAGAACTATAACAAAATTATACTAAAAATTCGCATCTATAGAAAAGTGTGTCTTAGGTAAAGTTATTTCAAATTGATTCGTTAATGCGAAACTCATAAATCTAAGAGGCAAATCGATAAAGTGAAGCCCCCTGCTGAAGTTCGTTCGTTAAAGTATCCGCCATGCCATTAGGCATATAATATGTCTAATATATAAGAAGTTTTATTATAATATATTCTCATATACTCTCGCCTCTGCGTGTGTGAAAAAAGCAATTCGAGCAAATGAAATTATAAATGTGTTTCAAGGCTGTGTGTGGCACAACAGTCGAAAGAAAGCCAAAACAAACCTGTGCTGACTCAAGCAGTAGCCACCGCTCCTGCGGTTTCTTCTCCACCTGCCACCTCTTGCCACCCTATACATGCTACACCAAGTGTATTCGGACTAAGGAACTTTCAACGGAACGTCTTTATGTCTTCACATTCGACATGGTGCCCCATGAATAAATGATAGCTGAAATACTTGTTTTCAAGCTTTTAATTGTACGGGGTAGAGCGCAAGAGGCAAGAGGGTTTCGATACCTTCCTGGGTTACTCAATGAACAGTACTATTTCGAGTTATAACAGCTTTAACTTGAAATGTGCTGCTTTTTGTTTATAAATAGTTTTATTATATTGTAAATTTTTCTAATCATTTTTTAAGAGTACATAAATAATTTTATTATATTATACATTTTTCTCATCCTTCATTTGTAGAATTTTACTTTAAAATATTGCAAATAAATTTATTATATTTTTTTTTATTAATTTTAATTATTTTATTAATTTAATTTATTTAATTCAATTTAATTTTTTAACTTATATTTGCTTATTATATGAGAAAGAATCATAGGAATTTTATTAAATGTATTTTATTTACATTTTATTAATTTTATTATATGAGAAAGAATTACAGGAATTTTATAATTTAATAATAATATCATATTAACTGAAACTTGCCGCAGTTTTTTAAACGCTGATTTTATTATATATATTAAATTTATTTTTTATTATTTGTATTATATGAGAAAGAATTATAGGAATTGAAAATACCTTAAAGTGTATTTTCTACATTCTAAGCTCTGCTGCGTATGCCCTACTTTCTTTTAGCTAAAGAGTATCCCATTGCCTATAATAGACGTCAAAATTTGCATATGTCACTTAAGTTGAAAGGTCAGTCGGACATTTATATTTATATTTACATAGAAAAGCTCAAGAAATGCCATTAGCATAAATAGGAAATATTTACCTGGCTCTTAAGTGCTACTCATTCTAACTGACAGTTGATGATACATGGCGCTAACAATGCGTCTAACTATTCCTATACGTATACCCAACTACAATGTTATCCTACCATCGGCAGACAATTACTCGCACTCTCCGAACGTCTGACGCATGACCTTGATATAATATTTCGGCTATCATTCACCCTTGCTCCAATATCATAAACAAAACAAATTGGTCAAGTATCCAAAAAAAAAAAAAAAATGTGCTTAAAGCCGGCATTACTTTAGTTTTGAAATCGATATATTGATTGTGAGCAAATTGATGGCAGTCAAAAAAGAAAACAGAGTTGACCTATTCTGATAATTAACAGTTAGTCAAGCTGATGAAGCACTTCTAGGGCAATTAAATTGATTCGATTTTAAGTGCGGCCATTTGTTTGAACGCCCTTTTTAACGATCATCATACTAAGTGTGTGCTGTTAGAGCATGAGTATCTTAGGGATACTTGGCTACTTTTTGAAATATAGTTTATACTAGTTAATTAACTACAACACTTAGGTTGTTCATTAAAATTAGAGGCATTCGTGAGCGCTGTGCAATTATACTGCACGTGCTTCAACTACAACTTAATCAAGTTAATTTACTTTTATTTTATTTCGTATATTTTTTAAGTATTCTCGCGTGACCTATTCAGGTATTTGCTTTTTCTATGTTCAGGAAAAACATTTTCGAAAAAAATAAAATACGAATTTATAAGTAAAACTTTTACCTTATTGTTATATATATTTTTATTTATTTATTTTTTATTTTTTTATTTATATATATTTTTATGTTTTTTTGAGTAATATTGGATAAACTAGAAATTCAGTATAATATTCAAGTATTTTAGGTATATTTTTTGGCCTCTGGCTATAACGTTTTTAGCGCTTCTATCTGTGATTTTAGCTGCATGTAGAGAATATGTGATGAGCGTGTCCATGCCGATTGTATCATGAATCGTTATATCACACTGACCCAGCTGGGCGATGGAACCTACGGTACCGTCGTACTGGGCCAGCGCAAGGATACCGGCGAGAAGGTTGCCATCAAACGAATGAAACGCAAATATTACTCCTGGGAGGAGGCGATGAACCTGCGTGAAGTCAAGGTGCGTCAGGGCAGGTGCTTACCTAGAGTTCTACAAGCACTTATACATCTTTCCAACTCTTGCAGTCGCTGAAGAAGCTCTCGCATCCGAACATTGTGAAGCTCAAGGAGGTCATCAGGGAGAACGACACGCTGTATTTCGTGTTCGAGTACATGAAGGAGAACCTCTACCAAATGATCAAGGATCGCGATACGCATCTGCCCGAGCCGGAGCTAAAGAGCATACTGTTTCAGGTAGGGCAGTGGGAGCAAGTGAATAAATCTATATAATATACTACATATATATTATGATGCTCCTCTAGGTCCTAACGGGTTTGGCCTTCATGCATCGTCATGGTTTCTTTCATCGCGATCTCAAGCCGGAGAATCTGCTATGCTCCGGTCCGGAGCTCATCAAAATCGCCGACTTTGGCCTGGCGCGCGAGATACGTTCGCGTCCACCTTTTACGGATTACGTGTCGACGCGCTGGTACCGCGCGCCCGAGGTGCTGCTGCACTCGACCAACTACGGCAGCACCATCGATCTCTGGGCCATGGGCTGCATCATGGCCGAGTTGTATACGTTTCGTCCGCTCTTTCCCGGCAGCAGCGAGGTGGATCAGCTCTACAAGATCTGCTCGGTGCTCGGCACGCCCAGCAAAGTAAGAGAGAGAGAGATGGGGTAAAGATGAGTAATACTTCAACTTCCTTAACTTTGCAGAACGATTGGTCGGATGGGTATCGCCTGGCGGCCATGATCCATTTCCGCTATCCCGACTGCATCAAGGTGCCGCTGTCCAGCGTCGTCACGCGCTGCAGCCAAAACGGACTCGATCTGCTGGAGGACATGCTGGCCTACGATCCCGAGAAGCGACCGACGGCCCAGCAGAGCCTCAAGTATCCGTATTTCCATGCGCTCAAGCGCATCTCGCCGACGGCGGCGGCCAAGGCCAATGTGAAGCTCAGCTCCAAGGCTCAGCATCACCAGCATCATCAACTTGTGTCAAATAATGTGCTTCCGGTGCAGGAGAAGCTGCAGGCGGTCACCGAGCTCATACACCAGAGTAACAACCACAGCAACAGTAATAACAACAACAACAACAACAATAGTAATGGCATCTCGAACAACAACAACAACAACAAACCGCTGGCCAAGAACGTTAGCAAGTATCAGCCGCAGTTGAGTTTCCTCTCCAACAACGACTTGTCCGGCGTGGGCGTGGGCGTGGCAGGCACCTCTGACTCGGTCGCCTTGTCGCAGCTCTCGGGTCGCGAGTCGATCAATGACATTTACCTCAATCGCAACATTTCGCAGCTGTTCGGCCTGCCCGCAGCAGCAGGCGCATTGCCCGTGGCAGCTGCAGCGGCAGCGGCTGCAGCTCCTGCGCTTGCGCCCGGTGCTGCGGGTCTGGTGGTGCCCGCCCATCCGAATGTCTCGTTCAGCAACACGTCGACGCGCAACGGTGGCGCCATCTATGTCAATGGCAGCCAACTGAGCTACGAGACGGCCAACAAGAATGCCAAGAACCATCGGGGATTGGGCCTGCCCCTGGGCGGTTACTATGTACAGACTCGTCCACAGCCGGACGCCAAGGTCTACAATCTGTTCTCCAAGGTCAGCGCCACACAGGCGCCGCCAAGCATCATTGTGCGCCAGCAGCAGCAGCCCCCGCAGAATCCCTTCGAGGCGACGTCCCTGCTTAATGGCGCCGCCATTCGCCTCTCGGCGCGCTCACAGCTGCCGGCACAGGAGACGCGAGCGGGCGGTGCTCTGAAAGCCGACGATCTGGACTTGATACTGGGGTGAGTGCCTTCTCGAGTTGTTTCTGAAATCTGAAATATATTTTAAATTTATTAAAGCTTTTTTTTTTTTATTTATTTTTGAATTTAATTTAATTTAAGAATCGGAAAATTGTAGTTTATTTTTATAATACTAAGCTTAGCTTAATTTTTAAATTTCTATCGAAATTTTAGCGAATAAATTTTAATGGAAGTATTTTAGAGATGTAAAACGTAAATCTGAAGATTTTTGTAAAGTTTTGAGTGTTGTAAGTCTAGATTAATCATAGAGCTATTTTCTCGGATACTCTCTTTATTATTTTATTTATTATTTTTTACATTTTGAAGTCCATATTTCATTTAATTCAAGAATTGGAAAATTGTAGTTTATTTTTATAATACTAAGCTTAATTTAATTTTTAAATTGCTATCAAAATTTTCGGGAAAACATTTTTATGGAAATTGTTTGATAATGTAAAACGTAAATAGAAAGATTTTTGAAAAGTGAGTGTTGTAATTCTAGATTAATCATAGAAATATTTTCTCCGATACTCTTTTTTATCAATGTATAAAAATAAAATGATTGGGAATATTACTAGAAGCGCTAATAGGATTTCAAGCACAAAGTTAATTCGCTTTCCTTGTAGCTGGTATTATTAATTGATCTGTCTTTTTAATAATTATCTGTATGTCCGCATCTCATTATAGTATTATATATCCGCTATGGCATTTTCACAAATGTACATATATTTATCATAGTTGTTTGTGTATAGTTTCCCCGTGCATGTCTTTCGTTCACAAATCTTCCGTAATTCCTGCAGCTCGAAGCTGAAAACATCGGCGAAACGCCAGCGCAACGCTAAGGCGAGCATCCTGCTGGAGGATCTGTTCGGTCACCTGTCCATGGACTCGGATAGCGATGGCAAATATCCGCACACGGTGCCGCCCACGCAGCAGGCGAAGAGTGGCCAAACGACGACGAGCTCGCACAATGGACGTGACTTCTTCGGCGAGAACTTCAAGAGGCCACCGAAGAAACGAAGTCCTAACAGTCTCGAGGTGAATCGCGGCAGTCGCAGCGACTCGTTGTCCACGTAAGTAGGCGTGCGCACCCGATACCCCTGGCATGAGTACACTACATATATAACATATGCTATATATATATGTATACTTGATACCTGATCATCGATCTTCATGTCTGTGCTTCTTTGAGTGACTTTGTGCTCTTACTTTCTGTCTACTGTAACTGTGTTCTGTACTTTGTTTCTCTCTCTCTCTCTCCCTTTGGTTTTCTTTTACCTGCCCGTTTCGCAATTGTTTCTCTTTTGTGTTTGTGTCTCTTTTTATCATTTGCTTCTCATTGATCACTGATCATTTTGTGCGTGCCCCAAGCGAGAACCAAAACGATTCCTCGAACGATGACGAGTGTCGCTTTTGGCCCATAAGGTAAACATCTGCATCTACGTAACAGTTTGTAAATACATAAAATAACCCCGATATCGTTTCTATATCTGTATGTATGTAGATCAAGTAGCTGTAGCTGCCTATCATATCACTGACATCATTTCTCTTGCACGCTTCTCACCCGAAAGTTGCAGTTTG
This sequence comes from Zaprionus bogoriensis, assembly GCA_035046045.1. Taxonomy (NCBI): domain Eukaryota; kingdom Metazoa; phylum Arthropoda; class Insecta; order Diptera; family Drosophilidae; genus Zaprionus; species Zaprionus bogoriensis. The sequence continues at coordinate 550,037 of JAWNOI010000046.1, forward strand.
AGCATGACTTGGAAGTAATTGGGCTGATTTGGGCATAACTGTAGCAGCTGTCTAGATAGATGTACCTATAGTAAAGAGTTTTAGAGAGCTATGCGCTAAGTCTAAACTATCATTAACAAGTAGTAAGATCCTAGTAATCAAACTTCTAACAAAATTATGTAGCCCAACTTCAGTAACAATTAAAACTCACGAAACTGCATGCTAATGAATCATGATAACATAATAACACAAAAGAATGAGCTAGGAATCACTTGAGATAATGTATTCCCTGATCTGCATCGAACCAATTTCAGAGTGCAAAAGACGCTGAAGGAGAAGGCCGCGACGTTCCCGTGGGACGAGACGAACAAGACGGAAGACGAGAAGCTCACGGCGTGGATGGTCGCCGAGAACGGTAACTTGAATTTGGGTACTCATCCGCAAGCGTAGAAGTCGGCCGCACCACAGTACTAGGTATGCTCTAGACGAGCATACAATACCATATACCAAATAGCCAGCACCCGCCGATTCCCCACACCCATACAACCGATTCGATATCTATTAATTGGGTGCACTTGACGGAATTGGGAAATAACGAAATGCAATAGTCGAAATAGTCGTGAAATCGAGTTTCTAATTATAAATTTGTTTATACTTCGCCAGGATCTTTGTTGGAGAACAAGTTTTGAAACGGGAAGAAGGGATCGAATGCCCACTATTGTCGTCGTACCTGAAACCTATGAAACCTTGCAATGAGATCATGCATGATCAGCATATCTCATTGTCTGCCCTTCTTTGCTCTCTGCGAACTGACTAGTAAAGTCTTGTACATGAACCCTAGACCTAACTCTAAGCTCAATTAGATGTGTTTATGAAATCCATTAATTTTAACGCTGTGATAACATAAGCTAAAGTCAAGTCTATAAAAAAAACAAACGATATAATGTTAATGTTTAACGTTTAAGTCGCAAATAAATTGTGTAAAGTTCTTAAATTTTCTGTGATTGATGCCTTGCGTATTACCTGTTACTGTGCCCAATCTCTGCACACAAGCGTCTGTCGCTCGTCTAGGGTTTCATTTCCTCTAAGACGAGTTGCGATTTCTGTCGGTTCACCCAGAGACACGTTGCCTTGCATAACCGTTGGCAGTCTCTTTGGGTAGGGATTCGGTTTCAAGACGCAACTCTTCATAACTTGGCCAGTGCGACAATGGAGCATGTATGTATCGGGTATGTGGGTTACCTCAAGTTGGCGAGCGTATAAAAGAAAACCTCAGCTGGGCCTAGGCATCAGTCTATGGAAGGCTCTCAAGGAAAAACGATGAATTCCGCGGTAAGTCTGGCTATATAACAATATATATTATTTTTATAATTAATAATATATATCTTATTCCTAGACATTCACCCTCCTTTTCGCTGTGATCCTTTACGCCGCAGTCGCCGAGTGCGGACTTATTGCCGGCCATGCGGACGAACTGATTTCTGTGCCGGCTCAGTATGAGTTCCATTATTCCGTGCACGATACGCACACGGGCGATGTGAAGGATCAGTTCGAGCATCGTCGTGGTGGCTATGTGACAGGTCGCTACTCGCTCATCGAACCCGATGGCCATCGTCGCATCGTTGACTACAGCGCTGATCCCCTGCTGGGCTTCAATGCGCAAGTGCGTCGTGAACCCATCTCCATACTGACGCGTCATTGAAACAAGTTGATCGAAAAAGTAACGAACTATTGATGGAAAACAATACTATTAAAAGGCTGTTCAAATGATGCATTTTCTTTGCTAGGAAATATTTTGTAGTGGAATTTTTACTTTAGTATGCAAAGTGATGCAATTAACATAGTGTAATAGCGTGTTAACAGGTTCATGTTATATTCTTTAACATTAATTTATGGCCTAACAGACTGGCAGAGTCCTGTTGTGTTTCAACATTACCGTAAATTGGTCCTGTGCTGTTATTCCTCTTTGCTGCTGCAGTTCAACGTGGCTGTTAATTTAACAGGCTGGAAATGCTTGTTGCATTATGCAGTCTGATATGAACAAGGACCTTAGCACTGTTGCTCTAACAGAACAGCCTGGACAGTTCATAACATAGGCATGTAAAGGAAATGATACTGAAAGTTTACATTAGCTGTTATTGAGCTGCGCTGTTATCTTTTTTCAAGCTGTTAAGTTTTGTTTTCTAATAATGCATTTATTGCTTTCGTTTTACACATATTCGTAATATAGCATAATACATAGGAAGCACAGACTTATAGAGTATGCAAATCGTGTGCAGAGAGTCTTGCTGGAGAGGGGATTGTGATGCATAAAGTTAACAGATTGAGGTAAGAAATGATAACAGAGAAGCGAGCTGTGGAGGTTGAAGCTATGTTACAGTTACAGTTACAGTTTCGTCGAGTTAAGTAGCGTAGCGTAGAGTAGAGTTGAGTTGAGTTGAGATGGTCGTATGCGCGATGAAGTCAGTGTTTGGATGTTCTCTCTCTCTCTCGCCTGCCGCTGCTCTAGTGATAGAGGCCGAGGGGCAGCTTGACGGGGGCGGCCAGCAGCTTGGGTTGCGCATAGGCCAACGGCAGAGGCGCCACGATCTTGGCAATTGGTGCTGCCTTCACGATCTTCTGGCCGAGCGGATCACGTCGCACGACGGCATTGAATCCATTGTGGGCATCCGAGGTGTAGTCCACGGTGCGCAGATAGCCATCGGCGTCGACGAGCGTGTACTGACCCTGCACCTGGTCGCCCTTGCGGGACTCCGTCTGGCTCTTGATGTCGCCGGTGTGATCGTCACGCACCGAGTAGCTGAAGTCGTAGTGGGCGGGTGCCTCCACCTCGACGGTCTTCAGCAGCGGCTTCACAATGGTCGGAGCGGGCGCATGGTAGATGGAGCCCAGTGGCAGCTCGATGGCAGCGGCAGCAGCCACGCCCAGTACAAGGAAAGACATGAGCTGCAAGGAAAAGTCGTATATATGTACCTTGGGAAGTCTTATATACTTGAAAGCCTTTTCTACTTACTGAGAACATTTTGCGTTTGGGCTTGGGATTGCTTGAGCTTGATCTATTGATCTTTAGGCTTGTGACTCCTGCGTTCAACTATGTCGCCAAATGCAGCGCACGCAACTTTTATAGCCGAAAAAATGGTAACAGCACGGTGCACACCTCCACGTAGAGTCGTGTGCATTTGGGTGTGTGTGTGTGGATTAGTCCCAGGCCGGGCGACGCTCGACCGAACCGGAATTTGGCTAATGCAGAAACAGTTACTTTTTTGTCGGCCAACTTTTTGATTGCCAATAATTTTATTACTACCCAAAAAAAAAAATTAAAAAAAATAAAAATGCAAATCAAATAGAAAATAAATCATAAACAAATAATTTTGTCTCCGTTTTGATACAGTTTCTCGCGCGGCTTTAACTGCACGTTTGTCCTATGCATCAATCAAGTTAAGGGATTAGCTGAGCCAACAGCTTGTATTATTAGGGTACTCATACCATACATAGGCACTCACTCCATACGCAATGAATCAAACATTCCATTCGTCGCCTTCTGAATGAGTTTCAAAGTCAAGTGAAAGTGGTAATACCTTTAATTGGGTGTAACAAGATGACGATTATGAAGTCATTTCTCTGGATAACTTCAAGTTTTTCAATTATTTTTAAAGAGTAAACATTTTTTTCCTTTTGTAAAATGTTTTTAATAACAATTTTAATAACTTTTACTTAAGTGAAAATTGTAAAAAAAATTTATATTTTAAAAAATTTTATTTAAGTGAAAATATTGCAAAACGAACCTTTCATTCATACTTGAGATTCTTCTAAAAAAACCCTTAAAGAAAATCTCTAATTAGTTGCCATCAGTAAGTGCACTTCCTCAGATATGTGCGGGCTAGAGGAATGGGTCTAATGCGTTTTTTTCGACAACTCCATCAAGCGCTACAAATTGCACATTGACATTCAGACAGCCTTCGGCGCGCTTGCAGTTTTCCACTTAATTAATTAGGCAGATTGCAACATCCGTCCGACTAGTAGAGCCATGGGAGTAGGGAGCGGGGTGCGATCAGGTTCGGTGCGTGCGGCCCACTCGCCTTTGCGAGTGCGCACAAATCAATGCGACACCGCAGCGTTAAGTAAAAAGGTAGCAACAACAACAAGAGCAAATAAGCAAGTAAAGCTGAAGTTGGCTGTAGTAGACTGCAAGATACCCTGCTGTCGATGCTGAAAACTGTAAATACTCCTAGATATAAACAAAAAATAACAATATCAACTCAAATTCGCAAAAACCCTTAAATTATAATAGAGTTTTTTCAATTTCCTTGACATGAAGTAGTGGCACTAGAAATATTGAATAAAAACTATATGCCTATGATATTAAAGAATCTGCATGCCAAATTTCGCAGCTATAAGTCTTATAATAACAGAGATCCACGAGCTTAGATAGAATAATGGGCGTAAAGTCCCTAAAATACAGTTAAATGAAACTTGATACTGTTAGTTAGTCGAGTAGCTTGCTATACCTCATACCCATAACTGATATACCCATCTCTGTATGCAGGGTATTTCAATTCGCATGCAATCGCGACACGTAGGTAAATTCGATATGAAGTAATAAGCGGGCCCCGGCGCGTATCTTGCGCCACATTCATTTAGAACAAGATTACGATTGCATGGCGAGTGGTCGACTAGCCGCCTGGCCGACTGCCCGGTGGGTCCCCAGTGTGGTGCCCCGTTGCCCGGTCGCCCATTCCAGAGCTCCACGCACTTTGTTGCACTTGCAGGTTGCCGCACGCAGCACGCAGTACGCAGTACGCGGCACGCCCGCTGTCGCTGCCTGTCGCCGGCCGTCGCCCAACCCAATCAACTCCACAAATCGTACGCACATACTCGCATTCGTATTCGTATTCGCATTCATTGTGGCAGTCGTATTCGTACCACTATTTGCATTCGCTCGAGACATAAACTTAAGTAGACTTCATAAATAATAAGTTGTGTCTACTTAGCGACATGTACACTCTTGTCGATCGACAGATAGCTACACCCGAGCCGACACATGCATTTGGGAGTGCGATCAGTCGCCTTTCGATTGTCCATATTGTCTTTATTAGGATCATTTCAGTAGGTCTGTTAACGTATATGCTTTAAGGCCTTTAATAGCATATTATAATATTACATCCAAAATGGTTAAGACATACTTGAGACTTCTTAGAGTTAAGCCATTCTCAACTAATACATACATATAACTACATATATATTTCGTATCTTATCTTAAGCCCCTTATCTTATCCTAACCCCTTTCCAGCCAGGCAAGGAAGTCCCAAGTCCCTGCTCAAGAAAGTAGCTCCATTTTGAACCATACTCATTGAGCTTTGACTGCATTATGATTATTCTAACAGACAGCAAACTGTTCAAGATAATATTATATTAGCGTCAATTCATTCCTAACCGTTCTACAGAAATATATCCTAGAGAGGCAAAAGTCTTTAATCCATATGGAGCAACGTTTCAGGGTACTTGTATTCGGATCAACACATCAGGGAACTAACAAATAAATACATGAACATATAGTATGGTACTAAGGCATAGTTCTAAACCTATTAACAACTATTAACAATAACTTGGCGGGGTTTGTAGCTGCTGCTTAGTAGTCCACATCTCTGACCTGATTGCCATAGCCAAAGTCTTTCAGGTAGTTGTCGATGGCGAGATCAAAGGACGAAGACTTGATGTCATTGGAAGCGGGACTCTCGTACGACTTATCGGGGTATGTCTCTGTCGCTGGGGCATATGCTTCTTTTTGCGGCTCGGGCTCCGGCACAGAGACAGGCTCAATGACAGGCACTGGCACGGGTTCTGGTTCCGGCTCAGCGTAGGGCTTGGGCTGCACCGGCTCGGGCGAGACAATCGGGTAGGATGTGGTGCTATCGTAGACGTCGGGCGCTGATGTGACGACCACCTGTTCGTACGGCGTGTTGGCCTTGGCAATGGCGCGACCCGCCGTCGCAACTGCTGCAACTGACTTGATGATGGGCACGGGAGCTGGCTGCGGCTTGTACACGGGCTTGTACTCCGGCTCAGGTTTGTACACCGGCTGTGGCTTGTATTCCGGCTTGTATTCAGGCACCTGCACCTGCTTGTAATCCGGCTTGTACTCCGGGACCTGCACCTGCTTGTAGTCCGGCTTGTATTCAGGAACCTGTACCTGCACCTGCTTGTACTCCGGCTTGTACTCCGGCTTGTACTCCGGCTTGTACTCCGGTTTATACTCCGGCTTGTACTCCGGCTTGTACTCCGGCTTATACTTCGGTTGGGGTGAGTAGTAGACCGGCGGCTGCTGCGCCGCGCTGGCCGGGTAGCCCTTCTTGCTGCCATAGGCTGTGCTCAGCAGATGCGCCAGCTCCTCCAGCGTGTAGTTGGGTGCATTGATGTTGCTTGCAGCTGGCGAGGATGCCGCCCCCGCGGCTTCACCGTACACCAAGGGATATGGCTTGTAGCTGCGCACTGGCGCTGCGTATTTGGGATAGTATTTCCTTTGATGCGAGTGGGTGTACTCGATGCGGCCACCCGGCGCAAAGTCGCCCGTCGAGGTGATCTGCGTGATCTGCTGGCGAGGATTGGCCGAGGAGACCTTGCGGCAGAACTCCTTGCAGCCCAGCTTGCAGTCGCAGTAGCACTTCTTGTAGTCCGACGGCTGCGTGGGTGGCGGCACATAGGGCGACTCCGTTGAAGTGTAGTACGGCGTGCTCGTTAGTGGCGGCAGTGATGTGGTCGGTCTATACGTCGTCGGTGGCGTTGGCGGCGTTGGCGTGGTGGGTTCTGCTGTTGTGGGCGAAGCTGTGGGCGTTGTGGGCGGCAGGCTGGTTGTCGGCGGCAGTGGGGGAAGCGTCGTAGTGCTAATGTCACTGCACGGCACCTGTTCCCAAATCTCCTGCTCGCACTCGGCGCAATACTGCGGAAAGTGGCCTGTGGTCAGCTGAAGAGAGCCCAGAGCCAATAGGGCGAAAAAGAAATGGTGTCGCACAATCATCTGCAAGAAAATACCAAAAGAAACAGGTCGTTGCAGTTAACAGTCGTGTGCGGGGTCAATGTTCCCGATTCTCCACTCCCAATTCCTATTTTCCCAATTTCAAAATTTCAATAATCAACTTTTAATGCTGTTCTTAGTTGGGCCGCTTTTTCGTTTCATTTCGGAATGCCCTTGCTAAGGGTATGCAGGTTTGGTCATGTGATTTGTTATTTGGATAAAAATGAGTAGCAGTATTTCTTAAGTGTTTTAAGTTAAAACTCAAGGGAAATAGTATAAAACTAACAAAAAAACTATTAGTATTTGATATTTTTAGTGTTTTACCAATTTTTAGTTTTAAATTTTGAAATTTATCGGTTTTTATATGTAGTACAGGAATTTTATAGAAAACTTTTGGCTTTGATTTTTTAACTTCACAAATTAATAATAATAGTCCTTTTTTTGAAATTAACCGCTTTTATTGCAATTTTGGATTATGATTTTTGAAATTGATTCAAACTTCTTTTTATAATTTTTGGAAACTAAATTTTTCCACGCATTTATCTTTGAAATTCTTCGAATTTTTGTTTGATTCTGAGAATTATTAGAATTTTTAAATTTTTTAAACTTTTTGATACATTCTGTATGATTTTTGTTATATATTCTGATTATTATTAGGATTTGCTAATATCCGAGCTTTTCACTTGACACTTGTGCCATCCGCAAGGGTATCGCAAGTTCGCTAACCCGCTGAGGGCTCCCTAAGCGCACTCGCTAGATTTACCTTTCAGCAGTATTTCAGTGTACTATTTCGCAGTACGATTTGTTTGGGTGCTTCTTCGGATGGTGCTAGTGGTGCTTGGTGGGCCTCCGATTGGTCGCGTGCAACTTCTTTGCCGCAATTTGCTGAATAGCTCTTAAATACGTTTTGCAGACCGCGAGCTATTTGCGGGCATTACAAATGGGTCGCGGAAGCGTTGCCCCCGGCACGTTCCAAATACTAGGCGAGTGGAAGGTGCCGCTCGTCAGAGGGGCATTGCAAAGGGGAAGAAGCAGGGGGGGGGGGGAGAGCAGCTATGCAGTTGACGACGCCAACGCTCTCAGTTCCAATTGTTGTTGCCATACTTCTGGCCATAACTCTGAAGACAATCGCAAGAGCTGTCGCGCTGCTTCCGTAAAAGAAATCTTCTGCATGTCTCAGAGCTGATTAAAGAACTGGCATATTTGTGACGTTGCCCACTCCAGCTGAAGAGTCAGTTCCCATATTAGTTCCAGCTCCAGCTCCCGTTCCAGTTCCATTTCTTGCTCTGCACGCACTGACCATTTTTTTGTGTCTGATTTTTCAGACTCGTCTGCTCGACGGATTTATAATTTCTGTCTTGAGTCTGGGAACCGCGCGGTCTATTAATAATTTGTTCTGCTTCTGGTTGAATTTTAAGTACACTTTCTTATCAATTACTCTCGCTCCCGCTCTCTCTCTCGATTAGCTTATCAATTGGGAAACATTTTCGTGGGTCTGCACACGTACTTCATGCACTTACAAGACGCCACTCTAATGATGTAGAGTCATCTGCCAGACGAAAAGATATGGTATATGATGCATCCGCAAAAAAACACTATATCTATGCATATCGAGCCGGCAGTCTGCATTCTGTCTACCTTCTTATCTTTCACTGGTTGCGCTTAAACTTTAGATTTGGCGCAATTTGGAAACATTGTGTTTAGTTTTGAATTTCCTGCATCCACATGTTTCCTACTTCATTAATATAAAATTGAATACCATTACTATAAAAAATATTTTCGTACCTTTTTTCCCATTAATTAATACATTAATAGGTAGGAAAATATTGCATGAAGTATGAAGTTTTCAGATCCTGGAATGATGCCTTAGGATCTCTAAATGCATATATATATTATATTTATATTACAGTTTGCAATTTTTTAATATATAAAAAACTATTAAATCAAAGTCTTGCAATTTTTCTACAATTCAATTGAATTTCAGTTTTTTTTAAATATTAGAAATATTTTATAAAAAACTGAAAATTATAAAACCCAACACGTTAACAACTGAATTGAAAAATTAAATATATGTAGAAATTAAACTAAAAAACCTAAACCTAAACCCAAGGAACTTTCTGCTAATTTATTAAAATTTTCATTTTTAAAAAATAAATTAAATATTTTAAAATTAAGTATATTTCGTGAATATTTTATTAAGTTTATCAGAGATCAGAGCTGTGGAAACTACAATCGTATCTAAGAGCTTAACTTAAATTTGCGATGAGTTTCTGGAAAGGTTTGGCTCCGGCGAAGATCTGCACCTTGGGTGGCGGGGTCTGCTTATCGAACGGCTGGACCTCATCTACCTCATCCTCCGGCTTAGCGTCCACCTCGTCCTCCGGCTGCTGGTTGCTCGCATTAGCCTGGGGAAAGCTGCGCTTCCTCAGCTTCTCCCAGACTGGTCGCCGCAGACGGCGCCGTTGCGGATATCGGGGCTCTGCAATGGTCGTGTCGTCGGGACTGGCACTGGCACTGGCACTGACACTAACACTGAGACTTGTGCTGGCGCTGGGCATGCCCACATCGATGGTATCCGAGGCATTCGCGGAGCTGGTCAGACGACGCAGCATCTCATGATAGTGCGGCTGATCTTCGGTAATGAACTCGGGCTGATCCTCGGGATTGAGGATCTGGAAAGTGGGTGTGCCCAGATCGTAAGTGGTCACCTGGCCGTTCTTCACCTGATTCTTCAGCTCCTTGGAGTCATAGCCATCGCGCTGCAGCGGCGCCATCCAATCGCCACCCTCTCTGTCAGCGATCGTAGCATTCGCAGCGAGCGCGATAGATCCAAGCAGTAAGATTACCGTTACAGCTTGTCGGATTGTCATTTTGGTACTGAGCAAGCGAAGACGACGCCATCAATCGTTAAATTACGACCAGAAAAGTGTTTGCCCCATCAATAGAAGAGTGCTCTCAGAGAGCGAGAGAAAGACAGAGACAGAGAACGCTGGAGCAATCGGTACGTGAGTTTCGTGACTTCTCTATGCGCCGTGGCGCGTCTGCAGATTGCGTTAGTTTATCTCTGGATTCTGTCGAAGACGCACAGCTTATCTAACGATGACACATCTCAGGTGTGACTGATACGATTACTATATAGTATATATATATATATATATATGTGTTTTTTCTGCCCAACTGAATGAAATGTTATGACTGCTTTGCATATCTCGCATGAGCATGAGTTTTAGCTCTGTTCTAGAACTTTTTAAATGATACTCCTGCATCTACCAAAAAAATAAAACTCGCCCGATTTTTTGTGTTCTACTGCAGAACAGATTCAGTATATTATAGATATAGATATATATATATTATATAAATTTATTACAGTTTGCACGTATGTAGTATGTATGTATGTTTGATGCATCTTATGGGGGGGATTTAGAGAGGCGATGTACAAAGTATGGCATGATATATGGTATATGGTATATGGTATGGCATATATATAACTTAATAATGAAGCATGCAAGTGCCAGCGGCACGTTTGAGATATGTCGAGAGAGAGAGTTCGTGATGTGCTCTATGTAGTAGTAGTCGAAGCATGCGTACGCTCTAGTACTTGTACTGCGACGTGGGTCCCGATACGGAGACATAGTTACCCTCCGACGGCGCCTCGGCCTTGAGTATGGCCTTGGGTGCGGCTGCGTAGTGGACCAGCGGTGCGGCCAAGATCTTGGTGGCGATCAGCTTCTTGGGCTCCGGTTCAGGCTGCGGTATCTTGATGTCGGTGGGATCACGTCGCACCACGGCATTGAATCCGTTGTGCGCATCCGAGGTGTAGTCCACGGTGCGCACATAACCATCGGAATCGACCAGTGTGTACTGGCCCTGCACCTGGTCATCCTTGCGCGTCTCCTTCTGGCTCTTGATGTCGCCCGTGTGCGGGTCACTGACCGACCAGTGGAACTCGTAGGCCACCGGACCGTAATCCGGCTCCGGGTGCAGCTCGATGGCCAGCGACAGGCTGCACAGCGCCAGGCCAAGACACAGCAGATAACTCAGCTGCGGGAAGGACTTGCGATTGAGAGTTCCATGCATTAGAGACTGTTAGATCGACACTTACTTTTCCCATCTTTCAGAGTTGCAGGAGCTCCTTGTTTTTGCACTGAACTGAACTGGCGAACCGAACACTACGCTGATCGAAATCGTTGTAATTAATCTGTGTAGTCCTCGCCGTTTTTATATACCTACCAGACGCGTGCGAGACAGACGCAATGTCTCAATCTGCAACTCCATCTCCAACTCGATGCACATGTGGCAACATGATAGACTCTTTGGCCAACCAGAAATCTGGAGCGCACTCATTAGTCCGACCGCGACAAAAAAAAAAAAAGTAATCAAACGTGAAATATGCAAAGTGCTGACTTGGCCAACAGCGAAAAGCCAATGCCCCCAACCGACAAAAAAACCAGAGACCATCTGGTAATAAGCCATCTGATTGCAGGGCTTACGTGTGCGAACTGTATGGGCATGGAAATGTACGGTATTTCGAAAACGATCCTCGCTGAATTTTGAATGAATTTTGAATATGAATCTGTTCGTGGATTTACTTATATAATTATAATTAATTATATTATATAGTTATTTAATTTTCTTTTTTTTATAAATTATTAATTTACTATAGTACATAAGTATATGCTTTTGTGGAACTGATACCTTTAAGTATTTATTTTCACAACCCTAATAAGACACAGAAAATTAACCTTTCTAAATTTACGATATCATATGCAAACGTAAAAATATATAGTACTAATATCAGTTTGGGAAATAAAATACCGATATTTAAATTACAACTACACCAAGCTTAATTTTGAAAATAATTATTTTTTAACACGTTATGAAATTTTTACAATTTTTTAAATTTATTTTATTTCATATTATATATTTATTATATTTTCTGTATACATATTATGTGATTATATCGATGCGACAGTTCTATTTATTCAATTCAAAAAACAGTATAAAAATTAAAGAAATACTGTTTATTTACATTTACTTAGGCCAGTTTAAAAATTAAATTTAAATATTTAGCATTTATTGATAAGTCTTCTGCGAATTTTCCGAAAATCTCATTAAAATTCCATAGCTGTAGATTCACCTAAACGTTCGCTGATTGTCTGACTACCATATATATATATATTCTAATTAAATACAGGGTATTTGCCAGTCCAGCTCAAGTCTAACTATCTTTCTATTGATATTGGTATTGATTTGTGTGGCAAGGCAAGCGCAGGGAAAACACATAAATGCCATAATAAACATAGGTACTTGATCAAGTAGTTCCATTAAGATTCTCACCTAAATGTGAAAAACCTGTCAATGCTTCAATTATTTGGCGAATTGAAACGATTATGCAATGCCAGTAAATTATTGCGTGTGATCTGGAAATATCAAATAAATAGTCTTACTCGCATATCGGCTAAACATTCATTATAGTCGTGTGCCGTCAAGTGTCGGTTCGGTTAGATCCTCCAGGGAGGGTGTGCGAGACAGAGAGAGAGAGAGAGAGAGAGAGAGAGAGTGAGGCAGAGAGTGTGCTACGGCTAATTGATGTGGCCATAACTTGTTTGATGTCATTAACAAATATTTTAATTAATCGCCATTAGACGACGTTTGGCTTATTGGATGCTTGCTATGCTTTGATTTCCAAAAAAATTCAGGTTGCGCTATCACGTTTTCGAATACTTTGAAGTGTTTCTTTTCCAAGCATTTTGTTGTTCTCGTTTCACGCGTACAAGGCGTAACTGGCTCAAAACTGGGTTAAACAGACTGCGAACTGTGGCTAAGTGCGAAATAAGTTCGCGTTTTGCATACTCAAACTGTAATTTAACGCTGTACAGTGTACACCCAACATGCTCATGATCGGTGGAGGTCTCCCAAGCTGGGCTCAATTCAATAAATGCTTCAAAAACTAATTTCAAAACCCAAAAGACTAGTGAGCGGCGGTCAAGTGTGGGATAATTGAACATCCCACATGACAAAATCGAATTTATGCTTGATTTATTATTAATATATTTAAATTGGAATTTTCAATTTGCTGTTATTTCCTACCAAGTCAGAAGATATGAAGACACCACATAAAAAATGTAAACTATTATTTTAACTTATTATTATTTAAATAAGATTTTTAGACTTTAGTAGTCTAATTTAATCTGCTGATTACCATATACATAACTCTATTTAATTTTTATTATTTAAATAAGATTTTTAGATTTTAGTAGTCTAAAGTAATCGGCTGATTACCATATACGAGGCGTATTTTCAAATTTCGCGGGCAACTCATTTACGATTATCGATTATTTTGTTTTGTTAAGTTGGTACACTCTTCCCAAACATCTGTACCAACTTTAAGGTGTTTATCAGTCTTTGTATGGCTGTAAAAGGCGTAAAGGCAAAAGTATTTTGCATGCTCGGCAATTTTTGTTTTTTTCGGTTTTGGCTCATCTGAGCTCTTCCATTGGGACGATTGGGCTTTGCTTTTAAGATCATAGCCATATAAATCAAAGACATAGAGTTATAAACTATGTATATAAAATATGTATTATGTATTTTATCTCAAAATCATATGATTTATTGAAAACAAAACCCTATTAAATCTGCTGCAAAGTGCCAGCTCTAGTCTTCTTCTTCAGTCCGCCTCTGATCGCGCTCCTTCCAGGCCTTCTCCAGCTGCTCCTTGTCTTCTGCCTCTTCAATGTCCAGCTTGGCGCGCATTTTGAGCTGACAGCGTGAGCGCAAAAGCTCGCGACGCAAGGCGGTGCTTTCTTCTTCGACTTTCTGCGCTAGCTGTAATCGAAATCGATAACCCCAACGTGCTGCGACTATCGATATAACTACGTTTTCAACTCACGCTTTGTGTCATAGCGGCGCGCTCAAGACTCTCGGCATCGGAATCATCGTGTTTCAGAAAATATTCACTGCCCCGCGAAGAGATCGCGCTGCGTGCATGTGCCTGGGTATACACTGGCTCGTACTTGGGCGGTGGATCGTCCTCTACGCTGGGCGTTCTTAGTTCTACCTTCTCAGAGCCGCCGCCGGCAGCTGCTTCCAGCTGCGATTTGAGCGTTGCGACCTCCTCGCGCAGGCTACTGTTCTGCACCTCAAGCAGCTCAACCTGGTGGCAGAGCATGCGATATAAACAAAAATATAGAAGAAAATATATTATTAAAAATAAAATTAAAAAAAAAATATTATTAATATATAAATAAATATATAAATAAAATAAAAATATATAAATAAATAAATATATATGTATTACGCTTTCGAGCTCAAAGTCCATTTCATCGATGATGTCGTAGGCCTCGTCCAGCGCCGTCTGCAGTTTCGCCAGCTTCGCCTGCAGCTGCTGCACCTCTAGATCGCGGCCGGCGCTCTGCTGCGACTGACGCTTCTCCAGCAGCATGCGTTGCTCTATATTTTTTAAATATTTATTTATTCCCGCACTTCTACTTAATGCACTGTAACTGACCGGAGTTCCGCTGCGCTATGGCCGACTTCATAACGAGTCCCGTCAGCGTCTTTTGGCGCTTGAACATCTCCTCCAGCGCCTTGCAGCGCTTCACCTTCTCCAGGTAAGCATCGTGCAGCTTGTTGTATTTCTTCTTGTGCAATTGCAATGACTCCAGCGCATGATCGCGCTCCTCCTCCATTTGGAACGCCTTGATCTTGGCCTCGACATTCAGCGAGGCACTCGAGTGTTGTTCGAATGACTGACGATTCAGTCTATGGCGCAGCATCAGGTTCTCTTCCTCCAGGCGCAGGCTTTGTGCCTTTGCTGTGCCATGCAAACTGCTCATTACTTCGATCACCTTAACAAAAATTGTGTATACGCACCGGTTGCCAGCTCTGCATACAGCATCTGCATGGCGGATGAGGAGGGACGCTCCATGACGAACACAAACAAATGACGACGGCGACTGCGAGTGTTTTCTATTACTCAGAAGGGCGACAGAGCTTATCTATCCACTTGTAGGTGGTATACGATAAGCTATCAATTTATTGCAAATGCTATTGTTGCCACAGCGCGAAAAGAAAACGCATGAGTTTTGTTTTTAAAGTTAATATTGACAGCAAATTTTATGTAAATAAATGAAATAGAAGATTTTACTAATAAATAAAATTATTTAAATTATTTTTTTTTTTTGTATTGCAGCCCTGCTCATATTTATAAGTGTATTTATCCATGAGTTTTACCAGCATTTCTACAGCAACCTTTTCGACTTGAAAGCTTTTCCCACTGAAAGCTCTCTCGATTTATTAGGTTTAAATATCGACTGAAAGCAACTTGGGGTGAACCCAAATCTTGGCATACCCTGCAAATGTATGAAACAGAGTTGTATATACAAGTTTGAATTGGGAGTAGCACTACAGAGAGAAAAAAATATATCCCAATCCTAAAGATACTTTTATAAAAATAATTGATTAAAAAATAATAATAATAAATAAAATAAAAAAAAAAAATAATAATAATCTACTTTTAAGGTACTAAATATTTTTTTATGGAAAATATTTTGTCTTTGTATGGAACTCTTTAAATATTTGAAATATTTCTGCACCTACAAAATACTCTTCTAACCTTTAATTAATACCACAATTCCCTCAACTTGTTAGCTTTATAAACAAGACAAAGAATTAATGTAGCTATAACCAAAACCGTAATAAAAACACAAGAGTTGCAATTGTCTAGTACATATACATATATATACATATATATATTATTTATTTTGTTTTGTCAATAGTCTCATGTTTTCATTTCATATATTAATTCATTCATTTGCAGTTTATTCAATATTTTCTCTAAATAAAAATATGCATTTTCCTTACGATGCTACGCGTTCATTATTCGTTATGTGTGATTTATTGGTAACGCAGCTAAACTGTGTGTACGTGTGTGTGTGTTTGTGTATTTTTAAAATCCATATTTCATATTTCAAGTACTATCATTGTATAATTTGTATAACTATTGTGGGGGGCAGCACGTGCTGTGGTGCTCGGCTTCCGCTCTGGAATCTCCTTCTTGCTATGTGACTGGCTTGTGTACCTAAACTTGGGACTCATACGAGTATAGCTACAAACATATACGTATCTCTAGTCTAAATACGCTCTACACACTTTTTGCAAAATAATTGAATACAGGAATTGCACTATGCGAATCGTGAGAAATCACATGAAACTTCCATTCCAACTGGGGGGTGTATCCCATAGATACTTGGTACTTAGTCTATAGATACTAGTTTCTATCTAGAATGCAGTTACGTGCTAGATCTAAAATGCATTCGCATCTGTTAATTGTGTATAATTAATTGATATATTTAAGGCATTATCGTCCAAAGTACGATGTATTCTGTATTAAAATGTGTGTTATGCTTGTTGCTATTATTATTATTATTATTCGCTCTGCTGCTGTCGCATTAAGGAATTCGTCTGGCCTGTGAGATGCAGCTTCTCTGCAGCTTGCACTGATATGGATTCCTTGTATACCTTATATTCCTCTGCATTTGCTAAACTGTCGTTTTATTTATTTACTCACACATTGTTTCACAGCACAATTTCCATTGACAATTGTTTACACATGTACATATATCTCATCTATATATCTTCTACATATACATACATATTATTATTTATATATATTATTCATAGTGTTGTTAATTCAGTAATTATTCAGTTGCAAAGTGCAGCAGTCGAAATGTTTTTACACAATTATTTTCTGTTATTTCGAAACCGAGATTTGAGTTCAACGCAACGAGAGAAGAAACTGTTGTTGATTTTTAGAAATCAAAAGTATTATATATATATAGGTATATTGCAACGTCTTCACGTTCAGTGTATCAAATATAGGCCTATCACAACGAGCTAAGACTACGAATTTAGTTGCTTCTACTCTCTGCTTACACAATAAATAAACTATTCATAAATATTGTTGCTCTTGCTGTTGTTGTTTTTGTTGCTACCGCTGCTTGTATAAAAACATTATTCTGTTTGGGTTTGTTTCGTTTTTCTCTACAAGGAAAGTACAATTGAACACTTGGTTGTAAGTACAAATAAAGCAGCAAAAGTCGTTCGTTATTATTGCAGTTGCTCAGTGGTTAAGGAAATCGTAGACAGGACTGGATTTTGGGAGAGGGAGAGGAGTGCCTGGAATGTAGTAGAGGCTTCGACACACACGTGACACATTCAACGGAAGGCTGGGCAGAGGAGTGGGGTCGGGGTCGGGGTCGGGGTGTAGGAGTGGAGGAAGGGCAGATACTATTGTTGTACAGGAACATATTGATGCTTTCAGCTGGCGCAGCGCAATCTACAATAACTACAATCGAATCGATGCGGACTCCTCCTCATCATCGTCCTCATTCTCATCGTTTATCAACTCGTTGCGATCATCGTCGATCTGAATCTTGTGGTGCGACACATTGCGCGCATGCTGCTGTGGCTGCTGCGCCGGATGCTGCACTATGGCCGTGCAGCTGGCCGCTGCCTCTGGCAACATGCTGTAGTTCAGATTCAGTTCCTTCGAGTTGGTGCGACGATGCCGCAATATGCTCAGTCCACTCGCCGCCTCGGCGCCGGCAGCCTGACTGTTCAGATCTCGCGAATTATTGCGCGAATGACTGCGCGAATTGCTGGCTGCAGCTGCAGCTGCCTCGATCTCATTGGAGTTCTTCACTTTGCCGCCATCGCTGACGACATTCTTCAGCAGATTGACGTTCTTCTTGGCATTGGAGTGATGCGGATGCCGCAGGAAGTCCGCATCGAAGCGTATGTTGTTGGGCATGTAGATCTGATCGTAGCTGTGATTGCGCGAATGCTTCTTCACGAAGTGGCCACAGCCGGTGGTCAGCTCGTCGTCGTCATCCTCCTCGGTGCAGTCCTGCGGCCGCAACTGATTCTGTATGTAGCGTATGGGCAGCGTGGGATCATCGCGCAGTGTCTTGTGCCGCACATCGTGCGGATTGAGATCGGTCGAGTGATTGCGCGTATGCGACTGCAGTTTCTTCAGGTTCTTGAACTTATCGCTGCCGCCAGCAGCATCGGCAGCGGCAGTGACGCCAGCCGTCACCACATTGTGATCCTTGGCAAAGCTGCGTATCATCTTCACGTCGCACGAGGCGCTGCGGAAGTGCTTCTTGGACTTGGTCTGCGGCGCCAGGCTGGCGCCTGCCACAGGCAGCACCTGCCCATACTTGTCGTAGCTGCAAGCGCACAGAGTGCATTTAGTACAGGGTATTATAGTATTGGGTATTATATAAGGGTCTCACCAGTACTCCAGCTGCATGGTGCGCGAATCGTTGCGTGTGTGTCGCAGTATTTCCGTCGGAATGATCAACTCCCCGTTGCCGCCCACGAAGCCGCTGTTTGGCTCGCTGCCCGACAGCTTCTCCTCGAAAACTGCAAGGCAAATTGAGGCATATATATAGATATATATAAGAAATAGAAACGCGTTCCCAACTCACGCTTATCCAGGCTGATAATGGAGCCTATTATCGGATCGCTGGCATTCAGCGGCTTCATCTTCTCGAGCTGCTTGCGCCTGCGCACCAGCCACCAGTCCACAATGAAGATGAACAGTGCCACCAGCTTGACGGCGGCACAGAGGCCCACATATCTGAGTAGCGAGAGAGAGATTGGGCAAGATGAGTATGTAGCTTCAACTTGGCTCAATACCTATACGCATACTTATAGCGAAACTTCTCGATGTCGTAGATGAGGCAACGTCCGCCCTTCTCGCCGCACGAGGACTTCCAGAGCAGGCAGGTGGAGTCGATGAGATTGCCAAAGAGTATGGGCGCCGGTATATAGCCGAACAGGCGGAAGATGACGAACTGCATGCCCAGCGCAAAGGAGCGCTCCTCCTCGGACACGGAGCGCAGCACGATCATCAGCAGCGGCATCTGCGTGGAGGCCACCACGAATGTCATGAAGAAGAGCAGGATGAGGAATGGATAGATGGTGCGACAGGGTGTCGCACAGGGACCCGCCGTCGCCACCGGCACCACAGTGACCTCGGCAAAGTCCTCATTGGCGCTGAGTGCCTGCGCCTGGCTGCCGCCGGCGCCGCGATAAATGTTGCTCGAAATGTTGGCATGAACACCTGCAGGAGGAGATGCGTAAATAAAAGCATAAGCCGAGTGAGAGAGTGATCCTCCACTTACATGCGCAGTTGGTGTAGTTGGAGCTAGAGGAGAAGGCAGTGCAGCCGGCGTGGCAGGGACTGAAGTAGGTCAGGCCATTGTTGCCGCACACGGGCTCCACCTCGCTGGTGAGGCACTCGCAGCCAAAGTTGCAGGCGGCCGTCAGATTGACCTGGAAGGGCTGATCCAGCGTCGAGCCGTGCTTCGTGTAGTAGGGTATCGTTGTGCCGGCCATCTTGAGATTATCGCAGCCCAGAAAGAACAGCATGGCATAGCAGCCGAGGCAGACGACGTTCGTGATCAGCACGAACTGCACGGCGCCCTTGGGCTTCAGCTGGAAGCGCTTCAGCACACAGCCGCCGAGAAAGATGCCAATGCAGGCGCCGGGCACGGCAATGGAGCCCGTGAAGATGTTCGCCTGACTCTTGCCCAGGCTGAACTGTGTCTCCAGGTATTTGGGCAGAAAGACAACGAATCCGGAGACAATCATCAGTTCCATGCAGGCGCCCAGGCAGGTGACAATGTAGACGGGATTCTTGACGAGGCGCAGCATCGATTGCGGTATATCCTTAATGTCCTTGCCATAGCCAGTGTCCACCTTGGGCTGTTGCTGTGACTCCTCCTCCTTGCTGGTGACGGCCACAATCTCCTTCTTCACCTTGCCCATGTCATCGGTGGTCGTGGCACTCGAATTGTTGGGCAACGCCAGTTGCACCACGCTGCTCTTGCGTATCTTCTTCTTCTCGCGCGTCAGCACCTTGGGGAAGGAGAAGAAGGGCACGGCGACCACGAGCAGTATGACGCCGCAGAGCAGAAAGCCGCCCCACCACATGCCCACCCAGCGACGGTCGCCGGGAGCTGCAAGAGAGGAAAGGAGAGAGGAAAGACATTAGCAGGTAGTTGTGGATGGATAATGACAGCAGCTTAAAGTGGGCAGGAGTTGCTCTGGGGTAGAGCTGCAGCAGGAGCAAGCACTCCTGGGCAACAGGAGATGCTCCTCCCCACACTCTCCACTGCCGCTCTAAGCTCATGCCACTAGCTTCTCACTCACTTATCGATATGATCGTCGATGAGAGCGAGTCCATATGAAAGGAGAGTAGATACGCGCCCAGTAGGAATCCCACAACCGGTCCGAACGCCGCCATGCTGTACATGCAGCCGATGTACATGGAGGAGCTCTCGGTGCGCACATGATCGTCCACGTAGGTGGTGCCCAGGGTGAAGAGCGGACTGCCGCCGCAGCCGAGCAGCAGTTGGGCGAGCACGAAGAGCAGCACGGGACCCGTCGTCGATGCCTTGCCCTCCAGGCAGTTGTCCTCGCGCAGGGTGTGCGGCGCCAGGGGCTGATTGGAGAGACCGCTAGAAAGACGACCCAGATCCATATCCTGATCACGTACCAGGGCGCTACGGCAAATGTTATCGCTAGTCTTGTTCTTGATCGCAATGCCCGGATTGGGCTCCCCCGTAAAGTGCGGCACCATAAACACGAGCGACCCAATGCCCATGATCACAGCGCCAATGCCAATCCAGACGGGTATGTGCCGCCTGCTGCCCAAATAGCTGACAAAGATGACAGTTATGACGTTGCCAATCTCATAGCTCGACGCAATCAGACCCGAATAGCTCGAGGGTATCTCGAAGCGCTTCTCGATGGTCGTTATCACCGAATTGATGTAGCCCGAGCTGAGCGCCTGCTGCATCATCACCAGCAGCGACAGCAGCAGCACAAAGATCTTGATGCGCGCGAACCGCTGCACCCCATACGGACGGCAATTGAGGATGCCACAGTCTCGCGAATGGAACTGCTCCTCATCCTCGTCCTCGTGATCGCACTTACTCGCTGCCGCCGCTGCCGCTGCCGCCGCTGCTGCTGCCGCCGCTGCTGCTGCTGCCGCTGCCGCTGCCGCCGCCGAGGGCTGGCGACTGTGACACTTGAGGACGACATTGTCGAGCACAGCAGCAGCAGCATTGTCCGCTGCAGCAGCGCCGGACGCCGACGCCGATGCGGACGCGGACGCTGTGGGATTTAGCGTGCCCAGGTGATGTACACCAGCATCCTGGGCAGCATCGATGCTGCTATCGTCGCCGCTGTTCGCCTCCGAGTAGAGGCCTGTCATCTGGTACATAGATTCCTGTCGCCTGCAAAGAGACAAACAATATCGAGATCGATCAGCTGCAACTCCGATTGCACATGGTCGCCGCTTGAGCCCCCGGGTTCTGGGATCTGAGCTCAAGGGTGACAACAGCAGAGTGCAATAAATTAATTTTATTTTTTTTCTGTTTTTCAATATTAACAACACGCGCTTCTGTTTGTGCTCACTACGAATTTGACATGTAAGGAATCGAGCGAGTGGAGCGGCATTATCCAAAAATAAAATTGCAAAAAAAATACTATTAAAAATATTTAGATGCGGTTTCGAATTGCAAAAAACTACTATTGAAATTATTAAAATTCGGTTTTAAATTGCAAAAAAATCAATTGAAAATTTGTCGAATTTATTAGAATTCAGCAAAAATTGTAATGGAAAATATTTGAAAAATATTTGAATTCAGCCTTGAATTTAATTTTTCAATTTTCAAAAACATTTGCACTGTCCTTTAGTACTTTTGCTGGCATTCATTTGAAACCCTGCTTAAAAAGCATTTTCAAAATACCAAATTTAAAATTAATTTTCCAACACTCTATACTGAAATTGCAGGCGCATTTAAGCTAATACTCTATATATTTTACTTATCTTCTTGGTGCTGGATATTTGTAGTTTTAGGTTTATAATTTTGAATAGAAATTTAGAAAATGTTCCGCACCAAAACGGAATTTAGATGAGGCCTGTCATTTGTGAGTTTGTACAAGTCTGAACTATTGAAAAGGAAATCAAAACTTCGAAAAGTTCATAGCCCTAGAGCAAATCGAGAAAAAAAAAATATTGTATAGAAATAGAAAATTTCCAAAAGCAGCTTATGCCAAGCAGATTTCATTGCTCGCTCGACACTCCACACCGGCCGAGAACTTCAGGTCACGGCAAAAAAAAAAAAAATAAATAAAAAAAAAATTTACACAAGCTCAAGGACTCACTGGCAAAATGCGATTCAATGTCAGGCAAGCACGGAGCCGGGGGCAGACGGGTCAACTCTTTGGCCCTGCAAATCTTGCGCGGAGTAAGGCTCACGTGACGCTGCTGCAGTCGGTGCGACGGGTCGACTGGGCGAACGCGAGACTGTGCGACATGCCGACACGGACACGGACACGGACATGGAGCTGGAGGCACTGCCTCTGCCTGCTGCCATAGCTGAGTATAGCTATATCAATATTTGACCGACTCGTCGTAATCGACTTGCATCGATTGCGACGGCGAAGGCCTATGAATTATTGAAGCCAAACGATTCGTTTCAAGTTGATTCGATTCGCACCAGCCCCCAGCCACACCCCCCTCTGGCACGGCTAATTGCACGAATATACTCGTGAGTAGCTGTGAATATTTGGATACTACTCGCGGTACTCTGGGGTAATGTGTCTCGCGGTGCAGAGTGTTTGCCCGCCCAGGTGTCAATTTATGTAAATGCTCGCGTTTTGGGCAACACCAAAGGACACGTGTCGCCTTGACTTTGAGTGTGTGTGTGTGTGTTTTCTCTCACTCTCTCGCTCTCTCTCACCTGTGACCTTTGCGATGTGTTGTGCCTGCTGCTTGGTCGGCATCGCTCATGCAATTTATCGCATTTGCCGCTGAGCCTGTCCCCGTGCCCGTTCCTGTGCTTGTGGCCGGATTGCAATCCTGCTCGTAGGATGGATTCGTATACTGCTCCATGTGTGTCTGCTGTGCACCGGATCTGCCTTTGCCGGACATAATGTTGCATTTATTATTTTACGTGAGTTCTTGTCGCGCGATTCCGCCGCGAACATTCAATCAGTTCTGTTTATGCTATTCGCTGCAGTTGGCTAAAGCGCGGTGGCATATTCTAAAAAGCAAAAAAAGAATAAAATTTGTTAATATTTTAGGGAAAATTATTAACCGTATACAATTAAAATATATGAGTTCATTTAGCTAATTAGTTTGATGCGTCAAAATTTGTAATGAAGTTCTCATTTTAAGCATTAATTATATGCTATAGGTTTTTACATCATTTATACATCCATATTTTCAGCTAATCGTTTATCCATACATTCCTTACATCTCCATTGATTGATTGATTGATCATCTGTACATATATCCTGCTAGCCTTTTTTCATCCATCTACCTATCCATTTACTTATCCATAAATCTATCTATCTATCTATCTATACATCTATTTTCCTAGCCTTTTATTCATCCATCTACCTACCCATTTATTTATCTATCAATCTATCTATCTATACATCTATCTTCCCAGCCTTTATTCATACATCGACCTATCTATTTATTTATCATACATCTATCTTCCCAGCCTTCTATTCATCCATCTCCCTTCCCATTTATTTATCCATCAATCTATCTACCTACTTATCCATCTTTCAATCCATAATATTACTTAGGCAAATTGCTATAAAATTAATATATTCATACCCGTTTATCTGTAGGTAAATAGATATATTGAAAGATCTTTCTATCTTTTTGTGTACCTATGCAGCTTTTTTCTGTCTACTATATTTTAATTTATAGGTCTATAATTGCTGCTATAATGTATGTTTATGATATGATAATTAAATGCGTATTCCATATTATTATAGCGATAAATATATCGATTTATCTATCTTTGCATACAATTTTTATTATTAAATTATTTTTCTGAGCATCCATTAATCATATTTAACTACTTAGTTATATCCCTTAATTTGTCTTCAACTACATCTATATTTTCCATATAGTTTTAATACATACAGTACACTCTTCTATTTAAAACGTAACGTAAATGTAATCAATCGCCATCCATCCATATATAAAGGCAATTCAATTAATTTTCGTGAGAATTCCAAACTGGAAAAATACTGCACTGGCCACTTGCCAAGAATAACACAGAAGAGACAAGGTAGAAATGGAATTATAAAATTTTGTCATTGGATGCGCAGATGCGCGACATGAGCCCAAAGTTTTTGCTGTCACACGGTAAACTGAGCAGGTCGAGAGGAGGGGGGGGGGGGGGACAACACGAAAGCAATAAGCTGAAACATTTGTGGGTCAACACGAAGCGCACGAAGAGAATAAAGAGTACACACTCGACGCTGCATAGTGGAGCTGCAAATTGAAGTAGGCACATAATTGCCCAACAGGTTCACTGGGCGAGCGGTCGTTCGGCCAGGAAGTACATTAGAGCGGGCATTTGCCTGCAAATGGGTCAGATTGGAAGCCGTAAATTACAGTTAAGCGGACTAGCGAGAACTTAAACCAGCAAATCTCCAATTAGTCAGAGACCAACCCCTTCTTACCCCCGCTGAGCAATTTATATGAGCGGGAGTAGGCGGTGCCCTCGGAGCATCGATGGAGAAGGTGGCAGCGCGTTAGCCATTTGCTGATTTTCATATTTTCTTGGGCCAATCGATAACCCACTGCAATGACCAGAGACGACGGCCAGAGATACTATATACACACACACACACGCATACTATATATAGCTGGAGCAGTGGCAAATGTGGGTGTTGTGGCCGTTGAGCCGCATATTAATGAAAGGGAAATCAGCAGCTGACGACGGCAGCGCCACGTCGAGTCGCAGGCTTTTGTTGCCAATCCAATCCGAAACTGAGCTGAACTGAGCCCAGTCGAGCTGAGCGCACATCACATGTCGACATGCTGCTATAATATGTGTGTGGGTGTGTGTGTGTGTGTACTTTTAATAGGAAACGGCGTCATCCTCATCCTCATATTCCCCGCCAACCCGCTGCCAGCTACCCTGCATTGTCAGCAACAGCCTCGAGAGTGCGCAGGGTCTGGGGCTCTGCTTGGTGTTCTCAGTCAGCCCAAGTGCTGCTCTGCCTTCAGCCTGGCGCCTTTTGTAATTATTCTGCTGCCAGTCAGCAGCAGTAGCAGCAGCAGCAGTAGGCACCATGTGCTGCACCAGCCCATGGCCACTTGTCGTATGCTCCATGACACGACACAAGGATTTAAGGCACAATTAGACGAGCAATAGGACGCACACTCCAGGAAGCGGCTGCGACGGCGACTTGCTCATTAACTCGGACTTGTCAACGTGTGTGGAGCTCAATTTGAACGAGATACATGTATGTATATATGGCAGCGAGTCGAGCGGCTAACTCAGCGACTTGTTCAACATAAGTTAAGGGTATTATATCTGTTGGCTTTAAGACACAGATATCTCTGCTGTTCTAAGAGCTGGCGACAGTAAATTTAGCATAAAGCTTCCGATATGTAGTACACGCATAAGTTTCATAGAATGTAAAATATATTCATATAGTATATACTTTTTATATGTATATGCATATGTAATCACATAATATATATATATATTTTTCCAGAATATAAAAATTTTCTAAGTATATAACTTTCTATTTTTGCTAAAGCGTAGCTATTTAAATTATTAATTATTATTTTAAATGCAAAATAAACACGCAATTTAATCTAGACACGATTTTTCTAGATATCAAAAATAATATAATATTTTGAAATATAATATTATTTATTCAAATATCTCCCTAGCCCTAAACATATATTTTTTTTATTCAATTTAAACTTTCACAATAAAAAAAGATTAATTATAATTAAACTGTTAGTTATTGTCTTTAATAGAAGTTAACTCAGTGTCACTATAGTTTATCAGATATAATGCCGCTTATAAAGAAAATTAACGTTACAATCCTAACAATTAATCGCAGCTAGTTGCAGGTATTTAACAATCCATTGCAGAGCATTGTAATTGCCCTACGTGTTCCCATGTGTCATGCACTCTGATCAAGCAAGCGATCTGGCCGGCCTGTTTAGCACGTCCAATCAGATTGAAAGTCCTACGCAGTACAATTCTATTAGGTAAATGTATCGAAACGGCAACATGTCCAGGAACTTGTAATGTTATTTCAGAAATTGCATTTCCCAGCGGTTATCAGCGAACAAATAAAAACAAAAAAGATAATAACGCAAACAAGTGGAACTTCCTCGGGGCATTCGGTTGTATAACTTGATGTCGATTAATTGTGCAGAGCGAATGAAAAACATGCATTCATATCGAGGGGAAAGTACGAAAGTCACCAAAACAATTTCAGCCTTAAAATCCAGTTGACTTTTTGGCCATAAGAGATAATGCATGGCATTAAGTTCAAAGCAACAACAACGATTTGCGGGAACCTGAAACAATGGACCAACTACTGATCAGAGACGAGACGAGACCTTTTTCCTCTCCTCTTAATGCCGATTATACAACACAAATTACGTAATATGGGTGCAAAAACTGGCAAAAACCGGGGGAAATGTGAACATGAAATGTCGCGTCATATAAAGTTATTTAAGGGCTGATACCGCTCAGACTCCGAAACTATGAGAACTTGTTGTTGTCGTTGAAATGATATTATATGTACACTACTCTTTATGAACCCAATAATTTCAGCCTGCTTCCCGGAAAGTCTAGATAAGCCCAGAGAACCTTTTATTATGGCGATCCACTTTTTTTTTTTTTTTTTTTTACAAAATGTCAACATTTTGCTTTGTTCTCGAGCTTTCAGTCGCTTTAATGACCCGACCAATTAGACAACTCATGTAGGTCAGCATGAGAATGATATATGCTAGTTTTAATTCAATTTTACATGGAAGCGATCGTTAATGCCATATGAAACTTGGAATTGCCAAAGATCAAAGTGGCATTTTTTAATTCTTATGTGTAATAAAGTTTACAAGCGCGTCTGTATGAAGTATTTTAGGATTGAATTCATTGTGTATAACCCGAAACGGCTAAGTCTAGCCAATTTTCGATATCTGCTGAAATTTTGCTGAAATTTTATGCAAAGTTCAAAAAATTTTCCATAGTTTTTGTTTATAGAATTTACTGCTTGATTAATTACAGCAAATAATTGACTTTGCGTTTCGACAACATTCAAATCGAGCTGGCATATTTGCTATACAGCTATGTATATAGTTGGTTTGTCAACCTGTTTGTATGGTTAATTAAATGCAAGTCATTGTCTTGGTACATACGATCGTACATTCCCCTATGCCGAAGTCTTTTGTCAACACTTTTTGCATAACTTTCGAACAACACACACACACACACACACACAGGCATCGATCATCTGGTTTTGGCTCTGACGCATAGCCAACTTATGCGGGGGCCGCTTGGCCTTGAGAGCGAGCCAAACGGGTCCCATTACCAATTGACCACGAAGACTGGCACAAAATGAGACCTGTACCGGTTGCAGTAACACACCCACCCACAAACCGAGCTATGGTTCGTTAGCTATAGTACTATATATATTTATATATATAAATATATGCAGAAATTGGCTGAACTTTTCGATCTGCTCGTCGATCGTTGGCAGCGTGTGATTAACGGTGCTCAAGTCAACTGTACTTTGCCAATAATCGAGGTCAACGCTTGCCAAAGCAGCAGACAAAGCAGTGGAAGCCGAAGAAGAACACAGCTGGAGAACCCAAGCGAGCAAGTGGAGCATCTCAGAGCCGCGCAACTTGCGGCAAGTCCATTCAACTTGTCGGGTGAATCACTCGATTCACTTGCCACCTTTGCGTGCACCCCAGAGAGATCTTGAGCAACGCTTACGACAAAGACACACAATGCCAACGATCCCGCACAAATGCGACAATTAATAACGAACAAAAAAAAAAAAAAAAAAACAATAATAATAATACTGTGACAGACAGAAATAACTGCAACAATTGCAGTGTCGTACGGTGCATCATCGGCGCGACGAACTGACTAAGAGGATTTGCTGCCCCTGCACACCCCCTCAGCTCCCTGCTCTATGGTATCTGCACACTCTCTGCCCAACTGTGTCTCAACTGACTCAACTTGTAATCGGATACACCTCATCTAACTCACACTCGACGATGTGCTCCGCAAGGCATTTGGGTGGGTGGCCAAGCACGTCAACAGCATGGAAGCCCCCAACAACCACTTTTGCGGGGTCTTTCACTGTTTCTTACTGAATTCCAAACTCGAAGTAATTGCACGAATCGTCGGAATTGCAACAAATGGGAGCACCGAAAGGTGCTTGAGAAACCTGAGATTGTCTCGAGTAAAAAATAAAAAAACAAAAAAAAAACTCCCCCCAATGGAAACAACAAAGCGACTGTCTATAGTTTCCATTACAAAGTAAATACCTTTAACTTTGGTTATACTTCTGTTTCGCTTTAAATTACAACATTCTGCTAATTATGGTATCTGTTTTAATTTGCACACAGCGGCACAAAGCAGCTCAGCAATAAATTGAAAACATTTTGATTTTTCATTCGGTTTGCTGCTAGAATTTAGGTCGTAAAGTCAAGAGAGCTTTATAATTGTTTTAAAAATTCTTATCAAAATTCTCAAGAGAGTTTCCCAGAGCTAAACTTTAAGGGGAGTACAGTACATTGTGTTTGCGGTTCAAGAAAATATTTAAAAATGTTTAAATATTAAAATTATTATTTCTTTTATATTATTATTATTTTTCATTTTATGGATATGTATATATTATTATTATATAATTAATTTATAATTTCTACTACTCTTTTGGAATTTTATAATTATTTTAATACAGTTCCGTTCTGCAATATCTTATGAATTAAAAAAAATAATAATAATAAAAAATCAACTGAGTTTTATTTTTAGACTTTATTATCCACTACTTTCCACATTTCCACTATTTACTTATTTTTATTTACTTTCGAGGGTATCTCAACGTCTAAAATCATGAAGTACATAACTCAACTAAATGCGACATTTTCCAAATGTTTTGCACGGAAAACAACAAATTCATTGTTAATATTTGCACACAAAAAAAAGTCAAGCAAAGTCGCGTAAGTCGTAAATTGCCCAACATAAATGCGGGCAAATGAGTTTGCGCTAATTGCGCTCACTCGCTCTCTGTAGATAGCCGCAACATAAAGCTCAACTCACTTTCCGGTCTCCGAAGAGCTTGAGAAAAAAAAAATAGACATACATATACAGATATGTATATACGTAAATAGCAAAGTATATAGTACAACTAAGTAAACAGACGTGCGTGCCCTCCCTGGGGAGATTATCAAGTCATCAATGTCAAATGGAACCGGCCGAGGCTATGCAGCATTACATGAGTACACATAATAAGTGCTACAAGCATGCACATACATGTACAAACATGTATATACATGATGGAGACTTGCGTATGTTACTCTACGTATGTCTACTCGGTAATACGTCTGTCAATACACTCTAAGAAATTAAAGGTTCTCTCTCAGGCAAGCAAATAAATCAATTGAAAATGTTTTTGACATGAAGACGAAGTATGCTAATAAATAAAATAAAATAAATTATATATAAAATAAAAAAAATATTATATTTTTCAAATATATATTATAAATCGTATACAGTTTAAGTAACTGCTAGGCAGATGAGCTTATATATTTAACCATTACATTTTCCAAAAAATATTTGTAGTTTATTTATTCTTCAATTTTTCAGTTTCTTTCAGTGTACTTCTTATTTACTACGTGCGAACTATGCAACGTCATATTGTTCTAGTTGTTTGGCTTTCAAAACGTCCGCAACGTTATCAGTCGTGTTTATAGAGAATATATAAACACACCATATATATATACATATATATATATATATATATAACATACGTATATATTCTTTTCGTAATTGCCTCGACTCAGAGATTCCCGGGTCCCAACAGTTATTTACGCAAATGTGTCTTAGACGCAGAACATCACAGTAGTAGGGGGAGCGCGAGCACGAGTCGCGGCCGAAGAAACGAAGAAGACTAAGAAAACAAAGAAACAATTCCCGAAGACTTGGAAACAGCTGTTGTCTCTATGTGCACAATTATCAAGTCGACGTTCGACGCTCGAGACTTTGCTGCTCTTATCAGTTGACAAATGGAATACAACACTGAAGCCTGCAATTATCATCTATCATTGTGGGTTGCTTTATCTCGGCAAATGTATCTCGGAAATGAGCAAATGTATCTTACAGTTTCTCCAAACGAATGAGGAAGAGAGCAAATTGAAATTGAATTAAAAGTTTTATTTGCAATGAACTTAAGTAGTCAATAATACCAATTTGTATTTTTTATAAATACTGTAGCTGGCATTAATTACGCCTCCATTTTTGTGCATCTTTAAGACAATTAACAAAGCTTTGAATCAGGAAATTTCCGATTCGAGCTCTACAGATTTGTTCTTTGTTCCGAAAACAGTAATAGAGTGTACGTTGGGAAGCATAGCTAAAAATACTCTCAGCTGTTGCGACACAATCACACCTCATTGCGAAGACACACCCCGCCGCAGCTACGACTTTGTGAAAGTCTCTAGTTCGCATCCCTCAAAGACTTCGCGACTAGAAAAACAGCTACAAACAAATCAAGAAACCGCATAAAAAGCGTATTCAAAACAAGTTTTGCCGATTGGCTTCCTGTATACGAAACGCACATGATATTCACATCATACATATATGAATACATATACGAATACACTCACTGCATTTCGAATCGAAAATGGTTTCGTCACTGCAATTAAAAGAAAAAGGCAAGAAAAACACTTTTGCTTATTGCGTTAAAGCTGTCGATTAAGATTCTAGCAATGCGAGAACAATAAAAAGTGACAGAATAAAAATACAAATAAATAAAAAACAAAGCGAATCGAAACAAAAACAAATTTAAAAAAAAAAATAAATAAAAAAAAACACGAATACAATGCCTAAGACAAGCGCATGACACATGCCCCATTGAGAGCTCCGTCAACCTGTCGCTGGGACACTTTACGAGTTTGCTGCGGCTTGAAACAAGTTTCTGTATTTGGTACTTTGCCTGGCGGCTTTGAAAAGTTTTTGTTTTTTTTTTTTTCTATTTTGTTTTTGCGCTTTAATGACCTTTACCATTTTAGCCAAAAGCCAAGCACAACTTGAGAACAATCTCGGTAGAGCAAAAGTTTTTCGGCAAACTCTTTCGATTTGAGCTGTGCGAATTGTCACATTTCCAACTTTAATTGCATCAACCTTTCATCAGTCATACACATAGGTCTCTGCTCTGCGGGTTCAATGTACGCAGGCAGTAGACAAAGAATAGAAGTGAGAAGATAGCGAGCGGAGGGATCTGCGCGCGTGATTCGCATCTGCAGTTTGTAGACAGTTCGGAATAACCCGCACTGGACGTGACAGACATCAGGTCTGACTATAATTAGTATTATGTGTACTCCTATCTGATTGATAAACCATACGTGCGCCACATTTTGCATGGCAATGAGTTCTAGTTTACCTAAAAAGCCGTTCAGCTTTGCATAGAAGTAACCATTTTTCAGGGCCAAATTAAGAGATGGCGTCAGTGAGTGTTTTCCCACTTTGTCGATTGTTTCTGTTAACTTGCAATTAACTGAAGTACCAGCACTAACAGGCAAGCAGCCCAAGGTCGTGCGATTTACAGCGCTTTCACATTTCCGCACGCTGTTAAATAAATTTATGTTAAAAGTATGTTAACATAATTATCAAACTCAGGTGAATTTTTGGGTGCAGTTCGAAGGAATTTTATAATTGCGGTAATTGCCGAAAAAGGTGTCTGGGAATTTAATTTCGATTCCGGTTCCAGTTACGGTTTAAGTTAATGATTGCATTATAAAGAATCTTAAAGTTGATTCAAGTTTTATTTCAAGACTCAATGTTAATCAAATAATTGTAGTATTTTTTTGCAAGTGTTTTGAGTTGTCATATCTTTTTCAGGGTCACACTGTATACTTAGTGTTATAAAGTTAAGCCTTCAGTTAAGTTTTATCAAGCAGAAGATTGAGATAAGATTAAGTTTAGCATAAGCACAACCCTAGTATAGCATACTTTTCGGAAAATGCTTTGATAGACCTTTCCCCCTCCACTTGCACTTCGACAGATGTCACTGTGTTTTTGACAAGAAATCCAAGAACACGTCGTGACGTCAAAGTGCAAATCAATGCGAATGCAAATGGAATATTTTGCTTGAGCTCAGACGCACATACGTTTTCATATCGATCGACATAGACAAATATTTGTAGGCCTATCAAGGCTTGCAGTTTGACGTCACAGCTGGGCGCTGACAAACACATATAGAATTATTATGGGTTTTCCTAGGGTGAAACTGCATTTTTGACAAAATTCTCACAAAAAGATAAGCAAATGCGAATTTTCCCATTCATTTCCTTTGTTTATAAATAATGCATTCTTCTCTTTCTCTTTCTACATAATAAACATAATTAAATTAACGTAAACAAAAAGACACAACGATGACATTCTCTGACAGTGTGTGTGTGTGTGTGGGGAGAGTGTGTATCTTGGCACGTGTGCTCTTTTGCCTAAGTATCTGTGTGTACACCTACCTATACTAAAATAGCTTTTAGCTTAAACACACGCACACTCACACTCACACTCACACACACATGTCGCACCGCCCGGCAGAAAACGCGCTCAGCAACAGACAAAACGCTGTAGGAGGCTGGCGGCAAGCGACACGGTCCGCATTGAGATTATAAATAAATCTACAAAAACAACAACCAAAACAGCAGGAGGAGAAGCAGCAGCAGCATCTAAATATGCGACTAATAAGAGCATGAGACCCCAGAGTTGCCCTGACAAGCATTATGAAGTGCGTGCGGAGCGAACTTAGAGATTATTTCCACAAAAATATATAAATAAAACTATAAAAAAAAAATAAACAATACTAAAATAGTAATTATGATTAAAACACTTTTTTTTTTTTTAATTGAAACGTTTTTTTTATAATAGAATTTTAATAAAACTATGTACTGATTTTTTTAAATATTTATAAAAAAATCGATCTATTAAACTTATTAAAAATAAACTTGTACTTAGAAAAATGTATCTATATTATTGCATTATATTGTATTGCTTTTTAAAATGCCTCATGTATTTAATATGCTCGACTATTTTACAATACCCTCAGTTAGAGTATACGAATTTTGCTACTTCCCTAACTGCAGTGTGATGTGAAATACTGGCGCCATATATAATATATTCTAATGTTTATATATTTAGCAATATATTAAAAAACTGTTAAAGTTGGCAGTTTATTTTTGATTAATCTGGTGCCACTACTCACAGGGTATGCACAGTTTATATGTGGCAGCTACAGCTGCAGCAGCTTCTATAGAAGCTGTTGATCTTCTTGTTGATGTTGTTATTCTGAAACGAGCTCTCGCAGTTATATAAATTGTATTTACCAAAGAAAACAAACAGAGACCGAGACGATTAGGCCTAGACAAAGAAAACTGTGTAATATGCCCACATAACACACCAACATATATATTTGTATTATCTGGACTGAGTATTCTGGCCACAAAAAGCTTTTGAGGCTTTTTCATGTTTGTACAGCAACAGCAAAAACAACAACTTGAGCTATTTACGCGTTGTGTGTTTTGTTTATGGTAAGCAGCTCGAGGCGCTGTACGACTTTGGCTGGAACAACATCTTTAGCGGATCCGAATGCATTCACACTGTCTGCAGTCAACGCTCCGCATAGAGTACAAAAATAACCCAAGTTGGAAGTGATCCAACAGAAGCTACAGCCATCATATAATCAAAGATAACCGCACACACTGCATTACGTCTTGTATGACTTTATCTGAGTATTTTTCGTGCATGTTTTATTGTTTTTAATAGACCTAAGGAGGTCGTATAAAGCACGCTTCCTTGAGCATACGAAACAAATTTTATAACGCCAGCTTCTATAGTTCCTTAGATAAACGCAAAACAATAAAAGCAAATTCAACCTTGTTGATTACACCTGCTGCTCGTGAGTTGCAAGTCATCGCAATAATCAAAATTAAAATTCAAAAAATCTTATTGCATGCATAGTACCATCTGTTGGCAGTAGACCCCGAAAAGGAACTTGTTGAAAAGCGAAATTTGGCTGGCGTCAAAATAATTGCCATCGTTTTTCACCATCCCATTCAGATTTCCCCTAAATAAACACCATCAATGCTAATCATCATAATATCTTTTCGCCGATATTTCTCATAAATTCATTGCGGCAATTATAAAGGTTAAGTTTCTCGCGACTCGCGACTGTTATTAACAATTTGTGTTTACAGCGAAAAGTGCAATTTTGTTGATGTTTTTTTGTTTCTTCTTGTTTTATTTTCTGTAGTATAATTATTGTCTCATTTCCGGCATGCGAAAGGTGGAAACGATGAAAATGAAAATGCACAGCAAACAAAAAGTTGGAAATTCTCTTTTTAATTGCGTTTCCCATGCAAAGTCGCGTTCACATTTTTTTTTTTTCCCCCAAAAATACATTTTTTTCCCTAGATAAACGACACGAGTTGCAGTTGTTGAGCGAAACACACACACGATCCACACACTCACACACATTGAGCTGACCTAAAAAGAATTTGTGTAAAATTCAAACATGCGAGAAAAGTAACAAAAGTAACAAATCACATTGTGCCATTAAAAAAATTAAATAAATAGGTGAATAGCTGCGCCCTAAATCTGCTCAAATGATAGTTGACGCGCTTGCACACAGCCAAAGATACAGCAACACACACACAGACACAAAGATACACAGATACAGCGGCGAGAGCGAGCGCGCGATACGCACAGAAGTCAAATTGTTGCTGTAATTTCTGTGAACTTACACGAATTTCATATTGTTATTTTGTGTTTTTGCCGTGTTGTGCTGTGCTGTGCTATCGTGTCACCCATGTGGCAAAGTGTATAATTATACCCTGTAGTGGAAGTCTGCGTGGGGTATATGCAACTTTAAGCAAATGCTAAGAGGAATAATTTCGCAGAAGCCTGCATTAGAAATACTTTTCGTTGGTCAAGCTTTTCTTCGAAAATATAGGGTATTTAAGGGGTATATATATTTTAATTAGCGTGAGAGCCTTGAGCAAAGCTTGGCAATTGTTCTCTACATTTTTGGAATTTTTTTGACGCTATTTAACTACCTTTTCTATTCACAATTGCCTGTGCAGGGTATTACTCAGCTCAACCCTTTTAATTCCCCGTTCTACCTATTTTTTCCAGCCTGCTGCTTAAAAATTAGGCATTGTTTTTGCCTTTTCCCTTTTTTTCTTGTTTGTGTTTTTGTTTTTTTTTTTTTTTTTTTTTTTTAGTGAACCAACGTCACCTGCTTTCTCTGCGCGCTGAGAATGAGAAACGAAAACAAAACCCGCTTATGAAAACGAATTTTTATTACGATGTTTTTATTTATTTTTTTTTTTTTTTGGTTTGTGTTTTGGCCCGACTTTGTGTAACCGAAACCCAAATAAAATCGCACAGCCTGGCCATGCCCGGCGTCATTAATTAGATTTGCGTATTTTAATTACTTTAATAACATGCTCTCGACTTGCCCAGCTCGCTGGCTCGATCTCGTACTACATCACATCTCATTAAAGAGTCAAGCAGACATACATCTGGCCGAAAAGTCGTGTGTACTTGTTTTAAGCACTCGGGCAATTTGTAGAGACCTGCAAAACTTTAAGTACATACCCCCAACTAGTTGTTCTCTAGTTTTGTTTTATGTGCTTTTAATGGAAATTTGAAATTGAAATGAGGCCGACGCACATCCAAAGTGCCCGCTTAGATTTTCGTTCTATTTCCGAACACACTTCCCGAGAAGTTCTTCGGTTTGTTTATGCTTCCGAGAGAAAGAGAGAGAGAGAGAGAGAGAGGGCATTAAACAGGCCTCTAAAGTTTTCTTTGATTGAACAATTTGCTGTCGAGAGCCTGTTTATGCTTTGGCTGACACCTAATTGACAGGGGTAGCTGCGCAAATGTAGATTTTCCGAAACTTTTTAAAAGCTTTCCTGCTATTGTATCCTTGTCAAGCCTTTCGGCACCGATGGAGTGTTTATTTACAAAAAAAAAAGTTAATTGATATCTAAATCTGTTTTGCATATGAGAATACAATATAGCAAAAGTTTTGATTATTGTGGAATATTTTCAAAAATTTTGTTTAGTTTTGATTACGAAAAGTTGTAATTGATTTCTCTCTACTGATTTTCACTATGATTTCATAATCGAAGGTGGATTATAATAGCCATAATTTTAATGAGTGTTACCACATCTGATTATGTTGCCCATACCTCAACTATTTCGATTTGATTACAAAAACCATTTCCTCGATGCACAACACATAAGTTTTCCAATTTGAAAAGCAAAAAAAAAAAAAAAAACCCCAGTGTGCGCTCGCAATTAAACAATAGAAAATCCCCCTTCGATGATTGCGAACGCATTTTATATAATTTAATTGAGTTGTTCGCTGTTAGGCCTGAAAAATCCGATAATAACGAGATGAAATCAAATTTCTCTCGCATTTTAACTGGCCCACACAATTGACACGTTCTGACACGATGCCGGCCTAAACGGATATTTCGTTGGCTGACAAACAATATTTTGTTTTTTTTTTCTCTTCTTTTTTGGTATTTTGGCAGCCTGAAGTTTTTCCATTAGGGCCTTATAATCGATTTTCCACACACATTTTCCATGCCAGCAGCAACAACCAAACATTCTGCTAGTTTGTTAAGTTATTCGCTTTGTGAGTGTGTGTGAGTGTGTGATTGTTTGTGAGTGTTTCGCGTTGAATCGAATCATTTTGCAGTGACGTGCCAGGCTTAGGCTCAGAGACTTTGACTTTGCGACTCTTGTGAGTTTGATTGATATTTGGGTTTGGCACTCTCTGTTATGATTACAATTTCGTCGACATGGCCACGGCCACGATTTCGAATCATTTCCGAGCGTTTTCTAAACCTAAAACAAATCACGTAACTTATGCCCTAAACGAAATCTATGCATTCAAATGCTAATGACATAATTTCCCATATGTTTGGAAAGTTTACGCAGCTTGCGAAATTCGTATTTTTGTTGACATTTAAGAAAAACATACAAAAATATATATAGTATTTATGTATATGCGTCACTTTCATGGGCATATCGCAGCATTGGCATAAAGAGAAGTAGTTCAAGTTTTAAGTTGAGTCAACAAAAACTTAGAATAAGGTTTGTACGGAAGTATCAAGCCGGAATTAAAGACAACTGAAATTAAAATAACTATGTTTACAGTTAGTAAATAATTCAAACTATAGCTATCGATAGAAAACGAGTTATAAACTGCTATAAATATTGCGATGATATTAATCAATATTTTACTTTAAAATAAATTTAAATTTGCGATAACTATCGATAGCAAGCGAGCTATCAACTGCTCTAAGCTTAACTTTAAATTTTAACTTTAAAATAAATTTTAATATCTTAACAATATTTAACTTAAATATAAAATGTAATATCCTAGCAATATCTATCGGTAATCAAAGTACTTCTCAAACGATTTATATCGATAGCAAATTCACAACTGTTAAATTTCAGTTTCATTTCAACTATGTTTATAGGTAGCAAATAATTCAAAACGATAGCTATTGATAGCAAGCGAACTATCAACTGCTCTAATTGCTGCGATGATAATAATCAATATTTAAAATAAATTTAAATATCTTAACGATTTTTAATTTAATATAACATTTTAAATGACAATAAACACGATACTGCTGCTGTTCTAATTGTTGTATTGCTCTACGGTTAAAATTTGGCATCAAAGTACTTCACAAACGATATATATCGTTAGCAATTGCACTACTTCTGCTGCTCTAGTTGAAACCATGATCTACCATAAACCAAAACTAAAGCAACCCCAAGTCAAATCAGTTTCGCACTCACCTTTCACACCATATTTATGTGTGTAGGCTATAAATTTCTATCCTTGGACGATTTTTCGGCTGAATTCAATTTGCATTTGTTTGCGCATTAAGTTTTTGCTTATTATTATTATTCTTGAGTGCAATTTCTTGATGTTTGTATACAAATTGTTGATGTTGCTGCTGTTGTTGCCCTTGTAAATTGCGCTACTTTTTATCTACATATTTATTTGGCATTCATAAAAAAGTTTTTTGTTTATTTTTGTTTTGTTTTGTTTTGGGTTTTTTTTTTTTAACTGAAAAGAAAAATTGTTGATGATTATTTATTGCCATTTCTTTAGAAGATTTTTCACGCGAAAATTGTTAAGATCGCACACCCGCATACACACGCACACCACGTAGAGACGCGCTTCAATGGGCAACTCGAGCGAACGAGCAAATGAGCGACGCGTCGGAACCAGCGAACCGTCGCTGAACGCAACCGACGAACCGGTTTTAGGTCTACGAGTATTTCGACGTTTTGCGTCTCTCCTAATGGCACCAAAATGAGAAACACAAACACCGTTAGATCCGCGAGTTGTGTGTGTGGATTATGTTGATTTTTGCATTTCGGTTACGTGCGAAGTTTCGGCAACTGACGCCAGCAGCGCTGCCACTGCCTTTACTGCTACTGCTGCTGCTGCTGCCACTGCTGCTAGTCGGCTAATTGCGCGCTCCACACGTGGGGGAATTGGCACAACAAGCGGGAGTTGGAAAAGTCAAGTGCGGGGCGAGGGAGCTGTAGAGAGGCGAGTAGGGTGCAGGGAAAGAGGCCTCTTGAGGCAACCAACCGCAAGAAATGGCAACAGCTGCACGAATATTGGGCCACAATTCATTGTGTGTTTACACACGCACGTACACACACACACACACACAGATACGCAGATACCTGTATGGCTGTGTGTAAGAAGTTACCAAATAAAATCACAGCTTTTTTCAAAAGGGGCAGCGGTGAGGAGGCGAGTTTCAGAAATAAGGTGTGTTATTAAGCCGCAGTTGAGCAGAGGCACAATTGAAGTCTACTTCAGGCCTGATTCAATTTGCGTCAAAGTTGGGAATTATTTGAATTTGGATTTTCTTTGCCGTTCCATTAAAAATATAAAAAAAATTATACTAGTAATAGTAGTAATCTTATTGGAACTCAAACTATATTTTCTGTTAAAATAATTACTGAAAAACTCGTCCAAAATGTTTTGAGTTTTAAAGTTGGCAATTATTTGACCATTTACGAGAGGTGCTTAAATAATTTTAGTTACATTTGCCATAATTAAGTTTAATTAAAATTTGGAAAAGCCTTGAAGTTGTACAATATTCTCAATATTATTAAAATAAATCAATAATTATTAATTAATGCTGCACAAAAAATTTGTTATAGTCCAATTGCAATTTTAATTACATTTGCCATAATTAAGCTCACTAAAAGCCTTGCAGTTGTACACAATATTATTGAATTAAATCAATAATTATTAATTAATGCTTGCTAACCATGTTATTTCTTGTTAACTAATGATCATAAATAAATCAAATTCTTATTTAGAAAATTTTACTGAAGCTTATATTTTGAAAATAAAAATCCAGTTAGCTGCCTTTATTCATGTTCCTTTTTTGGGAATTATATAGTATTAATATTATATAATATTAATACAGTATTAATAGTATTAGTAAAATCTAAGTAGAATTATGCAAATTTATTAAAAATGTTCAATTAATGTTTGCTAAGTTTTTTATTACCACATTTTTGGACATATAAATGCTCGTAAATAAGTCAAATTCATAGTTTAAATGATCTCATTAAATTTTATTAGATTTTCCAAATGAAAATCTCATAAAAACATGCCAGTTTTATTCGCCTCTAACCATATGGAATTTTTATGAATTATAGTGCGTATTTTTTTCTAAATGCTTTTTGGCACAATTCTCTCTCGGATAATCGAAGCGAATTATACCAAAATTTTTGTGCAAACACATGTGCTTGTGTGTTCTATAAATATTAGATATTTCGGTCACGTTTTGGCAAGTTGTTAATTTCATTAAATTATTTAATATGCTCACAAATCTGAGCGAACGCACGCTAAGTGATGACTCGCCCTCTGCCCGAAGAACAGGTATTAGAATGTGCGGTTGTTTGTCTAGCTGTGGCTGTAGCTGTAGCTGTTGCTGTTGCTGTTGCTGTCTCTGTATCCGTATCTGTATCTGTCGCAGCGTATCTCCAAGTGGCAAACCAGTTTGGTTACCGCCGCCTCAATCGATGGCAGTTGGTTGAACGACATCGACAGAGCAAGAGAACCGCTAACTTTTGCCATGATCGAGCGAGCAGGGGGAACTCGTTATGAAATGAAAGTGGACAAGGCGCTAACAAAGAATCAGACGATATATGGTATATGAGTCAATACGTTATGCTGTCAAAGAAGCGCAGACTGGCGACAATTCAGTTGATTAGTTCTGATATAAAGCGATTTTTGCATGCTCAAGTAATCGCTTTAAAGTCGAGGATTAGAAAGTGCAGAAGATTTGAGACTCTCTACAAACTTTGTTCATTTTTCAAGCTTCCTATAAATTTAATTTAAATTTTTTATCGAAAGAAAAGTGAAAATCATTTTTGACGGATTGGTTGGGACTACCATAAAAGATCGGCCACATTCTTTATAAGGCATTCCACAGTTGTCGAAATACATTGTGTCTCGTAGACGTGGTCTTCCTTTCTGCGACAGGTGTGAAAGTAAAAGCTATGACATAAAAAATAGAAAACGAGAATATCCGTTCAACTCAACCGGATTTCAACTGGTTTCATTATTTCGCAGTCGGTCGCAACGGGTATTCCAAAATTATAGCAATATTTTTGTAATTAAAAATTATTTTTTAATTCCTTTTAAATAATGCTCAAGATATTAAATGATATTTATAAGCGATACTCAAAACAATCGCACAATAAATGGTTTTTTTTTTTATAATTATTATAAAAAAAAATTAAGCTGCTCTCGAGAAAAAATATGCAATAAATCGCATTCAGGTTCTTTATTGAAAGTTTTTACAGTGTATTACATTTAATTAATGCTCAAGGCATTATACGATAATTTTAAGCGATACTCAAAATAATCGCACGATCAATGGTTTTTTTAATTACTATAAAAAAAAATTAAGCTGCTCTCGAAAAAAATCGCATTGAGTTTCTTTATTTTTTTTACAGTGTATACTAAATTCTAGCTGCATTTATGACTTGCGAATTCTTGCTATTATGAGGCTCTTTTAGCACATGCTCGATATATGTACGAATCGACAAAGAGCTACTCAAGAATTTATATACCTACACACACACACACACACATACACACTAACAATATATGCACAATTTATATTTAAGCATATTTTTGCCATGGTCGAAGCACTTAGCGTGTACCAACTTATAAATTTGGTCGACTTGGACTGCCAGAGAACGATTATGCAAAAATAAATCAATTGACAGGCGACAGCAGCAGTGCAGCAAAGCCAATAGCACAGCTAGCAGATACCCTGCAAATAATTTTCATAGTGACAAACTCAAAACTAAAACAAAATATGCTAAAAAATGCAAAAGAGTGGAAAATATGCACTTTTGCATAGTTGTCAATTCGTGCATACCCCATTTGAGCAGCTGTCGCAGGGTATGCGCATACAAGAAAAGGCGACAACAAAGGCAAACCTTTTCGCCTTGTGGGGGAGCTGCAGAGAACTAAAAATGAATCTGTAACAAGTGCGCCTACAACTGTACCCTACATAGACACAGGTATACATATATGACACACACACACACAGACACAGAAGCGCGCGTGTATGCCTGCAATGTTCAGCTGTGGGGAGAAACAAGTCTTGTAGGGGGATGCGGGCGGGGGGTAGGAACCCCCCTGCTAGCCAGACAGTTGACAAGCAGCAGACGAGACACGCTTGTGTGTGTGTGTGTGTTTATGGAGGCGCGTTGAGTCGCACACACACACACATACTAACACACATGTGTAGTGGTAAGTAGATTAAGCGCTTGCAATCACCTTGCATTGATATTTTGAATTTTCATATTTATTTTGCTGCCATCAGCAGCAAAGTCTTTTGCTTTTGTTTTTGTTTTCTTGTTATTGTTTTGCTGCTCTCTTTTAAGGTTGCCTTCGCGCTGTGTACACGTGTGTATCAGTGGTGTCATATCAGCTTTTTTCCCGTCAGATCTGGCTTTTTTTGAAGTGTGATTGCGGGAAAAATATGAAAACAGCGGGCAGCGGGAATTCTGGCTTTTTGAGCAAATTGACGCAGCTTTTTTTTTTAGTTTACTTTTATTAAAATTTTATAGATGTTTAAATTGAATTTAACGGCTGAAATGCTAAAAATGTATTTATCTCGACAAAATATCGATATTTACTTGTATCGAATAACTTCCCTCAAAAGTTCATACCTAAATTGAAGCGTCTTGCATCACTAATATTGTGAAATTGGCTTGCGCTATATCAAGTTAACGATGCCAAAGGAAACTCATAAACAAAAAGTGAGAGATGTCTGGCTGCAGAGCACAGAATTCAAGGAGTGGATGAGGAAAGATCCTACAGACCTCACGCGGGTGTTTTGCAGCTATTGCAAGTGCAGCATAACTGCAAAATTAAGCGACTTGCGTGCACATGCTTCAGTTGCTCTGCAAATGCAGTCCCTGCCTTGGTCAAATGCCGACGTCGAGCGGGCATTCAGCCAAGTAAATTTAATAAAAACTAAAATTCGAAATAGCATGAGCGTTAAAACGTTAAACGCTATACTGAGTATAAGGTCCTTATTTTAATTTATTTGTATTTTCAAATTAGAAATTAATTTACTTAAAATTTTAGGTACGGGCTGCGTCGACACAATAAGTGCTGTTTTAATTACAAGCTACCACCCAGCTGCCTATCTACAATTGAAGAAAAAAAATTTTATCCAACCGATGATGATAATATTGACGACATCTTAAATATACTATAGATCTTAATTTTTGTACATTACATTACTTATTTTGAAACATCAACTGAAGTTTTTTTTCACTGTAAAGAGTATTACCCATATATTTTATGTTAAGTTAAGTGGAACTGAGGGTTTATCATTCAAAAACATACATCACATTGCCTTATAATAATCAGCTTGTTTCTTAACTTTTTTTCTCTGGTATTCAGCTTTTTTCAGCTTTTTTTTTTCATTGATTCAGCTTTTTTGGCTCAGAAAAAAATGACACCACTGGTGTGTATGCTGCACAAGCACACACACACGCAAGCATAACACATGTGTGCTTGCGTGTGTGTGTGTGTGTATTGTTTGGCCTGCAGTTGCATCACTTTGCGAATTTATAAACCAAATACGTTTATTTACCTAGTGAATTAAATTATTGTTTCAGCTTGCATTCATGCATTGTGTTTGTTGCTTTTGTTATTATTATGCTGCTGCTGCTGCTGCTGGGTGATTGACCTTTTAATTGCACATGATTTACGTTTGCTTTTATCACACCGTCACTCACACACTTACACACACACGCACGCACGCACGCACTGACACACAAATGCATGAACACGCACGAACGCGTTGCAAGAAATCAATTTGAATTTTGTATTTACTTTTTTTTTTTGTTGAACAAATTTAATTTGACTTTGCTTTACTGCCTTTTCCTGCTCTTGTGTTTTTCTGTCGTTACGCGTGTGCAATGTTTAAACAAACTAAGTGCGTCCAACTTGGCATATTTACGCGCACCACGACCGTTCCGTACGAAAGCCAACAACAAATTAAAAAACAATGCAGCCAATGCTGCCAGTCACGCAGCAGCGCGCAGTATGATTGAGTGGCAACGCCAGCTGGCTGGCGCAGCCAAGTTCACGTAGCGCAAAAATGCGCAAGCAGCTGACTTTGCAGCATGTTAAGCTAACAGACAGCTGTTAAGCTGTTACTGTACAGTATTGGCGCGCAATTTGAAGTTACAAAGAAAATACAGTTTTTTATGCGTACAAATACAAATGACATTTATGTGTTACTTAAACGTTATAATACTGAGACCGATAAGTAAATATGCGCCGTTTCGCTTAGTTTCCACACCCGAATTGGCAGTGCGTCGTCATAGTCCACGTTTCACTTCAGCTCAGCTTAAGCCTCTGCATTCTTCTTGCTGTCATGCGCGGCGTCTTTGCTTGGCGGCACATAGCACCACCAGGCGCCCAGAAAGAACACCACGGAGCAGACCTTGCCAATCAGTGCGAGCAGCCACATGTAACTGAGTAATATCAAAGCTATAGCTTGGTCAATTTAGTACTAGAATATTATCGAACATACCGACTTATGTAGAAGTTATCGTAGACCAGGCAAGCGCCGCCCGCCTGCTCGTCGCAGGATTCATGCCACAGCACGCAGGACTCATCGATGAGTGCGCCAAAGATCAGCGGAGCCGGTATGGTGCCCA
Source organism: Zaprionus bogoriensis (assembly GCA_035046045.1). Taxonomy (NCBI): domain Eukaryota; kingdom Metazoa; phylum Arthropoda; class Insecta; order Diptera; family Drosophilidae; genus Zaprionus; species Zaprionus bogoriensis. The sequence continues at coordinate 594,443 of JAWNOI010000046.1, forward strand.
TCAGGCGCACCTTAATCCACTGCAGGCCCAGCGCAAACGAACGCTGCTCGTCCTGCACGCATCTAGAGGGAATAAGGGAAAAATATCAGACATATATACCAGAAAGAAACATTGTCTTTGGCGTAGCCTGAGAAAATTTTTGTTTTTGTTCCCAAAAACTCATAGTTGAACCGATAGTTCCTATGGCAGCTATATGATATAGTAATCCGATTTAAATGAAATTTACAGAGCATGCCAGGAGCATTATTTAAATAAGTTGTGTCAAGTTTGGTTGCGATATCTTAAAGAATAACCATAATCGGCCGATAGTTATGCGATATATCGTTTTGATCTGGCTCGTTTTAACTTATTTACAGCAGGCAGCAGAGCCCAGTATGTGTAACAAATTACAGCAAAATAGCTACAAAACTGAGAGACTTCTGTGCGTTGCAACAGACAAACGGACAAGACGGACAAACAAATATAAGAATATGGCTAGTCCGACTCAGCTTTTCAAGCAGATCAATAGTCTAAGCTGCTTCAAACATCTAGCCGAAAGTATTATACCCCATACAATACATGTATATAGAGAGTTTTCCCCTGGCGTACAACTCACCTGAGCGTAGCGGACAACGCGGGCATCGTGGCCAGAAACGTGAAGAGCATCAGCACAAAGCAGAGTGCCACAAAGTAGGGCAGGCTCTGGCACTTCGACTCGCACATCACATTGGTCGCCTCGAACTCCAGCTCCGGCTGGACTGCACCAATGCAGCTGCAGTTGCTGTAGGTCTTCAGCGTGTCCAGCTGCTGCTCCTTGACGCAGCCCGCATAGCAGGGACTGTAGTACATGACGCCATCGGCGCCGCAGATGGGATCGTAGTTGGTGTGACTGCAGCCGCAGTTGATGTTGCAGGGTGCCTCCAGGGAGATGGCAGAGTCTGCAGCGCCGGCATACGCTGCAGTGACTCCGGCGAACTCCACGTTGGGACACGAGACCAGAAAGCAGCTGGTAAAAAACGTAGCCACCAGCGTGGCCAGCAGGCACATCTTAATGATGCCGCCACAGGCTAGATTCAGTTTCTTCACCAGGTAACCGCCCAGAAAGGTGCCCCCACCGCCCGCCGGCACCGTGATGAGGCCCATGACCAGTGCCGAGATCACGGGCGAAATGCTAAACTGATTCTCGATTTGTTTGGGCAGAAAAGCCGCAAATCCCGCAATGACCAGGCCCTCCGTGGCGCCCGCCAGATTGAGAAAGAAGAACGTGGGATTCTTGAAGAGCGTCAGCACAGCGTGCGGCAAGTCTCCCAAGCAACTGCGCTTGCTGGACTTCGAATGCTCTTCAGCCTTGACCTCCACGGATTTCTTAGTATGCGCCTCGGAAACTTTCGCCTGCTGCAGCTGCTCGGCTCCGGGCAGCGATTTCGGAAAGCCAAAGATCGGTATGGAGATCAGTAGACACACCAGCGCCGCGAACAGAAAGCCAATCCACCAGGCGCCTATCCATACCTTGCTGTCGCTGGTCAGGCTCAGTCTGTGGGCAGGGAATATAAGGAGTAGGGGTTCGACTCATGAATATATAAGTATAAGTATTCAGCGATTGGGCATAGGTAAAAAGGGAGTATTAGCTTCGTGCAAAGGTATGTGTGAGTGGATTTGTCCGTTTGTCCGTATGTTTTTTCATTTGTCTGTATTTTAGCTGCCAGCTGAGCTAAAGTTTTAAAATTTGGCAGAAAGGTTTCTATATAGCACACGTACATAATGTTTATTGCAAACTTTTAGTGTCATGTATATCACTCCCAGAAATTGAGATTTTTCATTTTTAAGCTCGACGAAACTTTCTTTTACTTATTTTTTTTTAAGGTTTGACCTTGAAATTAATATGACATCGAAAAACCAAAAGGATTAAAATACGTTTACAAATGAAAACATTGATTTTTCCATTAAACTGTTTAGGAAAGCCAAAATAAATATGGATTATAGTTTTTAAAAAAGGTTTCCAGCCAAAAATTTAAAAATTACGAAAAAATAATACTTATTTTACTTACTACCTAAAAGTGAATACCGGGTATTCAATAGCCTATTGTTACCTTCTTTATGCTTTACAGAATATCAAAGTAAATTTTATGTCTAGCTCCATTTATCTGCGACCTTATCAAGTTTTATTAAGCCCGAATTTACGTACAGCCATTATATATTTTATGTTTTTCAGTTAATTTGCATTTGTAAATCATGTGCCCCCTTTTTTTTAGCGGGAAATATTTGTTTGTTGTCCGACATAAACAAAATTTGTGCATGTTTTCACATAATTTACAAGGGCGACGAGCGTAAAAGTGCCATCGGCTCCGGCTCTGGGTTCAGCTCTAGCAGTAGCTCTGGACCTGCTACTGCTGCTGCCTCCCGTTCCCGTTTCCGTATGACTTATAGCATCACCTTGACAATAAGCTGTGCGGTTTATCCGTGCAGTGCAGCACCTGCCCTCGCGCTGTTGCTCTGCGTGTGAATCAAACAAATGCCCCAACCGCTGGCAACTGAGAGCTATAGTCCTCCTACGCCTCAACCTACACCTGCCTGCCGTCCCATTCGCACCTTATTTCCTCGTTGTCAGCACGAAATGTTGTTTTATTAGTCTCCGGAGATATTTACGCTCCGGCGTGCTTTGTGCCCGGTTGCCCTTGGCAGCGAATGTCGCGCACAAATAAGCTCAAACTGACTTCAGCAGTAATACCCCCCTCTATACTCTTCCTCTTCCAGCCACACCCCCCCATAGGTACAGCATTAAAGCCATTTGCGCTGCCCTTGCGATTAATAACAATCATACGGGGTATTATTAGAGTCGTGCTGCTACTACTACGTTACTCACTCGCCAGCGTCCACGGCAACGAAATCCGTATAAATGAGCAGCAATTGGCCGCCCACAACGTAGCCAATTGCCGGTCCGATTATGGCCATCGTGTAGTAAATGCCTGTAAGTAAATTTAAAATAACATAATAAAATATTAAAGTGAATTCAGCGTTAATTGGAGAGCTTTAAAATGCTGTTATTAGTTTTAAAATGCCTGCAAATATTAAAATGTAATTAGCATAATATTGTAAGCCTCTGTTGTACTATGTTAACATAAGATAACGTAAAAACGGTAACATAACAGCAAATTATTATTAACTAGTGTGGTATGCACATATTATATATAGAGCCCTTTCTTATACTCCCTGCATTATTAAACGGTTTTTATAATAATAAGAAAATAAATTAAAACATAGTAAGTAAAATATAATTATAGTTTCATTATTATTATCTTTTCATTTAATTATTATCGCGATTAACATAACTGATCTTGTGCTCTCTTAAGCGCATAACAGTGCTCTGTAGAGTGCATGTCAATGTGCATGTGATTAAACAGAGTTCTGCTATTGCTGCTTAACAGTGCCTTGCTGCGTGTGCTTCCCCGAAAAGCATGCTATATTTTCATATAAATTCTATTTTTAAATAAATTAAGCCTATGAAAATATTTTTTAACTGCTGAAATATTTCAGAAATGCTGTTGAAAATTGAATTCTAGCTTGCGGAGATTTAGCATATTATTTTAAATGATACTACATGTTTTATTTACGCATTTATTTCAATTTTCCACTGCGAAAAACTAAAGCAGCTGCCAAATTCCATTTGAATTATTTTCCCCAATTGCTTTAGTCTGCATTAGTTTTATCAGTCTATGCCACGGCATGCTGCTTATTATGGGCCACAGCCAGCTACCCCTCCCTGCTCCCCCTACGCCTAGCGGCGCGCCAATAAGTCAATGCGTGTCGTATCTGCCGACTGCATCTTAATTTGCATGACAATTCGCAGAGGGCAAGTGGCAGCATTTAATAACTCTCTAAGCAGAGAGGGGGGAGGGACATAGCAAGCAGGAAGTATCTGCGTGTTTGTGTGCGTGTTTGCGCATTATCCTTTAGCGCAGAAGGCCGCCGGCAAATAAATAAAATGCAAACGCAAAGCTCCAAAAACGAATTTCAATTGTTTCAAACGTTGTAGAAGTTCGAGGCTGCAAGCTGGACGCCTTTGATAATACCCCTACCCCTCCTGACTGTGGTGCTGTTCCATGCCCCTCCTGACGTCGCTTGTCGCACGATAAACTTAACTAGGAGGCAATAAATTTCTCCGCCGGCTCGTCCGCCTGACACGAGTCGCGGCATCAGGCTACTCTGTAAGTCCTGAGTCAGCTTTAAAATTGGGTCAACAAGGGGGGCCACAGCCGAGCAGCAGACGGTGCAAGCGAGCTCTGCCCCCTGCCCTGCCCCCCTGCCAGTGATTCCACATGTGTCTGGGTCGGGGTGCAAATAGTAAATAGTATTTACTTCCCTTTGTAGCCGGCGTCGTTTCGGCAATATTGCAAATAAAAACAAATAAGAGTTGCCAATCAGCAAAAGGCTCGACTCGAAGATACTCTGTAAGTGTGTGAATATTTTGATGCTTTCACTTTAGTGAAATTACGTTTAATTGTCCTTGCTTTTTCTAAATTTTGTTGCGTATTTGACTAATAGCTACCCTGTAAAATAATAAAACTCTTTTGCAAATGCTGATAGATACAACAAATAAACCTTACACAGTTTCCATTTCTATTGGATATTGCTTAAGCTGAATGAGTTATACTTTTTGTTAATTGCTCGACTAAAAAATACCCTGTAAGAGCAAAAACTTATTTTGAAACAGTTCCTCTTTCATCTCTGTCAATTTTTTGTCGATAATATTGCAGAAAAAACTGATAGCCAGGTAATCACATAGTTTAGATAACTAAGTAATACCCTGTAAATATTTTAAATATTGTTAAATGATACCCTGCATATAGTAAACATCATTAACTGCACTTTGAACCTATAAAAGGCTACAAAGTTGCGGTATTTTAAAATAACTGACTGACAAATACCCTGTAATAAAATACGCTGTAATAGAATGGAAAAAACTCATTTGCACCTACTGAGAATACTCAAGAGTATTTTCCCGTACTTTCAATTAATATACCCCTTCTCGCAACACTTACAGGGTATTCGCAAAATATGCATGTGTGAGCGGCATCTAACAGATACTTTGCGATATCCCCGCAAGGACCTTTGCTTACTTGAGCGCACTTCATTTGCTACCAGACAGTCGGAGTGAAGGAGTACGGGAAAGCGGGGAGAACGAGGGGGAAGGGAAAACTTCTGGGAAATGTCTTATCAATGCGACAGTTAAACTTACCCAAGTAAACAGATGACATCTTTGTGGATACGTTCTCATCCAGATAGGTTACGCCCAGCGTGAAGAGCGGCGAGGCGCCGGCGCCATGCAGCAGTTGCGCCGCAAAGAACAGCCAAACGGTCCAAGTGAGACTCTCGCCCACCGCCTCCTCATCCAGCTCCAGTTCACAGGCGACCTGCAAGGGCAGAGCTATTTGCTTAGTCACACGCACACGCATACAGAGAGACAGTCGATTCTACCGCACCGTCGTCTGATTGGCCCCCAGCTGCGGCTCCAGCTCGCAGACATTCGCCTCGGCTATGGTCGCCCGATAGGAGCCGACCAGGAAGTGCGGCAGCGAGAAGATCAGCGAGCCAAGGCCCATCAGCAGCAGTCCAATGGCAATGAAGCACGGCTTGGACGCCCCCTTGCGTCCACCGTAGTAGGTGACGGGCACCAGGCACAGGAAGGATGCCAGATCGTAGCCACTGGCCACCAGGCCCGTCTGGCGCGAGCGCAGCCCGAAGCGTCGCTCGATCGTGGAGATGTTCACGTTCACGAATCCGTTGACGATGAGGCCTGAAGGAAGAGAGCGAAGAAGATAGAATTCAATTACGTAAGAGTGATGTTTTTCATAAATCCTATAGATCGAAAAACTATATACTTATTGTACGATTTATAAATTTCATAGTGGTTCGAGGTTCGAAAATATTTTTAAATATTATAAGAGTTTTTTAAAGTCTTAACTTCCTTAAAGTTTTTAAAATAAAGTGTAGATCATATAGTGGAATATTGTTCTACATTTGATATGGTCTATGAATATATACTATAATTATAATATATAATAATATATAATTGTCTATATCTGATCTATAAATCATGTAGTGAAATATTATTCTAGTAAACCAATTTACAATTCTACAATGCAATTTATATTTAAAAAATATTATAGGTTTATTTTTATTGTAATACAATACAAAGTTTGGAACTTTTTTTAAGATCTTAAAATATTCCATACATCATAAAAAGAAATATTATAGCCACACTTCCGGTCTATATATTTACATATCTAATCCGTCCGCCATGCTGCACCAAAAAGTATGCTATAGATTTATGTTTAATACAGAAAATATCAAATACAATGACTTTATTCTTTAATATCATCATCAAACTAAATCTAAAAATATTAAAATATATAATAAAATATTTCTTAGCGCTATTTTTCTCTACTTGTAAAATTTTATAAAACTTTGGACATGCTTAGCCTTCGAAACATCAGTTCATTTCATTTCATATATCATTTCATTTAATCATTTCTATAATCAAATTCGAATCTGGCACAACTGCCAAACTGATAGGCCAAATCAAATTCAGCTGTCCGTTTGATTTTAGCTGTGCCAAGTTCGCATTACACCCGCCCACTCGCTCACTCCTGCCCCTGCCCTAAGCCGGACATCCCTCCGGAGACTATTAGAGCACATTACCCGGCAGCATCCCCCAACTTTGGTGTCATAAAAGGAACTAAGATGTTTTTACGACTCCGGTGGCAAATTGTCAGCTTCAACAGATTGCAATTGGATAAACGTAAGATGGGGGCAAGGGCAGCGGGCTATAAATTAAATATCTGTACGACAAATTGATTTTGCACATAAATATCTATTTTTGTCAAGGTGCGGGCCTTTGTGTTGCTTAGAATATGATTTTTGCTACAGTAAATTCAATTTATTTTCCAATAATCGAACCGCTTGAGAAATGTCCTTTTAGTCACACGCTGGGCAGGCACAGGGGAGCAGAATTACGGGCAGCTAAACGTCTCGAGCAGTCGCAAGTCATTTACCCCCCGGAAAACTACAATAATATGGATCAATTTCCTTATGAGTCAAGCTGAAAGACCAAAGAAGCGCAAGGTAATAGGTATAAGTAGGGAAGAGAGAGTAAGAAGGAAAATGCAGGGCGATGAAGTGAAGTGTCTTTGCATACGTGACAATCTTACGATTTGAGCAAGTGCATCGATTGAGTCTCCACATTCTTGAGACTGTTGCAAGAACATGTTGACACTAGGCAGAGGCTTAGGGTTATTGGCACCTTTTAGAGCGAAGAAGAAATTGGTAGCAGAGTGTATTGTCTTTTAGGCGCATAGAGTACCTATAAAGTTAAGCTTTAAGTGTGAAAAAAATATGTTTTGATTGAACAGCAAGAATGATTTAAATAAAAAGTCGAAACTTGAAAAAAAAAATTAAAGTATGGTTTTTGAAAGTTTAATGTTTTCTAGGTTAGAATTGATCAAGACTATACATAAAAAATATTATATATTCTGTGGCAGATTTTACTTCACAGTGAGCTCTAAAATTTACATCATAAAGAGAATTCTCAATTTCCAGTTATAAAATTTACATCATAAAGAGATTTCTCAGCTTCCAGTCATAAAAAAAATTTTTAAACTATAAATAAAACTTTAGGACTCTTATTATAGATAAGCTATAGCAAATTCTACTTTCCAGTTCTACAGCTTAACTTTAGTATATTTACTACCATTCAGGAATTTTTTTAACTTTCTGTTTCAAAACATTTCCCCAGAAAAAAGTAAGATCGTTCGCATTTTTTTTAAAGCCTGAAAATCTGCATTTAGCCATTATAGGAATCTGGAATCTGCATGTTGCTATTATATTTAATTTTAAATTCTACATAAAATGTGTTCCTCGTACGAATTGCAAGCATACTGCACATTCCCCAACTTTACGAACAGCTGCAGCTCTATAATGGGAAATCGGATCGGCATTTCTAATGGGCTCTACTTAATAGCTGAACTGAAATAATAGAGCGCTTAAACTGAGACTGAGGGGCTCACAAAATTGTTGCGAATGATTTATGTTAATGCCGTGTCAACTGATTAATATTTTCGGTCACGTGCCGCCATTCATAACCCGCACGACGCGCTGCTGGACAAACACACACACACACACACAATAACAACAGCCAAAAAAACATACATAAGCACACACAGAGATCCAGCGTGAAGGGAGATTTATCGCAGCACGCGACCTGGCAAACAAACTGGGCCTGAGCGCGGGCCTAGGCATGGACCTGTGCCTGGTCCCGGAACCGGGCCCGTGCCTTGTCATCGGCTTTGACGGGCGCGAAGCTGGACGGAATCCAAGTCGGAAATGCGCTCACGTAGCGCAATGTGCAACAGATGCCGTGTCAGCGGAGAGACACACATAAATATGTGCTGTCGAGCGGCGGCTAATCCCTGGAACACTGCCTAATCCTGCATCCGCCTGCTCCACTGCAATTGGCGACTTTCAATTAAATAGATGAAAAGCAGCGAAGCGGGTAACGGGGCTGAGGGGAAACGGCGAAACGGGCACAGTCAACACAGCGCCGAGTGCCGGTTCCAGTGCCAGTGCCAGTACCAGTTCCAGTTCCTTGCGAACTATTCAGCGCGACAGTTTTTGAGGTTAATGCATCCTCGGGCTAAATGCAAAACTGTTCGCTCGCTCTGTTGACTGCTCGGGGCTGATATTAATTATTAACTCGTTTCCCATTCAGCAATCGAGCCCCATTCCGTTGCATGCCGCTTATCTGTTGCACACAGCCTTGGGGCTAAAAAAAAAAAAACCCAAAGCCAGCAAAATTTTCCTCTTTACCAGCTCAGGCCCACGCCCGCCGTGCGCCGCCCTCACTCAGCGATGCTAATGAAGCGTTTTCCATATGCCCCCAGACTCATCCGCGTTTGGGTCTATAGTTTACCAGACGAGGAAGTCTGTCGGTAAAGTCTGCCTCTTTCAGGCCTTCTAGCGGTGCTACTTAAGCGGTTTTTTGGATTTCTTTGAGTTTTCTAGGAGTTTATAATACCCATAGAAAGCTTTATAATAATTTAATTATTTTGGAGTTTATTTAATATCCAATATTTAGAATATTTAGTTACTATGGATTTTTTAATATCCACAGAATATTTATTTATTATGGATTTTTTGTAATATCCACAGAATATTTAGTTATTATGGATTTTTTCATATCCACAAAATATTTATTTATTATGGATTTTTTTTAATATCCACAGCATATTTCTCTATGTTATATTTAATAAATGAACTATGTTTAAACTAAAAAATTAAAAAGAAGGAGAACAACTCATTAATAAGCCCGATTTCTCTATTTGAAAAGGTATTTTTTTAATTCATGTGAATTTTTTTTAAATAATTTAAATACCGCAATTTGTCAAACTTCAAACTGAAAAGTCTTTTCAAAACGAATATCTTCAATTTAAGTTATTAATATTGTATCCAAGTATTCAAACATGAAAATATATTGAAACTCTTGAAACTCTGAACAAGATTACGAAACATTAAAGAATTAAAAACCAGTAAAACTTAAATTTTTTAACATAATTTAAGCAGCAATGTATATCAAAATAAACGGAAAACCTTAAGTATATAGAAAAATTTATGTTTTAAGTGCACTTAAAAAAATACAAGCTTTAAAAATTTACTACTGAATAAAATTTATTAATAAGCGCAAAATATCGAACATTTCAATTAACAAACTTAAAAGTCTATTCAGCAGACTTAAAATTTTTTTTTTTACTTTTCAAATCAATGGCAAACTTTTTGTGTACTTGAAAATACGTGTTCAAGGCTCTAGAAGCTGTGACTGTATTCGCTTACAAATCATTAATCAACTCGAAATATTTCTAATTGAAATGTTGAACAAAAGAGCTTGTAATTTTAGCTGACAAGTCTCAATTGTGTGCACAGGTACTTCCAGATTGATACAAATTAATTAAGGGCTATTGTTCTCTGGTTTTGTTTTTATTCTCATAGAGATCGGCTGCAATTTTGCATTTTATTTGCCCAACTCTATTGACATAATTTGATAAGATAAACGCTTGATACGACCGTTAGATAAGTCGATAATGATGTTTAACTAGCACAGAAAGCTAAAGTTTGCTAGTGTGTTACACTTTAAAGGGAAGCTGCGGAAAGTTTTACAAAATTGTAAAACATTTATAACTTTAATTTGAAATTTTAAAAAAATTTTAACTACAGCTAAAACTTGCAGATTTTTTTTTTTTTTGCAACTACAATTTACTACAAAGCATGTTCCACTTTAAAGGGCAGCTGCGGAAAGTTTTATAAATTTAAAAAAAAATTTTAACTACAGCTAAAACTTGCAGACTTTTTTTTATTTTTTTTGCAAATGCAATTTTTTTGCGATGCCATAAATCAAGTCGAAACACGTTTAATTTTGTACTTTACGCGTGAAATTTACGTTTGCCAGAATTGAATGTGGGCGGATCAGCGATTTAAACGAATTAAGCAACCAAATTGAAAGTACCGTTAAGCTTGCCCCTTTCCCCCTTACTCACCCTGCAGCGCGCCGCCCCAGCAGAGCCAGAAGAGCGCCCACTTGGCGTTGCAGAAGCGTTGCAGCCACTGCGGCTGGCAGCGATGCCAGCCAAAGCGCTGCTCCTCGAGCGGCTCAGGCGCTTCGCTGCTTTGCTCCGCGGCACTGCCGACGCGACTCGAACGTGCACTATTATTATTGTTCATGTTGCCGTTGCGCTTGGGCGCAGCAGCGCTCTCCACCTGGCAAATTGTCGATAGGTTATTTGATTCCAGCGCGGTGGCCATTTTGTTCAGCTAACGGTTAATTCGAATTTACACACACAACACACGCACGACTGCTGCGACAGTTGCGATCTGCACCGCACGAAGCGACAACTGTAACTGAACGCAGAGATTTCGAACGCGTCAAAGCTCAGCCTCGACTGAGCCTGATGATGCTCGCTCTGTGCCTAACAGCGCAGGACTTAACAGCGCGCTGTTAAGTGGCTGTTAAAAGCCACCCTCCGCAACAAGAGCCCACACTCATGCACACACACACACACACAGCTACAGCTACTCACTCGCGCATTTATGAATGAAATTCCGCAAGGCAACCGCGTGCGCTCTCCCCCCACACTCAGCGCCGCTCTCTGCGATTCGCATATCAACAGTTGTCATGGTATTCCCTTACGTTTTATTGCTCATTGAAGAGCCCACTAGAAATTTAAAATAGAATTTATTAAGAAGCGATTTTGGAGCAGGTTTCACCTTGCTTCCCCTCTCACAGCATGCCCACATAGAAATAAAATCAAACGATTTTATACACTTCATTATAACTTTTAAAAGTTTATTCAGTAAATGTTTAGTAGTTTCTCTTGGTTTACTAATAATGAGCTTAAATTATAAAAAGAATTACGTACGATATTAATTTGCCAATCGTTTGTGAAAGTGAAAAGTGTGTGCTACTACATTTCGATAGTTCTCTCTAACTAAGAATCATAGATAAAATATAACAAGGCGAATTCTCAAAGCGACCGTTGAGCACCACAGAAATCATATATATATATATATCATAACTTGTAAATTAAGTACGATGAAATGTTAAGGTTTCAATTAAACAATAAAATTGATAAAAACAAAAACAATAATAATTTGCAAACATTAACAAAAATTAAAAAAAAAAAATCAGAAGAAAAACTAGATTATTATCTTGTTTTTTTTTAGCTTTTTTTAAGGGGAATAGGGAAACTTCATCTAACACAATTATCATAGATATACAAACGCAGTATTTACAAGATCTTCCGTTCATATGATGCTAAATATGTATGATTATTTTTTTCAGTGTAGTGTTTGACAATTTGAAAAGTTGTATTGGCTCTGGCACTGCGCTCGGCTCTACTCCCATTGCCCGAATATACATATAGGGTTTTTATATATATAGTTATATATATATATCTATATTTATATAGAGTCGTAAGTGTATATATGCTTGTTTGCTCGGGGTTTGAGTTTGTTCGCTTTGAGCGAAAGTGTTCCGTACTTAATTCGTATGCTTGGTTTAAACATGGATACAGTGAACGCTTTGGGCACTACGACAAATATCACATAATGAGATCAATTGGATTTATTTTGGGTTTTGTTTTGTGAATTATTCATGCAAGAATGTACGATGTTATTTGAACTTAACATTGCCTACTGATTGACTGATTGGCTGGTGGGTTTATCATTCAATTATAATAGTCCTATAGCAAACGGTTAAAGCATATGCTACTCTTAACGCACATCCCGGCAATGGGAAGTCGCGGAGCGCAGGCTGCAGTGCAAAATCTAATAAATATATTTATATATATATTTATATTATATTATATTATATTAAATATAAGTAATCGCATGCTCTATAAGTAATCGCTTGCCTTGGGTGAGGTATCAACTAATTACAATGTGGGGTTAAGTTTCAGCTTCGACCTGCTACAACTTTCTCGGGGTAAGTACAAAATATAACAGAATTATAACAATTTCATATTTCCCTCATTTTTCGCTGGAATACAACTTTTCAAAAGGTCAAAGAGTGTTCTAGTGTCTGGCCTAATTTACATACATGTTATATAAGTAGTTCATCGTGTGTGTTTGTGTGTGTGTGTGTGTGTGGATATCATAGTTAAAATATATGTATATAGTTATATCCATTTGTATAATTAGGTATATATGTTTGTGTTTGTGTATATAAAACTTAAAAAGAATTTAACCAAAAAATATATATAAATATATATTTAGTAAAATAAAACAAATTGATGTTTAAAACTTGTGTACTTTCTGTTTCTTATTGTTACAGTTTTTGTGTGTTCCTTGTGTCTCTGTGTGTGTGTGTGTGTGTGTGTGTGTGTGTGGCGGGGAGTATGGACCAAGGAGTGATAAGAGGGTGGGACATCGAGATAGTTAGACGAGGGCTTAGGAGGGGAATGCTGAGGTGGGTGGTTCCAGTTTTCATATTCAGTTTTCTTTAATTTTTGCTTTTCAATTTTTTTGTTTTCCTTTAGTTGTTCCTAGTTTGTTGTTGCTGCTTTCCTGCTCAACATTGTCAAATTGCACGCGTCACACTCTACTGCTCTACTCTCACTTCTCACTAACTCTACGCCTGCCCCTAAGTCTGCCCCACATCCTCCGGCTGCCTGAGCTCCTCCTGCTCCGCCTCTGGCAAACAGTCGGACACCTCGCTGTGCATCACGATCTCAATGTCGCCCAGCTCAGCGGCCGCCTCGGCCTTCAGCGCGACGTCCTCGACACGTGACAGCTTCTGCAGCGTGTGCAGCGTCTCCTCGTTGATTGTGTGCTCCGGCGAGATGTTCTCCTTGAGCTCACGCTTCAGGCTGGACGGCATATGCAACGGCGAGGCATCAACCACAACTGTCGAAATTCCACTCGCACTCAAGTCCAGCTGCTGCTGCTGCTGCTGTTGCTGTTGCGCCACTGCTGCTGCTGCTGCTGCAGCTGTTGCTGCTGCCGTGGCGGAGGCACCGCCATCGCCGCTGTTGTTGAACGAGAGGTTCTGGCGGAACACCTGCTTGCCAAAGTCACGCAACTGACGCGACGCTGTGTCCAGGAATGAGCTGCTGCCGGCTGCAGTCTCAGCTGCTCCAGCGCCTGCTCCCGCTCCTACTGCCACTGCTGCTCCTCCTGCTGCTGCAGCGTTGCTTCTCGACGGTGGCGTCGTCTTGCGCGTGGGCAACAGCGTTACGCTTATGTCGCCGCTGCCGCCAGTTGTGGAGCTTGTTGTGGTGGCATCTGTGAGGTAGAAGAACAGTGAGAGAAATTAGAGAAATATTTTATATAATTATATTAAGGCTTTATCAGTTTTATATATTCACATTCACATTCATTCATAGTTATTGTTTTTCAATAGTCTGACTATAACTCAAGAATATCTCAATGATTATTTTTTTAGTATTTGAAATTATTGTATTTTTAGTCCATATACCTACAATATGTATATAAGCTTTTGATATACCTTAGTATTTTTTTTAAACATATACTACAAGTTGCACTATATTATTTATGTAGGATTTCTATTGGATTTACAATTTCTACATAATATTAACATATAGACAATTAATTAATTACTTGGTCTATATTTAAATTCAGGTCAAGCTTCTACATTAATTTAAATATGTAAACTATTAATAATAAAATAAAAAAAATAAATTAATAAAAGCGCCTAACGAATTCCTGGCATATATCTAAGTTATTTCGAAAATTCTATATAACTGTAAAAAGATATTTCAAGCTAGTAGTTGTGTCTTTTCTACAATTGAATAACAAATACTTGGTCTATATTTAAATTCAGGTCAAGCTTCTATATTAATTTAAATATGTAAGCTATTAATAATAAAATAAAAAATAAATTGATAAATGCGCCTACCGAATTTCTGGCATATTTCTAAGTTATTTCGAAAGTTCTATATAACTATAAAACTATTCAAAATATACACAAATTTAAAACTTAAAATATGTTACTTTTCCATCGATTTTTCAAGCTTTTTCTATCTCTTAATACATTTACTAACACATAAAGATGAATCTAAATATATAGAACAAGTTACTACTTAATGCTTAAATTCATAATTAATTTTTTCATTATGGATTTGAGACTTCTTTGCAATTTCATTATTTAATGCTTAAATTCATAATTAATTTTTTCAATTTGAACACTACCGTATACTTAATTTTTACTCGGCTTTTAACAGATATTTTAATCTAATTCTAATATTAAATTCTTTTACTAACAAATGAAGACGCTTACGATTATATCAAACTACTAGATAAATATCTCTATTAATAAAAACCTAACGTTGAGGTACATTTAACTGCAGTATCTACAGATACTTTAAGCTAACAAAAAATACAATTCTATAACAAAAAAAAAATAAATAAAATAAAATAAACTTCAGCTAATGAATGAATATGAATGTGAGTATAGAACTAATGACTGTGGCTGTTGTTCTTGGAACTGACTCTGTGCGTTATTGGTGTGTGTTGCTGGCGCCGGCTGAGCCTTGGTTTCGGGCGACGAGCTGCGCTGGAACATGGTGCTGGGATTGAAGAGCGTAAGCAGCTTGTCCACAGTTGTCGGATTGGCTATCCACGAGGATTTGCGTGCACGCGTCGCCCCCGCCGGCTGCACGACTGCAGGCTGCGTTGCAGTTGGCAGCGTTGGCAGCGACTCTGTGAGGGCAACTGGATTACTGGACGCAGCTGCCGAGAGAGCAACACTCGCAGCGGAGTCTTTGGTTAGCGTGATATCATTGTCTCCAAATACGGCGATGGGGCAGCTTTTGCCACAGACAGGCGCAGGCTCCAAGGCGGAGGAGCTGCTGCCAATGCTGCTGCTGCTGTTGTCATTGTTGCTGCTAGTGCTGCTGCTGCTGCTGCTGCTGCTGGTGGTGCTGCTGCTGGGCGAGCTGCTGCATGAACTGGATGATGTGCTGGGCGGCGACAGTTTCTGCGCCTCATTTGTACTCTGCTCGTGTGCGTTGTCATTGTCAGCGATGGCGGTGGGTGGAGTTGCAGCTGTTGCTGCTGCTGTTGCCGCAGGCTCTACAATAATCACACTGCTGATGGGCATCGCTGTGTTTATTGTAGCTGTTGCCGTGCTGCTGCTGCTGCCGCTGCTGGTCGCCTCGGCCAGCTGTGCGGCAGCTTTGCGCGCCGACTTAAGCATCGGCGTCGGCGGCAAGTGAATTGGCGGCGTCTGTGGCGGATCTTCATAGATGCGCGAGACATGGAAACGCGAACGTGGCGACACGGACAATCGTTTGATTGTCTGCGTGGATGAGGTGACCGATGCCATCGATGGCAACGAACTGGACGTGGGCAATGGCAGGCTGGCAATTGCGTTCAGGCTGCTTTGGCTGCCCAGCAGCCCGCTGGCCGTGCTCACGCCATTGGTCGCTGCGCCGCCACCGCCGCCGCCGCCACCGCCACCAACACCAGCACCGCCAGTGGCCGTGGGTATGGACATGCAGCTGCTGGCCGAACGCGGCGTTGGCGTCGGTGTCGGTGTCGGCGGATGCTGTGGCGGCATCTGCGCCAGCGGCGAGGTCAACGGGCTGGCAATCTCATTGACGCGCGACACGTGAAAGCGACTGCGATTGGGCGACGAGGACGGCGACACCGTGGGCGGACTGGGGCCCGGCGAGCGCAGGCGTGTGCTCGACTTGCGCTTCACCTCCAGCTTGGCAGCCGGCGTGGGCATTGCGGTTACTGCTAGCGCGGCGGTCACCTGCCCAGTCGCCGCATCCACCAGCGGCCGACTGTGGCACGTCAGCGATATTTTCCGCGAGCCCATGTAGTAACCGATGCGACACCGATTGTTGCTGCTGCTGCCGCTGCTGCCAGTTCCATTGCTGCTGCTGCCGCTGCCAGCAGCGTTGCTGCCATTGCTGCTGACGCCACCTGCGCCGCCCACGTTTGCCGCCTTCTCCGCCAGCTCTAGCTCCTCCGCCTGCATCTTTTCATTGCGCGAGCACATGGAACGAACTGTGCCCAGAACGCGCGTATAGTCCAAGTGCGCATCGCTGCCAATCTGCAAGAGCGAGAAACAATTGGGTATTAGTTTCAGTTTGATTTAAGCAGCGACAGATTGTATACCCTATAGAGTACGAAATACATGCAGATTGTGCAAAACTGAAGCGGGAAAAATATATATAAAAATATTATGGAACATACTACTGTGGTCAAAAAGTAAGGTGAATATTTAAACACAAGCGTGAATATAGTACTGATACTGACATTGACATGAAATTACCGCCAGATGTCATCAACAGTCCTGCCAACTCAAGAAAAAAAGAACTAGTCCGCCATCTTAAGCCCGCGAATTTTAAATTGAAAATTCACCTTACTTTTTGCTCACAGTAGTATACCAAATATTTATCTGAACCTTGAGTACGTGAGAGAATGCATGAGTATCGCCAGAGCGAATTTTGAATAATTGGTGAGTATTTAAATAAGGAATTACCCTATGTAATATGGCCTACATAAGTGTGTATATATTTGTGCATATTCAAAATAAAAACGTGAAGGAACGCAGAAGAGATCAAGTATCCAGCGGCGAAAATTTATTGAAAAAATTCTCAAAAGAAAGGAGGTAAATGAGTATCTGAATAACAAAATTACAGCATATGGAATGCTAAAATGAAACAGAAAAACTGCTTATATATTTTTCAAAATGTTCACCCTTATAATTGTGCATTAGCTTTTAAGAAATGAATATAAATGAATTTACCAAAATAACCTCGATTAAATGTTTTACAAAGTCCACACTATAAATTTAAATAAAATTAAACTTCAGTTATGCACAACCAAAAAAAAAAAAGTTACATTACATTTGTCGTAGTTTTGTGCTCAGTTTTAGTTTTGTTTTTATTTTTTAGCGAGGGTGATAAAATTTTCATGGGAAAACATCATGGAAAATGGCATTGTTAGCGTTGTTAGCGAATTGTTTAGTTGTCATTAGCATAGCCAGAGCAGCTTGCTCTCTGCTAGAGAGAAGGAGTGTGAGCGAGAGCGAGAGAGAGAGTACGTGAAGGAGCGAAAGAGACGTAATAATCGGGTGCTTGATGTGGGGGATTTACTTACGCTCTCCTGGGGCAAAGGCGTTGGCGGTATGACATTTACTATCGGCACAATGGGCAACTTTTTGCGATGAAGGAGTTGATATAACAAGATAACAACAATAACAGCGCCAAACGAAAATGATTCAATAAAATAAAATAATCAACAATTAACAGTAAACTCAATGAAACGCAACTGTACGCTAACTACGTCTCGAGATTATATCAAAATAATCTTGGCTTCGACTAGAGTTCAACTATAAATTGGGTATAACACGATTGGAATGAGAGTGAAAGTAGGGAAAACTAGTGGAAGATCAATAATGATAGAGAGATCGATTTAAGATTTGAATTTTAAATAGAAAACGCTTAAAAATCATAATTTTGAAATAATATCAAATTTAGTTATTAAATTGATTTCAATACAAAATTAGCAAAAAAAAAATTAGTTAAAAATTTTGATTCAGTAAAGATAATGCTATTGAAAAAATATAGCAATGGATCAATGGACACAACAAATTTAATTTGAATATTTTTGAAAAATATATAATTTAGTTTAAAAAAAATATTAATTTTTATCTAATATGCTGAATAATTTTCAAAATTATTAAAGACTTCAATATCGAAAAAAAATCGATTGGAATCTATAATATATTTATTTTTACAGATGATACCGGAAGAAGTTCGGAAAAAACTTAAAGCAGTTAAAAATCTAAATTTTGAATCGATTAAACTGATAATTTTGGAAATTTCTAAAGCTGATAATACTGCACAAGATATAAGAATCAATTACCAAATTTGAATTAATGTAATAATTAATATAAAACTAGAACTACCATATTTAAAAATCTCCAACTTTACAGATCTTTCATACATTGCTCAACATTCCTTCAACCGTGTTATAGACATTATATATATACTATATATATATTCAAAATCAAATCAAAACTCGCAGAACATTGTTAGAACTCAGCTTGAACTCCTGCTCCGGGTTTCACCTGGGCTTGCAGACAGAGACAGAGACGAATCGTGTACACAAACACCGAACACTGAAGCATTGCTTTCGGAGTCTCTCTCGTCTGACGTCGGCATTGGCTCTACTTACCGTTAGACGTTTGGGCTCATCATTGATATCGATTTGGGTGATCGTCTTGTTGGACTTGAGCACCTCGGCGATAATGTTCAGACTTTCCACCTCTAGTTTATTGTCACGTATATCGATGCGCTGCAGCTTGCTGTTGCCGCCAAAGGTTAAAATGGAGGCCAGAGTCTCGATGCCCTTCGCGCTGAGGTGTGCACTCTGCAGGCCCAGCGTGGTAACAGTTTTGTTCTTGATCAGACTGTCCTTGATGGTGGCCACGAACTCATTGGACAGACAATTCTTGCCAATGTTCAGCAGCTCCAGCGAGGTGGTGCGCGCCAGCAGATTCGATATGCAGCCGCCACAGTCCTTGGTCAGATTGTTGCTCCACAGTGCGAGCGCCTTGAGGCCGCTGGGCGCACGATTTGCCACCTCCAGCGTGGAGTCGACCAGCTGCCGTCGCGACAGCGTGTCGTTCTTCGTCAACTTGTCGGCGAGATGTGGATCTCCTGCAGCACTGCTCGTGCTGCCATCCAGGGAGTTCTCACTGCACAGACTGTCCGAGCTCTGGGAGCGATTGCGCGTCGACTGACTGAGGTAGGCGCAATTGGACTCGGTGCGACGCAGGCCGCTGCTAACGCCGCCCGGCGAAGTGGACGGCGGTGGCGGCGTGGGCGTCGGACTCGGACAGGGACTGTCGCTCAGCTCCTTGTCCTTGGCTGCAGTAAGACACTCCGCGGCAATGGTCACCTTTGGCGCTGCCGTCAGCGTCGCACTGCACAGCTCCGTGTTCTCTCGCTCGGTCTGTTCCAGCGCCTGTGCAGGCATCACGGCAGCTGCTGCAGCTGCCACCTCCTCGGCGACCAGCAGGCACTCCGTCGACTCACTGGCAATGGTCGCTGTCTCAATGGGCATCTCTTTGACCATATCATCGAGTCGCGTGCTCTCCAGCGACACGGACAAGCGACTGAACTCGTCGGGCA
This sequence comes from Zaprionus bogoriensis, assembly GCA_035046045.1. Lineage (NCBI taxonomy): Eukaryota > Metazoa > Arthropoda > Insecta > Diptera > Drosophilidae > Zaprionus > Zaprionus bogoriensis. The sequence goes on from JAWNOI010000046.1 coordinate 614,134, forward strand.
GATGGCGACTTATGTCCCCCTCCGATGCGCTCTCGAACGCGGAGTCTGTGCTGTGCGTGTCCTCGAAGTCATCGCCAGCCTTGTTGCTGTTGCTGTTGTTGTTGTTGTTGTTGTTGTTGCTGTTCTTGTTCATGTCCAGCGGTCGTGAGCCGCTCGCTCCATTGGCAGCGATGCCATTGATGCAGTCGCTCTCCTCGGCGGTTACCTCGTAAATGGATGATGCTGATGCGTTGCCAGCGGCTGCTTCAGCCGCTACTGCTGCATGATTATTGTTGTGGTTGTTGTTGTTGTTGTTGTTGCTGTTGTTATTGTGGGAATTGTTGTTATTCTGTACACAGGTTTCATTGGGTTCAACGGTTTTAGCCTCTGTTGAGGGAGTAATATCTGCAAGCGGAAAGGCGAGAAGAGCATTAGAAAAGCGAGAAAAACATGGCAGCTGGGGAAATGCTTGAATTTTCCTTTTACCACATAAGTTGCGTTCGTTTTGGGAACTTTGTTGTTGCTGTTGTTGTTGCTGCTGCTGCTGCTGTATGTCTGGAGTTAGCTGCTCCAGTGCGCCAGCTGCAGCAGTGTCTAGTAGTACGACTGGCTCCAGTGCCGGCGTCGTATCTAACTCAATTGTTGCTGCTGCCACTGCTGCTGTTGCCGCTGGCAGATTGTCCATGCTGATCTCACTGATGTCCTCGGAGCAGCAGGCGGCAAGTGTGTCGGTGGATATATTGGAGGGCGCCTCCTCGCTGCTGCTGTCACTGTTCATGGACAGCAGCTTGTCTAGCATCGATTGTCCGCTCGCACTCTGATGATTGACGCCCCTCAGAGTGCGCACCGTATCCTCCGTGTTGTCATCCTCGGCATCGTTCTCCAGATCCACCAGCAGCGCAACAGCTGGTTCATTTGTACTGGTAGGTTCTTCGGCTGTTGCAAGTTCTCTTTCTCGTTCTGTTTCTGCTGCTGCTGTTGTAGCAGCTGTTGTTGCTGTTGCTGCCACTTCTTGTCGCTGCTCTGTCGTCGTTTCTTGCACTTCGACAATTTCGGCGGCTACGCGCGCTGCCAATAAATCCATGGATGACTGCAGCTGACTGCTGAAGGGTAACTCCTCCTGTTGCTGCGCCAACAAAGCCGCGCCCAGCGGCGACACCGGCTCGTCATCCTCAATGGCCTGGGCACGCTGCAGCGGCAAGCCGCTGCGTCGCTCCATTTCTGTTGCCTGCAGAATGAGGGCCTGCACCAGATACTTGACACCGTTGTCGCGTATGTTGTTGTTGCTGATGTCGATCAGCTCGATGCTGTGATTGAAGCGCAACATGTCCGCAATATGCTGTGCATCCGTGCAGTCCAGATCGTTGTAGCCCAGCCACAGCTCCTTCAGTATCTTGTTGTGGTATAGCTTGCAGCCTGAGCGAAGACAGAAATGCAGCATTAGTATAAAATTATTATTATTATTATTATTATATATCATGCGTGCACTTACAGAAATTGGTCAGTGGCGCTCCCTTCAGGCCGCAGTGCTCCAGCTTGATCGTATGCAAATTGGATGTACTCAGCGCACAGCCCAAATTCTCGGCGCCCACTTTGGAGATCTGATTGCCATCGGCATTGAGCTGCTGCAGCTCTTGGCTGCGACCCACGACATTGGTGCAGAGGCCCCAGGCGCGTACCGACATCGGTTCCTTGTTGTACGAGATGTCCAACTCGTTGGCAGCCTCATAGTACTCAATCATCTGGCAGAGCGCGTTCAGGCAGCTCTCGTTCAGCGGACAATCCGACAGGTCGATGGCTTTGTACTGTATCTGTGTGCGGAATTAAGGCATGCTCATCACTTGATACAGCTGCGATGAGAAGTTCTTTTGCTTACCCGCTTAAAGATCTCCTCCAGCGGCTCACAATCATCGGGCGTCAAATTGATGCCCTTTAGCGAGAGCAGCGGCTGCCGCGTCTGGTGCAAATCGAGCGTCTTGAAGTGATCCATAACATTTTTCAGCGGCCGTGTGCAATGCTTCTGACAGGACCTCACATACAGGTCTACGACCTCGGCAATGCTGCTGACCTGGCATACTGTAAAGTTCAAGATGATTGATTAATATTAGCCAGGGGAAAATTAAACTATAAAGATGAAATAGGAAAAGTAATAAGTATTGCTTTAAAGCTCCTAAACTATCTCAAAGTAAGCACAGAAATGAATGCTGACTCGGAAATGGTTTTGGGTCAATTTTATTTTAACAAGTCCATATAATTTAAATAATCTTGATTGAAAAAAAAATAATAATAACCAGTGTTCCTGTACTATCGATTTTATAATAGTATATATTTATTTAAGTTATAAATGTAATATTATTATTATTTAAAGATATTATTATTATTTAAAGCTCATAGAAAATGTTGTAGAAGTAGATTTCCTAAATCCCTAAATCAATCATCATCAATCAATAGGTCAATCCATGAGTAAATCGACATTTCAAAAGAAAATCGCATGAGTTTTCGCAAAGTTACGACTGCAAAAAGTCGAGTTCTACACCAGTGGAGGTTAGACAGAACATCCATAGATATTCACGCCAAGCTTGAATGAAAAATACAAACAGACGCAAATACATACAAATATATTCGATCGAAATTCCGCAAATTGTGATCAAAAATACATAAAACAAAGAACATTGTTGAGTCAATAAACCGACGACGGCGGCGACTCTCTTCCGTTTGTCATGCAATGTCACAATTTCAAAGCAAATACTTTGGATGAAAATATAGCACAGCTGTGATGGACTGCAAAATACGCTATAAATTTCAAAATGTAGTACATTTTTGTAAGATAAGATTAAGATTTTTTTTCTTAAAATAATTGCATCGAAAGTAGAATAATTTTTAAATTAAAATTAAAAAATGTAGAGCTTTTCTGAAGATAATTAAATCGAAAGTTGAATAATTTTCAAGCCAAAAAATTAAACTTGTGAGACATCAAAAACTGAAAACAATATTGTTCTTAGATTTTCTGTTCGTTCAAAAAATCAGCAAACATTTTCTAAATTTTTCAGATAGAGCAAACAGACTTTTCGCGCATACATTGTTCATATATGGCGTAGAAAACGAGTCGCTGGCGCGTGCAAATTATCTTCTGGACGATCATGAGTATCTTCATCATCGGCCGGCGAGACAAATCAACATAGACAAATTGTCCGCAAATGTCAAAATAAAATTGCGGCATTTCCAAACGATTCCGTTTGGGATGACAAATCGTGAACTTGTAATTTGCGACTTGTTGCACCGAGGCTGACGGGGAAGGGAGGGAGACTGAATAAGTGAATCGAGATGTGAGTCTTGAGTCTTGTCTATCATTTGGCACAGTCGGACGGACACTTGCGGCGAGTAATTTGCGACTAAATTTAGAATTTCCTTATGTTCGCCATAATTTGCCGCGACATGTCAACCAAGAATAGCAGCAGAGAAATGTAAATATTTTTCTTTTGATTTGCGTTAACTACATTAGTTGTTATTTATTATATTGTTGAGGATGTGCGCTGCTTTGTGAATCGTGAGCGTATCAAATCGAAAACTGCAGCCGAAAACTGTGCCAACGTTTCGAATATGGGGGCGGGGGGAATGGGGTTTCTAGATTTTATAAATAGTTCGCGCGAAGAACGTAAACAAATTAATCTATCATGCATTATCCGACGAGGCACTGAGAAAGCAATTAAACGATCCATTTTAATTCAACGACGAGCTAAAAATTTGATGCCAAGCCGCATCTCAGGGGGAAAACTTTGTGTCACACACCCGAAAACTTTTTCACACGAAAACTTGCGCGTTTTTCGTTTTCATTTTTTTTCCACTCGCTTCTTCTTCCTCATTTTGGCAATCATTCAAAAGTGTCTCTCGCTTCTCATAGTAGTTTGGGAGACGGACATCTGTTTAATGAATCATTAACGTTCGCATGCTCACTAGAAACAACAATTTCTCAGAATCATTATTTCACACACACACACACACACACACACTTGCCATACACCCCTATAGCAATATACATATATACCTATATACTAGATATATTTATACTTTTTGCGCTGGCAGACAATGTGACGACCGGCTTCCACTTTACGTTTTTCAATGTGTTCGTTTCGGGGTTTTTTTTCTCTCATTTTTAGTTAATTGTAAATAATTTTTTTTTGCAACTGATAAAATATTTTCCATTGACGGAGCACAAAAGCTCTTTGTTGCCCCCCGATAAGTGGGGAGTATGTGTACGTATATAGATTCGTATATAATTGAAAATGCTTTTAGCCTGAGAATAATTGATCTAATATGATGTGCGGAATGCGACAGCTTAGTAGCTGTCGGTGTACGAGTATTAATATATATTCTACTGCAATGCTATTTTACTATATGTAGTACATTCGGAACGTCTTTGATGATGTGACGCGATAATTATCCACTTAATTAACTCATATCTTTTGCCCCTCCCGGTTGCCATGTCTTGCGCTCTTTCTTTCCGTTGGCCATAAAAACGGGAGAGATAACATAAAAGCCTTTTTAATATCGTAACGGTATGTCAGGGCCCCAGAGTATCTCTGGGAGTGCGAGTTGTACATTATATACTCTGACTTTTGGTAAGTTTTCTCTGGCTAAACTTAAAGCTTCACTAATTTTTTTTTCAAGCTACTGTTTACATTTAAAAACTCATAAAGTTTTGGATTTCGAAAAAAAAGACTCATTGTGACCATTTTCGACTTTTTAGCAAGGTTTTGCAATGTCAACAAATATTTTCAGATTACAAAATTAAGTAAGAGACTCATGCGACTTTACAGCTTTCTTAAAATATAATCGATCCTTTCCACAAAAACGGAATATATTTTAATTTTTATTTTAATTAATATTTTAATTTAAATTTTAATTAATATTTTACTTTATATTTTAATTTATATTTTATTTTATATTCTATTTTTATTTTATGATAGAAGCTAAATACACTATAAAATATACTCTCAAAGCCTAAAACTATCTACCCTTCCAACTCCCACACCCTACTACAGAGTATAGCCCCAATGTAGGCCTACATCAAAACAGCACGAAAAGAAATTTGCACAAAAACTAAAAACTTAACGCCAGCCAAGGCGAATCATAAACAACTCTAGAATGTAAATAAACTATGAGAGCAGCGGGAAAAAATTGAAAGAATGAAAGAAACTATAATGAAACCAGAAACAAATTTTGGCCCATAAACAAATACAAAGCTGTTTGTTTGTCCGACCATCCGCCGTTCGCTCCGTCCATCCGTCCGTTCGTGCTCTTATCTCATTCACTCCAATAAAAAAATGTTATAAAATACGCATACAAACAAGTCTGTATTAACTAAAGTCAAAATAAAATAAGATAAATACAATTTTTAATCAAGCGCAAAAGAAACAAAAAGCAAAGGAAAATAAATTCTTTTTTTTTTTTTTTGGGGGGGGGGGGTCTTGTTGCTTTTGCATTATTATTTATTAGTCAGCGCTTTGATAAATGCCAGATAAATAATTGTGTATAATACACTTAATACCCCATACTCGCACACTTAACTGTTCATTTCTATTTTCATAGCGCAAATCTATTTTTGAAGGCACTCGCAATTGTCGCCGCAAAATAATGAAACTTGCATTTGTTTATACATAGATATAAAAACGGCACAAGATTAATTGAAGTGCTCGATCGAGTGCAAATATCGGGCGCAGATCGCACGCTATATCTGTGTGCTGTATCAAAAGTAATTCACATATCATCTGTTATATAAGGCAAACCAACCGAAATCGACGATTCAATTATCGATCTAGAGTGAATTGGCTCATCCGTGGGTAAAAACAAGGAAAACAAACGAGAGAGAACAAGTCGGGAAGTTTAGTGCAGGGGTGGGTGGATACTCTACTAGCAGATACTCTGTAGTATGCTGTAGAACAGCATAAATATTATATGTTTGGGAGGCAAATAAAACGAAAAGGCTTGGGGATACTCCGTAAAAAATTTTAAAGTACCCAGCGCTGTTTATAGATGATAGATTAGAGATTATATGCAATCTTTGCGCGAGTTGAAGGTACTCCAAACGCTTGGACTATAAACAAAAATATTCTGAATAACGGCCAAAATAAGTAAATAAATAATTTAAAAAGTTGAAAGCGTGAAAATATCCTATACATTATTCTGTTAAGCTCAATTAAGCTTATGTTCTCTTTTATACAACAGGACACGCCCCTCGCACGCAACTTATAATTGCAGGGTATGCCAAAAACAAATAAAATAATTGCCAAAATAATTAAATAAAGAATTTAAAAAGTTTAAAGCTTGAAAATACCCTATACATAATTCTGCTTAGCTCAATGAAGCTTATGCTCGCTTTTATACAACCAGCACACGACCCTCGCACGCAACTAATAATTACAGGGTATGCCAAACGACCGTCTGCAGACATCTGGGCTAAGTGCGTGCGTGTGTATAAGTGTGTGTGTGCCTCTGAGTGTTGGTGTGTGTGTGTACGTTGTTTACTTTGTGTATGGCAATTGGCGTATTAAATGCTTTTCAATTTTTTATTATTCTATTGATTTTTATGCGTTATCGACGCGTCATATCACAGCCAAAAGAGGCGAAAGGGGTGCGGCCAGAGACAGAAAAAGCGAAGAAACGACAAAGCCAAAAAACCGTAGAGCAAGCGAAAATTGTTCAATTAAACTGCTGTTAATTTGCTGCTAAACATTTACAATGTCGGCAATTCGAGAGTGTATCTTTGTGAGTGTGCGTATATATATCGTATATCTGGTATATATATCATGAAACTTGTTCTCGCCGTTTGCCATTTATTGAATTTGTTGTTTATTTGTGTGTTGGCAACAACCTTCGACAACAACAGCAACGAGCAGCGAGCGACAAAAACGCGAACAGAGAAAGAAGAACTGAGACACTCGAAAAATTGGCATCGAGTCGATAATTTATTTAGTCGGGGTAGCCAGCCAACGCAGAGATCGAGAATCGACACGCCAATGAAATATTTATTAAAACGTGCATAAATCGACTTCTATTCTTAGGAAAACCCCAAGCCGAAAGAACAAAGTAACACACTTGGCTTTCATATTGATTGATTGCAGCAGTTTTACACTACAATTTTGTTTACCAATGACGCTTTGTGGTTCATTCAAGTAGTAAACAAATTTCGTTTAGAGATGTTCCGAAAATCATTTACCGATTTCATGTTTTGCTACTTCCGACTAAGAGATTCTTTGAGATTTCAGTCCACTTATAGCAATTAATAATTCTTTACCGAATATCGATTTAAATTTTTAATATCTGTGAAATTCCTGTCATTTCTTTACTAATTATCGATTTAATTTTTTAATCGATTCCAAAAGAAATTGGATCAAAGTTCTTAGACAGTTATCGAAAGAATCTTTATAGATTCATTTTAATTATTTCAAATTGAGTATGAACATTTTTTTTATATATTAAATTATTTCGTAACTTTCTTCATAGTTTAATTCTTTCATTTCATTTCGTTATTAATAACAGATTTATTTTTTTAATCGATTCCAAAAGAGATCGGATTCTTTACAGATTCACTGCATTTATTTCAAATTGAGTATGCAAATGTATATTTTAAATTATTCCGTAGTTTAATTCTTTTCAAAATAATTTTGTTAAAATTCTCCCTATTACACTTTATTTTCAGATTCCATTTTCAAACGATTCCCATAAGTTTTTAATAACAATAACAATATACAATAATAGCGTTAACATATCTGAGCTGATATGGTAAACCTAATTTCAATAATCTTTATTATTATTATAATTATTTAATTATAACTTCTATCATTTCTAAGAATCGATGAGACTGTCTACATTTGAATAACCCGTCTAGGTAAACAGTTCTCTTATCGCTAAGTCGGTAATCAGTTCTGCTGAGAGCCGACGGCGTCGTTCAGCGAAAACTTCAGGCAATACGCCGAAAAACTAGCTATGATATACGGCCAGCACACCAGCACATTAAGGAGCTCAAAATGGGAACTAATGAGGAGGCATCCATGCGTTTAATGGACATCCCGAAAATAACATTTCCGCCCAGTGACATTTTAGCTAAATGCAAAGATTAGCATTAATATTTTATATTGTTTGCTATCGCTCTTTCTCTCTCTGTCTCTGTCGTTCTTTCTCTCTGTCTATGTTTGTGTTTTCTTTGTTTGTTAATTTGCTTTGTGCTCGTTTTCCTTGATTTGCTTTGCTGGAATTGCATTAATTAATTACATACATCGAAATGTGCATTAATCGAGCTCGTGACATTTTTATCATCTTTCATTAGTACTTTAAGTGCTACACACATACACATACTCTACACGTGTGTGTGTGTGTTTGTTTCTGTATTAGTGCGCATTTTCTTTAAACCTCTTCAATAAACTGCTGAGCATGCGATTCTCGCTGCAAAAATTTATTAATTCGCAATAATTATAGGAAATATTTCAGAGCTGAAGTGAAATCAATCCAGCTTAAAGTTGAGAGTGCGCTACTAAACAGATTGGCAGACTTGAGAATAAAGGGATTATTACTTGACTTAAAAAGTTAAATCAATTATAACTCTAAGTTTTGAATAGTTAAGGTATTTTTATGACTGCTTCTTTTAAGATTACTAAAAATCTGCTTGCATAAAAATAAAATAAAATAATAAAAAAACGAAATCATAATTTTAAGTTCAAAATCAACGATTTCAAGATTTAAAATTAAATAAAGAAAATTAAGATTTAAGATTTCTAGATTTAAAATCAAAAAAGAAAATATTAAAAATAAAAATATAAAATATTAAAATTCTCAGACATTTTTCAATATTATTTTTAATTAGGTCGTAGTAAAAATGACCTTGTTGTACGGAAAAAAGGATGAGATATCATTGTTAAGCACGTAAACTTTAAGTTAATAATGATTAAATGGCAAAAACTTGATCACAAATACCACGCAACAGAACCATTAAAAACCACAAAAACAGGCAGACAGACGATGGCGGCTTTGGTCGCAGCAATCGAAACTCCCTGGTGATATCTATAGCGTTGTTTTCTTTTTTTTTCAGCTATTCCCCAGATAAATGTTAATTTTTATAGCGTCTCGAGTCATTTCTGTAAAGTGACAACGATGACATCACATGGTACGAGTTGTTACACCTACAAGCCGCAAAGTCGCGAGGCAAAATAAAACAAAAAACGGCAGCGGGTCTAGCAAACAAGATATGTATAAACAAAGGCACGAAACGAATTTAAAACAAACAAACAAATACAAGAGACACATGTACAAGCGGACATACTCAAATGCCGTATAGTCAGACGGGCACACGAGTATAGTCAGTATCTCCCCCCTCTATGTGTGCATGCATGTATAGCTGTGCTATAGGCAGGTATATGGAAACAAACACGTTGAACAAATCGTAATCGCTTCAACAATTTATAGCATTTACGGTGAGAAAACAGATAGCAGACAAATGGCAGACGTAAAAAGCGAGCCTACAAATGGAGCCGGTCGAAAAGGCGAATTGCAAAAAAAGCAATAGAGAACGAGGCAAGAAAAGAGAAGAGAAGTGGAAAGAGCGTGTGAGAAGAAGAGAAGAGCGCAAATCTAAACCGCAACCGATCCGATCCCAAAACTGAAACTCAATTCGTTGAATCGCCGTATCTTATCAGTGATTCTGTTGTTGTCTTTATCGCTGGCAACAAAAAAAAAGAAAAAACAAAAAACAAAAAAAAAATAGAAAAATAACTCAATACGAACACAACGAAAAACAAAATCAAAGGCAAACAAATAAAATAACCAATCACTCACGGCAATAACAATAGAAAAGGCGACAAAATTCAACGGCTTTGGCTGAAATAAGGTAGGCCAGCGAACATGATGCGAATATTTTAAGTATTTTTTTTTTTTTGGCTCATTCATTATGGAATTTTTTTGGTCATGTTTTTTTCTCGCAATATTTGTCCTATAAGTTTTCCATTGAAGAAAAACAACCTGAAAGCTGAAAGTAAACTTAACGAATCGTTCAATAGTCTGGCAACGTCACACAACAATCAACAACTCGCAGACTTGTGCGAAAAAGATAACAAGCAGCCAGACATTTGTTAAAAAAAAGTGCGTATGGCTGAATAAATATGCTCAAGGCTGCAAGGAAATTACAAATTACCCTTGGAGCATATATGTTTAAAATACCCCCCATAGCAAATAAATAAGGCTGCTGGGAAACTAAAAAAATCTTTGCATAGTCTGGCAACGCAACGCAGGCAATTGTAAACTGTCAACAAGTCGCAGCTTTGATTGATTTGCGTGCAGAAAATATAGATGACAACATTTAAGACATTTTGGAGGCATTTATTATAGATTTTTATAAATTTCCCCTAAGTATATGTTTTAAAAATTTCTATAGCTAAATAAAAATGTTCAAGGCAACAAGGAAACTAAACAAATCTTTGCATAGTCTGGCAACGCCACGCAGGCAATTGTCAACTGTCAATAAGTTGCCGCTTTGATTGATTTGCGTGCAACTTGCAGCACTGGACAAGGAAGCAGAGCAAAAACAGAGCGAAAAGATGAGCACACGCAGAGCAAATATGGCGAACGTGTTGCGCTTGGCAACAACACAATCGCTTGGCTTACATCGTTTACGGTTATTGCGTTCCGTTCATTGCGAGTGCAGCAGCGCCCCATTCAGGCACATCTACGACGTCCACTCAAAAGAAATGCATAAATATTTGTGCGCACTTCATTCAATTGGCTTATTTCGTTCTGGCAGCCACCCACACACGTTCTCTATGTGTCTCCCCCCCGCTCACGCTCGCACTGCCTCCCGCACACCCACTGTCGCTGCTATTCATCTTTCTTGCGCACTTGTCGGCTGCATGATCGGCCGTTCGTTTTGCTCGATCAGTTATCGCCGAGTCCTTTTCGCACTTCTTGGCGCTTCTTTGCAATCAAATTAATCGCTTTAATTGAAATAAATCACAGGAAGTACAATTTGCGACATGTGTCTCAAGTTCAACTTCCGCGATTACAGCACATAAAGCCAAACGATCTGATCGCGTTCCCGATATCCGACTCTCCCGGGTAGGAAATTGTCAATCGTATCACGTACCATATATACTTTTGCACTCGAAAACTTTTCCATTATTCGAATAGAATATTTTAAAATTGTATCATGCTGTGCCACCATCCGAAAATATACTCAACAAAATAAACTCTTTTCAAAATGTATATAATATTTTTAGCATTTTCGAAATGAATGAATCTTTAAGCATTCAAATTTCGGATGTACGAAAACGCATCAATCAGTTATTTATACAACTCGAACCGCATCATAAAGCGTGTGTGATCCTTTTACTTTGATCTCAGGCGGAAAACAGTTAAGATTTTTTATATTTACGAGCTTTCAGATATGTCGTAAAGTCGAAAATAGAATAAATTATCGGTATTACTATCGTGTGCTCACAGTATTTACCAGAAGGGAAGCCTCACTTTACACATTTTTGCACTTGCTTCAATACTCTGACAGAGCGTACAATACAAAAATTATATAAAAAAAATACAAAAATTATGTTTTTTTAAAATTTTTGTACAATTTGTACAACTTTTTCTTGAAATTTTATCATAATCGGACTTGTATAACATTAGCAGGTTGGTACTTATCAAAAATCATACGAAACTTTTGTTGACAATGCCATCTATACGTCGGTTCCGGGACTTATTGATCCACGTGTTATAAGAACTTAAATTTCTCATGATAATAAGCTCACCCCTTGCATAGTTTTATAACTATTTTTATCTATTTTATATCCTACAGTTTCTATAGAACTGTCATAATAAAACTAGTAATTTTTGAAAACTTTACCCTTAATTTTTAAGCAGTTCATGAATTTTTGTACAATTTGTACAACTTTTCCTCGAACTTTTTTCAAAATCTGACTATTATATTATGGGTTTATGAAAACTAATACGGAACTTTTATTGACAATGCCATCTATACGTCGGTTCCGGGACTTATTGATCCACGTGTTATAAGAACTTAAATTTCTCATGATAATAAGCTCACCCCTTGCATAGTTTTATAACTATTTTTTTATATTGCAGGGATTTCAATTTAACCGAACTACTATATCCGATAGTTACTATAGAACTGTCATGACAGAACTCGACATTTTTTAAAACTTAATTAATTGATTTTAAAGCAGCTCATTTTGTAAAATAAAGTCGGAAAACTTAGGCTATGTTTAAAATGAATAATACCAAAAAAACACTTAATTTACGAACAATTTATCAAAACCTATTAAAAATAATACCAAACTAGAATACTAAAAATTAAAACTGATATATATATATATATATTCATACTCAGTTCACGGCAGGAATAATCGCATAAATCTTATATAAGCACCTCCCCTTCTTGTTTTATACCAACAACAATTGCAGTTAAATAATTGTGGGAGTACTTTACCTTGTTCCCAAGGATTGGCCGGCTCCAGATATCCGGTGACCAGTTCCTTATCACTTTCCGGGAATGAAACGCGACGCGGCATCGCTGTGCCCGTGAACGAGCCATCCGAGAACTTGCGCTGCAGCAGACTGGGAGCTGTAGCGCAGCCGCCGACGGCGCTGCTACTGCTGCTGCTGCTGCTGGTGGTGCCTCTCATGACGACGGTATCCGCTGAGCCGGCATCGCTGCGGTTCGAGCTCGAGTTGGATGCCAGCGAATCGGTTCTCCATACTGCGCTCTGCTTCGCGCCGTGATAAATTTTGATTTTCTGCTGTTGCTGCGTACGCATCTGAACATCGAATGCGGCGGGCTCTGCCCGCACAGCGCTGCCAGCGGCATCGGCATCGACATCAGCAGCAGCAGCAGCAGCCGCAGCCGCAGTCGCAGTCGCAGCAGCGCCATCAGCTGTTTTGGCTAATTCTGGCAGCTCTGCCACAGCTGACAGGGGCAATGGTGTTGGCGTTGGCGTCGCCGTCGGCGTCGACGCTGGCAGCATAGCTGCATTTTTAGTATTGTTAGCTGTCACTGTTGCTGTTGTTGTTGTTGTTGAAGTTGTTGCTGTTATTGCCTGACCCTCAACTGCTGCTGTTGTAGATGCTGCTGTCGCCAGCTCTGCGGGGGCAGCGGAGGCGGCAGCGCTTGTTTCTTGTTCCGCTGCTGCGTTGCTTGCCGTCGCTGCAGTCGATGTTGTTGTTGTTGTTGCTGTTATTGTTGTTGCTGGTTCTATTGTCGCATTGTTTGCAAGGTGCGTTGAAATTGTTGGCTCCGTTCCATTGCCAGTTGTTTCAGTCGGGGCCATAGTTGTTGTTGCTGCTGTTGCCGATGTTGCTGTTGGTGTTGTTGTTGTTGTTGATGTTAATGTTGCAGTTGGCGTGTCATTGTCATCGATGTTATGTAACATGGTAACTAAACTTTTGTTTTCTTTTTTATTTTTTATTTCTTTTTTTGTTTTTTTCACGTACAAATCTTGTTGGATTTTCTGTTTCGTTTCGTATGAATTTTTGTTTTCTTTTGTTTTATTTGTTGTTGTAATTGCAATATTTGTACATGCACGTTGATTAATTTACACTCGCTCTTTTTTTTTTTTTTTTTGTTTACGTTATATGTTGCTTGTCGATACGATATTTGTTCGCGCCTCTCTTTTGTTTTTGCTCTTGGCATTTACATTTTCGGCAATTTCAAATGCAACGGCGCAACAAATGAAATTTTGAATAATTATTTGGTCAGCACTGCGAATGAGAGAAACGGTATTAGCGCACTTTACGACTTTACAGCGAATATATTTACTTCTTTCTTCTATATACGTAAAATCCTCTGTAAATACCCCTTTATAAAATTTACTTATTATCAGACAGATAGACTGTAATTTAAAAAAAAAAAAAAAATTTTAATTTTTACTTCTAATCAGAACTTTACACATACAAAATTTTCCTCTCGAAAAATTTCCATGTAAAACTGTTTCAAAACAAAAGCGAACGAAAGAAATGAAAAACAAAAAAACAAAAAAAAACAACAACAGCGGCATTGAAATGAGCGCGCGTTGCTCTCCTGCTGCTGCTCTCACGCTGCTGCTGCTCTCTCTCCCGCTGTCATGCTCTCCCGCTCTCGCGTGTCTGCCGTGCTGTGCGCCTCTTCAGCGAGACGAAAAGACGACGCAAAAGAGAACGGCGTAAAAACATTACCTAATTGTTGTTATTGTTTTTGTTTTGTGTTGCTTTTGTTTGATATTTGCGAGCAAAACGTTTTGCCCAACAGGGGGCGGGGCAGAGAAGGGGCGGGGCGGCGGCTTGTAGGTTCGACAGCTCTGCCGCTGAGTATTTTTTTTCATTAATTCCACGCCAGTGTCGTTGTTGTAGTTGCTGTTGTTGTTGTTGTTATCGCGTTTTCCCCATGCACATTTTGTATTTTTGTTTACCACTCAGCCTGCCCGCCCGCCTGCCTGCTTGCCTTTCTCTCATGCGACGTTTGTCGTGTGTATTTGCTTGCGTGTGCGTGTGTGTGTTTGTGTGTGTGTGCCCGCCTGTATATGTGTACGAATAACACGCGCCCTGTTGCATGCAAAATTCAAATTAAAAGCCCATTGCAATTGGTAATTAGAAACTGCCAAAAGGAACGTACGATTGCACACGCTCTTGTCAAAATCGGTATTTGGCTTTTTTATGCTGTGTATTTGTTTAGAATAAATATATATAAATTACGTCACATGCTATTACTCCCCCCACACAACACACTCCTGCACCCTCTCTCACTACGTGGAGAGGGAAATTTTAATAATTGTTGTTGCACATTAACTGTGCATGCGAAAAAAGGGAATTTTATTACATTTCTAGTATTTTTGGGCATATTGTGTTTATTTTCGCCCTTGCTTCATGCGCCCGTTCGTGCGTTGCGTTTGGCTTGTCACACAGGCTCGTGTTTTTGTTTTTGTTACACTTTGGCATTTGCTTGTAACACACACACACATGCAGACTTGTGTTTGTGCTTGTATGTATGTGTTTTTTTATTGGCGCATTCTTGTGCACATATTTCGATTTGTTACACAATAAATACACATTTAATCCGAAGGGTGAAATTTATCGAACAATTAAACGTACAGAGTAACTAATTCACATCCGAGCAACAAGCAACAACAACCGATCACACAGACGTTGAAAATGCAAAAGGTAGAAATCGAAAATAATGAGCAGCACTAGCATAGCAGCAGGAACACGCACTGCTCTCTCTCTGTCACTCTCTCGCACTCGCTCTCTTTGCTCTCTTGATTAGAGATGCGCGTTGAAAATCACGACCAAACACACACTCGAATTTTGAATTTAATTTGGAAAGTGTGTTGAAGTGAAGAGTACGACGTAGAAACCAGACACTCACATGGTACAAATACCCTTTCGAAAGTCATCAAATGGCTTGAAAATTCATTAACTTTAATATATCGCACCAGTGTATGTCCGTCACAATGAAAACACGACACGCACACAGCTCTACGACGTCAGCGTTGCCAGAGCGCCGCAGTAATTCTGTTTGTGTTATCAAAAAGCACAGAATGCTGTAGTAAAATATGAATTACATTATAATAAAAACGATTTGATGCTGCGTGTTTCAATGACTCCCGATTATTTGCTTTAATTTTATTGGCCATATCTGAGCGCTTGCCGTGAAACCTTACATCTGGCAGCGCGCTAAATGTCGCGCTCTTTTTACGCAGCGCCCCACACCCAGCAATTGGATTTTACGCACATAAAGCGAAAACAACAAAAATTTCCTCTATTGGCAGGCCATAGTTTTTTTTTTCGAACGAATTAAAGCACAAATCCGAAAAACTTATGGAACTGGAATTAATATTCAAAATCGAATGCGAATTGCGGCGCACAGAAATCGCCCGATCAATTTAAGAACTAACACACTACGTCAATTGTATTGTATGACAGAAGCAGTAGAAACCTTTATTCTTCAATTGTTGCACACTCGAAGTTGATTTTTGTTTGCTATTGCTTGCACATTTATGCACTTTCCATTTTTGCTCCTTTCTTATACAAAATACAGACTAAAAGCGTTTTAAATGTAGCTATGCCACAAAATACACTGTGTGACTGCAGCTGCTGAGGCCGAAAATACCCAGAGCACAATGGGAATTGTGCGCAAAATACCAAAAATACTAGAATTAGTTGAAGTGTGAAATGACAGATTTTTATGTTGTTTGGCTGTGGAATTAAGGTAAGTAAAAGTTTTGAAAAGGAATTTTAACCATAGATTTATTTTAGTTAGCGCAAATCAGTCATATTTACAACTAAATGTACCTTACTTTACGTAACTGCAACGTAAAGTGCCAAGCGCATGTCTATCGTTATCGGCGTATCGATTTTTTGTGACCTGCAGACATATGGCAACGCCCATGCCGAGCAGCTGTTGTGACGAAAAGCCAACTCAGCTAATGTGAAGAAATTTTTTAATACACAAAAAGTTTCGCACACAGAGCAAAGTGTAATAATAGTAATTAATATTGCCGCGATTTATTCAAATTAAATTGTAGACCGTGCCGAAAAGAAAACAATGCAAGATGCGGCTAACAAATGCGAACGCCCAAACCAATACGCTGTGGAGTGATTTGCCCCGTCTGCTCCTTGGCACAGCACTTCTACTTTCCCTTTCATCTCTGCCAACGACGTGGGCCTTGTCCGACAAGAGACTGTGCGCTGACGAAAAATGTGAACGTAAGTAGAGGGCAGAGAAATTAGTCACAGTGCAGCAATGTTTTTTCCGCGATTAACGCAATTAATAATTGTGCCAGTGCAATGAATTACCCCTGACCCCATTTTGGCAGCCGATAAGAAAATATGAAATCAATTTGATTCATAACAAGGCGACCAACCGGTTCGCAGGCAATGCCGTTTAACCGGTTCGCAAACGGGTACACGTGCGGTACATTCAAATTTATTATATCATTATTTAATTTTTATCTTTTTTATTATTTTTATTAATTTATTGCATAAATTTATTTATTTATTTATTTATTATTAATGTTAATTTCTTGCATAAATTGATTTAATTCATTTAATTGCCATTCTTGCAGGCATCATCTCCATGGGCACGGCCAAAATCAGCTATGCGGCCGGAGAGGAGGGCATGCTGCCGTTTAAGATCCACTCGCAGATCCGCATACTGTCCAAGGGTGCGGGCAGCAATCCCAAGCTCTGGGGCGTCGAGATAAACGGACGTCGTGGCTATGCGAACAAGGATTTCATATTGGAGAAGAAGGTCTTCATTAAGGAGTCGGATCTCACCTATGAGCTGCCAGTGCAGTCATTAAAGCCAGAGGCGGAAGTAACGGAAAAACCAGCAGACGCAGCAGCAGCAGCAGCCGTGCCAGCTGCAGCACCAGCTGCTGCTGCCATTGTAAATAAACCCGCAGCGCAATTGGAGCCGGAGCAGCTGCAGCAGTCCGTGCTGAATGCTTCGGAAACAGCTGATGCGGATGTGATTGCTGCTGCCACAGCGACAACGACATCCCCGCTGGACACGCTCAAGCTGTCCATACTCACGGAGCACGGCGAACAGGCGAGCAGCGGTGAGGCGACCACGCCCATAACGCCTGTTCAGCCCAATCTGCAGCTGGTCGATGGCACGCAGTTGCCGCTGGAAGCGGTGCCGGCAACAACCGAACGGGATTTGAATCTCACCAAAGACGAAACTAAACCGCAGGCCCACAACATCGAGCAGCCTGTGCCGACAACGAAAGGCGATGAGGAATTCGAAGAATACGAGGAAGACGACGAGGGCTACGATGACGATGATGATGATGAGCACGATGACGATGAAGACGAGGCGACACTCGATAGCAAAGATAACGAATACCGAAAAGTCAGCGATAAGGCGGAGCAGCCACTCGAGATAAAGGCGACGTCAGCGCAGGTTGCGGCTGAAAATACCTCAGTTCCAACAGCTGCCGGCGTCCAATTGGAGCAGTCGGCACAGCTGCTGAATTCAACGAATGCAACTGGACAAGCAGAGCAGAAAGATTCGCTGGCGGCGCAAAAGAATGAAACCCTAGCGGAAGCTATAACTGAAACTGTTGCAGTTCCAACTGCAGCTGAAGCTCCTAATGCATTGCCCATACTTGTGGAGGAGCTGAAAGTGGAAGCTGTAGAAGCTGCAGCCGAGGCGAAGAACGAGGAGCAGACGAATCCCATAGCTGAAGCGGCTAAAGAGCAGGCAAAGGCGCTAGAAGACAAGGCTGCAGAGCTTGAGGCTCAAAAGGTTAAGGAAGAAGCTGAGGCAGCTCTAAAGGAAGCTGAGGCCCAGAAAGCCAAAGAAGAAAGCTTAAAGTTGGAAGAAGCTTTAAGGCAGGCTGAAGCACAGAAGGCGAAAGAAGAAGAAGAAGCTTTAAGGCAGGCTGAAGCACAGAAGGCCAAAGAAGAAGAAGAAGCTTTAAGGCAGGCTGAAGCACAGAAGGCGAAAGAAGAAGAAGCTTTAAGGCAAGCTGAGGCTCAAAAGGCCAAAGAAGAAAGCTTAAAGTTGGAAATAGCTTTAAGGGAAGCTGAGGCTCAAAAAGATAAAGAACAAAGCTTAAAGTTGGAAGCTGAAGTAGCTTTAAGGCAGGCCGAAGCCAAAAAAGCCAATGAAGCCGCTTTAAAAGAGGCTGAAGCTGAAAAGCTTCAAGTCGAAGCTCAAAGAGCGGAAGCTGAGAAACTGAAACAGGTCGAAGCGCAACTTGAAGCTCAGGTGAATAATGCAACAGGTGAAGCGCAGTCTACGACTGAGCAGAGCGATAAGCCGCAAGCTTACGAACCCATCGAAGCGCTATCCGTACAAACTCAAGCCGAAGCTCAAGAGATTCAGGCTGAGGCCAAAGCTCCAACCAAGGAAGCTCAAGCCGCTGCAGCGGAGCAGCTTAAGCTGCAGTCGGAAGCGGAAATTGCAACTGAAAAGTTGAAGGCGGAACTTGAAGCTCAAGCGGCGCAGCAGAGCGAAGCTCCAGCTGAAGCTTCAACTGCAGCTCCAGAAGACCATGCAGCCCAAGAAACAAAGGCCACCGAAGCTCAGCCTATTGCCGAGGCGACCGCCACGCCCAGCAGTTTGCCGCCATTGTTCAAGCAGAAGTCAAACTTTAATGATCCCAACGAGATCTACAAGCAGTTGGAGCAGCAGCGCCAGCAGGAGCAGTCAAAGCGAGCAGCGCGCGACCAGGAAGCAACCACGCCCAGCTCGCCCACATTTGAGGTGTACGATGCAGCGCATGAGGAAGCAACACCTGCACCATTGCCACTTGCCACTGGCACTGCGGAAATCATTGGATCCGCAACACCAGCCTCCACGCCAGAAACTCAACTCAAGGAGGATGCCGGATTGGCTGGGGGATTATTTGGTACAATAATGTCCACGGTTAACTCTTTCATCTCCAAGGAACCCGAAGCGGCGCCATTGGCTGCCAACGATGAGCTGCATCGTCTGCTCTATCCGGATAGAGCGGTGCCGGAAGGTAAGCACCTGATCCTATCTCTTTTCTGATACTGTAAGGAATTTGGGCAAAAAGTAAGGTGAATTTTCAATTTAAAATTCGCGGGCTTAAGATGGTGAACTAGTTCTTTTTTTCTCGAGTTGGGAGGACTGGTACTATAGTACTATATTTACGCTTTTGTTTACCAAACGATCAAGAGTGCATTTGTCGATTTTTACAATGTCTGAATTAATTGAGCAGAGAAGTGCCATCATATTTTGTTTGCGGAATGAAATTTTGGCTGCGGAAACGTTGAGGAAGTTTGGGGATGGCCTTTGGTGATTCTACCATGTCCCAGAAAAATGTTTATAAGTGTTACAAAGACTTCAAAGAGAGTCGGGAACGTGTTGATGACTTGGAGCGCTCCGGATGACCATGGACGTCAACAGATGACCAACACGTCAATGAAGTGAAGGAATTAGTGCTCAAAAATCGTCGGTTGACCATTGGAGACCTCACTGATATGATCGGAATATCAGAAGGATCTGTGAAAACCATTTTGAATGACCGTTTGGGCCTACGAAAAGTCAAATCTCGTTTGGTACCACTCCGGGGAACGCGTTACGAGTTGATTGAAGAGATAAAAGAAAAATCGACGAGGGCGCTCATGGCTATACCAGAAAGGGACTATTTGACCAGTTTCGAGGATTTGAAAAAACGTTGGCATAAGTGTATTTTATCGGGAGGGGATTACTTTGAAGGTGGTGAAATTGATTTAGGAGAATAAATAAAGAATTTTGACTTTACAAAAATATTCACCTTACTTTTTGCCCACAGTAGTAAGTTTTCTTTCCAGTAGTGATAACAGTGATAACAGCATCATGCAGAGAAGATAGTGACATCATTTTTTTTTCGAATTAAAGACCTATCATAGTAGAAACTAGCCTGTCTTTTTGACAGACCATAAATTCCACATACCCATGTACCCCATGCTCTCTTACTCAAAATTTCAACTAAAATCTGATCAATTTTTAGACTCGAGATCGTATTGGAACCGCTACAAGTTTCTCATTGATATTTGCTGAACTGATCACAATTTTCACACATTTGCCAACAGTTGCTGCTCCAGCCGCTGCTGCTGCTGCTCCGCTCGAGGGCCACTGCTTGCGTCCAATGGATGCCGCCGCGTGCCATGCCAGCATCAATCTGGACAACTTTCCGGAGATCTTTGCGGCTAAAGTATTGGATCACAGTCTGCTGTTGCTCTGCATTGTCATTGCCGCGGCCTCGTCGCTGTTCTTCATGCTGGTCTACTATTGCTTCTGCAACAGCAGCCAGGAGGGAGCGCTGCTCTCCAAGCTGAATCACCTGGAGCGCAGTCTGCTGGCGGCGCACAAGGAGAACCTGATCATCAAGCATGATCTGATGACAACGCGCACGAAACTCTCCAGCATCGAGGACAATTCCTTTGGCTCCAACGATATGGTCGCTGCGCTGAAGAAGGAGCTCGAGACGGAGCTCTACGAGAAGGCCAAGCTGCAGGAGCAGGTCAGCTCATTGGAGAAAGTAAGTGCAGAAAGAAAATGATAGCCAAGTCAAAAGATAATGCATTGCATTTTCACTATTCAATTAGGATCTGGATAATGCTGCCGAGGCAGGACTGGAGCTGAATAAAATGTTGTCCGAGGTGCTGAATAGCCAGAACGGCGATGAGGCCTTCATGAGCACCGTGGAGGAACTGCAGCGGCAGCTCAACGATCAGGACAGTAAGTAGCAGACAGTGGCGTTTCAATCAATCAATCTGTAACCACCTACTCACCTGCTCGCAGAGGTCATCAGCGAGATCAACGCAAACCTGGCGGAGAAGAGTCGCGAGAACAGCGAACTGCAGTACTCGTACACGGAGTCGACGACGCGTCTGAACGGCGAGATGAAGTCGCTGCAGCAGGACAACTACGAGCTGGAGATGGAGAAGGCAAAGCTGCAGACACGCATCGAGGAAATGCAGGTGGAAACCGAACAGGAGCTGGCCAAGGCGCTGGAGGCGCGCAACTATGAGATGCAGCGGCTGCAGCATCAGATCATGGAACTGAGTGCCAAGTACGACAAGGAGCACAGCGAACTGCAGACAAGTCTGGCCAAGATCGAGGCGCTCGAGGAGTGCCTCAGGCAGTTGAAGCAGGACGGCAACATGAATATCCAGGAGCTGATTGCGTCGGCCAAGACGCGCGGAGAACTGAATGCGGCGCAAAAGAAATACAATGCACTGCAGGCCAAGCTGGAGCAGGAGCTGGCGGCCAAGGCGCGCCTGGAGAGTCAGCTGCAGGTGTCCAGCGGCGATGTGGAGCAGCTCAAGCAGGACTTCAATCAGTCCGAGAGCGACAAGCTGGAGGCGCAGACGCGACTCGAAGTGCTCTCCGGCTACTTCCGCGACAAGGAGACGCAGCTGCAGAAGTATGAGGCGAATGTCTCCTTGAATATCTTTATATATATGTATGCATCTGTTATTTTAGGGAGCTGAGCCTGCAGGAGGCCAAGTGGCTGCAGCATCAGGGCGAGAACGCCAGCACTGTGGAGACGCAAACGCTGATGAAGAACGAAATTCAGACGCTTAAGTAAGTATAGAGCATCGCCTGCGCTGCAGTCTAGCATTACCTTCTCTCTCTACCCCGCAGATCTCAGAACGATGAGCTGCGCGCCGAGATCGAGGCGCAGATTGCCTCGCACAAGGCGCAAATGGGCACGCTGGAGAATCGTGCACACGAATCGTGGCTGGCGGCGCGCCAGTCGGAGCGTCGCTGCGAGGAGGCGCAGGCCGAGGCGGCTGCACTGCGTCGCAAGCTGACGGCCATGGCCACCGGTGGCGGCGGTGACATTTCACTGGAGGCGTTGCCCAACAACATCGCCGCCGGCAGCTCCGGCAGCAACAACAACAACAACAACAATGGCAGCCTCTTGGGCGCCGAACTGAACAGCAATCCATCGCCATTGCCGCTGCCGCTGCCCGGTTCGCCTGGCCTGCTGAATATGCCAAATCCACTGCCATTCCTGACGGCGCCCTTCCCGCCGTTCATGGGGCTGCCGCCACCGTTTTTGCCACCGCCGCCCGATGCCGTGGGCGGTGGACGCCTGCCGCCACTCGGACGCATGCGTTCGCCGCCGCCGTCAACGAATTCGCGCGGCGGTGATCGTTACGATCGCGACGATTACAGCGACTACGATGACTACGACGAGGAGGAGGAGGAGGATGAGCGCGAGCTTGAGCTGGATCGCCGCCATAGGCGTCACAGCGGCAGCTGGGGTCGAGGCGGACGCCGCGATGACGACTATGTGCACTCGCCGCGCACATATCGCTCGCTCTCGCCCTCGGACAGTCGCTACAACTACAACAACGACACGGAGACGGACTTCAGTCCGCCCCCAAGCCCGCCGCCAGCGCGCAAGCACAGCTCGCGGCCCCTCAGCGAAGTATGATGATGATGCTGCGGCCATGTGTACTTCATAATTAACCACAACCATAACATCAGCAACAATGTGGATCATGGATATTGGATATTGGATCGCGGATCGTGGACTGCGGATGATCGTGGATGGCCCAATCCGGACGCAATCCAAGCAACGTACGAGTCTGTACGAGTTCGTGTAGTTGTAGCTGAAACTCAAAAACTAGTTCAAATCTATGTATATTTATTAATTGATCATCATCGGGTTAAAGTACGACTAGGAGCTAAACGCAATTACAATACTAAATTCCCATATATAATGCAGCTTCGAAAAAGGCGACACCGAAGCGACAACTGAGAAATAAACCAAAACAAACAGAAAACAACAACAGTTCGATGGGGTATTACTTTGGAGCTGAAGCGAATAGACTTCTGGGAATTTTAACTTAATGACCTAGCGCGATTTTGATGTCCCTGAAGGATAGAGGAAAATGTAGTACTAAGAGAACCAAAGTGATTACAATCGTAACTTAAACCTTCTACACATTAAACTCGATAGGTCGTGGTAAGACCTTAACTAAGCACCTAACCTTAGCCATGACCTTATTCAGTAGAAACTTTGGCAAACTGCAGTTTATTATGTGATAAGGCGATAAGATTAACAGGCAACTTGGACTACAACTCGTCGATTGGCCCCAATAAAGCTAACTGTCTGTGATAAGGCTAATGCTAATCCGGCTGCAGGTTGAGTTCCTCAATCGATTTCCAGTTTGCGGAATGAGCCCACCGCACCGAACGAGGAGCGTTTGTCCGCCACGGGATTACTGAAGTCGCGCAGCTTCTCATCGGTGCCGAAGTACTGCGATGCCTGGAAATATGCCTCGTAGCTGGCGAGCTTCGCCTCCATGTGCCGACTGATGTCCTCCATGATGCCGTGCGTGCCGCCATATTCCAGGGGCAGGCAGTCGCGCGACACTATGTCGAAGATGGCATCGGGATCGGAGCTCACGGAGATCTGCGAGGAGGAAGCACGCATTATGGAAGCTTATAGAAACTTCTGGCAATTGCATTGTATTTCACTCTCTGTTTCTCCCTCAATTTGTGCTCTCTCTTATAGTTTTTCTCTACGTCTCTATCAGGATCTCTCTATATATTCGTCTCTCATACTCTCTCTGTTACCCTCTTTCTCCCCCTCTTACTCTTGCCTACTCTCTCTCATTCTGTCCGTTTCATACTCTCTCTCTCATACTCTCCCTCTCATAACCTCTCTCAAACACCCTCTCTCTCAAACCCTCTCTCACATACCATCTCCCTCAAACCCTCTCTCTCACACCCTCTCTCTCATTCCCTCTCTCACATACCCTCTCTCTCATACCATCTCTCTCATACCCTCTCTCACATACTCTCTCCCTCAAACCCTCTCTCTCTCTCTCTGGACTTACGCGATCCTTGATCTTGGCAGGAAAGAAAGAGCGCAGCGTATTGAAGCCAGTCTCAAACGCCGCCGGCACATTGATGAAGTGTATGCCCTTCTGGCGCGTGGGCATGGCCTCGTCCGCATACGCGGAGAACTTGCGCAGTAGCTCCGGCTGCAGGGCGAACAGATGCGTGCCCGTGATGCCCTTCATGTCCATGATCTCGATGTAGCCCGACACCGTGGCGTTCTCATCCTCGAACATCATGATCTCGCCGAACATGGAGCCAACGCGTAGGATGTCCTGAAACTTGAATTTGTTCGTGTCGTAGCTGCCGGCGCGTATAATGGACACGCAGGGGCCCGCATCGTTCTCATCCTGTGGCAGGCGCAGTAGAATGCTGAGGTGTGGCAGGGACATTAGGACATTATACCTGGAATACCTGGAATTAATTTTCCAACCTACCCCGAGCGTATGATGTCCAGCACCAGGGGATCTCTGGCCAGGCGATGCTCGTTGAAAACCTCGGGAATGGATGCTTGCAGCGTGTAGAAGCGATCGAACTTTTGCTTGGCGCGCTCCAGGCTGAACTTGGTGCCGCGCAGAAAGGCGAGCAGGAACTGATCCTCGGTGCAGGCGCGCAGATGCGGCTGCTTGAGCACCCAATCCCGCAGAGATTCAATGTCGTCCGCCACGCGATGCGGCACCTCGTTCAGCTCCTGCATTGCAATTGCCTGCAGTGCCGGCTTCAAGGGGCGTATACGTAATGTGCTCATCGCGACGGACAGCAATATCAGTTTGTCCTTCTCAACACTATGAAGTTCGCAGGCAGGCGCCACCTGTGAATGGTATCGATATCAGTTCGTCCTTGTTAACACTGTGAACTTCACTTGGTAAGGGAAACTGTGAAAATAATCGATATCAGTTTGTCCTTGTTAGCACTGTGAGGGAGACGGTGATTGATATCGATGTCACTATATATTTTGCAAAACCATCGATATCAGCTTGTCCTTATTTGCTTGCGCTTAAAAGTATTTAATTGCAAAAATTTAATTGTTTATTATTTTTAAAAGTATTGACATAAGTATATGTTTGTTTATACTGTAAATTCGCGTTTACTCCATGAAGTTCACTTGAAAGGAGTGTGAGAGCTTTGAAAAGTATTGATATTAATTACTGCTGATTTCTACTTAATTAATCAATACATTAAATGTATTTTTAATTACATATTAAAGTGAAATGTAATGTAAACAATATCGATATCAGCTCTTTGAAGTTATTATTTAAACCAGAGAGTTTCCATCGAGTTAGTTCTTAGAAGTATCGATATTAGTTCGCTCCTGTTTACACTATGAAGTTCATTGGAGCGAAAGAGCAGCATTGTGAATAGCTTGCATTACGGTGAGTCCTTGGGAAACACTGAGAGTAGTTATTTGCTGTTTATACCATGAAGTTAATTCATGAAAAATTCACTTATAATCATATAAAATGATCTTGCATAGCCAAACTAATAAAGATTAAGAATTATAGAGACCAGGTAAAATTAAGTATTTAATTAATATTTATTTATATTATTGTATATTATATTAATATTTATTAATTATTTATATTTAAGATTGTTTACACTTCTAGTTTTTAGAACAATTTTTTCCGATTTCAGGGAAAAACTGCAGCAATTTTTCCAAACAAATTTTGCTCGCTGGCTTTGCGCACAGCTGTTGCCTTATCGGAAAACGTTTAGGTTTTGTTTTGGCCGTAATTGAAAACCGATAATTAGGCAAAGCAGGTAGTTGTGTATGTGTTTGTGTGTGTGTGTTAAACACAAAGAGCTACACTAATATGTTAAGTAAACGCTTCAGTTGCGATTCGCGTTGGCGCGTGTTTACCGTTGGAAAATGCAGCTCCGACTGATACCACGCCAAAAGGCAATTCAACGAACTTGCAATCGTGTTTATATTTTGCGTTGATCAGAAGCCGATTTAAACGGCACACACGAAGTCTCTTTCCGTTTTATCGGCAAACGTTTAAGAAGCCCATGGCCAGGAGGGGGGTGGTGTATGGTGTGTTAGAGAGAAATGGCATATGAGGTTGGGTACCAGGCGCCGCTCTACACTTGATTTTTTTTCGATTTTTTGACGTGTGGGAGGTTTTTTCTATTTTCGTTGTACGATTGATTGTCTTAATTGGCTTTGGATTTAGGCGAGGCAGAGAAATACGAATGCGTTCAATGCTTTATTTTTTTCTAGGTGCATGCGGCTGCGTTTCTGACGACAACGATGGCGCCCAAGTGGGAGGCATCTGCCCTAGTTGCGCTGGAACTACGCGGCTCTCACCTCGAGTCGTTCACTTCATTTGCATATTATTCACAATTTGCCGTTGATATTGCAGGTTACTCGAGTTCAATGCTTAATTGAGGAACTGCAGCTGCGACGCTTTGATAATAATTATGATTTATTTAGTAATATGTCACAGCGAAGACATGTCCTGCTACTGCAGTCGTTGCTTTCTTCTGACGGCTTTATAAATATACTTATGCCATGCAGATAAGCTGACTTCAGTGCTCCAGGGAATTACGTGTTCCATTTTACTAACGTAATTAACGTAATGTTCTTACGTAAGAGCGGAGTTTGATTACCTAAGCAGCTTTGCGCCACGCTTGATGATAAATTTTTATTTATTTATAAGGCATATTCAAATAATAAAAATAATAAATGCAAGACTATCCCTAACGCAATTTAAATTTAACGGTTATTTTTGTTCTCAGCATAAGTTTAATAATCCCGTAGTGAACCAGTTAAATGAGTGGCAATTTAAATTTTAAATATTAAAGTAATAATAATAATAAATGCAAGACTATCTCTAATGCAATTTGAATTTAACGGTTGTTTTTGTTCTCAACATAAGTTCAATAATCCCGAAGTGAAACAGTTAATTGAGCGGTAATTTTAATTTTAGTCGATCAACAGCATATCGATTACAAAGTAGTTTAAGAAAGTATAATTGTTAATTAATAATTTATCATTAATATTTTATTAATTTATTATAAATCAGCGGAAATTTGAATTTAACCATTTTTGTCACAATCAATACATTTTATTTGTAGTTTTATCGAGCCACAGCTTTAAATTTATGTATATAGAAAGGTTAATAAACAATTCAAGTCAAAAGTGAACCAGTTAAATGAACCGCAATTTATATTTAATAGTTATAACCATTTTCAATCAATGCGTTCCATTAGTAGACTTTTAATTTGAATTTAATTTATGATTTTAATTTATTTATGTAGAAAAGTTATTAAATAAATCAAGTTAAAGTGAACCAGTTAAATGAACCACAATTTGAATTTAACAGTTGCCAGCCGCTGCGTTCCCACCACACTCAACACGTTCCAACGCTGATACGTTATCGATAACACAACAACAGGCAACGACTCGATACAACGAATCATCGCTGAGGTGACAAAGTGACAGGTAGCAGAAAGTAAAAAATAAATAAGAAAACTATATTTTATTTTTGATCAAATGTAATTTTGGAAGAGAGCAGCAAAATAACAAAATATTCCACATCATGCAGGTGGCAACCATGTCCAGCGTTGGAGAGACCGAAAATCCGTTTGCAGCGCTGCTGCAGCCAGGCCCGCAGGCCACTGGCGTGTCCAAGCAGCTGATCGAAGCGATTCTGCTCTTTACCCTGAGCAAAGAGGCGAACGGCAAGCGTAGCGTTGGTGTGCTCTGCCTGGCCGACGTCGTGGTGGCCGACGAGAGTGCCGAGGACACGCTGAGCGAGGAACTGCTGGCCCATGCGCTCTTCGAGCGCCTCATGCTGGGCGAGACCAGCAAATACCTGCTGCCAGGCACACAGTCCGAGCAGCAGCCGGAGGAGGCGCTGGAGACGCATGCCATGAAGTATCTGCATGGTGCATTCACCCGCTGCGAGGAGCGACAGCGCACCGCCAGCAGTGCGCGCGACAAGCAGAGCTGCAGCAAGATACTCGATCTGATCCTCAATAATGCCAGCACCTGCATGCGGCAGCCGGATCTCTTTGCGCCGCAATCCTTTGGCGCCCAGTGGCTGGAACTCTTCGATCTGGCCATTGAGCATGATACGACCACGCAGGAGTTCCTGGCGCGCGTCGTCTGCAAGATGCTCGACGAGACCGAACCGCTGGAGGCGCTGGGCGCCCTCAAGGCCATATTCTATCCCATGCTGGGCGAGCTGCAGAAGCAGCTGGTCAAGGACAATCTGATCAACATCAGGAAGAACATCTTCTGGATACTGGGTTTCTTCTCGCGCGAGAAACGCACCGGCATACTGGGCGAGCTGCTCGTCGACTACACCACGCCCAATCCCAAGGCCAAAGGTCAGTGAAGAGCATGTAGAGAGAGAGAGATTCACTACTATATTCTGCTTCCTCCCATTCCTGCAGGTGGCGAATACATGGACACGCTCTTCGGCCAACTGCTGTGCATCTCGATCATGCCCAAGACGCAGACGGCGCCGTACGAATTCTTTCGCGACATTTCGCTCGTCTCGCAGCAGGCGGATCCATCGCTCTGGCAGCTACTCTCGCACCACCAGCAGGGCCTGTTCCTGCTGATCAAGCAGCTGCTGGTGCAGTCCTCGGCCACCAAGAAGAAGATGCTGCAGTGGATCGCCAATTGCCTGGACGCGAACGTGGCGCGCGGGCATCTCTGGAGCACCATCAATATGAATCTGGAGCAGACGGTGCACAGCACCGCCAGCGATGCGTTCATGACCAGCCTCAGTGCGGTGCTGATGCGTCTCTGTGCGCCGCTCTGTGTGCCCTCGCTGAAGGTGGCGACACTCCCACTCTCCCACTCACTCACCCACTGACTCCGCTCTCTAATCATGTGCTCGCTTGCAGGTGCTGCTCGTGGATCCCACGTACTGTGCTGTAGCGGATGCCAAGGAGCGTCAGGCCAAGGGCGTCAACATGCTGAAGGCTGACGAGGAGACCTGCCTGCTGCCGTGCGAGGAGGGCGAGCAGCGTCTGACGGCGGACAAGTACAACTTCATCAGCGAGATCTTCTACATGGCGCACAAGGCCTTCGAGCTGGGCAATCGGGCGTGCATTGAGCGTTTGACGCGGATGATGCGCGAACTGCAGAACACGCAGACCGCCTACCAGGAGGTCGTCGCCCGCGATCCTAATAATGATCTGACCAAGAATCTGTTGCGCATGCTGCAGGATCAGATGCAGCAGGTGCTGTGCATACGCAATGGCCTGGCGGAGCCCGACAACGATGCGGCCATACTGAAGTTCTTCGAGGCGTCGGCCATTTGGCTGACGGAGATCGCCATGCTGCCGCGCGAGTGCTATGAGGCGGCGCTCGATCGCAAGGACTTTGCGCCGCAGCAGCTGCGCAGTCTGGAGCTGCTGTCGGAGACGCCGCCGTTTGTGGCGCCGTACATGAAGTCCGTGCCGGAGAACATCATCGACAACATTGTGGCGTATTTGAATTTCTGTCGCAGCTTCGCCGGCGATCTGTACATTCAGCTGTACAGCAGCTCGCACGATGCCATCTTCAAGTTGATACTGCTGTTCATGGGCAGCTCGCAGCTGGTGAAGAATCCGCATCTGCGCGCCAAGCTGGCCGACGCACTGGAGTTCCTGCTGCCCACACAGATCACGGGCAGCACACGCAAGGCGTTCCACACGCACGTCTTCGACAGCCATCCGGATCGGCTGCAGGTGGTGCGCAGCCTGCTCAATGTCTTCGTCAGCATCGAGATGACCGGACAGTCGGTGCAGTTCGAGCAGAAGTTCAACTATCGCCGGCCCATGTACGCGATCATGGAGTTCCTCTGGACCAAGGAGGAGCATGTGCAATCGTTCCGTTCGCTCGCCGCCGAAGCCGAGTGCAACATGGAGGCCATTGAGCCGCCGATCTTCTTGCGTTTCATCAATCTGCTGATCAACGATGCCATCTTTCTGCTGGACGAATCGCTCTCGAATCTGGAGCAGATCAAGCAGCTGCAGCAGGCGCAGGACAATGGCGAGTGGAACAACTTGTCGCACAGCGAGCGGCAGCAGCAGACAACGAATCTGCATCATCTGGGCATGCTGGCGCGCTTCGACAATATACTGGGACGCGACACGATCAACATACTCAAGCTGCTGACCACGGAGATCAAGAGCATCTTCTGCCACAACAGCATGGTGGATCGCATCGCGGCCATGTTGAACTATTTCCTGCTGCATCTGGTCGGGCCGCAGCGCGAGCGCTTCAAGGTCAAGGACAAGAAGGAGTTCGAGTTCGATCCGGCGCAGACGGTGCTCGAGATCGCGCACATCTACATCAATCTGAGCACGGACAACAGCTTCTGCCTGGCCGTCTCCCAGGACGGACGCTCCTACAGCGATCAGCTGTTCGGCTATGCCGAGAACATCTTGATCCGCATCGGCGGTGGTCAACTGATCGGCGACATGGCCGAGTTCGCCAGCAAGGTGCAGAAGATGAGCGACGACTACAAGGAGGAGCAGGAGCTGCTGGCTGACGCCCCGGAGGAGTATCTCGATCCGATTATATCGACGCTGATGACCGATCCTGTGGTGCTGCCCAGCTCCAATGTCACCGTCGATCGCTCGACCATTGCCCGGCATCTGCTGAGCGATCAGACAGATCCCTTCAATCGCGAACCCCTCACCATGGACAAGGTGAAGTCGAACGAGGCGCTCAAGCTGGAGATCGAGCAGTGGATCGAGGGCAAGCGCAGCGCCGCCGCACGCGTCAAGAGTTGAGGGGAGCAAGCGGCGATTCTTCTGGCTGGCAGTGCGGATGCATCACCAAAGAATTAGCTCGGATCCGGCGCGCTCTACTAGTTTAATGCCATTACTTTTCTTGAGAATTCCAGTTAATTACTATATACACGTCTACTAAATGTCTATCTCTCTACACATACATATATGTATATGTATGTGTGTAATCGTCCTGTGTGTGTACATATGCGGCCTGCGCAGCAAATTCCCTTTTCTTGGACTTCTTCAGTAGCGATTCGGGTGTACGTTTTAAGCGATATCGAGTATATATAAATGCTATATATAAATACCATATATGATCTATGTAAATATATATGTTTGCAGGCAAGGCGAATGCATTAAATCAAATAAACGTTTCTATAAGCCGTCACTTATAGCACAAAAATTGCGAGATGGGGCTAAATATGCATATGGCTAGAGGAACGGCATTAAAAAATTATACAAAAATAATAGAAAATTCAATTTATTTTGTAAATTTACTTTGCAAACGATTTAAAATTTGTGGAAATTTATTTTGCACATATATTATGATTTCTATAAATAAAGAATTTTGTATTTCTATAGCAAAATTAAACCGGTTCGGAATTAAAAATATAAATAATAATAATAAAAAAATAAATTTGACACAATTTATTTGGCATATATATTTTGTTTTCTATAAAAATAGAATTTTGTATTTCTATAGCAAAATTAAACAGGTTCGGAATTAAACAAATAAATAAAAAAAAACCAGGAAATATTTTTTCAAAATTTGTTGCGATTAAATTATTTAAATTTAGTAAAATTAGATATTTGAAATTTAATCTCAGCATTTTTTAGAGCAAGTTTTTGGCTTTTAGGAAAACATTTTTTGGGGTATTTTTTGCCTTTAATTTTGTTATAAAAATACAAATAATAAATTCAAACTAATCAGTAGAACATTTTTGTTGGGTTGCTTTTAGTCTTGAATTTTTTTATAAACGTATTAATAAAAAATAATGCAAACTAATCAGTAGAAAGTTGTTGTTGGCTTGTTTTTTAACTTTAATTTTTTTATAAACATATAAGTAACAAAAAATGCAAACTAACAATAAAAATTCGACTAAATGCTGTTCATCATTAATTAAATTATTATGCTTAAAAGTATATTTTTTAACAAGATTTTTTGAAAGAGAATGTAAGATTTTTAAGATTTTAGTTCGCTTCGCAGCTTTTATTTTTTTTTTTTTTTTTTGCATGTTTATTGTCAATATTTTAAAAATAGAAATCTTAGAAATATTAAAAATTTAAATACATTTTTTTTTCATGTCTATTGCCAATATTAAAAAAATAAAATCTTAGAAATTTTAAAGATTTTTATTCGCTTTGCACCTCTTATATATATATTTTTTTTTTTAATTTTAAAGATTTTTATTCGCTCCGCAGATTTTATATTTTTTCTTTTTGCATGTTTATTGTCAAAATTTAAAAAATAAAATCTTAGAAATTATTTTTTTAACTACTATAAAAATATGAAAATTATGAAACAATCAACAATTTGAGTTTTTCTTGATTTTAGTATGGCTATATATATTTGTGATCATGAGGTAGATGCTTCAGCATATATATAACTTATGCTATAAGTTATTCATGGATCCAATGACTATAGCAAGGAAAACTTAACTCGACTGAGAGATACTTATATTATAGAAAATAAATGCCATATCAGAAAATATATATTAACTATGCTATAAAATATATACATACTACACTATAAATTTATTACTATATATATATACTACTCTATACTCTATACTCTAGCGAAGCCTCCTAGCTTCATCACAGCTCCTGCTCGACGACGACATCGTGCGTCATGTGCTCGAAGCGCTCGCCGATCAACTGATCTGCCAGGCAGTCGCCGCACAGGTTGATGAAGCAGTAGCAACTGTTGCAGCGCCAGCGATCCCTGGTGACGGCCGACTCCTCGCAGTCGGCGCAGCGCGGTGCCAGCGGATCGGGACTGTAGCCATCCTCGATGAGTTGCTTCTCCTGCCGCAGGGCCGTGAGCATCTTCAGCTGCAGCTGCTTCTTGCGGCGACTCTCCGTATCGAGTGTGTCGGGTTCTTGCTTGGGTTCCAGCTTAACTGCCGTCGGCGGTGGTGTGGAGGGTGTTGGTGCTGGCGCCAGATCGTCGAAGACGTAGTCATCCTCGGGCATGCTGATCTCAATGTTCTGCGCCGGAAAGAAGGTCGAGCGACGCACATTAAACTTGGGCCGCGCAACGCCGCCCGCACGCCGATACTTGGGCAGGCGTCCCGGCACCGGCATGCCGGCATCGTGCAGCTTCTGAAAGTATTTCTGCACGCGGCTGAAGACCTGCTGCGGCGTGCGATTGCCCAGCGCCTTGGCGATCTTCGCAAAGCGCCGCATCTCGATCTCTTCGGGTGGGTACTCGATGAGCAGCTGCTCGAGGCGACGCTGCTCCTCGTTCGTCCACAGCCGCATTTGAGGCTTTGCCCCGTTTCTCTGCGTATCCTTATCCTGATCCGCTGCAAGCGGCGGCATTGGTGCTCCCTCGAGCTTGACATGCTGCTGCTCCGGCACGGCCAGCATGGGCAGCTCGGGCAAACTGACGGTAGTCAAGTAGTTGGGTGCTATTATGGGCTCATTGTTGCGCAGCTTCTCCAGCAGCAGCTGGGGATGCTCCAGATACAAATTGCGCGCTTGCTCCAGCTCCTCGATCTGTTGGTGCACGCGTATTCGCTGCGCCTGCAGCATGGCTATGGTGCGC
This sequence comes from Zaprionus bogoriensis, assembly GCA_035046045.1. Taxonomy (NCBI): domain Eukaryota; kingdom Metazoa; phylum Arthropoda; class Insecta; order Diptera; family Drosophilidae; genus Zaprionus; species Zaprionus bogoriensis. Next base: position 647,955 of record JAWNOI010000046.1, read on the forward strand.
AGCAGACTGGTGTAGCTTTGGTTGCCACGCAGCGCCAGGTGCTCCGTCTCGAAGTGGAAGACATCGTCGTCGGTGTCCTCGTCGTCGTAGTCGTCCAGTTCGTTCTTTATGCTATCCGCATTTGTTTTATTTTCATTTTCATCTTTGTTGTCGTCTGCCATTCTGCATGCGTGCGCTGTGAATGGCGGTTAGAGATGCGAAGGCGCACGTGTTGTAACTATCGCAAATGTGATAACTGCTCAATGCGATTGATTTCGATAATTTATATGTTATAAATATTTAAATAATGTTTATATACAGCTTTCATTCAATATATAAACGTCCTGTGAGTGGCAACTAGCGGTGTACGTGTAAACATAATGTTCTTGAGATTTTGTTTACATAGTATTAAATTAAAGCGCTTCGTTTCATAAAAATATCGATAAGTTATAAAGTTTACATAATCGTTTCTGCGATTTATTTCAAACTTTGCTGCAGTTGCACACCTGCGCTGTGAATGGCAATTAGAGCTGCGCAAGTGCAGTTGACTATGCGATATCTTATCAATGCAATTGCTTTTTAATAGCTTATCGATAAGTTACATATGTAAGTAAATAATCGCGATCGCAGTATTATTAAATTAAAGCGCTTCGTTTCATAAAAATATCGATAAGTTATAAAGTTTACATAATCGTTTCAGCGATTTATTTCAAGCTTTGCATCAGCTGCACACCTGCGCTGTGAATGGCAATTAGAGATGCGAAGGCCATCAATGCGTTTGATTTTTAATAGCTTATCGATAAGTTACACATGTAAGCAAATAATCGCGATCGCAGTTCAAAAAGTTGTTTATATTTATTAAAAACTCTTTTAAAAATGATTTTAAACATAAATTTTTGCAGACTAAACTCATTCTATATATGCATGACCAACAGCTGATAGCAACGATCGCACTGATAAGCAACAGCTGTGCAAAGTGGCTGAAGAAGAAGCACTTCACGTAATCGCAATCGCAGCTGCATTAATTTTTATTTTTATTTTATTAAATTGCTGCAGCATGTTACGGCTAAAAAACCTGCTACCACTGGTGCGTATTGTGCAGTGGCAGTCAACAAAGTAAATAAAGTAATAATTCAACTTTCAGCGCAGCAGCTCGCGTCGCATGTCGCAGCTGGCGGGGGATCAGGTGCGCCTAGTGGAGGTGGGACCCCGCGATGGGCTGCAGAACGAGCCGAAGCTGTTGCCGGCGGCTGTGAAGATCGAGCTGATCGATCGGCTGTCGGAGACGGGACTGCAGAGCATCGAGGCGACGAGCTTCGTGAGCGCCAAGTGGGTGCCCCAGATGGGCGACAATGCCGAGGTGCTGCGCGGCATACGCCGCGTGCCTGGCATCAGTTACCCCGTGCTGACGCCCAATCTCAGGGGCTTCGAGAGCGCGCTGGCCGCCGGCGCCGAGGAGGTGGCCGTCTTTGGCGCCGCCTCCGATGCCTTCTCGCTGAAGAATGTCAACTGCACGGCAGCGGAGGCTATCGAACGCTTCAGGCCTGTCCTGGCGGCGGCCAAGCAGCATGGCGTACGCGTGCGCGGCTACGTCTCCACTGTGGTTGGCTGTCCGTACGAGGGTGCAGTGCAGCCGCAGGCGGTCGTCAAGGTGGTGCAAGCGCTGCATGACATGGGCTGCTATGAGATCTCGCTGGGCGACACCATTGGCGTCGGCACGCCGGGCAGCATGCGCCGCATGCTGGACGCGGTGACGCGCGCCGTGCCCGCCGAGCAGCTGGCCGTGCACTGCCACGACACCTACGGCCAGGCCTTGGCCAACATACTGACTTCGCTCGAGTACGGCATACGCGTTGTGGACGCATCCGTGTCCGGGCTGGGCGGCTGCCCCTATGCACGTGGCGCCTCCGGCAATGCGGCCACCGAGGATGTGGTCTACATGCTGCACGGCATGGGCATGCACACGGGCGTCCAGCTGGACAAGCTCATCGCTGTGGGTCGCTACATCTGCGCGGAGCTGGGCAGAGCCTCCGAGTCGAAGGTGAATCGCGCCTGGAAGGCAGCGAGCAGCAACTAGGAGCAACTGCAGCTCACAATCGCAATCGATGGCATTTACTAAATTAATTAATTAAATTAATCGCATTTATCGTAGCTTAGTTTTATATTTTTGTGCAATGTGCCAGAGGCTGCAGGATTAGGATTAGACATATTAAAACTTCTGAGCATCCTTGATGGTGTACAGCGAGATGTCGCCCGAGGCCAGGGACAGATCGGCCAGACTCTGGTTGTTGGCATGGGCGGGCGGGCGTGGTATGTGCGAGAGGCGCACGCCGCCGCCGTTCTGCTCCGACAGCTTCAGTTTGCCATCGTGGCGCAGCACCGTGGGCTCCACGGCGGCATTCAGATACTTCTGAATCCTCGGCACATTCGGCATGGGCGCAGGCGTGCGTTTGTCCACAATCTGTTGGTAGAGAGAGAGAGAGAGGAGCAAGGATTAGGCTGCTACATGCTGGCTATCTCGAGTGTCACTCACCTGCTTCAGCTCGGACGATATGTAGGCCTTCTTGGGCAGCAGCCGGCTCTTGGCATCGATGCCATCGATGTGCGTCTTCAACGGATTGAAGCTGCCATGCTTGGCGGCAGCGGCTTGGGTTAGCTTCAGCCGGCAGAGACGCGCCTCCTGCTCGAGCTCCTGTTTGCCCAGCATATTGAAGACATCCTTGACGTTCTCCTTCTGCCGGAACATGCTCATCAGCGGCGCCGTGCCGGACTTCTGCGTGTACGCGCGTATGGGACTGACAATGTGCGCGAACTGATCCTTGTGCGGCTTCAGCTGACGCCGCATGGGTATGGCTGTGGGCGTCTTGAAGAACTTCGACTGCGGTTTGTCCATTTCGATGGCGTAACGCCGCTCCGGCTTGCTGCCGCTCTGCTGGTGTGGCGTGCGTGGCGATGACTTGGGACTGAGCACAAAGGTCTGCTGTTTGGGCAGTGCGACAGACGACAGCGGCTGCTTGGTGTTGGCTGTGGGCGTGGACTTGGTGGGCGTGTTGGCAACGCTTGTGGCCTTGGCAGCTGCGCCGCAGGCCGCTGCGGCCATGTACTCCAATCCCTTCTGCATCATGTACTCCATTTCCTCGATGGTATCATTGAACTGCATTGACTTGTTGTTCTCCTTGTCGTCGTCGTCGTCGTCCTCGAGCAGCGAGTCATGCTGCTCCATTAACGATGCCTGCTCTTGCTTTATATCAAGTTCATCATGCTGCTCCTGCTCCTGCTCGTCCTCGCTGGAGGAGATCTCAATGATTGTGCTCTCATTCGCATTGCCAGGCTGCTGCGTTTCCGCCAGATCGATGAGCGTCTCGTGCAGATCGCAGAGCAGCTCCTGCTGCTCGCCCCTGGACATGCCGTGCGGCTTGGCCTTGGCAATGGCCGCATAGAACAAATCATCGACATCAACGTTCAACGTGGACACAGCCGAATCCCGCTTGCAGCTGCTCGCCAGCGAATTGTCGCCCGTGGCAGTCTCATAGCAGCTGGAACCGATGGAGGTTTTCAGTGTGCCCGCGGTGCGGAAACTGTGCGCCGACTCATCCGATTGGCAGCCTGCGGTGACATCGGCCTCACTGGTCTCCAGTATGGTTGAGGGACGCAACAGGCCCACCAGCTTCACGGGCGAAGTCTTTGCCGTAGGCTGCAGCTGCAGCGCGGAGTCCTGGGCGCCCAGGATTGTATCATTATTCCAGAAACGCGAGGGCGGCTCCACATCCTCGAGCTGTGTGCAGTCGGGACTCTTGAGTGGACTCTCATTGGCCAGCTGATCCTGGCAACTAACATCGCACAGCATGCGCTGCAGTGCCTCCAGCTCCAGATCAGCAGCTGCGCGCATGTATATACATATATATTTATATTTTTTTTATATATATTTTTTTTCTATGCTACTCACACTTGTCGGAGCGCGCGCTGCGCTCCTTGGCCTGTGCCAGCACCAGCTCCTTGTCCTCGCTGTGCATGTACTGGAAGAGTGTGCTGTCCGGATCGGAGGCCGTGCGATCGCACATGCGCTCGAAGGCATCGAAGCTCTCGTCGGCGTCCTGCGACTGCAGCTCCTGCGACTGCTCCTGCTCCTGGCGACTTCTGTACATGTCGGTAATGTCGACGGAGGATTTACTTTTGCGCTCTCCGCTTGGCTGCTCCTTCTGCTGCTGCTGCTGCTCCACTGCGGCCAGTTGCGCCTTCTTGGCCTTGGCCTTCTTGATGAGTGCAGGAAAGTCCAAGACGATCTCCAGGCTGTGGCGTCTGTCGGGCGATGGCGCTGCTGCTTGCACTGCTGGCGGTCTGAAAAAGCAAGCCAAATTATAATTAAATACAATATATAAATATTTATATTTATTTATTTATATTGCACTAATGCTCTATGCAGGCACTTGACGCTACGCCAAAGGCTAAGTTGATACTTCGTTTTCGAGCCATGCTACATGCTACCAGTATATATGTATATATATAATATAATATATAATATTTGTGCTTCTGCATTATTTACCGATTCGTTAGCAAATGATGGCGCAATTTCTGACGCCAGCTCGGACTATCGTGAAACTTTGACAAGTCCGACATTTTGTGTCCTCAAGGCGCTCTTCCACACAGAGAGAGAGAGAGAGAGATAGAGAGCGAGACAAAACTGGCAGAGAACTGAAGACTTAAGCGCAATTTGCAATGCAATTTCTTCTCCGTTCTGCAATTTACACTGTTCTAAATTTCTACTCACTTTTTTTGATCAAAATTTTGTTGTTTGAAATGTCGAAAATTTCCGCAGCTGCTACTGCTACTGTTTAAATGTGGCGATCGTGCATGAGCAGCGACGCGCAGTGAATTGGCTGGTATTTTTAAAATCGATACTTTCGGCATTTGCGGCAGGGTTGCCACCATCGATCTGTATTTTATTTCGGCAGCATGTATTTTTGTTATCGATTTGAAATAAGCAGCAGGTATTCTTCAGATCGATACTTTCGATTAATTGTGACAGTACTAGCCCAATCGATTTTTGCGGTATAATTTTTGCTATTGATTTTTAATAAGCAGCATATAATTTTTAGTTATTAGCAATGAACACTAGCTGTTATTTATCTACAATATTGCAGCATAGTCTTGTCTCACTTACTCACGCTCACGCTGCTCCCTTGTGCGAACGATGAGCACAGCTAGATCGCGGCTTAGTTGTTCTCCTCAGTCCGCGGAGAGTACTCAAGGCCGGAAGATGCGCCTTGATGTTAATTACGCTCTAAATTAGCTCATGTTCGCTCTAGAGCACAGAGCTCCCCTTTCTTACTCTCCATGCTGCTCTCCCGGCAGCTATATAAAGCCGAGCCCACTGCCTTGCGCTGCATTTTAAGACCAGCAGTCGAGGGCGAAAGACGTTCGGGTGGTAGCGCAGCAGCTTAGATTTATAAAGTGGTGTGTTTTAAAGTTGTACAGCTGAACTGTTAGTATTAATTAACTAATATTAATAGTTTTAATGCCGCCATTTTTAAATTCAAATGTTCGCATTGTTTCGATATTTTCATGGCGATAGATTAACTGTAAGCATTTCGCTATTGATACATCAAATTTGTTAAGCCTTTGATTTGTTTCGATATTTACTTGAGGATAAGATAAGATAAATGTTGTAATTATAATAAATATGAAACTTGTATGCCTTAATTTGATTATACATTTGTTTATATACTTAGTGGTTAATAATGGACTATTGATATAGCTTTGAAATCTATTAAATACCAAATATTTTATGCCTTATCGATTTTCGTTGCTACGATATTTACTTGAGGATAAGATAAGATAAGCGTTGTAATTATAATAAATATGAGAACTTTGATGCCATAATTTAATATACTTATATATACTTAGTGGTTATATACTTAGTGGTTAATAGACTATTTATATAGCTTTGAAATCTATTAAATACCAAATATTTTATGCCTTATCGATTTTCGTTGCTCAATATTTACTTTCGATATTTACTTGAGGATAAGATAAGATAAAGATGTAATTATAATAAATATGATAACTTTTAGGCCTTAATTTAATTATGCATTCGTTTATATACTTAGTGGTTAATAATTGACTATTGTTATAGCCTTGAAATATATTAAATACCAAATATTTTATGCCATATCGATTTTGATGCTATCGATATACACTGACGATGCTATCAGCCCAAATGCCGGCACAAGAAGAAGAAAGATAACAAACGGATTTCACAAAATAAGTTCCTATGTTGCAATAAAAGGCTCTCTACACAATAAAATATGAACGTACTGCGGCACACACTCACCCTGGTGTCACTGGGCACCTTCCAGCTGGGACGGCGCATGAGGAGCCAGCATGTGCGGGGCTTCCTGCTCGGCACCGGCCTGGGACTCTGCAGCTTTGCAACGGTCACGTACGCCCAAGCGGAGGCCGCAAAGGTCAATCGAAAGTTGAACCTGTCCAAGTTCATGGCGGCGCCCATAACGGATGAGAAGGTGCTGCTGGGCGACGAGGACAATATGCGGCATCGCATGGAGCTGATGATCATGGAGATACAGGCGGAGTTCTGTCGCGCCCTCGAATCGGAGGAGTACAGTGGCCAGAAATTCAAGGTGGACCGTTGGCTGCGCCAGGAGGGCGGCGGCGGTGTCACGTGCGTGCTGCAGGACGGCGATGTCTTCGAGAAGGCCGGCGTCAATGTGTCCGTTGTGACCGGTTCACTGCCGCCGGCCGCGGTGCAGCAGATGCGTGCACGCGGCAAGGAGCTGACCGAGAACGTGAAGCTGCCCTTCTTCGCCAGCGGCGTCAGTGCCGTCATACATCCGCGCAATCCTCACGTGCCGACGATACACTTCAACTATCGGTACTTCGAGGTGCAGCTGCCGGATGGCAGCAAGCAGTGGTGGTTCGGCGGCGGCACAGATCTGACGCCGTACTACCTGAACGAGGCGGACGCACGGCACTTCCACCAGACGCTGAAGAGCGCCTGCGATGAGCACGACGCCACGTACTATCCGCGCTTCAAGAAGTGGTGCGACGACTACTTCCACATCAAGCATCGCAACGAGAGCCGCGGCATCGGCGGCATCTTCTTCGACGACATCGATGCGCCCAGCCAGGATGAGGCCTTCAAGTTCGTGCACAGCTGCGCCCGCGCCGTCACCCCATCGTACCTGCCGCTCGTGCAGAGGCACAAGAACGCCGAGTACGGCAGCAATGAGCGCCAGTGGCAGCTGCTGCGACGCGGCCGCTACGTCGAGTTCAATCTGATCTACGATCGCGGAACCAAGTTCGGCCTGTACACGCCGGGGGCGCGCTACGAGAGCATCCTGATGTCGCTGCCGCTGCACGCGCGCTGGGAGTACATGCACGAGCCGCAGGCCCAGTCCAAGGAGAGCGATCTGCTCGTGGTGCTGCGCAATCCCAAGGAGTGGGTCTAGCGGCAAATACTAGTTTTCTTAAAACGTTATTAATAGGGGGAAAAGGTGCCTTTGCTGCGAGTGACAATTGTATAGAGCGTTATTTTTCATTTCTTATTTTTGTTTCATTAAATTAATAAAATTTAAAAATTATATTCTATTATAAAATTAATAATAATAAAAAAATTGAAATTCGAAATTCGCCTTATATAATAATAATTAATTCAAAATTTATAGGTTATGTCCACGCGCACAAGTGCTGACATGTTCAGCTACAAACTTTTGCCATAGCTGACGTCATCTGCATATACATACACAATATATGTATGTGTATATGTATAATAAATATATATATATTCTACCTAGCGCTTCCAGCTACTTGAATTTCATGCACTTTCGAAACTAACATTTTCTAGGTTATGTTGCAACAGCAGCTCACCACTGCCAGCGATGACGTCATGCTCAGCATATATGACTGTTGAGGTTATGTGTTCAAAACTAATGGATTTTTGGCAAGTAAATACTGCATTTTAGCTAAGCCAACATTAAAACTTACATATACAAATACATGCGTGTATGTGTATTATGTTGCATGTACTTGTATTTGTGCTATGTCTGGACAGCTGTCTGTCGGCTTGGTTTGTGTATGTATACTTGTTTTCACACACACACACACACACACACGCACACAGCTACGCATTGGCCGTACTGTACGCCAAGTTTGTATGTGTGTGTGTGTGTGTGGGCAAGCTGAAACCCTCACACGCTTGGTGCCCTTTGTGTATGCATGTGTATGTGTGTCCCTGTGTGCGTGCAGCATTAGGGATAAATATGAAGCGGGAAATGCGCGCCACCGGGAAATGCGTTTAACCACCGTGCGAGTAGTACTCGAAAATTAAAGACAATTCCTGTGCGGATCGTTTCTTAAATCATAGTTTATAAAATGCTTTATTTCTTTTCAGTTTTTTTTTTTGTTTTTAGCAAATGTTTAGATCTTTGTTATGCTGTTGCTTCTTCCCTTCGGCTGCTGCTGCTGTTGTTGTTGTTGTTGTGGCTCCGCGTACAAAGACAGAATTGATATTTTCTTTTGTTTATTTTGTAGAATAATGCTTGCGTATTTGTTATTGCTGTAATTGGTTGTTGTTGTTGTTGCGGTTTTTTGTTGTTGTTGTTGTGGATTTTCGTAAAAATGAAGAGTGTAACTAGCTTAACTACATTCATACAAGTATATATATTTAATAAACACCGCCGGTGCCGCCGCCGGTCTGCTGCTGGTACACCTCGATGGTGTCGCCCTCCTCCATCTCCAGCGAGGTCGGAGTGTCGTTCTCATTGATGGGCTGGCCGTCGAAACGGAAGCGCACCACCTGCATGGAGAGTCCGGCACGGTCGCAGTAGGCGTTCATCAGTTTCCGCAAAGGTGTGTGTTTCTTAATTTTGAACTGCACCACCGCGTTGTCCTGTCCAAGTACTTTCAGATTGATGTGCTCGGTCTCGCCGCCCTTCTTTTCGTCAGACATGTTTAATTTTTTTTTCTCTTCTTTTTTCTTCTTTTCTGTCGTTTGCGTTATTCACAAGTGTAAACTGCAATGCCGGGCGTGCGTGCTGTACATGCGAAAGATGCGAAATACGCAGAGATTAATACGAATTCACTTGATTGTGGTTTCTGCACAGCTGCACTAATATTTTGCGTTTGCAAATCTATATTTTTCCTTACGTTTCGGTACGTTTTGACACTCGCTTCGCTGCTTTTCTTCTTTTTGGAATACCAAGCGGCTTGCGCTAGCTACACACACGCCAAAAAATGGTTGTATTTGGAGTGTCTCCCTATTTGCAGCGCGAAAAATGATGTGAGCAAATAATGCACTAAAAATTACCAAAGACGCCGATAATTGTCGATGCTGGCAGGGCTGCACAGACAGTGCTTATCTATACGTGCAATATTTCCGTGGTGCGATTAAAATCGCTCTGGTTTGTTTAACAAATTAATAGCTTAACCTTATTATTATTTTCAATAAGCTTGTGTTTTTTAAGCATTAATCAAATACGTAAGTCGTTTAATATTGTACAACTTGCTGAGCACAGGCATATCGATATGCGCTGCGTTGTTGCCAAATGGCGTATCGATAAGCGCATATATATATCGATTTACAGCAGTAAGCAGGAGCAAACGCCATTTTCATTCGTATTTGAACGCCAATATAATTGCTTTACAATAATTTGATAATTTTTCTATATAGCGGAAAAAGTAACACATGAATAGCTATATTTTCTGATAATACTTCAATTTGTACACAAGGCACACAAAATATGCACGTACAAAAACAAAGACATTTTTGTTATCGATAGATCCAGCTTTGGCGCCATTCCGCATTTGAAACAAATTTTATAGTTTTGTGTAATATTTTTTATTTTGGTAAAGTTCAGGCAAATACGGCAAAATTGCAAATATGTCGGACAATTGAAGGCAATGAAATACTTTAGGTATTTTGTAAGTAAAATACTTAAAGCTAACAATGTCGAAGGCTTTTTCACATACATTTCTAATCAGTTATTCGAATTTCTTTGCGCATTCCATTTGCTGCAGCATTATTTATTTTTTATCCCTTATCCAAGAACACAGGGTGCAACCCCCTCAATCTATTGCCAATTTGAATACCTTGAGAGAGAACCCATAACGAGGAGAACCCTTACCAGTTAGTGGCGCCAACAAGAACGACCAATAGCAAACCTTCTCCATGGTGTGTGATCGAGATCGATATCGAAAATGGATTATCCGCTATATACCGTTCAAGAATATATATGCATATATATATATATATATATTCGTTACTCTGGCCAACCAATAAATCTTACCAACACACACACATACACTCATCACACACACGTCAAGCCCGCCAGAACTTACAATGTTTGGAAAAGTTTCCCGATTGCAACTTACTCACAGACCCAGGGATTGGACAGAGCCAATGGAATTAGCTGAGCTGAGCTGGCGTGCCAGGGAGGAGCCATCACGTTACTAGTGTTGGCCTAGAACGGTAAACGCATGGATTAGTGAGATTTGTGTATGGAAGAAATTACCTGATCGCATTTCTAAATGGGCTCAACGAACTGTGCGTACACTCTAGGAACTCTGCGCAACTAATTTGCTTTTTTATATGTTATACCTACGAATACTCATGCTCTTTGTGTGTGTGTTTTCACATTCAATTGAGATTTTCAGATTTTCAATATTGAAAACTGCAAAAAGATAGAGAGAAAAATAAAATGGCACGAGTTAGTGCACAGTTTTCAATTTGTTTTTTTTTTTTTTTTTTTTTTTTGTGTTTTTACGTTAAACGATTTGATCTTTTATAGGAAAACAAACCATAAACCAAGCAAATATTCTCAGGTACTCAGAGTCCTCCCAGTGGGTCCGGTTCCTCATCCAAGGCATTCCCATTTACCCCCTTACCAAAGGTGGGGAAACAAACACATGTTGATCGCATTTATTTTTACTTACTCTTCATTTTTCAATTGTTAAGATTTACTTACATATTTAAACGTATTTAAGCTATGCACAAATTTGTTTCTGTTGATGTACGGGATTTGTGTTGTGTCTGTTTGCTGTATTTTTTTGTATTGTTTTTTTTTTTTTTTGATTTTTTTTTTTTGTTTTTACGTTTTCTCTTTTTAGGTTTTCACTATTAATTTAAAAGAAATTGAAGTGCTCCCAGCTTAAATCGGACTTACAGCATTCGCTTACGCTTTTCGAGGTTCGCCTGCATCGCCGTCTCATTTGGCTGTTACGCTATGAATTTCAATTGAATAAATATTTTGAAAAACAATCGATTGCTTCGATAGTCTCATTCGATTGTTATACAGCTCTATTATATGTATATGTATATAATTATTGAGTTTACCTATGCAGCATCGCTGAATACACACACACACACACGCATACGTACAGAAAAACTCTGAAAATAGTTATCGTACGCTGGATTACCACCATTAATGCCATGTATCGCTGAGTATCGTTATCGATAAGGACTCATTATTGACGCCACCAGGTCTGATCGCCGGCGTTTTGCCCACCACCATTATCCGGATTGCTGTTATTGCGTGCAAGTATCGGGGGTGGGGGCACACTGAACATGTTGTGATGTCCAGCCGGCGGGCGATACTTCTCCTCGTTCTCATCGTCCATTTCGCGCTTGATGGCCGTGTTCTGATAGTCATTCATCGAGTATGTCGGGTAGCCATCATCGATGGGCTCCTCCTTGATCTTGATCATGTCCATTTCACGGAAATCTGGCTTACGCTCCTTGACATCACGATCGCCGCCGGCGCCTCCACTGCGATCGCCAGCGCCGCCTCGTTCGCGCTCGCGACGCTCACGTTTGCGTTCGCGCCTCTCGCGCGATGACTCTCGCTCGCGTGACTTGGAACGCTTCTTTTTCTTCTCACGCTCACGGTCACGATCGCGCTCCCTGTCACGCCTGTCGCGTCGACCATCGAAATCGTCATACTCACGATCCCGGCTGCCGGCACGACGTTTTCGGCGTTCGCGTGAACGGCTGCGTGATCGACCGACTCCGCGTCCGCCACGATCACGATCCCGTTCCCTGCGATCGCGGGAACGTGAGCGACGTCTCTCGCCGCCCACGGCGCCGCCATAGGCAGCGCGTCCACCGCGAGACTCGATGCCATTGCTACCACCACCACCGCCACCACCACGAGCACCTTCACGATCCTCGCGCTCACGCTCTAGACGATAGCGTTCACGCTCACGCTCGTTATCCTCGCGGCCGGAGTGCTTGATATTCACATCGTTGCCGCCTCGCCGGGTGCCGCCCAAGCCGCCGCCAAGGCGTCGCGGCAGCCAGCCCTTAACGGTGCGGGCACGCTCCACATCCACGAGGACTCGTTTGCTGTCAATCTTCTTACCATCGGCGTGCTTGTACGCTGCATGCATGTCGCGCTCGTGCTCGTACTCAATGAAGGCGTAGCCCTTGGGTTTACCTGCGAATTCGATTAGTTAATAATAATAAGAAATATCTTATGTAAATATTTACCTGACTCCTGATCATGGATGAGCACAATCTTCTTGATGGGGCCATAGAACTCGAACTCGCGCCTCAGCTTCGACTCGGAAGTGTCGTAGTTTATGCGGGCTATGAATAACGTGCGAAAGGGATCCTCTGTGGCGTTCTTGATCTCAGTGGGATCCCAGAGGGCAATCTCACGTTCCAGCTTGTACGCCACTTGTTCGGCCTTTTCGCGACGCCTGCGCTCGAGTCGCTCCTGGCGTGTCTCAACTGTTTTCGGCAGCGGCGTGTCCTTGGGGTCCTCGAAGTCGTCCATGAATTTGGCTACGCCCAGGTAGCCTCGTGATTTCTTTTCATGGGGCAATTTGTCCACCGGCGGCATAAACGGTATGGGATCGCGCGAGGCGAATAGCGCCAATAAATTTGGCGGCAGATATTGGGTCATTTTTGCTTATTTTATTTGTATTACCTTTGCGTCGTTCCGTCCAACTTAATTCTGGACAATAGAATTTGAGGTTAGGTTACAATTTGTTTACGGCAAGAAATTGTTTTCATCGATTTACCTACGTTAGATATCCATCCAGTGGCGGACGCGATTGTGGTGTGCGTAGTTAAGCCAAGCTGAACATGTAAATGGCTGTTGGTTCGATTTATTTCAATAAAAAAAAATATTTCTAGACTGCAAAAATCTCTTTTTCACTTTTGTGCTTGTAGCTGTAGCTAGACGGCTACCAAAGATGGACGTTTTCTAGAGATGGACTACTCTTCCAGCTATGCGTACCGCAGTCACTGTCACTGAAAAGTATTGCATACTTTAGCTGATTTATACCTTCACATTGCGATTGATGATATTAAAAGAAATATTATTCAACCAGTGTTTAAATTAAAAATGTATTTTCAATATAATAAAATCGTATTTAAATAATCAATGGTGCTGTCACGCTTATCGGCAATGGGGTAACTGGTTACATTTCGTGTGTTACGCCGTTTCTCTATACGTGAATGCTATCGATATATCGATAGAACTGCACTCACACAGCTGCAGCTATATGCACACACACACAAGTGGCTGGCGCACGATTGAAAAGTCTAAATAACGGCATCTACGAGCTCGCCATAAACGTGATTTCATTTTGCAATTTAGAGTCAAGTTTTACATTCAATTTATATATTTCTTAAGTGTATTTTTTTTTTAATTTCTTACCCAAAGTTATTATTATTATTATTGTAAGTATATTTGTGTAAGTGCAAAGAGCTGAATTGCAAGTACGTCTACCACCAACACACAGAAAATGTCGGCTAGTTCGAAGCAAATTGTGGAAGAAGCTCAAGTGATCAAAAAAGAAAATGGCGCTGGCGCCATAGAGCCCATGGAGCAGCGAAAAAACAAGCGAAAACATTCGCTCGTTATGGATGATGATGAGGCACTTAGTCATGGAGAAGCTGACATTCAGCAAGTTCGGACACCTGTTGAAAAATCGGAGTTCGGTATGCCGCCACCACCGCCGCCCCCCACACCTGTGCAAGCCCCCGCAGTGCCGGCAACGTCGGCAGCGGCGTCGGCGGCGGCGTCCGCAGCTACCGAAACGGATGACGAGGCAAATTCTGAAAAATGGGAAGATCCTTGTGCACCGCCACCGCCGCCTCCGTTGCCCACAGCTGAGCGGGGTTCGATGAAGCCCTGCTATATCAAAATGACTGCCATCAAGCTGAAAGACGCACTGGAAGAGGCAATTACAAAAATGGAGATACTCAAGCGGGAGCAGCAGCAGCAACAACAACAACAACAGCAGCAGCAACAACAACAATCAAAAACTGAAGTAAGTTTACAGTTATGCTGGCAATTGGATTTGCCTATAACGAAAACGAAATACTCTATCGAAAGCATATTTAATAAGAGAATATAATAATTCTCAAAACGAAAATTGCAGTTAAAAAGTGTAGCTTTTTAAAATTTTCGAATTTATTTACAATGGATTTAAATAATATTTTTAAGAACATTTCAGCCGCAATTAATTTGATAATTTCCCAGCGAAATTTCAGTTTTCAAAGCTTTCATTTTCTACAGTTATTAGTTCCTATAACTAACTAATTTTAATTAGAGTAAATTAATTTCCATTTCAATGGAATCGAAGTATCTCTATATCTCTACACTTGTTCATATAAATCTAAAACTTAGTAAATTCGTAATCGAGAAACCCGAAAAGATTTTCTAAGTTCACTGTGAAAAATGATTGCGTTTGGCTTTCGACACAGTACGTTTTTCAACGTTTACATAATTTCTACTATATTAACTACAACAACAACGATTTTATGCTTTTGCAAAAGTTTTCAAAATTTTCAATTTGTGTGTTTAGTTTGTTTTAATTATTGTTCAGTTGAATCCACTCCATATACCAAACGGGACTGCAAGGAAGGCCGCTTCACGTACACATATATCGGGCGCAGACTGTACAATCTGTTTTTTTTTTGACATAACAAATTTTGTTTTGGCAATGACATTGAAATTTTCGTGTTTGACTTTTGGCTAAACTTAATTCTTGTAGCACAAATTGCGCTAACATCCATAAAACATAAATATATATATATTTTTTAAAAATATATATATATATATATATTAATATACAGCTCTATATATATGTATATATATATATTGTGTGCCCTGTTCTAATTTGCATTTACTATACTAATTGTAAACAGTCCGTATTCGTATTGGATGAATTGAAAATCGATTCCGTCCAAATGTCGCCGCTTGTCGCCTGTTCAGTTCATCGTGCCGCAACGTCCATCACAACCATCTCAGCCACCACCAATAGCACCACCAGCGCTACCTCATCGTCCTCACCATTGTCAACACCATCATCACCGTCATCTCTCTCTGTCGCCGAATCCTATTCGCGGGCAATTATCCTGCATCCGAAGTGCAACAAGCCCGCCGTCATACGGAAGCTCGAAAGGAACATCAAAGTGGGCAACCTTTTGGCCAAGCAGCGTCAAACCTCGAATGTGATCATCTCGCAGGAGGCCATACCCTTGCCGGCAAGCGCTCACGCTCACGCTAATGATCATGATCACGATGCCCAAGGCCTGATGTCGCTGCAGGTGCTGTCGGCCCGTGCCTCCACGCCGTACACCCAGCCGAGCGGTCTTCTCTCCTGCACAGCCGGCAGCTGTGATCTGCTGCATCTGAGTCCGCCGCCCGTTGTCAAGAAACCGCCGCCGCCGCCGTCGGCCGCACAGCAGTTGCCCAAGCGCAGCATCTCGGCGACAACGACGGCTGCTCCGTCCAGTGGTCTACGTCTGCCCAAATTGCGCAACACGCAGTCGGCGATGCCAGTGCTCGTATCCAGCGCCAAGTTGGCTGCTGCTGCTGCTGCACCATTGCAATGCTATACGCGTCAGCATCTGCTGGACATACGCAACGGCATGATTCAATCTCTGCTGCATCGCTCGATGGAGTCGCTCAGTTTCAGCATGCCGCGCATTGCCACCTGCGATGACATCGAGCTGGAGGCCCGTCTGCGTCGCATGAATCTCTGGCGTTCGGTGGATGCACCACCAACAGCTCGCACAGCGAACGCCTACAAGCAGCGCTCCAGCAATGGCAATGGCAACGAGTGCATGCCTGCCTTCTACAACAAGAACAAGTCCAAGCAGCAGCAGCAGCAGCAGCAGTTGATCACCGACGAGTCGATTATACAGAGCCAACCGCCTCAGCCGCAACAGGAGTTCCAGGTATGTAACGACGTATATATATAGACACACTATATAACATATCATATTCATCATATTGATAAGCTAATCGCATAATAATAATAATCTAAGCTGTTTGCGCGCTGATAAGCATTTTGCGCTGTAGGGCATGCTTGAAGATCACCTTTGCGAATACTACTACTAAACAACTTTGCCTGATACTTTATCCATCAGCTTGATAGCTCATAGACAGCTTTTAAGTCTTTAAAAATCTCTCGAGGTGTTCTCATGTAATGCTCGCCTTTTTTTAAAACTTAGAATGTGTTTTTTTTTTTTGGGTTTTCATGAAGTTTTTTTTAATCCTTCAACACAAAATAATTGTATTTGATGGAAAAATGTCCACTGCACCCCTAAACTGTTGTAGCACTACGTCGAAAATAGGGCGGGTCGGTTATCACTCACTCCTAATACATTTAATATTAATAATGCTGTCATTAGCGTAGGGCGCGGGCCCTGATAACAAGCAAAAAACTGAGGTACTTGCAAAAAAAAAACGCATAATTTTCTATACTTTTTTATCTTTAAATAATCGCTAAAAATGTGTTAAAAAAGTTTTGAAAATTAAATTTTTGAAAATACTACGTAGCAGTTTGAAAAAAATAAAAACTGGTTTAAGATCTTAAGATACCATGGAAGCTTAAGAAAGTTGCTATATATACACGAAGTCTGTCCGAAATTAATTATTTCTTGGCGTTAGTCTTAAAATTTTTCAAACTGTAGATTTAGATATACCAAGATTTAAAATCAGTTCAAATACTTTTGGGACATATATAAAATATACCTGAATATCTTTACCTTTATTTAAAAAAATTCAACTAAAAAGGGCCTATTTAGCTAGTAGAAACTGCTGTAGCTCAGCTTCAGAGGGATATTAGGTTCAATACAATATAGAGTATATAGTGAAGTGCTGGGGGAAATTCTATATATATATTTTATTTTAAGCATTTTTAGCAAATGTAGAGTAAAGCTCTATAGTAGTTTATTTAGCACATTAGTTGACATAGCACTACAGCAATCTTGGCTATAATATATTGTAGTAAAAACTCTGTGCTGGCTTTAATTTAAATTCTCATAGAAATTCACATAAGAGTAGAGTGTAGAGTAGAGGAGTGTATATAGCAGCACATCACTTCTCCAGATAGTGTCGCGTGCCGCTCACGTCGCGCAGACGCTGTGCCGCCTGTTCGGGCGTCAGATCCCGCTGGGCCATGGCCAGCAGCTCGAAGCCCACCATGAACTTGCGCACTGTCGCTGAGCGCAGCAGGGGGGGATAGTAGAGGGCGTGCAGGGTCCAGTGAGCGATGGAGGCATGTGCATGCTCCGGGCCGGTTGGCGCACCATGCCAGCCCATTGAATAGGGACACGAGCACTGGAAGAGATTGTCGTACTTGATGGTCAGCTCCTTGATGGTCAGCGCGAGATTGTGACGCTGTCCCTCGGTCAGGTCGTTGATGCGCTTGTTGTTGTTGCGCGAGATGAGCATCGTCTCGAAGGGCCAGACGGCCCAGTAGGGCACCACGACCAGCCAGTCGGGATTCTCGATAACGATGCGTTCGCGACGCTGCAACTCCCGCTCCACGTAATCGCTGAGCAGCGGTCGCTCGTGGGTTGCATAGTAGGCGCGCAGACGTTCCTGCTTCAGTTGCGGTTCGGTGGGCAGGAACGAGCACGACCAGATCTGGCAATGTGGATGCGGATTCGAGCAGCCCATGCTGGCGCCTTTGTTCTCGAAGATCTGCACCCAGGCGTATTTTGAGCTCAGCTCGTTGAACTGTTTGATCCATCTGGGTAGAGGAAGCAAAGGCAGGAAGAGATTGAAGCGCTGATAGCATCACACACACACACACACACACACTTCCTACACACTACTACTCACTCGTCGATAACAGCGCTGATTTCCTTGGGACTCATCGTCGGCAAGGTCAAATTGGATTTGGGATGGAAACACATGACGCGGCAGTTGCCACGCGCGGCGGCGGCCTGGAAGAGCGGATCATCGCTTGCCGGCGGCGATGGCACCTGTTCGAGCAGTGCGGGAAAATCGTTATCAAAGACATAGGTGCTCTCGTAGCGCTCCGTAACAAGGCCATTGGGTCGCTTGACGCCGGGACAGAGGGGATTGCTGGGATCGAATTCGGGTTGCTCGTTGAGCTGAGGCTTCTCCTGCTGGCCGGACCAGGGCCGCAGCATGCGATGTGGGCTGACGAGCACCCACTGTCCAGTCAATGGATTTAGGCGGCGATGTTGGTGTTCTAGCATATATAATATATAGTAATAATTATTATATATATATATTGACAGATGCTTTGAGCTGATTAGAGCAGCGCTCGCTGCGCTGTGCGCTTACCTGTGGCCACAAACTGCATCTTGTCACTGAGCCCAAACTGTTGCTATCAGTGCATTTACCCTGCCACGCTCTCTCCTCTCTCTCTCTCTTTATGGCTGTGTGTTCGTGTGGGAGCGCAGTGCAATGATGGCTGCTGTTTACAGTTAGTCGAACGCTCGCTTGGGCAGCGCAATGTCAACTGGCGCAGCTCGCTTCAGTTACAATTTGTTGCTTCGCTTTTCACGATTTTCATTTCGCTTACTCTCACTCTGCCTCTCTCTCCCTTTTGTTTTTGTGCCCTCGTTCGCTTTGACACGCATATTCGCAAGTTTAGCGGCGGTTTATCAGCTTATTATGTTGGCACTCTCTCAGCTGGCGCTGTAAACATGTGTGTGTATGTGTGTGTGTGAGGGAGACGATGTATTCGTGTCAATATTGGCGCCAGCTGCTAGCGATGGGCAAGCACTTCGATTAACGGTGAAAGTTACTTAGCCGTTACTCACAGTGAAGGGGAACAATTTGCTGAATGTATTTGAAAAAATATGTGCCCAGCTCACAGTCATCCCTAGTTAATGGGCACATTTACTTGTCATTTTGACTGCAAGTCGTTGATATGGTATATTTATTTTTTGTGTCATTAATTTTTTAATAATTTTCAATTTATTTGTATTGTTTATGCAAATAATGGTAGCTCTTCTAGCGACAAAAATTACATCTGTAATAACTTGTATGTTTGTTTGATCGAATTATAATTTACAACCTATATAAGTATAATTGTAAATTACAGGAATGTCAAAAGAACATTTTTTTAAACCTTGACAATAAAAAAAAAATTTACTGGCGTTAATGTCAGTCATTTTATTGTCAAGTAAAGTCCTTTTAGCTCTTGTAAAAGCTGCGGTTTAGCTATAACTTAGTATAGAACTTTTTATATAATATTATTATCCTATACCATATGAATCCTATTGAACTGTAATCCAACAAGAGCCTAATAGAGATTTCTTTGACCCCCATGCAGGATCCTGCTATTGTGAATCAACGCCGCATTGGCAGTGGGCGTCTCTCGCATACAAAGTGGTCATTTAACAATGATTACAAGCCCGCGCATTCATACAACAATTCGCAGTCCAATGGCCCCATGGCGAAATCGCACCACGATGAGGCGAAGCATCATCATCAATTCGGGCACAACAACAACAACAACAACATGAGCAGCAATATGACGGTGCTGAAGTTCTTTGATAATGGCGAAATCAGTAGTACCCAGTTAAATGCGAATGGTCGTCCGAATACCCCAATTATGAGTATGTCCAATAATAGTACTCGATCGGAAAACGAAAGTCTGAAGTCAAACGAATCGATTGAGGATCTCAACAGAGCCAATGAGAACTACGTGAAGCGTGTAATGTCAGGTTTTCTGGTCGTATCCAAGCCCAAGTCTCGTGAATCAGAGGAGCGGCACTATCGCCGCTATCGTAACCAGAACGAGGAGCCAGAGTGGTTCAGCTGTGGTCCCACATCCCGGCTGGACACTATCGAGCTGTGTGGCTTTGATGAGGACGAGGAGAAGATGCTGAAGGAGAGCAACTACAGTGCAAATGAAATGGAGAGGGAGACAAATACGATGCCGAAACATAAAGTGAATAATAATAATTATATTATATGTATTTTAATAATTTTAAATAATTACCAATTTTCCAGATGGACAAGAGCAAGTACAAGTGGCAGCATCCCGACACTGTTGTACGCACTGGCAGCATTACCAACGGCGGCAACATTACAAAGTTTATGCCCAAGAACGACAGCAACAACAACAGCAGTACATTGGAGAACATGAACATGAAGGTGCAGCAGAGTGAGCAGCAGCAGCAGCAGCAGCAGCAACACAGTCAAGCGGTTAAGGATGAGAAGCGTCGCTCGCTGCCGTTTGATAGATTCAGCAGCAATGCGAAAAACTACGATGGCCATAATAATTATGGGCGTTTCGAGGGCAACAACCAACAACAGCAGCAACAGCAACATAACTTGCCTAACAATAACAGCAACAACAACTCGAAATTCATGTCCTTCTTTGCACGCGAACGCGTTGAAAAGAATGGTTCGTCGTCCTCTCTCAATGAGTTCTTCAAGCAGGCAATTTGCACCAACAACAACAACAATAATAATAATACTCAGAGCTTGGAGCAGCCAAAGAGCCTTGGCTACATCAATCAGATGCCATCGGTGGAGCAATTGGAAGCCAAATGGCGACGCAACTCGCTC
Source organism: Zaprionus bogoriensis (assembly GCA_035046045.1). Classification (NCBI taxonomy): domain Eukaryota; kingdom Metazoa; phylum Arthropoda; class Insecta; order Diptera; family Drosophilidae; genus Zaprionus; species Zaprionus bogoriensis. The sequence goes on from JAWNOI010000046.1 coordinate 668,747, forward strand.
GGCAATCCCAACGATGTTCCAATTGCAGTCCAAAGCAACAACAGCAACAACAACGGCAGCAACAATAACAACAACAGCAAGCAAACTGACAGTTTTCAAAAGTTAATTGGCGCTTTGAACGGTGCCAAGGCGCAACAAGGCCTGCAGACGCCGTTGCCAACGCCGCAAATTGGCAACGATGCCATCTCGAATTTCATCATGCAACAGCAGCAGTACCAGCAGCAGCAGCAGAAGCAGCATGTGCTCATCCAGCAGCAGCAACAGCAGACCGCCTTCCTGGCCAGCCTGCAGCTGAAGGCAATACTTGGACGCGCCGATACGCAACTCCTGCTGCTGCGCCTGACCAAAGGTAAGGCCTGCAGCTGCAATCAGGCTTAATCCTCAGATTGATGCACTAACTTCACTTCTACTTCGCAGGTGAAATCTCCAAGCATGGTCTGCTGGTGCAGCTGGCCAATCCACGGCTCACCAACATGGATCGCGAAGCCATTACCGCCGTGCTGCAATTCACCAACACACAGCAGCAGCAGCAGCAACATCAGCAGCAGCTGGAGATGCTGTCGAGTACCGTGATTGCCAGCCAATTGCAGAATCTACACAATTTGGCCATTGTGCAGCAAACACTTGCAGCACGTCAACAACAGCAGCAGCAGCAGCAGCAACAACAACAGCAGCAACAACAGCAGCAGCAGCAGCAACTACAGCAATCGCAGACGCAGCCGCCGCCGCAATTGTCGCAGGAAGATCTGCGCGCACATGCAAATAATATCATGCGCAATGCGGTGATTAAACGCAAAATGGAGGAGCAAACGTCCAAGTTGCTGAACATGGGCGTTGCTGGCAAACAGCAGCAGCAACAGCAGCAACCGTTGCAGCAGCAGCAGCAATCGCAGCAGGCGGCACGTGGCCAACTATCGCAGATGCTTGGAGCACGAGCGACCGGCCGTCAGGAGCAAGCGTCGAATGCCTTGTTAAGCGCACTTATGTCGGGTAAAAACCATCAGACGTCATTGACCCAGCAGCAGCAGCAGCAGCCGACCGCGGCGAATCCGCGGCGAGCTGACACCAATATGCGTTTCGCAGAGAATGGGAATTTCCAAATGCCCGAAATATCCCAGGCCACAGCACAGTTCCATGCATACCCACAGCAGCAGCAGCAGCAGCAACTGCTCAATCGCCAACTGAACAACAACAACAACAGCAACATTATGAACAATAACAATAATAATAATAACAGTTTTAATAAGACGCACATTCAAGCTCAGAAACCCATGGCAATGCTGTCCAGCGGAAGCGGCGGAGGTAAGTTCAGAGAATCTATTGATGCTACGTTTTCAGTCTATTCTAAACTGAGCTTAATTTTAAACCTGCTGCTGCTTAGTGCAGTTTTTATTATACCCTCATTATAACCCTAAGATTCTATAGACCAATCGGATGAAAATTAAGCTTTTTTAAAAGAATTTTAACTATAATTTTATATATTGTGTGCGAAGACATATCTTTATATATTTATCTAAGTATTGTTCCCAAGTGAGCCAAATTTAGAATCCTTAGCTCAGTTTTTATTTAATGCCCAAAAGAGCTGCACTATGAAAGGCTCTTCATGCTGTTCATGTTCATGATTGATCATTAACTTGACACGAATATTAAGAGCTGTAAGCAAAAGTTCTTCGAAATCGTAAACACGCCTCGCAAGCGAAAGCACGAATTGTTAATAATTTCAACAGTTAAAATATTTGTGATTCAGTCGCCAGAGACCACAAAATGCAATTTATAAATATTTGCGATGCTTTCCACTTCATTTACTCGCTGTGACTCAGGCAAATACAGAGAGGCAAAGTCAACTGATAGGTTCGTCTTCAATGTTGTCTTATAAATTGAAAGTAACTGAAATTCGAAGAGCTAAGAAAACGATGGAGATAAACCTTAACATATTTATTTTAAATGTTGCCAAAGAGATAGTAACTTCGGCAGACTTCTTATATTCGAAGTAAACCCAAGTAGAAGGTATAGAAAGTAAAGTGGAAATAATAAAAATCTCAAAACTATTCTCCCTGTACTGATCGAGATTGAGAGATTTAAGCTTGATTTCTTTTGACTTATTATCATAATTTCAGGCAAATTTAATAACAGATTTAATTGAATTTACCAAGATATACAGAGGATTTTTTTAGATCAGAACGTTTCAATAAATCTGACTGTCAACAAGTGAGAAGAGAGTACAGATGCATTACGATTAAAAGATTTAATCAATTTAATTTAATCTCGTCTATCAACTTCCGACTGAAACTTGTTTTAAAATTCCTCTCAATTCGCAAAAACCAAAATTTAGAAGTAATGAAATGTTATTGATCTTCAGCAGATATAAAGAATGATAGTGCAGAGAAAAAAAAGTTGTGGCAAGTGACCAAAAGGTCAGATCGCTGAGCTTAAATAATTTTTCAATATGTTTTGGTATTTTTTATGCGTGAAACCTGTTTCCATATGCAACTCACGCTAATCTCAAATATTTAATTACTTCATGTATATCAGTATTTCTGATTATGCTTGTGTGTGTGTGTGTGTGTGTCTGTGTAGGTCTGGGTGGTATTCAGTTCATCAAAATAGAACGACTTGATAACAAAGCCGAAGCAAAAGAATACAAACGACTATAATACATATATATATACATATATTTATATGTATGTTGAGTTCGCTTGTGTTGTTCGGGTAACTTGTTTTGCAGCGTGCACGATTTCATCTTTGATCTCGAGCTGCTTGACATGAGTAAGATCGGTAAGAAGTTTTATGAATAAACACAGGAATGAGGCTGTGACAGGAAAATCCCAAGTTTAAGAACACTCGGTTATTCTCGGTTGCAGTACACGGCTGTTAGAAAAGTGTGCAGTTATTTAAAAGCTAATTAGTTGATTACATTGTGGCCAATGATCGTTTAACGATCGCTCTTACTTTTTTCTATACTACGTAGTTTTACTAGTCTTACTAGCATTTTTTTTTTGGAACTAGCAGAGCCAGAGAGCAGCTCTGATTCTAATGATCCTGATTAACACACTAGCATCAGATTTACACTCTCGATTAACGATCGATCTTACTTTATTCTATATAGTTATTCTAGTTACATGCATATTGATAAGAAAATCAACTGTGAGACCTTCCTTAATGAGACAAGGCTAAACATTTGCTAGCGTCAATTAAGATACACTGATCAATCTTACTTTTTTTTAATAATTAAAAATAAGACAAGTAAAACCTTCTAAGCTAAAGAAAATTTAAGATCGCTAAAGATCCTAAAGATGTCTTCAACAGTAAAGACTTGATTGATATTCAAATAATTAATATAATGATTGATCATTGATTGATGCTACACTATTCTACTACTGTGGGCAAAAAGTAAGGTGAATATTTTTGTAAAGTCAAAATTCTTTATTTATTCTCCTAAATCAATTTCATCCCCTTCAAAGTAACCCCCTCCTCATAAAATACACTTAAAACGTTGGGTTTTTCAAATCCTCGAAACGTGTTGGTCATCTGTTGACGTCGATGGTCGTCCGGAGCGCTCCAAGTCATCAACACGTTCCCGACTCTCGACCCTCTTTGAAGTCTTTGTAACACTTATAAACATTTGTCTGGGACATGGTAGAATCACCAAAGGCCATCCCCAAACTTCCTCAACGTTTCTGCAGCCGAAATTTCATTCCGCAAACAAAATATGATGACACTTTTCTGCTCAATTAAATCAGACATTGTAAAAATCGCCAAATGCACTCTTGATCGTTTGGTAAACAAAAGCGTAAATATAGTACTCATACTGACATTGACATGAAAACGTCCCGCCAAATGTCATCAACAGTCCTACCAACTCGAGAAAAAAAGAACTAGTTCGCCATCTTAAGCCCGCGAATTTTAAATTGAAAATTCACCTTACTTTTTGCCCACAGTAGTATACTGTTAGAACTGTTAACTGATAGAACTTATGAGATTCCAATGATCCTGAACAGTAGTAAAGACCTAAGCTAGCTTCATCACACTGGGGATTAGTTGTGTAGAGGCTATTGATTGGCAATTGCTTAACGACATTAGCTCCAACATCGTGCACTGACTCGACTCTATTCGTTGAACGGTGTTAATTAGATCCCGCGCACTCGTGAATCATGTGTGGGTTTTTGTGCTTCAAGTGCGCCTCTGAGTACGCTATTTGCACACGTATGTGTCGATCTTTGCTCATTAAGACGACTGACGCGCAGTTTGAAGATCGTGTGTAGCCCCCGTAGTAGTTGCCTGTAGAATTGGAATTCCCATGCCCTAAAGTATGCATATGTATATGTATATATACGGTTAGCTATTTGTATATGTACATAAATCTCTCCGATTGCAATCAAGCGTGCGACGTGCCTAAATGAGACAAGGCTGTACTTAAATGAGGTTTTTGCGATTGTTAAATGTCGTTGAAATGTTTTTATTACTGTCATAGTTTTCGTTTTTATTCGTGTGTGTGTGTGTGAGGGGTTTGTAAGTCTATGTAGAACCAACCTATAGTAGTGTGGTAAAATCTTATCAAAGAGGCACGGCTATGCGAGGCCGCTCTGTCTTAGATTGGAGTATGCACCTTGCCGGCGAAGAGTATATTGCCGGTGGCCTCCTCCTCGATGAAGAAGACGAACGGACGATTCACATTGAACTCCTCGATGGTCTGGGCGCCACCGAACTTGTTCTCGATCTCCACCACGCTGGCGGCATAGGCCTCCGTGCCGCGCTCGTTGACATCGATGCCGGCCTTCTGCAGTATGTCCGATACCTTCACTTTGCCGGCGACATCGGCGCCGCGCGACAGGCCCGGCAGCGATGCGGTATCCTCGAAGATTTCGCGTATGCCCAACTCCTTGAGGGTGTCGACAAAGCTGCGCTTGTAGTCGAAATTGAACTTGGGCAGATTCACCTTCACCTTGACCTCCTGCATGGCCCACTGGGCGCTCTTCACCTCGTCGTTCTCCAGCGACTGCAGCAGCTCACCGATGCCGTCCATGGCGTGTGGCAGCAGTACGAACAGCGAGTTCTTGCCCCTGTACGGCAGACGCAGGATCTGTGCCTTCAGGTTCTCCGAGTTGTAGTAGTAGAAGTAATCGGTTTGCTCCATAAACTGGGCACGGCTCTGAGCATCTGCGGTGCGGAAGAAGACGCCCTCGAACGTCTTAGCGAACTGGCGTCGCCACACACCCTTGAAGTAGATGACATTGGTCAGCAGCATGACGCTGTGCTGCACTGCCTCGGGCGTGACGAGATTACGCAGTCGTCCCTCGGTCACATTGTTCGCCCAGTTGTTGACCGCGCCGGCCGCTGCCGTCGCATTGGCAAAGTCCAGGGCCTCGATCTCGCTGTCATAGAAGTGCTTCAGCGTCGCCGCGAACTTCTGCTGCGTCTCGATGAAGCTGTCCGTGAAGAGTTTGGTGCGCACATTCAACGTATTCTGCAGCTGATTCTCGCGCTTGAACGAGTTGAGCGTCTTGCGGTAGAACTCGCGCACATTGTTCGCCGACCTGATGTCCGTCTGTGTGCTTATCAGTTCCGTCTGCGTTTTCGTGTTCGCCCCGGCGGCCTCCGAGAGCAGGGCCAGCACCAGTTTGATCGAGAACGGCGATATGATCACATTCGCCGCGCTCGCCGTCTCGCTGCGCAGCACCGACTTGAGCAGCTCCCACGAGAAATTGTCGTGCGAGTCGCTGCGGAAGGGTACAAACGTGTCGAGGTCATCGTATGATGCTGCTAGCGGTGGCAGTGCTCCAGCTGGCGCTCCCCCTGGTGCGATGATGCCCGCTCCGGCGGTGGGCACTTTGTCGGTGCGCGTCTCGAAGATGCCAGTGGGAGTCGTTAGAGTGGCGGCGGGCGCGGAGGGTATCGAGTTGCAGCTGCCACTAGCCAGCAGCAAGAACGGCAATAGAATCATATTCAGCATTATCAACTTCATGTTGTTTGTGTACATTGTTCTTCTTTCGCGCAAACGCACTGTTATATTTTCGCTCTCTCTCTCTCGCTCGGTGTGTGTGTATACGTCTGTTCTCTTGTATGTTTTGCACTCCTTTTCGATGATGCTAGAAGCAGCGGACGCCCAGCAATAGAAGAAGAGCAGCTTAAGCTCAGAGCGCGATTTTCTTTTCTTTTTTTTTTTTTTTACTTTGCGCTCGTTGGGCGACTGCAGAACCGTTTGACGCGCCGATCCAACTGAGAGTGACTCAAAGCTCGCTGTGAGCAGGCCATTTTAAAAACCAGCTCGAGTCTCAGGGAGTCCCAACACCGACGCCATACATACGTCACAATCTCCTCTCACGCTCTCTCGCTCTCTCGCTCTTGCTCCCCGCCGCTCTTTCTATTCTTTTTGCTCGTTTGTTTGCCTGTGTGCGTCCGGTGATGCTGCCAATGCTATAATTGTTGACTGATATGCAAATATGCACATGAATTTTTAGATAAATACCCAAGTGCTTGCCTTGCCGCTTACAAAGGGATATCCGCAACGATTCCCAATTACGTCAATAGTGGAAGGGAAACATCGCCATATTTTCTTAAATTTTTCCTTCTGCAAGCACATATACAACTATAACTTTTGTGTGTGTGTGTTTGTGCTTGTCAATTTGAAACTGTTAATTATGATATAACGGATGCACAATGCCGGCATCTGGCAACGCTGTGCGATGAGTATTTCGGCCCGCGAATTCAAAAATATATTTGCACTGCTTGTTCTGATGTAACGAATGCGCAATCTGGCAACGCCGACAACATACTGAACTTCTCTCCCGTGCTATTTTATGCATGTGTGTGTGCATGTATAACGTATGCACAATGCTGAGATCTGGCAACGCAGTGCGAACAGTATTTTGGCCTGCGAATTTAAATACTAAATTCAAAAATATATTAATTTGCGCTGCTTGTTCTGATGTAACGAATGCGCAATCTGGCAACGCAGAGGAAGTACTGAACTCCTCTATTATGCATGTGTGTACATGTGTTTGCCTTGCGAACTTGGGTGCTAATTTGAAAATGCAAATTTGCGCTCTTTGTTGTGTTCTTACATACGCACAGACGACAGTCTGGCAACGCCGAGCATTTAGTGTTGTAAAACACGTAGAAAGCCGCTCAGCTGTGCTTTAGCTCGTTGATGTAACAGGCACCGGCTAGAAAAATTCCTGCACGCTTTTAAGTTTTATTTAATTTTGCTGTGCAATGCAAATACGTCGTCCGCGTGGTGTAACAGTGCCACAGTTAATGTTCGTAACTGCAATTGGTTTTCTGGGCGGCGTTTACATTTGGCAACCACTCATACTGAAGTTCAAAAACGAACAGAAGTCCGAGAGCAACAACAACGTGACTGCTCAAGCAGCAACAGCAGCAACAACAACAACAACAGGCACAAAGTGCGAAAGCATAACAAACAAGAATAGACACGTTTATTTCAATATTTGCACCTTCTTTCATTGCAGATGAGCTTCATTAAGAGATTTACATCATCGACTGTCGGATTGATGGCCATAGGTGTCGGATCGACGGCCATTGTATATTGTACGAATCGTTTTTTTATTAGGCCCCACTTGGAGACAAAGCGACGACTCGAAGCCGAGGCCTGTGCGGAGTATATATTCCAGCAGGAGTCCCAGCGACGTTAAGAGAGAGAGAGACACATACAGAGACAGAGATAGAGACAGAGACAGAGAAACAGAAGAAGTAGAGAAGCCCGACAGACGCAGAAGAAGCAAAAGCAGAAGCAGAATGTGAAGCACGGAAGTAGACGGAGAGGGACTGCCCACATTTTACATTATCAATCAATTATAATATAATAATAATTTCTTATTCACATACGCACATTTATAAAATACTAACGTATATATTTCAAACGCAGAAAAAATTATAATATTTTGGCAACTGAAAATTACCCACTCGATATTTGCAAATGTTCATTTAAATCATACATACATACATACAATATAATAGAGAAATCTGAAGAATCAGAGAGAGAGAGAGCGAGAGAGCAGTAGTGCGGCTCTTTTACCCCAGCATATAACTTAAATTTTTGAAAAATGTGTTTCATGTAAAAGAAGAGATTAAGCTTTAAGTAAACAATCATGGAATTTTTATTGAAGATTTATGAAATGAATTCACACAGAAAATGAAAGATTAGCCAATAATAAATAAATATACGTATGTTTACAATTTTGAAATAAAAAAAAAAAAAAACAACAGATTATAATTATACTACTACAATATTACAATAAATTTCGGGCCATGCACGCATACATACACAATTGCATATAAAATAGAAAATTGTACGAATCGTAAAAATAAATCACTTGAAAAGTCTATAAAGTTCGAGCTCGCTGCGTTTTTCGGGGCACTTTGATTTGATTTTCCGCACTTTGCTCTCCAAGTGATGCTTGGAAAAGAACTCCCACACCGAGAAGGACTCGTCCAGGCCAGCCGTGGCGAGTTTGGTGCCATCGGGGCTCCACATCATGAAGACCGAGCCGCGCTCGCGATTACCCAAAATGTCGACGATTCTATTGAACGAGGCCAGCACCAGAATCTCACAGCACGAATTATCATCGCCATCTTCTGGGGAATAATACTCAATCAACTGAAGAGGGGGAGAGACTGGAAGGAAATGTTACTATCGGCGTACCGAAGCTTGCCAGATACCTTTATATATATAGATACCTTTATTATATGTAGATACTTTTATATATACAGATACCTTTTATATATATAGATACTTTTATATATATGGACATATAAATAGATACTTTTATATATATACAGATACTTTTATATATATACAGATACTTTTATATATATACAGATACTTTTATATATATACAGATATTTTTATATATATACAGATACTTTTATATATATACAGATACTTTTATATATATACAGATACAAATATATATATATATATATACTTTTATATATCTTTATATATTTAGATACCTTAATATATATATATAGCTATCCAGGTTTAACTTGGCTAATATATGTAGAAGTTTTTCAAACTTATATTTTTGAATTCGGATACATTTTTTTTAAATTATTCTTCCGATCGCTCCTATGGAAGCCATAGAACATAGTAATACGACTTTATGGAATCGGGCATATGCTATTAGAAACTTTACGAAAACGTTATTTATATTTTCATTTCCTATGGCAGCTATATGTTATATAATATAATTTAATAATTTAAAGCATAACTTAAGAGCATTATTAGAATAAGCTGCGTTGTTTATCCAGATAGATTACCCAAACTCAACGCAATCTGGATAAACAACAAAATCGTTTAATCGGGCCTATGACAGCTATATGATATAGCAGTTTGATCCGAATCCTTCCGACTAAATTTATAAAAATAGCTGCAAAATTGAGAGACTAGTTTGCGTTACAAGCGACGAACGGACAAACGGACAGGCGGACACAGCTAGATCACAGCTGTGCTGTCCTATGCTGATCATTAATACACCCTACACTTTATAGGGTTGAACTCTACCTGCTGCAAGGGTATACAGATAAATATTGCAAGTTCAGAATCACTCACCTGGTTTATAGATATTGACTAACAGCTCGCCGGTAAGTCTGTTGAAACTGATCGAATTGATGAGGATCTTCTTGTCGAAGCGCTGATAGTAGGCAACAATATCCTCGCGCGGCACATTAAATATGCAGATGGAGGGCGGATATTTCTCACCTAAAATATACAAGGATTTAAGTATATAAACTCTTAAATTGTAGCTTGAATTTTCACTTACAGATGGCCAGATCCACGCCCGTCCAGGGATGCCAGTCGAGTATCACGTTGCCCGCCTTGGCGAGCAAGCGGTGCATGACCCTGTATTGCATCAGACTAAAGACAATCACATTGCCCTTCATATCAGCCGATGCCATGTAGAGGTCGTTGGCCGAGAACCGTATGCAGGTTATTTTATTTTTATGTTTCTGTATCCTGTGCAGCTTGCACACCGACGGCATACCGAGCACCATCAGCAGTCCGTTCTCCATGCCACAGACAATCTCGCGGCTGTCGTTGCTCCAGGCGATGCAGCACACGGACTGCACACTACGCCGGAAGTACTTGCCATCGGAAACGAGAAAGTCTTTCGCATGCTGCAGCTTCCAGAGCTCCAGAACTAACAAGAAAAAAGAGAGAGCCATGCTGTAAGTTACCCTTCACCCAGTGCGAAAAGCTGCTTGCAATGCGTTCTACAAATTTGTTTTATCGCTTTATCCTTTTTCTGTGACATGCTATATAATTTTATACTATATAATTGTAATCTAATATTGCCCGAGCATATTGTAATTGACACCTGTGAGCTACAGTAATGCCAAAAGTAAAGTTTACTAAATTTTTAATTTTTCTTAACAAAAAAAAAAAAACGTTTTATCGAGGCGTTGGGCGTGGCAGCCAAAATTTAAAAATACGCCTTCTGCAGAATGTTAATAGTGATCTGCTTGCCAAGTTAGCTGCTTCTAGCTCTCATTATACCTACGTTATTTGCAATAAACCAATAAAAAGCTTTTTATTTTTCATGCAGGCAATGGGCGTGGCATTTTACCATAAGTTCGAAATAAACTTTATCTGCGCAGACCATAAAAAAATCTTCAGCACAAAGCCTCTCTAGCTTTCGTAATAGCTGAGAAAAACAAGTTCAAACGGACAGACGGACAAGAAAAACGTTCTTAAACTTAATATAAATAAATCCTGAGTGGTTAAACCTGACCATTGGTATTAACATTGAACTAAATATTGCTAAATATTACTTAGTTTGAGTTCTAGTTAGTTAGTTGATAACAAGGGAAATTAATAATGTAATAGTATTATCTGCAGAGGAGTAATAACGAAAAAAAAAAAAAATTATCTGCAGTACATCTCTACATACCGGGAAACCCTGAATCCATGCAGCCAATGGCTAGAAATTTGCCATCTGGTGAATACTTTAGAGCTCGTGGATGCTTGACGCTGAATACCATGGTGGTTTCATCTCTATTATGCCAGATGATAACGTCCTCGCCAAATGAGACCGCCATCTGGCCCGTAATCGACCAGTCCATGAGATTCAGATCTGCAGCATATAGACTATATCATTTACAAGAAACTATATAAAATGGCTCATACCGAAGGAGGTGCACAGTTCGGGCATCTCGTGCGTGGCATTGGGAAACGCCATGGGGCGCGGGCGTGGCATGCAGGGCCAGTCTTTGTCCGGGTTGAAGCGTCCGGCCAGATGGCTCTGCATTTGGTTGAACTGCAGCAGGCGAGCACTGCGTATGCCAAAAGTGTTGTTCATTTCCCGAACGAAGCTGTTCTGCCGCCAATAGCTGGACTGCTGCGTCAGGTCCTATGGCAAATAGTATAATAAGTGAGTTTATAGTTTCTGCTACTTAAACACCTCTGTACCGCCTGCAGTAGATCCATATCCTCATTTTCGTGTATATAATTGGCATTCAGCTCGATGTTCTCGGGCCTGTAGCGCAGCGGTATGAAGCGATCGCCATTTGTAAATTGTACTGTGTTGTTGTTGTTGTTGTTGCTGCTGTTGTTGTAGTTGTTGTTGTTGTTGTTTATTTGGCTCTGCTTGGGGAAAAATTTAAATTCGATTAGTGTGATTTTTGCTTTGCATTTAATTGTCAGTTATTTGTGCACCTTGCGCACTTCGTGGCTCCAATCGTTGCGACGGCCTTTTATAAACTCCGTCTGCCGCTTTTTGTCAATTGACAAATTCTTTGGTGGACTTGCACACAGATTCATAACGAAGGCTAAAATGCAACTGAGTTTCCATTTTGCCTTCTCCCATCCTACTGCACAATGTAACGGTGCTTTCGCTCACGCTCTTAGAGAGCAACCTTCACCCACTGCACACAACTTTGGCATTTCCTTTTCTGCCGCTCCTTCTGCGCAAAGCAACGCTGCCCACACTCACGATCTCAGAGCGCGCTCGTGAGGGGCATTCCCCACAACATTTACTGTTGCTTAATTAACAGTATAAATTGAAAATAATTTTAAAAATATTTTTAAAACAAAAATTATAAGAAGACTAAAATGCAACTAAATTTGTATTTTGCCTTCTCCATTGCTTCTGCACAATCTAACGGTGCTTTCGCTCGCGCGTTTAGAGAGCAACCTTCACCCACTGCACACACCTTTGGCATTTCCTTTTCTGCCGCTCCTTCTGCGCAACGCTGCCTACACTCACGATCTCAGAGCGCGCTCGTGAGGGGCATTCCCCACAACATTAAGTATTGCTTAATTATCAGTATTAATTGCAAAAAGATTTAAAAATATTTTTAAAACAAAAGCTTAAACTGCTTAAATTAAAAATGGTTGCAAATAATATTAAATAAAAATATTAAAGTATTTTCTTTTTAAGCACAAAGTGGGTAAAGGGTATGCCATTGTCTTCTACGCTCGACTGTAGCTTCCTTTAGTTGCTTGTCTTCAACACAGTAAGAACGGTACCTGAATTTAACACATACTTTCATCGATTTGGCAGTGCAGCTTAGTAATTCAGTTAACATAAATTAAGTTAAGCACTCGATAATTTTAAACAGTTGCAGAGGCTGCAGAAATATTTTTATTTTTTCGAAATTTTACTTAATTTTGCTGCTCTCTAATCTGAATTAGACCGCCACAGCCTGAAAAGGCGCAACTGGCTGTAGGGGCCTGTAGAAGCCTGTAAAATAAACATAAATTTCAATATCACTAAAATGTGCAGTACACTGCAGAAGGACACTGACTTACAGGATGCAAAGGAAACGTTCGAGATGCTCGAGCAGCTGTGTGATCGTGCAAATGCCAATTTCGAGAGGAACGCGTTTTTGTATATCCACCGCGATGACCAGGATCAAGTGTTGGTCCTGCCCAAGCGCAGGGCGCGTACAGAGATTGGTGAGTGAAAACCAATGTCTTGCAGTACGTTTGAGCGCTTTTTTCTTCAAACTATTAAAAAAAAAAAAAAAATTAAAACCATTACTTTATTTTAAATATTTTTATTAAATTTAAATATTTTAATTTTTGAATTTTTTTTAATTTTTACTTTTGTAATCACTTTGCAGCTGGTGAACTACAAGGAAAGATTCTAAACTCTACGCGGAACAATGAGAGCTGCCAGCATCAGCTCGTCCGGAAGAGTCCCCTGAAGAACTCGGACCGCACACAGCTGGAGTACGTTGAGGCGCCGTCCGGTTTCTGGGAGATTGATTCTACCATTGATGACGACGACTCAGCGCTGCAGGCAGATCTGAGCGTCTACGATTGCGATCAAGCTATATCAGATTCAACTTTCTTGATATGTGGTAAGAGTTTCCATGTTAATAATAATGATGATTCAGCCAATTTATTCCACATAGCAGGTACTGTCGGGGATGTAATTATTCTTGACGATTCTAGGGATAAAGGTGGCAATACAAGCAACACTTCCAACAATGATAATGATATCATTGTGCTGGATTCCGATTCTGATGATTGTGTGGAGGTTTCCATGGACGAAGGCAATGCCAGCGGTGTACCAAGTCCTTCGACCCCAATAAATAATGCAGCGCCGCAGTACTCCCGAAATTCCCGGTTGCTCCATCAGCCATATCGCCGAATATAAATTTAAAATCTATTGTACTCAGTTTAATTTTAAATCGTGTTTTTGTTTTATTAAATAAATAACAGCAATAATTAGAGCTCAACGATGCAATTGAATTTGGATTTGCCCTACTCCATCCCTTCTGCTCCTTCACGCACTCAGAGAGCAACCTTCGCCCACTGTACACATTTGGCATTTCCTTTTCTGCCGCTCCTTCTGCTCAGTGCAAAGCTGCCTTCTCTCACGATCTCAGAGCGTGAAATTAAAGATGGCGGCTTCTTCTGCAAATTGAAAACAATAAGCTCGAAAAAATGTTTTCAAATACTTTTTTTAATAAGTTAAATATAAATTCCACTAAAAATAAATAGATCACAAAATTCGCTTAGCCCAGACTGAGACGCGTTGTCCACTTCTGGCCACAGGTCGGGCAATTGGAGCGTGTTCTCAGGTATTTGCGTATGCATTCGCGATGGATTCGCCTGCCGCAGTCCGAGCACTTGATATCCCACAGCACCAGCTGCTTGCAGAGCGCACATTCCTTTATCGTGTCGGCAAAGTTGGAGCGCAGATAGCTCTCAAATTCGAGAAGGCTACGTGGGCCCAGATAAAGACTGTCGTCCACTTCGAGCAGGTAGCCCATGTCCGTCCAGAGTTTCACCAGCTCCTGCATGCGTACTTTTTTGAGCGGTTTGGCTGCACCCGTGAAGTCCACGTCGAAGTAGGCTTCATTCCAGGCCATGCGGCACTCGTCCCTGTTGGCCAGTTTGTCCAGCAGTGTTGAGAAGTATTGACATTCCACTGGCGACAGTCCCGGATGATTTTCTTTGCTTGGCGTTGAGTCCGTGAAGCAGAACACCAAATAATCTTTGCCTGTTACGGGATGTCTTAGAAAGCCAAGCGACTGGTCCAGCTCCTTTATTGTGCTCTCGATGCCGGCAACGAATTCACGCAGTTCCTCGATATTTGCCGGCTTCGTGACCTTATGATGCTCGCAGAGCGGCGTCAATATACGCTCAATTAATTCCTCATCGAGGCAACCGTGGTTGATGCAGGAGCGCAGAAATGCACGCTTCACTATATCCATGCTATAATTTGTTTTATATTACTTTTTTACGACTAAAAACAAGCAATGATCCCGGTTCAGCGATTTTATCGATGTTTTTAGCTGGATTTCGATAATTTGACTAGCGAAGCGATACATGCTGTTATCGATGTTTCGTCAGCTGTTTGAATGACCGCCGTGTTTGAAAGGCTTTTTGATGCTTGACCAGTGTTAAAAATGGAGTTAATTTTTCAAACGAGTTTCTGAATAAAATAACACTGTTTCGAGACGTTCATTTCATTTTATTGAGTTCAAACTTACAAATTAATAGCACAACAATAAATATCTTCAATAAATGTCTATAAGAGCTTTGCTTTAAATAAAATGTAATTAGAACTTGTTCAAGATATTGAATATTGGACAATACACTGGAATACATTAGAACCGAATATCTTAACAGTGTGTGTGTGTGTGGGTGTGCAGTTTACCGTGCAAATCAGTGTTTGAGTCTTATTTAATTATTACAAATGTCCGAATTTATTTCAAGATTGTATAATTTCGAAACGCAAGTACACTTGAAATGTAGTTTCAAAAATATAGTTATATATACACTAATTATTGTTCGGCAAATTTTGAAAGCATTCACTCTATGACTCATATAGTTTGTATGTATGTGTGTATGTGGACATCATACAGTTTTAGTATAGCAAAATCAAAGTTAGTTAATGCTAGGGTTCTATAACTTCTTGCCATAAAATCCTAATAGCCTGATTCTCGTCGATACCGGACTCTGAACATGCTCCAGGATCTCCATCTAAACATTTGTGTGTGGATTGTGGTTTGATTTGGTACGATTTTGAAGAATATTTGTTAATATTTTAGAATGTGTACATATTCGATTTTCAGTTTCAATAAAATGTTGCAGCCGTTTCAAATAAAAAAAAGAGAGGGGGAATATAATTATAAAATAGCTATGAGTATTTCTTTTTTTTCCATCAGCATTTCAAATTTGATCGATTACAGTTAATGCTAAAATTATGTATATATATTTTCGAAAAGAAAAAGGTTTCGAAATAATCAAGAAAATCCAACAAAAAAAAAAGGAAAGTTCTTATATTCCTCGCATTTCCATTGTAAACCTCAAGAAATAAGGGCATCAAGTGACTAACTGATAATTTTAACTAGTAGATTTCAAATCACAATCATCTTAAGAACTAAACAATTTGAAAAATAAAAATCTAATTTGTACGCATCGAATGAGACCAATCGCAGATAACACAAAAAACGTAACAACAAATCAAATCAGATATAAACATTTCCATGTTCGTTTGCAACCTATAAAAAAGAGCAAGATAAATCATAAATCACCCGAAAAAAAAATGATATTTATCTATATAGAAATATATATAAAATATTTGCAAGAGCAAGTAAAAGCACGTGAACCGAATCAACTTAGGATCGTATACTTACATGGTTAGTCGCATGTTAGATTCTAAGAAATTAGATTTTGTGAGATACGTAAAACAAATCAAAATATTTACATAATACAAAGAGGCTCTTAGTAATACTCGTATCGTATGGTGCTATAGTGCCGTAAAAAAGCTACTAAAAACGCTTCTAAAAAATCCCCAAGCATATCAAAGCTCACACCAGTCACCAGTTGCCATATATATATATATATCATATAATATATAATAGTATATAGTACAATTTTCAAAGTTGTGCGATCGGACAGACCGACAATACGCGATCGTCTATCACGGTAGTATCCTTTTTCGCTCTTTTTCTCCCTCTCTCTCTCTTTCTCTGTCTATATATTGTTTTTGGATAACATCAAATAGAGATTATATTAAGTGCAAATTATAATGAAAAACAATTTGAATATTAACTCGAAAATTATACGAATTGTTTCAGCTGTTGTTGTGGTGTTAAATTCGATTCGATTCGTTTCGGTTCCAAATGATTACATGAAGTTATTAGTAACCAGGCTGAGTTCGTTTGCAATGTGATTAGTTTCGTTTAGTACATTCGACTTTAGTTGTGTTTGTTTAATTTGTATGTTGTAGTTTGTATGGCGTATGCGTTGGGTAGTTGGAGTAGCAGTTTCGACCACATGAGTTTTTTTGTTGGGTTTGGTTTGGTTTTGTTGTTTTAGATGATCGAGGAAAGACAGAAAGAAATATGCCGCAGCAAATAAATAAATTAATATTTGTCGCTGCCAAAGTTAGAAATTGCAATTGTTTGTTTCTGGTAGATATATTTTTGGTATTTGGTATTGGTTTTGGTTTCGGTTAGCCATGCAGTTAAACAGTATGTAATTGATTAAACAAATATACAATAAATATGGTTAAGGACTAGATAGATCGGTAGTAGGCGTATTAAACAATAGGCGCAATAAACAACACAATACAATACAATAAAAAAAAAAATATTGATTACATTTTTTATACAAAATAAAAGATTCTGTTTTATAATTTGCTTCTTTTCTTTCGTTCTCGTCCAAAAAAAATTAACAATGAAATCATTATAAAAGAGTTAACGATATTAACATAACTAAACGCAAATCACAATTTCGATATACATATACAATATATACATAGATATATATAATATATAGGTTATATTAATTTCTCATACAAATATCTCGCTTATTACAATGCGTCTACTTGGCCAAAAAATGTATCTGTTAGATATTTTCGATAATTGTTATTGTTATTTCAAATTTGCTTTAATTTTGCAATTTTTTTTTTTTTTTGGTTGTTTGCTTTCAGTTTTGCTGTTGTTGTTGTTGTTGTTAGTTGCTCTTTCTACATATGGTATTAGTCTTTGGTGCTTCATTCAAGATTTCTGTAGCTAGCGAGTAGGTTCTGAGTATCGCCCATGTACCGAATACTTACGCGATTTATCGAGTTGCGACGACCACCTCCTCCTCCTCCACCTCCTCCAGGCAACGTGTCCTGGCTCAGTCCGTTGCCAGTATCGTTGTCAATACAAATGTCCGAGTCGGAGTCGACTCGTCGAAACTCGCTGCCATCCTGCAACGGGTCAAAAAAAAAAGATCAGTTGAGCTGATAGAAACCCTAGCACAATTTGGCATTAACCTGTGTCAACTGCTGCGTGGTGGTCAGCAGGCGTGCAATGGGATTGCAGCAGACTGGCAGCGTCTCCAGCAGTGTGGGCCTCGAGTGCGTCAGCAGAGGCTTCATGTATCTGCGAATAAATTATTATTATATATTAAAATTTCAGGTCTGAATGCTTCTGCTGCTGCTGCGATTCGCTTACTTGGTATCAAAGTTGCCCCAAATGCGGGCCAGAATCGCCTTCTCATGGCTGTTGCGACGCCTGCCGCCGGCTGTCGCAGTTGGCACATTGCCGTCCAGCGGCGTATCCAAATTAGAGTCGGCGCCGCTTGCCAGGCGTGTCTTGCCACGACCGCCCCCACCGCCGCCAGTGCCACCCTCCAAGTCCTGCAAATAGCCATCAGACTGAACAGATTTCAACGGGAAAAGATTAGCGCTATGTTCAAGTAGGAATTGTGTGTACCAGCAGCGTAAGGAAAGCAATAAAAAATAACAATTACAATAAACAAACTAAAACTAATAATAATTATGACAATAAATATTATAATAATAATTTTAACAATTATTACAAAAATAGTAATTGGACAAAAAAAAAAAAAAAAAAAAACAAAAAACTGCAACTCAAAATACGTATATGCCTATGTGCATCTGTGTGTGTGTGTGTGTGTGTAATGAAAAGCGCAGAAAACTGTTTGATTGATTGATTGTTAGTTAACGTACCGGCGCCGAATGTGAATTGTCCATGGAATTGTAAACCTTTTGATTGATGCATTAAATGTTCGTGATTATTGCGCAGAAATGTACAGAATAAATAATAGTTAGAGTATGATCAATAACATAATGAGAGAATGCACTATCAAGAGCAAATCAGACACAGTCAAGTATAAATTAAGCCACTATATTAATATTAATATAAATATATATATATATATATTTTTTTTTTTTGAAAATAAAGAACGCGATTTAAATTCGCACTTAAGCTTAAATTCGATTTTAATAATCCTTTCTCCAAAACTCTCTAGTTCAAAGCCTTATTTAATAATAGCAATAAAAGCGCTTCGAAAATACCACGCGGTATTCAATTGAGCAGCTGCCATAAGTTTCTAGTCTCTAGTAATTCCCGTCGACTCTTTATGATACTCACACTGTGAACCTGATAATTATTCAGCTGCTCAGTCTCGTCGTCGACGCCAACACTGCGGAATGGCAATAATAATAAAATGCAATAAAACTCATTGCGGACAATGTCACTGTGACACTCACGGTATTTTCAACCAGTTGAGCAAGAAGTTAGCTGCGCCTCCCTGTATGATGACCGTAAAGATGACAATCAGCGAGGTTGCCGTCAGCATGGTCTGGCGCGCGTCCGACACGGTGTTCCTGATGGCCAGCGCGAAGGACATGGCGCCACGTAGCCCTAAAAAAAACGGCAGTGTGCAGTAATTAAATAAAGTAATTAAAATTTATACTCCATTTGCTACGAACGCACCAGCAAAGAAGAGCATGTGCTGGAAATTTGTGGAGATTTTCGGCTTGCGCTTGATGTTCAGCAGCCAGGACAAGGGATACACATTGACGGCGCGTCCCAGAGCAGCGCAGATCTGCAAAAATTATTATTATTATTATAATTATATCTATAAAATTATATAAGCAGGCACTTACGAATGCGGTTATTATGAACCCGGCATCGAAATGATGCTTGGGGAACGTGAACATCGAGACGCCAATGTACGAGAATATAAAGTTCTCGGCCAGAAAGTTGAGCAGCTCGAAGATCTGTTTAGTGCGCTGTCGCGAATCCTCCGACAAGTTGTTGTACGTGTAGTGCGCCTGGCAAATGCCACAGAACAGCACAGCCACCACGCCGGTCAGCTCCGTCGCCTCGGCCAGCAGAAATGTGCTGTAACTCATGAGCACAAACAGCGCCGACTCCAGCAGCGGAAAGTCACGCACGCGCGTAAATTTCGTCAGGTGTGGCAGGAGTTAAGGAATTACAATCGTATTAAATGCAAGCTAATAGTAAATAAAATAATATGTGTCTGGTAAAGGATATCAATGCTGTGAAGCAGCCCATGACAGCGCCAATCATCAGCGACAGAAAGAAGATGGAGAAGAAGTCGCTCAGCGAGCGCAGAAAAGCCGTCGTCTCGAATTCTCCACTATTTGAATAGTGCTCGCCGTAGTTCTGTATCGCACTGCAAAGATAATTGGTAAGAGTTTGATTAAACATTTTAAATTCGAATTTTAAAAATTTGCCTACCCGCTGAGCACAATGGCGACGGCATCGTTGAGCACAGATTCGCCCAGCACGAGCGCATAGAGATTGACATCGACGTGCAGGTCATTGAATATGGCCAGTATGGTAAGCGGATCTGTGGGCGATATCAGTGCGCCGAAATACAGCGTGTCCAGAAATGTGAGACTGGTGCTCAAGTACTTGGGCATCAGCTTCACACAGCCGTACATCAAGCCGCCGATTAGGAACGCCGATAAAGTGGTGCCCACAATGGCGAACGTCAGGATGGCGCCCAAATTGCGAAAGAAGTATTTCTGAAAAGTGCCAAAAAGAGTAAATATTTAGTTAAATATATTACTTTCTATACCAATACTACCTTTTTGAGACTGTAGCCCGCATAGAAGATGATGGGCGGCAATATGATATTGAAGAAGACCTCTGGATCGAATGTGGCCTTCAGAT
Organism: Zaprionus bogoriensis; assembly: GCA_035046045.1. Lineage (NCBI taxonomy): Eukaryota > Metazoa > Arthropoda > Insecta > Diptera > Drosophilidae > Zaprionus > Zaprionus bogoriensis. The sequence goes on from JAWNOI010000046.1 coordinate 689,168, forward strand.
CGATCTCGTTCTCCTCGATGTCGTACACCTGTCCCCGAAATACATATGCATACATCTTCACGTCGGAGTTGCTCTGATTAACCGGATACTAAGTGAAATAAAATGCATTCAAAATGACTCTAATATATACTTTTACGATCAATGTTTACCTTGAACCACAGCGTGTCCGGCGGCAATTTGTCATTGTAGGTGGGCTCTCCCTGGGACTCCACCTGCATGTGCACCAGCGTGGTGTTCGTGCCGGCATATCGTATGATGGCACCCACAATTAGGCCTGAAACGAATTACCAGATAAATTTCATATTAATTGTGTCTGCTGTGGAGCACAGCTGGAAGCCATTGAATCCGCGGGATGAATCAATAATATATATATATAGTATATGGTATATATAGATGTCAAGTGCGTGCACAGCCACGCCCGTTGTGAAATCAATCGATTCCATATTTTTTTGTAGTGTCACCCGCTCGATAAAGGCATTTGTCGAGTACCCGAGAATTTTTTTTTTTTTTTTTTTTTTTTGGCAGCGAATTGACTGCAATTGGATTTACCCAGCTTAAGCCTAATTCAGTTCGGTTCAGTTTGGATTAAAGCGCAGCGGATTGAATGAGTTCGCCATAAGCTCGTGTTGTTATTGCCTGACCTATCACAAAGCTCGTTCCTAAAGTGAATAATGAATGGAGGCGGCGACCCGTCGCAGTCAACTGATAAGCAGTATGTGGTATATGGCAGGTACTTGAAGAGGTATGTTCGACTAGTGTTGACTCACGTTCACTCAAAAGCTTATCTGCAGTAGTTGTTTGCATTATTTATACGCCATAAACCAAAAAACATATGCCAAAGGTAATCAGTTAACTTGTTTTTTTTTTTTTTTTTGTTTTTGGCTTTTACAATGGCCTAAACCACTTTAGATAGCGCGCTCAATTAGCATATTTCTGCTTGTTTCTGTAGGCGATCTGCGTGCAGTTAGAGTAGTTTAATGAAAGCACAGAAATCACGGGTCTATGGAATGCTCTAATTGGCTTTAATATTGCGAAGCGTAGGTTTATTGACTTTCCCAATTAAACGGGTCTGTCGACGCGACGTGTAATTTCACATTTTTGTCGATATACGAAAGGGGCAACACCTAAAGCTCTTTCTATATACACATATTATTAAATACGCAGCAGAAATATTTGAGGAAAAACCCAGCACGAATGTCATGTGCACAGTCGCCATTAACCTGTACATATGTATGTAAATACTTGTGCAGTGCAGCTTGGGCATGACTAACTCGAGTTAGTATAGAAGGGTTTACAGTGAGTTTAAATAGTAAAGTTTGGAGCGAGATATTACAACATATTTTAATTAATTCTCTGAATTCTTATTATAAGCTTTAATAGAATTTTGAAACTCTTGTTACAAAATGTTGCTGTAATATTTGATAAACCCATGAATTCTTTGTATAAACTTCAATGTATCTATGAATATGTATCTATTTATTTATATTTATATTTATTGCTTTTAGTACTATTTGTATGCAGTCTGTTATTATTTATTCTATCTATCTATATAGTGTACATATACAAATAGATAATGTATAGAGAAGTATATAAATATCTACTATATCTATATCTATATACAAATATATATTTAATATATATATATATATCTATATATATCTATATATATCTATAGAGAATCATCTATTTATGTATTTACAACTATTTTTATTTAGAGATCTAAAAATCTACTGTTTCAATCTATCTAAAAATATATATTTAATAAATATATGCATATATCTAATATTCTCTTTTCCAGCTAATTATCTTCTATTTATTCTTCCCAATCAAATCTACAGTACCTATATCTATTTAATAAATATATACATATATTTACTATTCTTTATTCTATGTAAATATCTTCTATCTGTTCCTAACAGTCAAATCCATTTCAAAGATTATATATATATATTTATATCTACTATTATCCAATTATTTCTAACTAATGTATATATTGCATATATCCATCTACGATTATCTATTTATTTGTTAATAACATATCTATTACTACTATCTATTAAGTATATCTATCTAAGAGTATCTAATTTTTACTTGCTATACAATTAACTTATTCCCTATTATCCACCATTTATCTACCTGTTATCTATTTCTCTTTAACTGTCTACTATTATCTTTCATATATCTATAAGCCACTAACTATTTCAAATATTTATCTCCTATTATTTGTAACTTATTCCCTATTATCTACCTATTATCTATTTCTTTCTAACTGTCTACTATTATCTTTCAAATATCTATAAGCCACTTTTTATTTCAAATATATATCTACTATTATGTGTAAGTGTGTACTATTATCTTCCATTCTCTATTTCAAATATGTATCTACTATTATTTGTTATTATCTTTATCTTAATATTATTATCTAATCCTATACATTTACATGCTATTATCTATTGCCATTTATCTAATTACAATTAGACAGTTTTATATAGCATTAAACTCAATGCAGTATGTCCTATATATATGCCATATATGTATATATCTTATATATCTATTTTACTCCATTTACATCTACATATATATGCAGTCGAACCTTCACTGAAACCCTCTCATACATATGCTGCATTAGATGCTTTATGGTTCCCTTGAAAGTTGTGTGTCGACGCACGCGTCTTCTATTACACGGGATGTCGCTGAGTCGCGTTTCGAGCAGGATGAGCAGCATGGGAATATGCAAGTTCTGTGCTCTGCTGTGCTGTGTAATTAGGCTCTTAAATACAGGTTCATATATCGTCAGTTCAGCGTTTTTTTTTCGTTGCTACACCATGCGGGCTTTAAAGCTTTTGTCGACTTTATTCCGATTCCAGAGACGACGACGTTGTTGTTATTGCTGTTTTCGTTGGTTTCTCTAGCGGGTGCGGGTGAGGAACAGGCACGCAAGCAAACGTATATAAATGTACAAATGTCCGTGTGTGTGTGTGTGGCCATATACTTAGTAGCCCAAAGAGACAACAATGAAAGCTTCAGGTGGCAATGAAAGCGTCGACGTCGGCGAAAAAGTATCACAAGCAAATAACAAATGCGACAAACTGAGATTCACACCCCGACCCCGATCACCACCCCACCCCGCACCCCTCACTCACTCACCGTAGATGACGGCCAGTCCGGTCTCGTGGAGCCAGGAGACGCGATGATGTTTGAACAGCCAAATGGTGAGGACCGTCAGCGCTAGCAGGAACACGAAGACGAGCAGATCGAGGCTCTGAATGCGATGATTCAGCGTGGCCTTCGCGTCCAGCGTGATGTCCGTGTCCGCTCCGCTGCATGCTGCGATAAGAGCGCAGAGCGTCAACAGCCTAACGGTGCTTTTCCAGCGATCCAATGGATCGCCTGTGTGCATTTTGTAGTGTTGTGCAACGTCTGCGTGTGTGTGGGGAATGGAATTAAGTTGTACAATCGCGGCGGTACATCAATGGTTGCACTGCAGCAGCAGCAGCAGCAGCTGGCAGGCAGCAGGCAGGCAGCAGGCACTCGAAACTGAAATCGATTTTCGCGTTACGCTGCGCGCTGTCAATTGATTTGGCGCAGGCAGCTATTTGCTGGCCCGCGGCCCGGCACACCTCCACGCTCCGCGCTTTATTCACTCTCGCTGCACTTTTGCGCGTTACATAAAATTGTTACAATTCTAAGCAGCTTGCGCGTGAAAATGTCACTGAGGCGATGCGACGATATGTGTATGTAGTTGATTTTCAATTTATGCTCGCCACTTGCACTCTCTCTTATACTAATAGAACGACTGAAACGACTACACACAGCGCAGCGCAGCACACAGTTTTCTTCAAGAGTCATCGGCTCACAGCTGTTTGCTATCGTTATCGATGACAGTGAAAGTGCGATAGCATATACAGTGTATATATAGTGTTTTTCAGCACTGTGCATGTTTCTGCTCTTTTGTTGTGATTGAGCAATTCTCTCGCATTGCGCTTTCAACTGGCATTCTCAACAAAACGGGCATGCTGATGGGAAAACACATGATATACTAGGTGTGGTGAAAAGTAGCCTCCTTGACCGCCAGAATGCGCTAATACTGCAAAGAAATACAAAAATACTGCGTTCACGGTACTTCAGTGCGATAATGCCCTTAGTTTTGTCTTGGCAGCTGTTTAGTGTTGACGTCTATGGCATCATGTTAGTTAATATGGACAAAAACGATTTTCGTTCTCTCCTAAAACATTATTTTTTGCGAGGCAAAACGGCGAAGAAAACAAAAGAAAAATTGAACAAATATTTTGGGGGCAAATGCGCCGTCAGATTACACCGTGAAATATTGGTTTCGAGAGTTTCGTGGTGGCCGCAACTCCACCACCGATGAAGCCCGCAGCGGCAGGCCTTCCGATGCGGTCACAGAGGACAATGTCAAAAAAATACATAAAATGGTGCTGACCGATCCCAAAGTGAAAGTGCGCCAGTTAGCAGATGCCACAAAGATCCGCACTGAGCGCACACGCCATATTTTGAGCGAGATTCTGCATATGAAAAAGGTATCCAGCCGCTGGGTGTAACTGGAATAAGTTTATCGATAAAATAAAAAAAAAAACATTTGAAAAAAAAATGTTTTTTCATTCCCAAGGAGGTTACTTGTCACTCCATCCAGCGTTTTCCAACACTGTGCATGTTTCTGCTCTTTTGTTGTGATCGAGCAATTCTCTCACATTGCGCTTTCAACTGGCATTCTCAACAAAATAATTTCTCTGTGCAGAAAATGTCTTGTTTTGCACCAAACAAGCGTCATTTGCGGGAACTTTTGATTTACTTCTTTAATTCATTTCTTCATTTATTGCTCGTGGAAGCATATGGTGAGGCTGATGGGAAAGATGGCAAAAAGTGCTGAGGGACAATACTTTGAATGAAACGTAATGTACCGTTATTTCACAATAAATCCTTATTTTTTACGGCATATAAATATAATATAATATATGAACAAGAAGAGGTAGAGCAAGAAATGTTATTTTGAGTTCGAATTCGAATTTGTATTTTCAGCTGACGTTGTGGTTTAAGTATTGTTCTCGCTTGTATTTGGCTATAATTTGCATTATTTCCAGTTTGGCGTCGATTTTATAGTCCTCGTCGAGCTGATCCAGATCTTGGGCAACTGTCATGCCGTAATGGTAGAAATTAGCTCCATGTACATTGCGAATCTTTCGCGTTTCGATGGCTGCGGCTTCTCTAGGTCTTTTCCGTATCGATGGCTCAGGCTCCGCCAGTTCCTCCTCCTCCTCGTGTTCTTGTGCTGCAGACGCATCCTGCATTGAGGCTTCTTCTGTGCCGGGTTCCTCTTTAATTTGAATATTCGGCAGTTGGCTTGTGTCTTGTGTGGCCAGCGGATCGTCTTCGGAGAGATCAAAGCTGCTCTCGCTCACATTGGCAGGCGGCAGGCTGTTGTTGCTCTCTGCCGTTTGCTGTGCTGCTGGCGCCGAGGGCGTGGCCATCGAGGAGCCCAGAAAAGCCAAGGTTGACCTGAACTTCCAAGTGGTCGCTAAATTGTCTGTGTCGGCGCCAAAGCGTCTTGATTTGCCTTCCTCGAACAAATAGTATGTCTTCATGTTGGTCCATTTCCTTTGCAGCGCCTCTAAACGCACAATAAGTTTACTTTAATACACAATTTTGTATTCGTAAAGTCTTTTATTCCGCCTCTCACCCTTGGTGACTGGCGTGCTCAAGTTAAAGGCACCGCACGTGTTGACCTTTTCCGCCAGCAGCGACCAAAACTTGGCTTTCCGGGACTTGAAGGCGAACTGTGGATGTGCATGATCCCAGACAAAGGGCGCAGCTTTAACATGTTTAATTACAAAATATAAAATCTCGTCGGTCCAAACAACTTTGCTTTTGCTCATTTTGTTTTTACTCTCCTTCGCGAAGTTAGCGATGACAGCGATACACAGTCGATAACAGTGTTTGAAAAGTCTAGTATGCAGCTCGAGCAAATTGCAGGCCAGAAAAAGTTTTAAGTAATTTCTTAAATATATTTTATATAAAAATATAATTTAAACATAATAACAAACACGCAAAATATGTATTTTTTTTTTTTTATTGAAATTTTAACTTGGTTTTATGATATGTTTGCTTTGGCACGCGGGCGTTTGCCCTCATAGGGTAGCAGCTTAGCTGGTCATGGCATTACGAGCTCTATTGCTCTATTTTGGTCCACTGACTTCTCATGAAGGTATTGTACTTTGTGGCGCCCACATTGTTAGCCTCCTCGAAATATGGCAGCTGATTGAGGCGTGCCAGCCAGGCGGTGACATTGGGATAAAGCTTTGCATCGATATCCAACACTGCCGGTAGCGATGAAACAGTGGCGGCACAACAAAAGTCCGCAATGGTCAGCGTATCCCCGGCAATGTAGGTCTTACCGTCGAGGAAAAGGTCTGTCGTCTTGAGGGCGTCACGTATGTTATCGACCTTCTCTTTGGGCACCTCGGTGATGCCCTTGCGCCAGAAGCGTATGCTGACGTTCCACAGTGACATGTAAATGACGCTGGCATCGAAGAACAAACGCTGATCGACAGCGGCACGCTTGACCAAGTCTTTGGGGTACAGGGCATCGGATTTGCCATATTTGTCGACCAAATAGCTGCAAATGGCATGCGAGTCCCATATGAAGCTGCCGTTGTCCTCCAGTGTCGGCACTGTGCCCTGTGGATTTTTCTTCAGGTACTCCGGCTTCAGATTCTCCGTACCCAGAGCAACCTCCTTATATTCGTAGGGCAGCTCCAGGGCCTTCAGTGTGAGCAAAACAGCCCGAACCGGCGGACTCATGTCAACGCCGTACAGTACAATTCCCGACATTTTGCTGCAGATGTTCTTGATGCTTCGAAGCAATAAACTCAACTGTCGCTGAGAGCGCAACCATCGAGCTTATATGTATGTGAGAACCACACACTGTCAGAGAGCGCGGCAATTCTGATAAGCTTTTGGGGGCCAAAGAGGCTTTTAACGATGATCGTGCACAATTTTGTTCAATTCGAAAAGCTCTCCTAACTACGGATAATGATGAGGTAGGTCTTTTTTATTGCACCATACATATACGTAAATTACAGTTCTATGCTTGGGGGGGTGCGACCACACACAGTAGTAGTCATAATGACTATGAGAAAATGTCAAAATTGTGAAATTTAACTAAAAATTTGTCGGTAGTTGAAGCTCGTAGCTATCGCCTGGGCAAGATGGTGCGTTCGGCGCAACGTCTGCTAAATGCTGTCCGCACTGGAACTGGGCAAATTGTCCGTCGCCTGCATCAATCAACTGCAAGGGGGAATGCGCAAACGCAGATTGCGTTCAGTGCCATCCAATCGGATCACTGTTCCGGTACCATGGCCGATGGTAAATAGTAGCGCTCCTACTACTCAAGTTTCATTATGGTCATACCTTCGCCTGCCTTTTACAGTGGTCAGGGCGATAAATGCCAGCACTGGCGTCGAGCCGGGCTATCACACGATACCGAAGTGTCGGGGCAATCTGCATAAATTCCAACCGAAGTCGGTGGATTTGCCGCCGCGCAGCATGAAGGACTCCTTTACGACGGCCATACTGCCGCTGCACAGGATCGAGGCGCGCGAGCGTTACGTCAATCATTTGGGGCGCGTGCGTGTGGGCAGGCTAATGGAGGAGCTGGACATGTTTGCCGGTAAGCCAGTGTAGTGTAGCAGCCAGCCGCAGCGATAACAGCGTACTAGTCCCAGCACAGTGTGGATCTGTCATCGGCACATGCACATACCGAATTTGCCGAAGGGAATACCACTGCCGATGTTGTTCGTGACTCTGCTGTTCGACCGCGTCGATTTCGATAACATCAACACTGTGAAGGCCAACGAGGACATCAGCATCAGTGGCCATGTAAGCTTGGTGGGCAGCAGCTCGCTGGAGATAACCATATATCTGCTGCAGAACCAGCACGTGATGACCAAGTGCATCGCCGTGATGGTCGCCCGCAATGCCACCAATACAGGTCCGGCCGTGGTGAATCCGCTGCAGCCGAACGGCGAGGCGGAGCAGTGCCTCTACAAGGAGGCGCTCGAGCGGCAGAAGGTGCGCAAGAGATTCCGCAAGAGAGAATCCGAGTTCAATGCACGCGCCTCGCTGAGCGACGAGAACCAGATGTACAATCTCTTCCAGCGTATCCATGGCACGGACTTCGTCAACGATGCGGAGTCGAAGCCGCCGAACACGCGCTGGATGTCGGAGTCCCTGCAGTCGACCATGTTGCATCCGTTCCCCGACAATCGCAACTTCCACAACACCATCTTCGGGGGCTTCATCATGCGCAACGCCGTCGAGATCAGCTACATCACGGCCAGCATTTACGCAGGCGCCGCTCCGCTGATCGAATGCATACTCGACGTGCGCTTCTTCAGTCCCATCAAGGTGCACTCGTTCATCAAGATGACCGCCTACGTGGTGTACACCTTCGAGCGCTACCTGCAGCTACTGACCGTTGTGCAGGTCATGGACGCGCGCACCTTCCAGCAGGTCACCACGAACGCCCTGAACATTACCATGGCGGTCAAGGAGCCTGTCGAGGAGGTTCTGCCGTCCACATACCAGGAGACGCTCTGGTACATGGGCGGTCGCAACAAGTTCCTACAATTTCGGAATATGAGAGCAAAGAAATTGTAATCCTAATCCCGGCAGAGGTGCTCGAGCGGCTCTCTGGCCGGGAGCATCTCGTTTTTTTCACCCAAGACACTTTGGCTATATGTATATATTTTATTGATTGAATAAACATTTATACCTTAGGACTGCTTTTCACAATTTGGATATAGTAATATATGCATAGAACCAAGTTATCGAAATTATTATCGTATATATTAAATAACCCTAGGGTGAATGGATTATATATCCATACTATATATATATATATATATATATATATATATATATACTTCTTGAGAGTATCATAAATTTTGACAGCTGTTAGAAGTATATATATTATCTCTCAGTTTCGATTTAAAATCAGCTCGGATACTTTTCGGACAGACCTCGTATACCAAATTATCTAAATCATTATCATAGCATTATTCTATATATTAAATTAGGGGAGTTACTTTAGGTGAATGGATATATATATATCCATACATACATATAACTATATATACTTTCTGAGGGTACCATAATTTTTGACAGCTGTTAGAAGTATCTACGTCCATATAAAGTATATATATATATTATCTCCCTTCGCCAATGCAGACATTTGCAGAATAATTAATTATCTATTTTGTCTTGTTTTGACTAGGACTCAGGAAACTCTACTGAAGTATTATCAATAGGATTTAGTTTATATCGAAATGCAAAACTGTTTACTCTGTCACAATCGAAGTAACCTTCAATCGTTTAGAGCTAATGTTGGCTGCCTAGAATCTCCAGTCGGTGACCAGCTCTCCTGGGGTTAGGATCTGGTAGACTCACATTTTTTTTTATTTTTTTTTTCATTTCTTAAATTGCATTTTCTTTTTTCTATTCTACTATATATATCTGGTGGTGGTTTGTTTGTTATTTAACAACTTACGAATATTTAAAAAAAATATAGAAATATATATTTTAAAACTCGAATCCGTCTGTAATGCAAAAACAATAGATAATTAAGTTTTTCTACCATTGCCTACGCCAGTTTATTAATATGGCATACAGTGTTCATAGATATCTAGATTCATAAACGTTAGATTTCGTATTCAGTTTTCAGCTTGCCTTTTAAATCAATATTCACGTTTTGAAACAATTTTATTGTTGCTTCTGCACTGGACACTACAAAAGAATGAAACGATATTCAGTCGGTGACCAGCTCTCCTGGGGCTAGGATCTGGTAGACTCACATTTTTTTTATTTTTTTCATCTCTAAAAATTGCAATTTCCTTTTTCTTACTATATTTATATATTTACTTTGAAATTTATTTGGAGCTGGTAGACTCACATTTTTTATATTTTTTTTCATTTCTTAAATTGCATTTTCTTTTTTTCTTGCTTATATTTATATTTTTAAATCCAAACTAGTAACCGTTTGGAGCTGGTAGACAGACTCACATTTTTATACCATT